>OX328102.1:14605577-15205577 GCA_946811185.2 Hippopus hippopus
AGGGACACGGAGATATGTCGATATCGTGTAGATTTCGCTGTAAAAAGCTGTAATGGACGAATATCGCAAAAACACAAAAACTGTGTCACTAATAATCTAAAATAGACAAAGTTTGGTAGTATTCTACTGTACTCGTTAGTGTTGTGTGAATAAGGACTTGAGTGTTTAAGTGGGTTACTTTGTAAGTTGAATTTCTACTTTTGTATCATAATAACATAACGTATTTATCTTTTTATCAAACGACAACGATTTAGACTTATTCAGTTTGGCAGTATATGCAGACGACAGATTCAATTTTGGCTCAAATGATGAAATATGTCGTTGAATGCCTAGAAAACAATGTTAGAAACGGAGAAAATGCTGGACGGGGAGCCTTTTCTTCTTTTCCCACAACGCTTTCTCATGCGTGCTTTCTCAGGGTCGTTACTTGCTCAAGATCTCGTAATATTTCATGTTTGTTGTTGCTATTTATTTTGACTACGTACAAACTGTGTACTTGTCTTGATATAAAATTGTGTTCAGTTCTGTTCTGCCGTTAACCGTTATCCTCCTAAAAATGGAGTTTTTAATTCGATTGTAAAAACCCTTATATTGCTGTTTCAAGGGTATGTTTTGGGGAATAGTATCTCCTCATCGGACAGTGTAGATCCAAGATCAGACTGCACGTTCTGTGCAGTCTGATCTTGATCTACACTGTCCGCAAAAGGTCAGTGAGTCGCGCTGAGCAGCCTACGGGTTTAAACTCGGGACTATGTAGAAAAGGCTTATGCATTTATAAATTAAGTTATATGCTCGTTGTTAGTATAAATGCTAAATTATTAGTTACGTCAACCGATCAACCAGTTGACATATCACCCGCTCTGATTTATTGAAGAGTCGATTGACTGACCGACAGATAGCATTTTCATTTTGAATCAATGTTATATAAAGTCTAAGTCTTGTAGTATATACCGATATAAGTCTGTAATAAGTCGGATGTTTGCTATAGTTCGATTGCCCGGTCCTGCAGCATTTTCTTTCGTAGCAGCAAACGCTGTTTGATACGTATCTCCCTCCCCCATCACTCAGTGCTGTGATTTAACCTTTAATCTGCTAAATAACTGAAATAAAACTTTTAAGCCGATAGTAAAAACCTAAATTTTGCTGTGTAAAAGGTATTTTTTTCAGGGGAAATATGTCCTTATCGGACAGTGTAGATCAAGGATCAGACTGTACGTTCTGTGCAGTCTGATCTTGACCTACACTGTCCGCAAAAGGTCAGTGAGTCACGTTTAGCAACCTAAGGGTTAACGCTGGCCCGTATAGGTTGCTGTACAAAACGACACACAGTGCTTATGTTATATCACGGAGATAGCTCTCCTATAAGAGTCAAAATAACTAGGGCTCTTCAATGTCTTGCAATGTCTTGAAATTATTATGGCGAAAAAGAAGAAAATGCTTGTAACCAGCATTTTCTCCTTTTCCCACAATATTTCCTACATGGTTTTCCACACAGCTAGATATCCATGTCGGGCATCTGAATTACAGCTTTTACCAACCACTGAGTTACAGTGACTACATTGCCTCACAATGAGGTATGATAAGTAAAAATCCTATGCATACTGAAACCATTTTTTGAATTCTCTCAAAGCAATCGTTTTACCAAACACAGAGGAATTAATGTGGTTTCATAAAAGGCCCAGTGCCTGCCAAATGGAAACAATTCGAGGATCAACTTACTGACAAATTTAATTCATATCATTTAATAGTATGGATACTATTATGAGTCTAATAATGATGCCAACTTTTGTTCTAGTCTTACAATACATATTTCTACAAGTAGCTGGAAGTTTGACATTGTATCGTAACGCATGTTCATATTCATTATAATATCAATACTTTGAAAAATTATGAATTTAATTTGTCAGCAAGTTGACTCTCGAATTGTTTTCTTTTGGCTTGCTGATGGACATTTAAGTAATATGTAGATCTGTACTCTAAATCATTATTACTGTCAATTTCTTATCGTGAGTTATTGAAAAAAAAAAAACCACTTCTCAAGGAGAACTTAAAACATGCTTTTTCTTTTTTTAATATTTATTTCTTCTCTTTCTGAGAAAAAAATCCATCATTTGAGAAAATGCTAGTTACCAATCTTTTCTAAATACTTCTTCCTCAGAGTCGTAAAAGTTCGACATTGTTTGGTATTTGAAGGATTTATGAATGCATCTTTTTTTAATCAGTTAGCCACAATTTAATTCCTTGTCTGAAACGATTTCAGACGAGAAAAATCTTTTTAAAAAAAACGTTGTCTGGTGCAAATCAAACAGACCTGCTGAACGAGACGCGGTGTTCTTATGCGGAGAATGTCGATCAAGATCAGACTGTACCAAAGGTACTGTTTGATCTTTGATCTACACTGTCCGATACGGTATTTTCTTTTCGATGAAAGCAACTTTGAAATCGCATTTTTTTGGGGGGTTTTGCTATTGTGTGGTAATTTTCGGTGTATTTCTTTAGACAGTTTAAGGATTAAATTTAAAAAAAAAAGAATCTTTCGTCTTTCTTGTCCCTATACTGTACTTAAGAGACAAGAGATACTGCAGAAAAAGTAGTTCTACAGATCTATTATTAGGCCTACTTAATCCTATACCTGCATAGTTAGTTAAATGAAACTTTCAAGCCGATAGTAAAGACCCATATATGGCTATTTTAGTGAGAAAAAATATCTCCTAATCAGACAGTGTAGATTCAAGATCAGACTGCACAGAATGTGCAGTCTGATCTTGGATCTACACTGTCCGCAAAAGGTCAGTGAGTTGCGCTTAGCAGCCTATTGTTTTTTTACATGTTTAAAGACGAACGAGGCAAAAGTGGCAAATTTTGAAAAGTTGTGTAAATTTTCATATAAAGAGTTCTAGTTTTCAATCTCTGTGTTAAACTGTGTACCTGTTTCGGTTATAAATTTACACCTTGTGTGTAGACCTGTTTGTATTATATTTGTACTGTAAATATTGTAAATGATATGATTTATAACTGAAATTGAATAATCATGTGTAAATATGGCCGTAGCGCTTGAAAACCTAGAGCAACTATTGTTGCTCTTACGGACAGTGAAGATCAAGATCAGACTGCACAGAACGTGCAGTCTGATCTGCGATCTATACTCTCCGCTTATTTACATTTATATTTTAACAAAAGCAGCCTTGAAATATCTATATTTTGAACTGTCCAGAAACTAAGATTGTCCATTAGTATAATTAGCACTGTCTTTGGGTGAATGTCCTAGTTCAAGGAGGGCTAGACTTACAGGTAGGAGATTGCAAATAAATAATTTAACCTTTTCATCAAACAATCCAGTGTTTTTCCGACCACCTAGGGACGAAAGCTCTTGAAAACAATGTGGTAAAAGAAGGTTTTGCTGGTAGGAAGCCACTAACTGTAGTTATGAGGCTTTGGCTGATCAGTCTTTCGGTGACAAATATCTGAACTCGACCCTTTTCGACGACCGAAAGTACAATACTCAGACAGATTTTTACCATATAGGCTTCACTACACAAGCGGACGGAATTGATCCAAGATCAGACTGCACATTCTGTGCAGTCTGATCTTGGTCTATACCGTCCACGAAATCCCTTGTTGTCCCCTATGGCGCTTAAAGAGATGCCTATATCACTGCCTACTAAATACTCGTACATTCGATATTTCCATGTCTACATGTTTAGTTAAACTGCAGTTAAGAATGATTTTTGTCAAACATAAGCTTTAGGTAGCGGATTGCATAGATCAAAAGGCCTTCCTCTTCAGAGTCATTGAAGGTTGGGTTTGTATGTAAAAGGTTAAATAAGTGCCTTAATTTTGGTCTACACTGTATACTAAATCAAGTTCAGCTGTACTTTGTGCTTTCGACGTTTACGTGAACTTAAAGTCTTGCTAAATGTTTTAATGAATTGTTGCACGTTCGTTATATCATTATATCCGGATTGGAATGTTCAGTGTAACGAATACTTTGTATAGCTGTCTTCTATCACATTCATGCGTAATTGATTCTATGTACGTGGGCCTTAGGCCTATATCTCTTATAAATTTGTTTTATTGTATTGTATCGCATTGTATTGTATTTCATTGTAATTGTATTATACAAAGGAATATCAGAGCCTTTCGTGCATACTGAATACATCATAAATGGCAATTTTTGGCGCTCTTAAGTTTTAAGATAACAATTTTGTACTATCTTAGCCATATTGAGATCAACTATGTCTCAAAACAATATTATTTGTCATTAAAAAGGTAAAAGAAAAAAAAAATGTGTAGAAAAAGGAAACAATCCTGGTCACCAGCATTTTCTCATTCTCCCACATTTATTTGAATAGCCTTCTCCCTCGTGGTCGTTAAACATGGGATTGCTCAGTTAAGGCTTAACGCATTTCAACCTGAGTAATAGACTTTTGGTTTAACACTTTACAAGAGAGTCCTGATTTTTAACGAGCCTGAGGGGAAAAAAGGCTATTGAAAACATTGTAGGAAAAGGAGAAAATGCTGGTAACTAGCATTTTCTCCTTTTCAGGCAATGTTTTCTATCCTTTCAAAGATTATTCAAAATGTTTAAGTCACATTTCATTTGTGATCTACCATGGCTTTCAGTTCTATAGGGAGTTCGACTCTTTACAACTCAATCCCGAGATTAAACGACCCTGAGAAAAAAGCCGTTTGAAAACCTTGTGGGAAAAGGAGAAAATGCTGGCAACCATCTTTTTCCCCTTTTCCCTTAACGTTTTCTAATCTTCAAGTAACAAATTTCAATGTTTTAGTCACATTTATTTTGTCGTCTGCAAATGCTTTCAATTTGAAAAGGTCTGAAATTTTGTCGTTTGGTAAAGATTTGAATCTGATGAGAGAGAGAGATTGAGCATGGAATTGTCAGGGGATGTCTAAAGAAATAGTCCTTGCTTCGGCTAAATAGTTCTTTTCGCCATGATTTTTATGGCACGCCTGGTAGGTGTCTACAATGTTTGCCGTTATCCCCCCCTTTTTTTTTTAGTAAATAATATGCTTTTTTTTGTAGTAAATAATAGACAAGTTCAGAAATGTTCATGTTTGGTGAAGTGTATATGGCTTTATAAAAACGGTAAGGTGTAAGAAAACCGGCGGCGACAGCTTGGCAATCGTATAGACATTACATTGTCGACCTTGAGAGAAACATCTAGGTCAATTCACGCTTTACTTTACAGGCTTTTTTGAAGCCAACCACACATTTTCTTAACTTCTCATCAGGTTACGTATTCGCCCGCCATTCTAAATCGTATTTTTAGTCTAGATTTTGAAAGTAACGCAATTTCTGATTGGCTAAACCGTTTGGTTTAGCCAATCAAAAATCGCGTTACTTTCAAATCTAGAAAACTCCTGGGAGTTCGACTAAATGTATTAACAAGAAAGACTGTTGAATACTGGGCAAGACGACAAAACTTTCGTCACGTTCGTATGGAAACCATTTGCAAACGACAAACCTATTCGTTAGGCTGCTAAGCGCGACTCAAGAACCTTTTGAGGACAGTGTAGATCAAGATCAGACTGCACTGAACGTGCAATCTGATCTTGGATCTACACTACCAGGGATATATTTTTTCCTCAGAAATAACCTTGAAATAGCAACATTTGGGTTTTAACACATATACCTTTAATTTCTAATATTTATCTATTTATTTACACAGATCTTTGAGAAATGTTAAAATAATCTTGTATGGATGAAAAACGTTTATGTTTAAATCCAATAAATATATGTTCTGTTCTGTTCTGCTATCGGCTTGAAAGTTTTATTTAACTTATTTCGCAGGATAAGGATTGATGTGGTTCAAATAGTAGGAGTTTTCTGTGAAAGGGTAAAAAGCTTGTGAGAAAAGAAGAAAATACTGGTTACCAACATTTCCTTCTTTACCCGTATCTTATGTTAAAGCTGTTATTTCCAAGAACAATGTAGATCAAATAATAGGAGTTGTTTTTGAAAGGGTAGAAAGCTTCAAATAGTAGGAGTTATCTGTGAAAGGGTAAAAAGCTTTGTGGGAAAAGAAGAAAATACTGGTTACCGGCATATTCTTCTTTCCCCGTATCTTATGTTAAAGCTGTTTTTCCCAAGGTCGTTAAAAACACGTGGTTCTTTAAAAAAGGTTAAAATTGAGTGCAAGTACTTTCATGTCCAATAAGTCCAAAGGAACTCTCAAGTTGATAGCATAAGCCTAAATATTGCTATTTCAAAGTTATTTTTCTGCGGGAAAATATCTCCTTACCGGACAGTGTAGATCCAAGATCAGACTGCACGTTCTGTGCAGTCTGATCTGAATCTACACGGTCCGCAAAAGGTCGTTGAATCGCGCCTAGCGGCCTAAAGATTAAGGATATCGTCATTTAACTTAACTCTTTACCAGACAAGACACATATAGTCTTCCAGACTGAAAGCACTGGAAGACAAAATGTTAAATGTGGCTTAAAGAAAGTTGTTGACTGTGGAAGAGTGAAAAACGTTGGGGGGAAAAGGAGAAAATGCTGGTATCCAGCATTTTCTCCTTTTCTTCCAACGTTTTCCAAAACTCTTTCCTTAGGAGCCGTTAGAATACGGGATTGTTTACTAAAGGGGAACAGTTCATAAACGATGAAGTCGTTATTCAAATGATTTATATCATACAGACAGTCCAGATTTTACTTTTTCTGTTGAAAGGTCTTTCCTTAATAACGATTGATTTCTGTTTGTTACTATATATTTTGCAAATATATTTATCGTTTTTGAAACATGCATGTAATAAATTTCAATATCAAGTTATAAGCATATATTTGTATTTCTTTTTTCGCCCAATAATTTATTTATTAGCCTTAACCAAGGGACAAAATTTTAAACATGTACAAGTTAAAAACAGTTGCATTCTACAAATTAAACGTGGTAAAAATTATGGGATTTGTCTCTGACAGGGTAGAAAACTTGTGGAAAAAAGGAGAAAATGCTGGTTAGCAGCATTTTCTCCTATTCCCACAATGTTTTTAAAAGCCGTCTTCTTAAGAGTCGTTTAAACTCGTGACTGTTTGGTAAACACTTAATAAGACTTATGGATGAATGGTTTAGGCTGCTAAGCGCTACTTAGTACACTTTTGTGTCCGGACACTTGAGAATCAGATCAGACTGCTTGTAAAGTGCGGTCTAAATTTGTACAGACCGTGATATCTTGGTCCGTATTCACCAACCTTTCTTTAGAACATTCTTAATGTTACCCTCAAGATTTTTCTAATTTTGATAGTAACACAACTTGTGATAGGCTAAACCATTTTGTTAAGCCAATCAGAAGTTGCGTTACTTTTCAAATCTAGAAAAAGAATAGGAACGAAATCAAGAATGGTTGGTGAATGAGGATTCTGATCTTTGATATAGACTGTCCGATACGAAGTGTTTCGGTATAAAGAACTTCGAAATTGCAATATTTGGGATTTTACTACAGCTTAGGATATGCCATTCAGTTTGTGTAAGAGTTTCAGGGTTACATAATTTGCATATTTTATAGTGAATTTGGTCAACAATATTAAATTGCTGTAAACATTTGTCGTAACAATGAATGTAATTCTAATTACTGTGATCGCACAGCTTATACGTCAGAACTTTGGTGAATAATTACGGCCTTGAGTGTTTCACTTGAATGAAAAATATGTCATCCTCGTCATGTACCAGTTTGTTTACAAACTAATTCATTCATAACTCGGGTGTAAATCATTTCCGATCGAAAATTTGTATGCGAAGTCGTCGTTTCGTTTGTGGTCTTTTCCACAGGCATTGATCTCTTTGGATCACAAGTACATAATGATGATAGGAATAGTATGTGTGTTTGTGTGTGCATATGTGAGAGAGAGACCAGAGGGGAGGAATTAAATTTAATACTATGAGCTATGACTAAATTTAAAAAAAAAAAAAATTCAATGAGCCATGCCCTGTGAAAAGGGGGTTTAATGCATCTGCAAAAAATATCGACCTAAGTCAGCCTAAGCAGTCCGCACAGAACTTTTCGTTGTGAGAAAAAAATTCACCATGTCAAAGGACCGTTCTGCCTCACTTTTTAACGGTTTTTGGACAACAATGGATCCATATTTTGCGACGGCTTGCTTGATATAATGTATTATAAAGATACACGTAATCCCCTTTTCACAGACTGCTGCTTATATTTTTAAAACACCTAGATACATCGATTCCAAGGCTTTTGGGTCCAACTATCGGACAGTGTGGATCACAGACCAGACATTACACCATGTTAATTCTGATCTTTATCCGCACTGTGTTTAAAAAATAAATTGGATCGTGTTACTCTCTTGAGAGGTTGAGAGTGAGTCAAGCGTCGTTCCGGTATTTATAAGTATCATAATTGTAATGCTAAGTGAACATCCTTTTACGCGATTATATTGCTTCATTGAAGACTTAATGTGTCAAACGAAACGGTATCTCCTGTAAAAGATGCTTAGATAAAACAGAAATATTTAAAGAAGCATACAATTAGTATGACATACATTTATCTTTTAATGATTTGAGTTTCTTTTTCGACAACAACATGACAAACTTTATTATTATTATTGCAATTCTGTGATATCTGTGGTGTCCGTGGTTGTGGGGTAAAGCGTCGGCCTCATAACCATATGGCCCCGACTTCGATACCCGGGAGCGGGTGTCAACTTGGGGATTGTTCATTGGCCCATACGTTCGACGCGAGTACTGGTGTAGTTCCCAGGAAGCAGAATCGAGAGAGATTAGTATAAGTTGTAAGAACTTGTTTCTCAATCGATGTAAAATAAATATGTCTAAAACTTAAATTCTGTGATATCTAGGTTATTTTAACACGACGTGATTCGAACATTATCTAGGTTAAAATGTGGTGATGTGTTTCCGAGAACATACGCGTATGTCCTTACTTAAAATTGTATTTGTAATTCGGATTGCTTATGCGAGCAATCGAACTCACTGTTGCACTTTCTTTGTTGTTTAACGTTTAAAAAAAAGAAAAGAAACAAACGAAAACTGTCTTTCACACAAACTGAAAATATCGGTGTAGTTTTGTACTGTATGAAATTTGCGGGCTATATGTTGCATTGTTACATTAAGGAGTAGAGTTTGTTTCGTGATTGATATTTTTAGATTTTTTTTTGTCTATTCTATGTATTTTTTATGTCAGATTTGTGAAAATCTTGCACTGTTATTATTGAATAAAGATGGTGATGAAACCTAAATTTCTACTTGTGTTCACAGAGAGGTTACTTCCTCAAACTACACCAGATGTTAACACCAAACAAGCATGATTGATTGATTGATTGTATGGTGTTTAACGCCGTTTTCAACATTATTTATGTTACACCGCGGCGGCCAGTGCACCTATCCATACTTTCCTGTATTTTCTTTTACCAGTACTCCGCACAATATTCTTTCTAAGCCACTGGCTGCTTTCCCACATAACCATCGTCGAAACATGATCAGCAGCGAGAGAGGAATGAATCCTGTCGCAATGACTATCATCAATCCTAGGAAAGAAATTGGCCGAGCTCTGTTCCCAAGTCCTGTATACTACTGACTGAGCTATCGGGGCTCGGCAGCAAGCATGCTAAGAAAGGTTATTATGAATAAAGTACTCGCCTGTATTCAGCAATCGTTCTAAACTGCATTGTCTACTTCTCACCTTCAATAAAATTGTTATAGATTATGATACAAAGGTTATTAACATACAATCCTTTATATGCTGAGATAAAGGTCAAGGCCACTGATACGAAATAAAGAAGGCGTAACTAATTCCATGCTCCGAAATTGTAGTAGACTCACTTTCCCTTGTTAAAATCCCGTATTCAGCAACCATAATTGAAAATTATCCTTGTCTTATTAGAGCTTTAGAAAGTAACACAAGTTCTGATTGGCTACTTTCAAATTCAGAAAATCGTTGAGAAAAGGACCAAGAATGTTCATAAGAATGGTGTGTGAATACGATCAAAGCTCTTGCAAATGCAGGCAGGCGACATAGGGCTGCCATGGTCCTCGTGTTCCACTTTAACGTAAGAGATGTGTATAAGTTCATTTATGTCAACATATCTGTCTGTCCCCCTTTCAGTCTAAACTTTGACATTATATCTGCATTCTCAAGAAATTATCCTGTCCGCTGGCAGTTGTCCATCTGTCGTTAAGCAACAGTCTTTGACCTAAAGACATATTCATTCATTCATATAAAGCAAATTAAAACGCCATATATGCGAAATATGGATCCAATCAAACCTGTAAAAGCGCCAAAAGTTCAGATTTTGTAGTAGTTTTGTGTCTGAATGTCTGAAAAAAGCGTCAGACAGTGTTGGATAAAGATCAGGACGCACGCTCTGCGCTATAAAATGTTGATTGTCTCCGTACGTAAAAGCAACTCAATCTTTGGTCAACGCCTAGAGATTCATCTCTTTACCAAGCAACAAAATTCTATAGACTTTTCTAAACTAAATTTTTAGACTTTGAATGAAATGTGCCTCAAATGAGTGGGTTTGCTATCACAAAACATTGTGGGGAAATATGAAATTGCTTACCTATTTTTTCTCTTTTTCACATAAAGTTTTCAATAGTCCTCTTCCTGGGATGCACTAAAACACCCGAATTCTTTTAAGGGTTAAGTATAAATTCGTATTACAAATTTTCTCTGTCACTGGAGCGGAAGTAGAATTAAATGTGGCGGTCACTTTGAAAAAAAATACGCACAGTCAGTCATAACTTAGATTATAAAACTGCTTTGTCATTTAATGTCACATTACATTCGTTAGTTGAAAGATGTATTTCTATATTTCACTACATTTCAAATGATTAAAATTAAAATATCTGTCTGCGGAACGATGATTTACACCGAATATAAGTAGTTTATAGTCCTGGCCATTAACCGATACAGTTCCAAAGAGATTACGGATCTTTTTTAATGAACGTCATTTTGTTGACATTATTTCGAAGGAGCATAAACCTAGATTTTGATCCCAACTTTAACTCTTAAGTTGCTAAACGCGACTCACTGACCTTTTGCGGACCATGTAGATAAAGATCAGACTGCACAGAACGTGCAGTCTGATCTTGGATATACACTGCCCGATTAGGAGATATTTTTTCTTCAAAATATAAGTTTGAAGTTGCATTATACGTGTGTTAATACCGGCTTGAAAATTTAATTGGCTTGCAACATGCGAAAAGGTGCATTCGGACATTTGCGTAAAGTGTCGTCTCGGATTAGCCTGCGCAGTCCGCGCAGGCTAATCCGAAACGACACTTTCCGTTTTTATGTAATTTTCTGTTTTGCACAGGTCTACTGTAGCACAAATTCTAATGTAGTCGTAAAGTGCCGTCTCGGATTAGCCTGCGCGGACTGCGCAGGCTGATCCGAGACGACACTTTACGCAAATGTCCGAATACCCCTTTTCGCATGTTGCAAGCCAATTTAACTTATATAGCAGGATAAAACATACTACAAAAATGATTTACTTCCATTGGATTTCGAACCGACGACCTTCAAGACCAAAACTCAGTGACTCTACCGACTGAGCCACCAAGAAAGCAGCTGTTTGATCATGTTCAAAATGTATATAGCCATTGTAACGCTATAACGGCTCAAAACTTAACGTCTTTGCACCGGTATGGAAATTACCAGTCCAAAAACTTTAAATAAATATAAACATTCGCACGTAAGTCGCAATGGTCAGAAAATCAAGCTATTTAATGAATGAACTAATTGTTGCTGTAGTTGTAGGTATTGTTTCTCTGTGATCGGCTGGAACGAACTTATTGTTGGAAAATGATGTGGCAGGAATTGCTATTCTTCACACGAGTGACCTGAACTGCTGCCGTGCCACTGAAAAACGGATCATGTTTGACAACTTTTGACCCGCTAATCGAGAGAAATATGTACTTTTTTGTTTCTTCAGCCTGTAAATGAATTCTGGAGATTTTCGTCTGCTACATTATCATAAATATTTACCAGACATTCCACTGCTTGCAGCTAAATTTCATTTCATTTGTCGACAATATTCGAATTCATTTAAATTAGCGCAGGAAGGCCTAACCCTACTGTGTTGATGGGTTGAAGTTTTCTTTGAATTTTTTTTTGTAATCCGAATTAATTGATAATTCGAAGAAATTGCTTTGTCCAGTTCGCTTCCGAATAATCAAGGTTTTGTCGTATATAAAATTACAGCAGAAACATGTTCAATGTTCATCGACCTTTCTTAACTGCATTCTTAAAAATTTTCTTAGTTTCAAAGTAACGTAATTTCTAATTGGTTAAACCAAATGGTTGAGCAAATCAGAAATTTGAGTTACATTCTAAATTTTGTAATACAGAATGACACTTAAAATGAATGGTGAATACGGGGCACGAAGCTTTGTAATGATGACGAAGACTAATGCGTAGGTAATGATATACATTTTTATGTCTGAATATTTTTCTACAAGCTATTGCTGGACATAAAACTGCAATAAAAATTGTGAACTATTACAGGTTTTATCCCTCTCAGTATTTCGCCTTTTTCAATTCAGTTTCCTCATAGTTTACCGATTACAAATCACAGTTTATATCGTAAGGAATGGCATCTTAGTTTTGTTATAATGACCTTGTTTACTGAGTAAACAGTCACTACCTTCAATTATCCGAGGATGTGTATGAGTCAATTTTAAGCCATTATCAAACAATGTTTTACGACTTTAAAGACGAATGCTGTTGAAAAAACGTTGGAAAAAGGAGAAAATGCTGGTAGCCAGCATTTTCTCCTCTTTCCACGATGTTTTCTACTATTACAAATCACATAATGCCAGCTACATTTAAATTGTCATCTGTAAATTCTTCGAAGCTGGACATTTTGTCATCCGGCATAGAGTTAAGACATTCGATAACTTTTCCAATATCGGAAGCCATTTTTTTTTCCCCTTAACAACAACAACAACAAAAAAGCTTCAAATGTTGTACGATTTGATGGCATGTAACGTCGTTTTTCGGGAGTATTTCTATTACCTGTACATCGTGGCGACTTTATCCGAGACGGTTTATCAATTAAGAATTGCTTAGGTGGGCAAACTCCTTCGCATGGTATTTGATGAAAGGTAAAAAGGCTTTTCAAGTGAAATCACTACACAAATATTATTCCAAGTCGTAATAAAAGCTGTTCTCAAAAATGTGTACAATCACAATAAAATACTGAGGATGACTATGGTTTGACAGTACATACAGTCATGGCCCAGTAATTAGCGTAAAGGGCTTATCTTGTAGAAGACTCGTCACGTAATTCCAGACTCATGCAGGGGTCACAGCACCAATCCCTGCAACATTTGGCCTGCAACACGCGGAAAGGGGCATTCGAACATTTGCGTAAAATGTCCTCCCGGATCAGCCTGCGCAGTTAGCGCAGGCCGATCCGAGACGACACTTTCCGATCGTGTGTGAATTTCTGTTTCACGCAAGTCTACTGTAGGACAAAATCTAGCCTTGGTTCAGGCGGTATTAATTTATTAACTACTTCGAATCCCACTGTCCTAATCTCGGTCTGCTGTCGATCTTTGGCAGCTATCCGTTATTATTACCGCCTGGGGACATTCGAGGGTCTCCCCATGCTTATGAATTGTGCCGATAATCTAATTATAGACTTGTTTATCGCGCGACGTCACAATTTGTTGATAACGATGAACTGGCGCATTTTTCGACTAATTCAAGTACAACGGGGACGAGTGATTTTGCCGAACCTGTTGTTTTATCAAAAAATCATGGCGACCTTCAACAAAACTAGTAAAAGCATCCTTTTGAAAAGCTTCCAGAGTCAAACAGACGAACGATTAGCAGCTATAGTTAAACTATCCTCCAAAGTCATTGTGAATACCCGTTTCAAATTTTGTTGTCAGTATTTTCAAAGACGGTCCGCAAACAGGAAGTGACCAAACCGAGGCTATTGGAATTTCTGTATTTATTTTTAGTCATTTACATTCGAAAACGATTGCAGCGACATCTACTTTATTCAACTGTGAGATGTGGTAAACTAGATGTCGCTGCAATCGGTTTTCGAAAGTCCCCAGGCCGTCATTTTTGACAAAGTAATGTTCGAATGATAGAAAAGGGAAAAAAAATGAACGGACTGGAACCCAAGCTAGACAAAATCTAATATTGACGCAAAGCGCCGTCTCGGATTAGCCTGCGCGGACTGCGCAGGCTGATTCGAGACGACGTTTTACGCATATGTCCGAAAACCACTTTTCGCATGTTGCAGCCCATATGATTCGTTGTGCAGGAGACAGTAGATCTCAGTTCATCCCTTGTTTATTCCGTGTGTAATAGAGGGGACATATACACGATACCCAATCCCGTCATGTAGGTTTCTACATACGTCGGGGACGAGATCTTACAAGGCTGGGCACTACTTTGCTAAAGGTTTTATGAAAGTCATCATGACAAGACTGATTTCTTTCACATTGCATACTATGAGGCATGTGAAAATAGGTTTTAATCTCCGTGATGCATTATACCAAGTAAGTCATCACATAACTATGGCATCACGAAATTCATTTTGTCCGACAACTGACAGAATCATGTAGTAGACTGGTCCTTAAATACGAGGAAAATTGACCAAAAGCAAACAGTTTCGACCCATTTTAGCCTGCGCAGGCTGACATGGGTCGATATTTTTGCAGATGCATTGAACCCCCTTTTCACAGAGCGGGGTTCATATACAATATATTCTTTGTCTCATAACCCTTTTCACCCTATTTAGATAAAATGGACATTCTCTGGCAGTAGAACGACTTTAACATCGCAACTTCAAGCCGTTTTTCATCTCACAAAATATCGAGCAGAGTAGACCTGAGATCTGCTGTCACCATTCGTGCAACGATCTTTCATTTACATTGTTTGCAAAACCAATTTACCGTAACTTTGTGCTTAGAGCATGATGGTTGACAAAGTTCCATGTAGAACAAATGGGTTCCTTTCATCAACCTGATCTGTTTCCGTCTTCGCGTTCTTTGATTTCCTTTACCTTTAATCTACGGCATTGACTTGAAAGAAAGTAACGAGCGCGATTTATATATAGTCATAAATTATATAATTCGTACCGTATTCCCCACAAGACACTAACAGGAGAGTAGAACAATATTATGAATGACTGACAGCTCTTTAACTCTTGTTTCTGATTCTACTACGATGAGATAACAAGGAGTCAAATTTCAAAGGTTATTTAGGTTTATCATCTTTTTGTCCATTAACTGTCTCTTACTATGCAATCATAGGTAAATAATTATGTCTGGTGCTTTAAGATAATATTTATGACATTTAACCCCAAAACATTTCATTTCATGGACATATCAAAGACCTTAAAACCTAACAAGCAGCAAACATACATGCAGGTATACAGTTAAATTCGAAACAACGGTCCGAACATCTCACTCTACTTTACATCTTTACTAATCTATTGGTAAAAAGCGAGTTTTCAACTGTCTGCTGAAAATGAACTAGTATTCTTGTATAATACGAGTGATAAGGTAAGGCAGGCTATAGCTGAGTGCGAATATGCTGAGTTGACAAATCGCAGATGTCAACTCAAACCAAAGGATTGACCTATTGCTAATTTTCAACCGTTTTTGTCGGGAACTTCAACACTCTCAGATGCTTTGAATACTGTCGCTTGCGTGATATTTCAATGCGCTAGGACGTAGCATGTAACTGCCTTTCCAACGCGTTATTGTTGCTTAAAACGATATATGAAGGTACATGTATAGCATAAAAGGGTACGTCATCTAGCAATGAGAAGTTAGTTAGATTTTCGTTTTTCGATTTTTGAGATTCAAAAAAAGAAGTTGGTTCGATTTTCGTTTTTCAAAACAGCATGAGTCCGAATACCGAAAATCGAAAATCGAAATACAAAGCAGTATTTCGATATTCAAATTTTGTAAAGTTTTTCTTTGGTTGAAGGGCCAAGTTGAGTTTTGACATTGAGAACATGGTATTCGGCATCGGTCCGCATGCCAAACTAAATTTTTGAGCATAAAATCTTTAAAAACAGTAAGAGTCCGAATATCCAAAAGCGAAAATCGAAATATTAAGCAGTATTTCGAGATTCAAATTTTGTAAGGTTTTTCTTTGGTTGAGTGGTCATACTCAGTTTTGACATTGAGAACATGATATTTGGCAGCGGTCCGCAAGCCAAACTAACTTTTTGAGCATAAAATCTTTGAAATACAAAGCAGTCTTTCGATATTCAAATTTTGTAAAGTTTTTCTTTGGTTGAGTGGTCATGTTGAGTTTTGACATTGAGAACGTGATATTTGGCAGCGGTCCGCATGCCAAACTAAATTTTTTAGCACAAAATCTTAAAAAACAATAAGAGTCCGAATTTCGAAAATTGAAAATCGAAACACAAAGCAGTATTTCGATATTCAAATTTTGTAAAGTTTTTCTTTAATTGAGTGGTCATGTTGAGTTAAAAACAGCAAGAGTCCGAATCTCGAAAGTCGAAAAACAGAAATCAAACTCACTTGTTTTTTTTTTAGTCTCGAAAATCGAAGAAAAACGAAAATCGAACTAACGTTTTTTGAATCTCGAAAAACGAAAATTGAACTAACCTCTTTTTTTGAATCTCGAAAATCGAAAAACGAAAATCGAACTAACGTCTCATTGCTACATCCTCTGCGTTTACAATCATAAGCTTATTTGACCAGCATTATGGTCCCCACGTTCTGCGGCTTCTGACAGTAGGTTATGGGCATGTTGTCCAAGCTCTTGGTCAGTATGAAAAAAAAATCTCCACACAGGTCAGGCATAAAATGTTCAGGCGAACGTTTTAATGTTTTTCTCCTTTTCTTCCTCTTTATAAACTCGTGGAAAATGTCAACAAAAAAAATCAGTATTTCCGGAAATGTTATTGAAAATATAAACCTCATTATTTCATTTGTTGCATGAACAAGTCTGTGATATTTTTTTCTTAAATGAAATCCTCAAACACGACTTGACGGTTGGCTGTATGAACTCACAAAGAAGATTTACATGGATTTCAGCAATGCTTTGTGAAAAGAGGGTTTCATGCATCTGCAAAAAGTAATGACCGAGGTCAGCCTTCACAGGCCGCCGCAGGCTGACCTTAATTGAAACATTTTGCTACTGGTCAATTTTCTGCATGTCAAAATACCAGTCTAGCTCATGATTCAGTAGGTTGTTAGTCAAAACGGATTTCATGGATCCGCAATCATATGACGACTTGCTTGGTATAATGCACCACAGAGATGCATTAAGCCCCCTTCTACCAGTGTACAGCTGATATCATTTTAACATTTTTCAAGTTTTTTTTTAGCTTCAAAGGATTTGCCTCAGGTCAGCAACGGCCAGTACAGCGATTCAGACCATTTTAAAGGGTCTTATTTTATTAATGGCATCTGATATTAAGTTTTGTTCGTACATTTGCTTTTTATAGCCGAGCCCCGGTAGCTCAGTCGGTACAAGACTTGAAAACAGGGGATCGCTGGTTTGATCCCCGGCTTGGCCAATTTCTTTCCGAGGACTGATGATAGTCATTGCGACAGGTTTCATTCCTCTATCACCGCTGACCATTGTTTCGACGACGGTTATGTGAGAAAGCAGTCAGTGGCTTGGAAAGAATATTGTGCGGAGCACTGGTAAAAAGAATCTCCAGGAAAGTATGGATTGGTGCACTGGCCGCAGCGATATGACTGAAATGATATTGAAAACGGCGTTAAACACAATACAATGAATATATCAATCTTAACCCTTTATCAAAAAATTGTGTGTTTTAACTTATCCAAGGAAGAGGACTTTTGAAAATATTGTGAGAAATGAGAAAATGCTGGTAAGCTAATCAGAAGTTGAGTTATTTTGTAAATATAAAATTAAACTTAGAAAAAATCTAAGAATGATAGGTGAATACGGACCCAGATGTCATTTGAAACACAATTAAAAAAAAAAACTCCCCCTACAAATGCATAAAACAATGCTCGTCAAATATATCCGTCCAACACACAGCTTTACGCACGTGTTTGTTGGCTTGGTGTGTGGGAGGCAGTTTCTTTTTTTCTTCTAGACTATATCCGCTGGCGGAAGACTCAAGGTTAAAAAAAAAAGAATGTCGTTAAAATCGCGTAAACGTGTCAATTATCAAACTGTTTTGTTCAAATTAACATATAAAATGAGGACATGCGGATGACTAATGAATTGCAATGTAATTCCTCTATGGTCGTCCATTTTTATTGCCCTTTATTCTATGTTTGTCATGTTAGAAGTGTTGCTCCTGGATCAATGGTCTCTGGTACTTGCATTAACCTTTAAAGTGCTTTTTAAGGCAATAATTTCCTTAGCGGCAAGTGTAGATCAAGATCAGACTGCACAAAACGTAAAGCCTGACCTTCGTTCTACGCTGTTCGCTTTGTTAAGGCAATCTAGACAAAAGCCACATTGCTCCTATTGTGCTCTTTACTCCTGGAATTTAAATGTTAATTGGGTTTATTTAGCTCTCTAAGGATTAAAGTCTTGTCAGTTCAACAGCAAGTCCATTGAATGAAAAGGGATATAGACCATTCTACTGTTAGGACCATATCATATTGCACATCCGAAGAACTGTCACACAGTTTGTCGTGCTTGCTTGTAAGCGTAACCGGTGCTTTATTGGTGTGATTAGAGATACTTATTATACTGCAAAGAAATTTCTCGAGATCTGATTGGATAATATGCTCTGAATATATATTGCTGCTCACTAGGAAACTCCAGGGAACATCATAGTTTCCCTGTGGGAGTCCCGTAGACTGGACTTATGCACCTCAACGCAAATCAAAGATGGCGGCTTCGAATAGAAGCGAATCGCCCGCAAGACAAATACACCTTATTATTACTTGTTTCCCTTGATATTTTCATTAAAGCAAACAGAATGGATTAATTTTGAAAATAAATGAAAATGATTTTATATGCTATCGTTTGTTGTCAATCTTAAACAAACACACGAGGTTAAAACGAGCCATCCCTGCGTCATGTAAACAAACCGTGAAGTGTCAAATGTCATATATTGTAACGTTAAAAATAATGTGATGGTCGTTTACCTTTGCAAACAAATCATAGAATGAATAGTTACTTGGCTTGAAGTTGTTTAAATCCCTATGTTTAAAGTACGTCGAATCGCATGTGCACTAAACTTCACGTTTTACACAATTTTCAGTGACGTCAGTTTTCAGTGACATCACTTATTAGTGTGTTTGACCAGTCAAAATGGAAATTCGATTTCGTAAGCGTACTCGATTGGAGAGACCATAAAATAGGGAAATTTCACATGAATACACGTGGAATGGTAAAATTTTGCAGTATAATAAATTCGTTGTATGGTCAGGTGGCAGGGCACTTGGAAACTTGTTCACGGCTGTGGCGGATCATGTTGCCACCTCGCCTTGAGTTCGGGGCGACATGATCTGCCACAGCCGTGAACAGGTTTCCAAGCGCTCTGCCACTTGAGCGTACAACTCATAATGTAAGTATTTCTTAGCCGTAATCAAAACTTAAACTAAGCATCCTTAAAAAAAAACTGTTTCATAATCTGCAGTTTAAAAGGTACCGGTTCTGTGTCTCCTTTTCGATGCCTTATCTCTATTCTGTTTTTTTTTTTTCAGGCTCACATACAACAAATTTAACAATGTCTACGTCAAACATATGTATTCAACCTATTTTGATGGCTAGAAATCAATCCACTGAAAATCAGAAAGATATACCTGTATATGTTTTTTTTTTTTTTATAAATAGGCTTGATTAAACAAGGGGACGGCTTAGATCCAAGATCAGACTGATCTTGATCTATGCCGTCCGCAAAAGCCCCTGTTTTTTGCTATGGTGGTTATGTGTTCAGCGAGACCCAAATATGTCCTTCCGGTAAATATTGGACAAAATCGGTGATAGTTCTCATTTTTACTGTGGCCTTTCCGGACAAACCGTGCACAAACCGTGCTCACATCGAGGTGATACGCTCAGTAGCTGCAATGAAAAAGCCACCTGCATGAATTGTTTAAGATTTTAAAAACCATGAAATGCTTGCTGCAATCCAAATATTGAGACATAATTCAGATCGGCGTCAGCTGGCATCTCGGCGGGTAATCAGTTGGTATGTCGTCAATATTCAGGCCCTATTGAGAAGCGTGCTACGTGCATCATCATCGCAATCACGTGACACATCGAAGTGTTGCTTTTCTCTACCACCTGATGTCTATGTAAAACCAGGGCAATACGGGATGGAAATCAAGATCGAGTCGAGATCGAATCGGCATTCCCTATTGTCGTACGTAATGCGTCCGTTACTTACTTTCGCGACACAGATAGATTCTCTAAAACTGGCCAAAGATACGGCTTCAAAAACCGTGTATAAAACGAAGGGTATATTGTCGAGAAATATTACACACTCGCCGAAGTAAGATCAACGCGTTCAGAACCAAGAAAGTTGGACTCCAGCCTTACAGAATTAAAACCAAAGTAATCAACGTACCGAAACGTTCAGTATACGAGTACCTACAAAATAGTGTGCTCACCCATTACCTTATACAGTCTTTATGCCGCCGTTATCAGTTCGACAGGGAAAGATTCTGACTATTACGTAGTAAATTTGAGCAGTTTATCAGTTTCTAACAATGTTTTCAAAAGATCGTAGAATGCTTGCTTCTACAGAGTTCTGTTAGAGTGAAAATAAACTATAGGTCTATATGGTCCGCAACATGCGAAGAGGGGCATTCGGACATTTGCGTAAAGTGTCGTCTCGGATCAGCCTGCGCAGTCCGCGCAGGCTAATCCGAAACGATATTTTCCGTTTTTATGTAATTTTCTGTTTTGCACAAGTCTACTGTAGCACACAATCTAATGTAGTCATAAAGTGCCGCCTCGGATTAGCCTGCGCGGACTGCGCAGGCTGATCCGAGACGACACTTTACGCAAATGTTTGAATGCCCCTTTTCACGTGTTGCAAACCATATGAGAACCATACCCACGCGTTTTAACTCGCACCTGAGACCGGTTTTATTATTGATCGAAGTAACTTTCTACACAGTCATCAAATACACATCAGCATGTATGAAACAATTTGATTTTAGTTCTTCCTTGATCAAAGTTAAGAAGGTTCTTATTGTCGATCTGAGCACCAGAATACTGCAAAGACATTTTAAAGGGACATTTAGGTTGGAAAGCCAGACCAATTTAAAGAAATGAACAATGCCCTGTGAACATGAGGGCTTAATGTATATTCAAAAACTATCGACCTATGTCAGCCTTCGCAGACCGCGTAGGCTGATATGGACCAAAACGTTTTGCTATCTTTAAATTTTCTGCATGTAAAAGAACCATCTACCACATGATTAAGTCGGTTTGGTAAGAACAACATGATAACAAATGGACGATGTAGAGCTGGTGCTGGACTTTAGATATGCAGAATGGGTTAGATTGGTTTTGTTTGCAAATTACTCAGTGAATGGTATGTCAGAATGGTATGTTATAGTACTGTAAAAATATCTATACAACTGTCTCTGTCAGACAGGAATGACGAGAAATTAATTCGGAAGGGCTTGAGATGACAAGCCAGCTGTCGGCGAGTTTATTGAGAAAATAATTGAATGGTGACACATACATGTACATGTATACTGTACATAATATGCATATAATACCATCGTATTGAATAAACAAACCATTATCTTCTGCTAGGTGGCATTTTTCAAATACAGACCTATCTGATTTGGGCTTTCTGTGTACAGGACCGTACTGCTTTTTAAGACGGCAATCAATGCAGCGAATTTCAAAATAGAATTTATGTTTTCTCAAGAAACGCTACCTGTTAAGATTCATCTGGCCATGGTTAGCAAGCATATAATATAAATTATATACCAGTCATTGATAAACACAACCGATATAAGCTTGAGAAATAGCTTTGCTACAAGCCGAGCATGGTGGGTGTCATTATTTTTGTTGTCAAAGTCTGTTGCACAAATCCCGGTTTTCCTCATGTCTATATTTAGAAACTGTATACAAAGATTTGCAGTAAATAATGGTATTTTTTAAAATGACTTTTTTCCCGCTTGAAACTAGAATCATTATAAAAAATTTGTAGCGAAAAATAGGTTTGATTTTCCAAAGACGTATTATTAGTAGCCATTTTCCGCTTGCTAATTTTTTAGAGGCAGAGTGTTTTTAGTTTACGCTCCGCGTATTAATATTTATCCTGTACAGGATAGCGATGCGTCATAGCAGACAGGTCAATCTTCGAAGAATACTACATGCTCAGACAACGTAAGCACAATTAATATTAAACTTCGACTACTTTAAATGAAAATACCTTGATAGATTTACAATAAACTGTTTCACCCTTTACCACATAATGCCGACTTTTAACGACCCTGAGGAAGAAGCCTTTTCAGAAAACATTGTGGGAAAAGAAGACAATGCGGTAACCAGCATTTTCTTCTTTTCCCACGATGTTTTCACCTTAACACAGACAAATTTCCTCATATGAGTCACATTTAAATTGTCTTCTGCTATTGCTTTGAATTTGAGCATGACTACTTTTTTTCTTGTACTGTAAAGAGTTAAGTGAAAGTGTTTGACTTACATTATATACATTGGCCCCCCCTCCTGTACCAGTCAGATATTCAGATGATGCAGCTGTTTCAAGTCATGCACTTGTATAGAAAATAAACGGCTGTAGAGTAAATGTTAAAAAACTTTTAAAGTGACTTTCACGATGTCTTCCATATACAATGTCTAGGACTTAAATGGAGTGTGGAACTCTACAAGTTACAGATAGACCTATAAGTTTTATACATTTTTAACCCTTATCCTGCTAAATAAATGAAACAAAACTTTCAAGGCGATTGTAAAAATCCAAAATTTGCTATTTCAACAGGTATTTTTTGGGGCAAAGATATCTCCTTATCGGACAGTGCAGATCCAAGATCAGACTGCACGTTCTGTGCAGTCTGATCTTGATCTACACTGTCCGCAAAAGGTCCTTGAGTCGAGCTCAGCAGTTTTAGGGTTAAAACCTCTCGATACGTTTGATTTCTGGCTCGATATTACCATAAAAATGATGCATGTTCTGTAACTAGGGAGAGTGATGCATCTGCAAAACGTATCGACCTATTTCAGCCTACGCAGTCTGTAAATTTTCTGCAAGTCAACAGGCCATTCCACCTCATGATTGAGCCGTTTTTTTAGACGAAAAGGATCCATCATCTGCGACGGCTTTCTTGGTAAAATACATGATGAAAATGCATTAAACCTCCTTTTACCAGAATGCCGCTCAAAAAACAGTCATATTTCGTTTGTAAAGTCGAACAATATGAAACATTTCGACTCCACCAATTAAAACCGCCTGAACCCTTCTAAAAATAATTTTGTGTTTTAACAATCCTGATGTGGAAGGCGTCGGAAATATTGTAAGAAAAGTATTTCTACTCCTTCAAGGACATTTTCCAACATTTTATCAACTTTCCGATTGTCGTCTTCAAAAGTTTTCAATATGAACGCAGATTATGGGTCATTATACATTAGTATAGTTGGCCTTGCAGCTTGACTCAGATGTCGCAGGACTATTGGACTCGCGGTAAATTGATGGAGAATAGCGGTATGACACGAAACAGTCAAATCTGATACAGACGAATTTACTGGAAAAGGTTTTTCTGTCATTTTTATATCCAGACATTGAACTTTCCATTTCTGAGACTTCAAATCAGTTTTGTTAAACCAAACTGAGGTTATGGAACCATAATTTTGTAATGACCTGTATGATAATTGGCCTGCAGCACGCGAAAAAGGGCATTCGGACATTTGCATAAAGTTTCGTCTCGGATCAGCCTGCGCAGTCCGTGCAGGCTAATCCGAGACGGCACTTTCCGTTTTTACGTAATTTTCTGTTTTGTGCTAGTCTACTGTAGCACAAAATCTAATGTAGTCGTAAAGTGCCGTCTCGGATTAGCCTGCGCGGACTGCGCAGGCTGATCCGAGACGACACTTTACGCAAATGTCCAAATGCTCCTTTTCGCGTGTTGCAAGCCATATAATGCTTCAAGGAGTTGCATTTTTATACTCTTTTGCCAAAGCGCCACTTATTTGCAACAGGCAATTGAAATGTGGCTCTGATAATGCTTTCTGCCTTTGAATGATAGAAAACATTTTGAGGAAATGAGACATTGCTAGTTAGCAATATGTTCTCGTTTACGCACCGTATTTTCAAAAGCAGTATTCTTCAGGGCCATAAAAACAAGGGATTCGATTTGTAAATATGATCCATGCTCTGTGAAAAGGGGGCTTAATGCATCTGCAAAAAGCATCGACCCATGTCAGCCTGCGCAGTCTGGACAGGCTGACATGGATCGATTCTTTTTGCTATAGGTCAATTTTCTGTATGTCCAAGGACAATTCTACCTCAGGATTCAGTCGGTTGTTTTGCACAATGGATTTTGCGGATCCATGATTATAAGATGACTTGCTTGGAATCATGCATCAAAGAGATGCATTAAGCCCCCTTTTTTCAGGGCATGCCTCATATGTTAATACGTGAAAAAAATATGTTAGCATTATGTAAGGTTTAGATGGGGGCGGAGGATACTTCCTGATAGCAACTCAAGGTGTTGTTTGATTATGATTGTGACATTTAACGGAGTGATATGATGGATGATACGGTATAGATAGTTTTGTCAGAACATTATCTGACAGAAATAAAATTACAGTTCATTTTTTTGTGTCGGGTGGGGTTATATATGTGCCTCCCCCATTTTTTTTTACTTTGTCCCTAGTACCACAATAAAACGGCAATAGCTTGACTATGAAAAAGATCGGATTACAGTTGTCATGCTTTTTTTTTTCAAAAACCATGTCCAATTTGTCAAATTAAGCGATCATTCCAAAACTGCAAACAATTGCTCCGTAGGGGAAGCAACATTATCTTTGTACGAGTATGTACAAAGCAACTGCTCCTTTTCCATAAATGTTTCTTATTTCAGCCATGCTCTATGAAAAGAGGATTTAATTCATCTGCAGAAAGGAACCACCCAGGTCAGCCTGCGCAGTTCACACAGGCTGTCCTGGGTCGAAACGTTTTGCTTTGGTAAATTTTCTGTGTGTCCATCGACCATTCTCCTAAAATCTACTCTTTTTGTCACTTGCACTAGATCGAACGCTAGTCTATGGTAACCGTTCTACCTTGCGCGACTGACGCGCTTTTCCGAACATTATAAATGAACCATGCTCTGTAAAAAGGGGGCTTAATGCATTTGCGAAAAGTATCGACCCATGTCAGCCTACGCAGTCCGCGCAGGCTGACATGGGCCGAAACTTTTCGCTATATTTAATTTTTCTGCATGTCAAATTACCATTCTACATCATGATACAGTCGGATATTTGACAAAATGGATTTTATGGAATTATAATTAGGATATGTCTTGTTTTGTATGATGAATAACGGAGGTGCATTAAGCCCCCTTTTGCCAGAGCATGGCTCAAATCAAAATTAAGCGGCACAGAACGGGCAGTTTTGTCTTGTTTACTGCTTTGCCAGATCTAGGGTGTACTGGGTCAAAAAACTTTTGTTTTTGTTCAATTTTCTGCATGTCAAAGGACATTCTACTTCAGTATTCAGACGGATGTAAAACAAAGTGGATTCTAAGAATCTTTAGCTTTGTAATGATTTGCATGGTATAATGTATTACAAAGATGCATTAAACCCCCTTTTCACAGAGCATGGCTTATATACTTTTTCCATCTCGAAATTTTCATTTCTTTACATGACAGTTTAAGCGTTGCTACAAGAATGCTGCACAAGATACTGATCAGACATCCCTGTACCGTTGAGCCAATGCTTACAAAATATTTTTGGTGCTCAGCTCAGCTGAACTCTTAGGCTGCTTAGCGCGACTTACTGACCTTTTGCAGACAGTTTAGATCAAGATCAGACTGCACAGAACGTGCAGTCTGATCTTGGATCTACACTGTCTAATAAGAAGAGATTTTTCTGCAAAAAAAGAAATTTTAACTAGCTTGAGTCGATTTTTACTATCGGCTTGAAAGTTTCATTTAACTTATTTAGCAGAGTTAAGCTAGACAAAAAAGGTTTTTCTTCCTATCTATAGCATAAAAGAACTTACCGGCTTTAAAAATGAACCCAAGTTTTAAAATCATGGTCCTTTTAGAATTTAAGATTTTGCCTGAGGAATGACGACATTTTTGTCTATATTTGGTCATGATTTTTTTTGCGAATTAAACATTCGTCTTGGGAATAGCAGGTTACTTCTATGGAAAACAAACCAGACTAATTATCTTTTTATTTTTTAAAAAAAAGGTAAGCAGCAGCTTATGGCATTGACCTTTTTGTATGTGTTTCAAAACTGAATTGTTTTAGTATTGGCTGCCATCTAAATTAAGTCGGCTTTTTGTCCAAGTTTAAGCGATTTTTACAGCAAAGTACTGCAGATGGTTATGGTTATATTTTAGAATCAGGTAGCAGAGGGCGTAGGTCCAACACTGTCCTCAAAAGTTGTTGAAGTTGCCTTGGAGTGAGTGAGTGAGTGAGTGAGTGATATTTTACGATGATTTCAACATTATTTTAGCACTATCACGACGAAAGGTCATACACTCCACACTAAAAGTCAAGCAACAAAATCATTTCTTTTTTTTTCAGTCCTGTGAAATATTTGATCAGTTAACTTCAATTGAGAATAAAAAGCAGGCTATTTGAACGTGCAACTACCGATTACTTTTTACACTTTTACTTATACAAAATAACGTGCTTTTCTTCGCATTTGAAGTTAACTGATCAAACATTTCACAGGACTAAAACAAAGAAATGATTTTGTTGCTTGACTTTTTTGTGAGGAGTAGGTAATATATATCCATGCTTGTCTTTGGTTTCACCAGTATTAGGCTAGTGCTATCAAGTGTCTTGCCCACGGACACTCCCACGAAAAAAATCAGCGCTTTCAGTGAAGCTTGAACCCAGGACTTCCAGGTTACAAGTCCTATACTTTAAGACTTAGCCACACAGGACAGAGTTGGTTCAGTTAAAATATTCATTTTACATAGATTGGGAAACAACTTCTTGCAACTTATATTAATCTCTCTCGATTCTGCTTCCAGGGAACTACACCAGTACCCGCGCCTAATTGGTGGGCCAATGAACGATGAATGAGTTAGGCACATATCTACTGAGGGTATCGTTGCATGTCCTACAACTCGAAGGAAAAAGTAACTATGGTTAAAAAATGCCCGTGTGTGCTTTTTTTTTCAGTCTTAATTTAAAAGGACAAAAAATGATGAGCTGTCGCAGGTGACATTTTTATAGAGATCTATTACATGATTCTTTAACATGTGTTGACCTACCAACCCCGCGTATGTCAAACTCCACTTCCACCTCTTAACTCTTTACCAGACGACAAATATTCACGCCGGAGCATTTGCAGACGACAAACTAAGTGTGTCTCAAATATTGTAAATTGTTTCAGAAAGGGTAGAAAATGCTGGTTACTAGCATTTTCTCCTTTTTCCCGCGACGTTTTTAACAGCTTTTGTTCTCTTTGTCGTTGAAAGAAGAATTGTGTGCAGTTAACTATTTACCAGACGGTAAAATTATAGACCTGTCCAAATTGAAAGCATTTGCAGACGGCTAATTGCATTTTACTCAAAACATAATGTTTGTTTTTGGAATGGTAACAAATGTTGTAGAAAATAGGACAAAATGCTGGTAACCAGCATTTCATCCTTTTCCCACAACGTTTTCAAAAACCATCTTACTCAGGTCGTTAAATCTCAGGATTGTTCGGTAAATTGACACTTATTTTTTTTTTTTCTTTAAATAGACGAAGAATTACAAGTTATTTCCAAAAATTAGGCTTCTCTCCCACTTGAAAACATCATGAAAGGAGTACATGATATTACTAGCCCAGAACTTTATTAGTTGTACGGTTAGGTGGCAGGGGACTTGGAAAGTTGTTCACGGCTGTGGCGAATCATGAAGCCCCGAGCCGAAGGCCGAAGGCGAGGCTGCGACATGATTCGCCAGAGCCGTGAACAAGTTTCTAAATCCCCTGCCACCTGACCGTACAACGAATTTATCATATTGCAAAGTTTTACCATTCCAAAATGTAATGAGCGAAATTTCCCTGTTTTATGATCTCACAATTTGAGAACGCTGACGAAATAAAATTTCCCTTCTGAGTGCCTTAATTCAATGAAAACTGACGTCACTAAGAAGTGACGTCACTAAAACCTTGGTTAAAACGTGCAGTTTGGTGCATAAACTTAATGATGTCACTGCGATAGATATTCGACGTATTTATGGATTTAAACAACTTTAAGGTAAGCAACTATGCATTTTAATGATTTGTAGACAAAAGCAAACGACCATTTGTTGCCTCAAACAGCCATTAGATTATCCTTTTAACGTTACAATATATGATTTTCGACACTTCACAGTTTGCTTACCTGACGAAGGTATGGCTCGTTTTAACCCCGTGAACTTGTTTTAGAATGACAACAAACGATAATACATGTAACTATATTAATTTATTTTAAAATATAACCAGTTCTCTCCGTTTTAATGACGACCATCAAGGGAAACTAGTAATAATATGGTGCAAGCTACTCAGTATGTTTGTCTTGTGGACGGCTCATATCGATCGACGCCGCCATTTTGGATGCTGTGTTGAACGTGCAGTTGCATACGGGGCTCCAGAAAGCGAAACTGCTTTCACTTGGATTTTATGAATATATACTGAACCAAAAAAGAAACTTCCCCTGTGTTTAAGTGCAGATATACACAAATATGAAAATCAGGATTAAACCAGATTTATATGCATTGAAAGAGTATTTTATTGCGACTTTGTGTGAAAAAAATTATTGCTGAGGGTTTATCCAAAAGTAGTGAAATGGTAGTTAAAATGCGGAAGGGGTCGCTCACCAAAATCACAAATTAATACCGGGTATGACCACCTTCAGCATGAAGGACTGCCTGGCATCGTTGGCGCATAGAACGGATAAATGTATTGATTTCGGCTTGTGGAATGTTGTTCCATTCCTGAATTAAGGCTTGTCTTAGCTGAATGACGTTTGACGGTGGAATAGGGCGACGTCTAACACGCTGGTCCAAATTATCCCAAAGGTGTTCAATGGGATTCAGATCAGGGCTTTTGGCAGGCCAGTCATTAATAAATGCAATGTTATTCGCCCTGAGGAAATTCACATTGTCCCTAGCTGTATGGCTTGTGGCATTATCATGCTGAAAAAAGGTGATATTGGCATTATTTTTAAACAGTGGGATAACGTGCCTCGCAAGAATTTCATCTCGGTAGCGTTGGGCATTCGAATTCCCTTCGATAACGACGAGATTAGTGCGAAAGCCATGTGCAATGCCTGCCCAGACCAAGACAGAACCCCCACCCCCAAAACGATCTCGTTCAAGTACGCAACAGTTAGCATAACGTTCATTTCTCCTACGGTATACTCGAACCCTGCCATCACCTCGATGAATGGAAAACCTGGACTCGTCAGAGAAAAGAACGCTATTCCATTGTTGTCTAAGCCAGCGTTGGTGTGTACGTGCCCAATGAACACGATTTACGCGGTGACGTCGCGTCAAAACACAACCAACGTATGGACGACGTGCACGTAGCCCACCCTCGCGCAAGCGATTGCGCACAGTTTGGGCAGATATACGGTTGTTATGTGTACCAGGGGTGTTAGCAGCAGTGGATGTGGCAGTTTGGAAGCGATTGCGCAGGTGGGTGTTCCGAATATAGCGGTCTTGGCCGCGCGTCGTGACGCGAGGACGTCCACTACGTGGTCGATCTTCCGTACGCCCTGTTGCTTGAAAACGTTGCCTAAGGTGTCGAATAGCACGCGTAGAACATCCAATATTCATAGCAACAGCATTCATCGTCATACCAGCATTAAGCATGCCAATGGCACGTTCGCGTAAATTTTGCGGAATTCTAGGCATATCAAAAATAAAGAAAACTAAAAAGAATTTAATTTTTTTCAACGTCTTTTTCTTACTGACATGAAAGTCTATAAAATTAGACTGAAAGGTTTCAAAAAATATACACGAATTATACTGGTCCGTGCATGCACGTGAAAATCGCTTTCAGCGGGTTTCTTCTGCAAAATGCTTTCAATCGAGTTAAAATTTGTTTTATCGGACACATAATCGTTCGCCAGAATATATGTAGGTCATCTGATATTTTGATTTTTTTTAATAACATTACATTTGCACTTAAACACAGAGGAAGTTTCTTTTTTGGTTCAGTATATGTTCGGGACATATTATCCAATCAGATCGCGAGGAATTCCTTTGCAGTATTATATATATAATTTTTGTTTCTTTGTATGTTATTTTATGCTGTTTTATACATTATAGCACTTTTATCGTGGCGGCCAGTGCACCTATCCTTGCTTTCCTGGAGTTTCTTTTACAAGTACATTGCACAATATTATTCCAAAGTCACTCGCTGCTTTCCCATATAACGATGGTCGAGACAATACTGGGTGGGAGAGGAATACATCCTGTCGCAATGACTATCATTAACGAGAAGTAAAGGACAAATTGACTTTATTTATATGAATTCTCACCGCTTTTTTATTATATCCCGTAACTAATTAGTCGACATATCTTGAACCTTTACCACACAATCCCGTGTTTTAAAGGTCCCGAGGAAGAGGCCTTTTGAAAACACTGTGGGAAAAGGAGAAAATGCTGGTAACCAGCATTTTCTCCTTTTCCCACAATATTTTCTCCTATATCAAAGACAAATTCCATCATTTGAGCCACATTCAAATTGTCGTTTGCGAATGCTTTCAATTTGCACAACTCTAAATATTTTGTCGTGTGATAAATATGTACACCTTTTTAACCCTTTTGGCGCCATAGGCAGAAACAGTGACTTTTGCGGGCGGCATAGATCAAGATCAGACTGCACAGAACGTGCAGTCTGATCTTTGATCTATACCGTCCGCTTGTGTAGTCAAGTCTATACAATCAAAATCTTTTTAAGTTTCAATGGATTGCTTTTAGAGCCGTCGAAAGAGGTTGCATTTTTTTTTATTTGGCACTGAAAGAGTAAAGCGCACCAATACAGGCTAGAAGCTATTTACCAAACGACATAACTTTAGACTAGACTTGTCCAAATTGAAAGCATTTGCATACGATGAAATAAACATGACTCAAAAATTGCTATCTCATTTTGAAAGGTTAGAAAACATTTGGACAAGGAAGAAAATGATGGATAACAGCATTTTCTCCTTTTACCATTATGTTTTTCATAAGTCGTCTTCTTTAGGATTGTTACAACCCGGGATATGTGGTCACAGGTCAAGATAATGGGGCTTCGCTACATGTAAAACATGTGACATATGTTAGGTGGTGATTAGGGAGACCCATCTTCCCAAGCCAAGGTGACGATCACTAGGTGGATCTTACCAGAGATCCATCTAGTGATCGTCACCATGGCTTGCGAAGATGAGGGGGACCCATCACAATTTTTTGGATCAGAACTGGCCTATACTAGTGGTTAAAAAGCGTCAATGTTATGTACGTTGATCTGAGACACTGTCTGGAACTGGCCACATCCTTAGTTACAAGATCATCTAATTGAATACGGGAAATTGTGATCTATTCACTCGTAATATATGTTCAATCTGGTCTAAGACCACTTTAAGACTTAACCCAAGACAAGTTTCTTTTATCTTCACATTAAAATCTGGCTCATCCTAGGCTCTTAAGATGGACAAATGTGCTGATTAATCCAAGTCAAATAGCTTTGCAAAATGTAATCGAGGTTGCAAAACACAAGCGATAGATTCTTAACATTCTATACTTTTGATTTTACATCCCTAATTGAATAAAACGTTTCATTTACAAGAGATTTGTTTATTCATTTTTTTCTTATCGTTATATAATCATTTATCTGTAAAGAGTGAGACGCCTCTATTTAAACTGAAAGTTTTAATGTTTATATCCCCTTGTCGTTAATTAATCACCCTGCTTGCCTTTCACACGCATCGTTTTTTGTCCGTTCTCAATATGGGGGCGTCGTTGCTTTATTTTTATGATCTAGCCCGAACCCTTACACTGCTAATGCATGGTTCTTTTATGATGGTCTTGAAATATTGGGATTTTGCTGCATGGACGTTCAATATTGGCCACCGATGCACTGAGATTGCAAAGCTTTGTCAACTGATCATCTCGTTCATGTCACTTTTAAAACCAGCTGACATTTATGAGAGTTGAACGTCCTGCATAATCATTATTTACCTCATACGGCTGAATTGAAAACAACCAAAGCTCCTATTTAACTCGAAAGCCCAGTTCAAAATGCCTAATTTGATAGGGGCCTAGTCATGAGTTCATTGGTGCTATGGCCGAGTAAAACGCCAACAACTGAAGTCGTGGCCTCACTAAAATATGAAATATCATATCAAGGCCCAATAAGCAGTTTTAAGTTTTAGTCCTAAGGCTTAGCGCGACTCAAGGACCTTTTGCGAACACTGTAGATCAAGTGTAGACCAATATCAGACTACACAGGCTTCGAATCTATACCGTCCGCTATGGTACTCAAGTCTACGAGGTGATTATCTCTGAATTTCAGCAGGGTAAATTTTCAGCCATTGATAAATGTTCAGTTTATATATCCTGCTCTTTAAAAAGGAGTTTAATTTGTCTGCAAAAAGTTATCGATCCTTGTCACCCTATGCAGCCAATGCAGGCTGACATGGATGGAAACTTTTTGACATTTGTCAAGTTTCTGCATGTCTGAGGACCATACTACCGTACCTCACCATTCTGTCGGTTGTGAGGCAAAAGGAATTTATGGGTGCATAATGGCGTGATAGCATGCTTGTTATAATGCATCAAGGAGAAGCATTAAAGCCCCTTTTTCCAGTGCATGGTTCATGTACATTCAGTGCTGATTAAGTCAAAAAGGTCAACATATATGCCTGCAACACGCGAAAAGGGGCATTCGGACATTTGCACAAGTCTTCTGTAGCACAAAATCTAATGTAGTCGTAAAGTGCCGGCTGATCCGAGACGACGCTTTACGCAAATGTCCGAATGTCCCTTTTCGCGTGTTGCAAGCCATATCAGAAGACTGTTCTAGAACTTCAGTTTCACAATGAGGAGGGCCCGAGCCGAGCCAGAGGTGATTTGTCTGTTTAAACGTCAGTCGGCCCGAATAAAGATAAGTTTTAGCAGCGTGCTTGACAGATTTTGTGTCATTTTACTGTTTACAATGTTATCCAAACCGCAAACAAATGACAACTTCAGGCAAAACAAATTAAAATGATTTTCAGCTTAAAAATATACTGTTATAAAATTATTTGAGTTATTTCTGTTCTTGATTTTATTGCTTTTTGACACCCAAAGACGGAATCAAAAACAATAAATGATCGTTGTCTAAACAACAGATTGTCTATGGCTTTAATTTCCACGAAATATAAGTTCACTGGTACTAAAAAGGCTCAAAGTTTAACGATGCAAGAATGATGATGATGATGATGCATTTTACCAAGCGAGATATCATATACTTACGGAAATATAAATTCCATTTTGTCAAACAACCATGAGGTACTTGTAGACTGGTCCTTTGACATACAGAAAACTGACCAATAGCAAAAAGTATCGACTCATGTCAGTATGTGCGGACACAGGCTGACATGGGTCGATTTCTTTTTGCAGATGCATTGACCACACGTTTCACAGAGTATGGCTCAGTTATTATGTGTAACTATATGTTCAGCCGGAGGTTACCGTGAAACTGTGAAAGCGCCTCCACCATTCATCGAATTCATCAAACCTACATTCTGTCTATCACAAGTTATAATGTCAGCAGTCCGTTCAGTCATCACTCGTTATACTACTACTAGATCTCCATCGCATTAAAACAAATATGTTTTAAAGCAATTACAAAACGTAAGCAATAGAAACATTTCATAATGAAAAAGGTGATTTGCAATGCTTACTAAAGACTGATGTTACCTGAAAGGCAATAGAAACAATGATTAATTTCTCAGCATGTTACTTTGATGAATAAATTTTGACAAACTGTACAACTTTTTTGGCAATTTACAGACGATAGATCAGTAAATTTCTGAATTGTTTGCCAAATGTAATAGTATTTAAAGCAATTGTGACCTGATTTCTGAATACTCAATACATGTCGATAAAAAGTGATCTTCATTTTCAATGTTTTTCGAAGTACAATTTCTACAATTTCAATACACTCTTACGAAAACGGGTCCGTATGCACAGATTATTCATGATTTAATCCTAAGTCTAATTCTGATTTTAGAAAGTAACAAAAAGTTCTGATTGGCTAGATATTGTGTTACTTTCAAATTTTGAAAATTCGTGAGAATAAGACGAAGAAAGTTCTCAAGATTGGTTGGTTAACATAGACCCTGATAAATGGTTCGAGCATAATTTCACCATCCTAAGATTATTTAAGACGATTATAAAGGAAAGCTGACTTCGTTGATAGTACAAAACATTTTACAAAAAAAAAAAAAACAGTGTTTGCTCTTAAAAAAATCGTGGAAAAAGGAGAAAACTGTCGGTAACAAGTATTGTTTTCTACAGTCACAGACAACTCCCATACTTTGAGGCACATTTAATGTGGCCGCTGCATACACTTTGAATTTGACAAATTCTAAATTTTTGTACTCTGGTAAAGATATTGTTACAGTTCTGAGAAATAGCCTCCCCAGTTGGGGTTTGAACACTGGACATTCAGGTCCCAAGGCGAACGCTCTACCACGTCGCTACAAAAGCTAGTTCTATAGCAAGGAAGTATAAGTGTCCCCTTATACAAATACAAGCTACACATTTATATCTACCTGAGGGATAGACCAGTATACCACATACTCTCCCGCCATATGAAGATTCGTCCACGAATCCTTCAATTACTGTTACTTTATTTCGCAAGTAGCTGGGTTTTTTTTTTTTACGGTTGGCGCCAATGTAATAGTTCTGAGAAATAGCCTCCCCAGTTGGGGTTTGAACACTGGACCTCCAAGTCCCAAGGCGAACGCTCTACCACGTCGTTACAAAAGCTAGCTCTATAGCAAGGCAGTATAAGTGTCCCCTTTTACAAACACAAGCTATACTTTTATATCTATCTGTGGGATAGACCAGTATACTACAATATAATTCAGCAGCTGACTGCACATTGTAAATGGAATGAAATGTTATTTATTAAATGTCAACAAGTTACCCGGATAAAATCAAACACGGTGGGGAAAAATCGCGTATATACACATTATCCTATACGGTTCCAAAAGCAGTATGATGACGTATCCTGCGCGAAGAATAAGCATTATATTCGTTTTTGATTTGATTGAACAAAGATCACGTTACAATACTTATCCGCTTTTCATAAAAACGAAGTGACTGTATTTTTAGTTCTTTTACCGCCTTCAGTTGAAAATTGAATATTTTTTTTTTTTGTATATTATAAAAGGAATACTGTGTTCTAGTAGCTTTCCAGGTCCTTGTGTCTGCTTCTCGCAGCATAAAATAATTGGCATCTAGCTCGACCTTCGGCCGCGCGCGATATCAAATTTTCTCAACATACTCGAAGCAATTACAAACACAAGGAAAGTAACCACAACACATTATTCCGTATATATATTTCAGAGACATTTGTCAAATACCGGTTCTCGGTGATTTCAGAGCTTTGATTTTGAGGATCTGTTATCCAAAATAAAGTAAGGGAAACGAAACAACAACTACAGTGTTTCGGAAGTTAAGACTAACGTCAAAAAACCATTGTGGCTCAATGTTCAATTGCTTTTTATGTATAATTTATCAAAGATCATTTGTAAGCTTAAAACATCTTTGAACTTTTAAAAGAGAATTCAGCTGATGTCACGTGGACTTAACATATGAAAAAGGAAAGAAACAAATTAGAATATTGCCATTCGAAATCATGGTCAAAATACAAAATATTCGGTAAAGGATAATCGCAGTTTTGTTGAGGATTCATACCTATCATAGTGCATTTCATGATGGCTTCTATCCTAGTCCAATGTTGTATCAATTTTCAACTGTAAATGAGGAATGTCTCTGGTCGAAAGGACTTCTACCAAAACCAGGAAACAGGTAAGGTCAAACAGGAAGTTTGAACTTGAAACCACTGCAATGAAAATCTCATGTTTCGTCAACCAAGTAGCTGAGGTGTCTGCGTACGGAGCGGGAGGTGGAAGGTTCCGGTCTCTTTTACGTGGGAGTCGTTCTGTCATCTGAAATGTCCGACTGGTGAGCCGCAAGCCAGTGAACCCTTTACAAAAAAATCCGTCTTTCAAACATCTTGGGAAAAAAATGCTGGTAACCAGTATGTTCTCATAGATTATTCCCACAGTGTTTTCTCTCCTTTCAAAGAAACATCTCATCACTTAATCTGCGTTTGTCGTCTGTAAATGCTTTCAAGTTGGGCCCGTAGAGCTTTTTTGTCTGGTAAAGGGTTCAGTTATTTTTAACCGGGGGCCTTCATTCATGTACCTTGGCAAAGACACTGGGTCCGTGTTCACCAACTATTCTTCGAGAACCTTCTAAGTCTAGTTTTAGAGTGAAAAAAATAACACAACTTCATCATGATTGGCTAAACCATTTGGTTTAGCCAATATGATGTTGTGTTATTTTCAAATTCAGAGAATTGTTAAGAATAATACCAAGAATGTTCTTAAGAATAGTTGGTGAATATGGAACCTAGACTCGGAAAGTAAATGTGCCGGACAAAAGTGTTTCAAAAGTCAGATTCTTGCTGGTACATTCCAACACTTTACTGTACATGACGTTTTGCACTAGCAACTGAAATTCACTAAAAGTTTTAAATGCTAAGCAAGTGCATCATCGCAACAAAACCAACATTTTTCTGATTTCATCACGTACTGTTTTATGATATTTTACCGCAAAGAAGTCCCGATTTAATCGCAACGTGTAGTTTGTATAAAAGCAAATGAAATCTGTATGACCTAAAGTATTTGTGTCATTTCCTTCGGTCAGCACGATTTTGTGTACGATATACAAGGATAAGTGCAAGCGTATTGTCCAAAAAGTCACGTCAAAATCCATATATCCATATATGGTTGGTCGCTCAGGCTGTCCGTAAGTTATGTAGCGTTTGACAATGACCAACGCTTGATGGATCTAAAAATAGATCATTTTGAAGATTCAGCGCCATACGTCTAAACCTCTCAACTGAAGTCAGCGCCCAAACGCAAACGTTTTCCACTGAACAATCACCATCGTAACCCTTCACAAAACCATCCCGGATTTAAAAAAGAAACAACTCTGGGGAGGAAGGCTTTTGAAAACGTTGTGGGAAAAGGAGTTGTGGTAACCAGCATCTTTGCCTTTCCCCCCAGTGTTCACTTCACTATCCTAAACAAATCCAATCATTTCAACCACACATTTTTTGTTGTCTGCAAATGCTTTGAATTTGGACTTGTTTAAAATTTTGTCGTTTGGTACAGGGTTCCTTGTAAGTTAACTCTTGCGCTAACGTTATGCATTTGTTTAGTATAGAAAATTAATATATTATACATGAGGACAATTTGAATGGCTGGATGTTGTATACATAACAGATGAGCTATCATCTTGTCAAAGGAATTGCTTATTTCCTTCCAGCATGCTTTTCTGCAGAGATTAACTGTAAAGGTCAAAGGAAAAGGTTAAGAGAAGTGAGGAAACACTCGAGTCACAAGTGCCTAATAAATACAAAATCTTGTGGTAATATCCAGCTCACCCTTTCTGGTGTTGTAAGAAATACCATTAGGCCGTTATCATCAGTGCTCGAAAATAATACTGGCCGTACACAATACAGAATATTGACAGGTTTTGTAATCAGTTATGTATACGGTCGTGAACCATTTCACCGACCTAAATTATGCGATGAAAGGAGCACTTCGGCTGTGTAGAACAAAACGAGGCAACAAAAATGTGACGTCTTTTTAACAGCTTCCTACACTGGTGTGCAAGTATATATATATACATGAACACATTGAAAACAGTTCCAGTAGCATTTCCTTCTTTTTTTAGTTTATCGATTTCTTTTACATGTATTTTATACATACCCTTGCAAATTTATAGTCTGGATTTTTTCACATAGGGCCTAGTGCTGTCTTTGCTCAGTAGGCAGATAACGATTTTGAAGTAGTGTAATTTACTCATTTTTACACTTTCTTAAGCAAGGAAGGAAATAACCTTCATTAATTGCATCTTAAAACTGAATTTGAATGATGGAAATTTTTCACTCTAAATGATGTACAGTTGTCAATGATATATGACGGAAGGTTTTACGACGGACTTCAGATCCCAGATAGAGCCACCAATGTGATACCGTTGATACTTGATTTAAACAAGTATACTGGTAACATTTAAAATTGTTCCATTATTGTCAATTTTTATCAAAAACAGTAAATTTCAGTAAATTTTTCTTTGAGTAGCGGACGACTTGTTTACGTCAAGTGACTTACATTTTAAATATCGAGAGCGGACATAGGAACAGCTGGCACGGGCGGTTTACTTCTGAATGACGTTGATTTTACCACGCTTCCGTTGCACTGTGTTTATAGAGCTGAATTCACGTGTCATGTTAGAAATAGAGTTTATTTCATCAGCTTGTGGTTAATATGGGGAAATATTTGCCGAAAAAGGGAAAAGTATGCGAAAATAACGAGTGCCGTAAGCTGATGAAATAAATTATATATTATATTTCCTCTGATTATTTTGTCAACGAATGCCACTTTTAAAACTTAAAAATTTAAAAAACTTAAAAAAGTAGTTCCAGATTTTCAGCAGGAGGAAAATATTCACTGTGACGGGGAAATAATTCCCCCCAGCTTAAATTACGACATTTCTTTACCCATAACATTTCTAAAAATAGACACATGAAATATAATATTTTAACTTATTTCGCAGCTTAAGGGTTAAACAATAAAGCAGGTGATATTTGCAGAATAAATAGCTCTCTCTATGACACACAAACATGTTACGGTAGATACAGGAAACGGTATCATCTTATACAAGCAAGGAATCTATATGTTGGAAAGAAATGGGAAGGGCAAAAAGAAAAAAAGTCTGCACTGTTGCTGTAAATGGTTTTGAACCTTAATATTCAAAGCGTTTTAAAACGCATGCACGTACTGCCTATGATATTTCATTTTAATTTCAACCTGTGATTATTATTATTCCTTCATGTTTCGAAAACAGTAGTATCCTAAACCTCTCCTGAACATTTGGCGTATATTTACATCTGCACGTTTTCCCTTTATACCCCAGCAATAATTCGTAGTGTTACTGAAAGACAGAGGGGACAAAAACATGTACGTATTGCTTTGTATTTGTAAATATTTTTCCTAAAGATTAATTAGTGTAAATTATAGTTAAAAGAATCGTCGATTTTAATGTCTATAGCTATTTTTTTCTTTTTTTTTTCCCCTTGAGAACTCTGTTAGATATTAGGCGTGCGCAGCATGTGTACACTAGATGTGGTGCTCAGCGTAAGATACGTGCTCACTGCTGTAAGGATTAATACTTTACCAGATGACATATCAAATGTGTCTCAAATAATTGCATTTAACCTTGACAGAATATGAAACATGCATTTTCTCCCTTTCCGACAATGTTTACGAAAGCTCTATTCGTCAGTGTTGTTAAAACCGGAAATGGTTGGTAAAGGCTTAATAAGCTTCGATAGAGTGTCAACTATTTGGAAGAGGAAATCTCTACTTAACTTACTAACCACGTTGTATCTATGCTGACATAAACAAGAATCCGCCCTTCGTAATTGTATTACAGTCTAATAATATCTCTTAAGCTTCTAAGTGAAAATCAATGAGCTTTTGAAACAGTGTAGATCAAAATTAGACTGCATTGAACGTGCAGTCTAATCTTTGATCTACACTGTCCGATACGTGAAGATTTTGTCAGGCGAAAAGAACTTTGAAATTACAATATTTTGGATTTTACTATCGGCGAGAAATTTTTGTCCAATTTATTTTAACGGGCAAAGGGATTAATTTGTTTGTTTACGTATGTAAGTAAGTTATGGCTTCTTTCGATCACCTTTGACGGGTTCTCCTTTGCAGAGTGCTGCAGGGCTCGTAACCGGCTTGTACTGAGTTCGATCCTCGCTTTAGCCGGTAAAACGTGAAAGTGTCCTTAGACAAGATAATTTCTTCGTGTCATTGTGTTGGTAGTCGAAGCAGGAAACCATTGAAAAGTGTTGTTTCATGCTGAAGGGTTTTGATCTTTACCACACCACCGGGTTGAAAAGGTAATTAAAAACAACCTCGGCGCTCTAATTATGGAAACAAACCTAGCCTCTGCAACCAGACACGTGACGAACACATTTATGTTGGTCACGTGATGGTGTCAATGGAAGCTGAGAACAAGATATTTCAGTAATGCGAAAGGAGTACGTGTAGTTACAGATCAACGTCTGAAAGCAGAGACGTACAGATAAATTTTAGATCTACACTGCCCGATATTGTGATATCATATCTTGAAAATTGAAAAGCTCGATGCCTTTCACTAACTAATCATATGCATATATTCAACTTTGCGCACTACACCTACATAATAAGTAAACCACGCACAAAGCATAGGTTACTACGCCGACAGTGTTTTCAAGACCCGTTACCACTCAATAACGAATTCCAACGGCCGAGGAAGAAACTTTTCGGAAAAATTGTGGGAAAAGGTGAAAATGCTGGTGACCTATCAACACCAAATACATGATTTTAGCCACTTATGATTTGTGGGCTTCAAATGCTTTCAATTTGCATGAGTCTGAAATGTTATCTTTTACTATAGACCTGAGTTAGCTCGGTTCACCATACAACCAATCATTTATCGTTCATTTACTCTTAAATGATTATTTCATAATCTGAGTATCATGCTGTCCTTTGCAAAGACTGTAGACTGAAACTGTAATGCACTTTTTCGCAGTCTTATCTTTGTTTGAACATTTCCATATATCATAATTAGCTTTATGATGCCCTTTGAAAATCAATCTGTGTATCTTAAAAACGCATGTTGATTTTGTTGATTGCTTTCATTTAGCGAAATAGAACCTAGTCATTATAACTTAACACTTTACAAGTAACAACTTGCTTTGGTTTGCTTGCTGAAAAAAGAAAAATGCAAACCCCTAGCATTTCCTTTCTGTTCACCTCGAACAAATACTAAGAGTTTTAAAAGTCTTTTATAAAACCTACATTTAAGCCCATATACCGATCCATCATAATCTAAAGAAAAAGCGTTACAGATCAGCTACATTAAAACGTTTACCGATCTGCCGTGAAGCTACAGTAAACTTTTACCGATCTGTCGTAAAGCTACATTAAAACTGTTATCAATCTGCGGTAAAGCTACATTAAAACCTTTACCAATATGCCATAAGGCTTTAACCCTTTCCCAAACAATCCCTGGTTTTCACGACCCTGAAAAAGAAACCTTTTGAAAACATTGTTGGAAAAGGAGAAAATGCTGGTAACCAGCTTTTTCTCCTTTTCCCACAATGTTTTCTACCCTCCCAGAACAAATTTCAATTTTTGAGTCACATTAATTTTGTTGTCTGCAAATGCTTTCAATTTGGACTAGTCTATTATTTTGTCGTTTGGTAAAGAGTTAATCTACCGTCAAGCTACAGAAAAATCTGTACGAATCTGCCTAAATACTACAATAAAACCTTTGCTGATCGGCCGTACAGATAAAATGAGACTTTAACCTATCTGCAGTAAAGCTACAGTAGAACCTTTACCAATCTTTATTAATGCTACGGTAAAACCTTTAATCTGCCTTACAGCTACAGTATAACTTTGACAATCTGTCGTAGAATCACTATAAAACCTTTGCCGATCTGCCTTATAGCTTTTATAAAACCTTTACAGATCTGCCGTACGCCTACAGTAAATCTTTTAATCTGCCATAAACTACAACTTAAGCTTTACCGATCTGTTTTAAAGCTCTAGTAAATTCTTTACCGATCTGCCGTCAAGCTTCATTAAGACCTTTAATCAGCGCTATGACTACAGTTAAACCTTTACCGATCTGCCGTCAAGCTTCATTAAGACCCTTTATTTGCACTATAACTACATTCAATTTTTTGCCGATCTGCCGTCAAGCTTCATTAAGACCTTTCATTTGCGCTATGACTACAGTTAATCTTTACCGATCTGCCGTCAAGCTTCATAAAGACATTCAATCTGCGCTATGACATTAAGACATTTTATTTGCGCTATAACAACAGTTAAACCTTTACCGATCTGCCGTAAAACTAAAATAAAACCTTTATAATCTGACGTAAAACTACAGTAGAACCTTTGCTGATCTGCCCTTACTGTAAAACCTTTACCAGTCTGCCGTAAAACTATGATCAAATCTTTAGTCTGCCGTAAAGCTAAAATAAAACCAAGCCATTTTGTTTAGCCAATGAGAAATTGTGTTACAGATCCCTGAGTCGGACAGATCTGTTATAATTGTTGAATTATTTATAAAGATCAAGGGCATAGCAATGATGTTCATTTGGATATGTCATCCAAAAAGTTGTGTATTTTGGGCCGGAGGCCTTTTGCAACCAATAAAATATATTGCATTGCATTGTATTGTACTGTATTATATTTCAAATTTATAAAACTCTTTAGAATAAGTCTAGGAATGTTCTGAAGAATGGTTAGTGAATACGGACCCTGAATTTTTAGCGGATGTGTCCTTGGATTAGACTCTTCAGAGCCTGGCGTAAATTTGGAGAAACCCACGACTCCCATGGATAAGTATGCTGTCGCTGTGATATGACTGAAACAGTATTGAAAGCGGCGTAAAATACCATTCAGTTATTAAAATAATCCTGGCTTTTAACGACCCTGAGGACAAACAAGGCTTGTAAAAAACATTGGGGGTAAAAGAAAATGTTTGTAACCAGCATCCTCGCCTTCTCCCCACTATGTTCAATACATTTTTAAGGGCGAATGGCATTTTTCTGCCTCATTTGTTGTGTGCAGATGCTGAAATATGGCAAGGTTTAAAGTTTTGTCACCTGGTTCAGCCTTCCCACACGATCCCGTGTTTTGATGAAGCTGGAGAAAACACCCTTTGACAGCATTTTCTCCTTTTACCACAGTGTTTTTTAATACTTCAAAGATATAGGTCAACACCAAAGCAACATTTAGTTAGTCCTCTGCAAATCCTTTTAATTTGGATAAATCTAAAATTTTGTCATTTGGTTAAGGGTTATGAGTTAAACAAAGTCATTAAAACTAGCTAAAGCTGCCCACACCTAACAACATTATATAGCAGTATTGTTGTCACGCTTTTTTTTTTTTTGATTTTCTGATTTGTTTCTTACGAAATAAACACTAGCTTTAAAAAAAAAATGTGAATGTTTCCCTCTCTTTTCCAATTTAAATAAAGAATACGTAGATGTAGTCTGAAAGTAAAACAAAAGTCTCCAAAAGTACGACATTCTGTAAAATGGAGTCAGGATTAATCGCTTGATTGCTTGATTGCTTGCTTGATTGATTGCTTTATTGCTTGCTTGCTTGATTGGTTGGTTGGTTAGTTGGTTGGTTGGTTGTTGGTTGATTGGTTGGTTGGTTGGTTGGTTGAGTGAGTGATTGATACTTAACGCCGTTTTCAACATTATTTCAGTTACATCGCGGCGTCCAGTGCACGTAACCGTGCTTTCCTGGAATTTCTATTACCAGCACTTCGCACAATATTCTTCCCAAGCCGCTTTCCCATTTATCCATCGTAAAAATGATGAATGGCAGTGAGAGAGGAATAAATCCAGTCGCGATGACTATCATCTCCCCGGAAAGAAATTAGCCGAGCTTGGAATTCGAACCAGCGACCACCTGTTCTGAAGTCCTGTAGGCTAACGACTGCGCTACGGGGACTCGGTAAAATCAAGTCATGAAAAAAGAAAGAAAAGGGAAGACTTAACTCTCTCCATACCATAGACGACACCAGAAGCTTTTGTGGACAGTGTAGATCAAGATCAGACTGCACAGAACATGCAGTCTGATCTCTGATCTACACTGTCCAGTGCTTTATTCTACATTAGGAACCAACCGTCTCTTGATCTTGTAGCGAAACTATATTTGTAGCCATTCAGAAAATGCAATTTATTTTTTCAGTAGTAAAAGAGTTAACTTTTTACCACACAATCCCAACTTTTAACTATACTGAAAAAGAGGGCTTTTGAAAACATTTTGGAAACAGGAGAAAATGCTGGTAACCAGCATTTTCTCCTTTTCCCACAATGTTTTCTACCCTTTCAAAAATAGTAATTCTCATTTAGGCTATTTCCAATTTCACCTTTGCAAATGCTTTCAAACTGGACTAGCCTGGAATTTTGTTATTAGGTAAAGAGTTAAAGAGAAGTATGAGATGCAAAAAAGTCGTGATTTAACTAGCCCAAACCCTTACTGCATCATTACTTTTTTGTTTTATGATCCCGTATTGTCGCTTTACAAACCCTGCGTTTTACACTGCGTTCAGATGTCCTATGTGAACGCAGTAGCCTACTATCAGCCTGCAATACCGTGTAGTTTGATCTTTGTCTGCCAACATCCATATTCGATTAGTTATTTAAGCTTCAATGAAATTTTTACAGTAAATTTGTTGCTGGTTGCCTTATTTTAGCAGGATAAAAGTCACGACTTTCACCAAATTAGGTCTTGTTAAATGTTTGAAAGGCGACTTGTCCATGTTTAAAGCATTGATAAATGAAAAACTATGATTTTCTGATGATGTTTTTCTTTGAAAAAGTATGAAAAACTTTATGGGAAAAGGAGAAGATGCTGGTTTCCAGCAATTTTCTTCTTTTCCAACAATGATTTCATAGCCTTCTAATTCAAGGTCTCTTAAGACGGGATCGTTTGGGACAGGGTTAAATCTTTTAGTTTTTGCTACAGTGTAGGCGGTCGACTTTCTAACACTTGGCCACGATTTGAAATCCATCATTTCCTGTCAAAATTCCAGCGTCTACAAGCGAGGCCTGGTCTCTCAATCGGGATACCGCCGTGAACCTAACAAATACAACAGAAATAAGTGGGTCATGCTCTGTGAAAAAGGGGACTTAATTCATCTACAAAAAGTACCTATCGTGTCAGCCTGCGCAGTTCAGCGCACGCATACATTGGTCGAAACTTTTTGTTGATTGGTTGATTTTATGTTATTTTTTTTTACGGTTAACGTCGTTTTCAACAGGGCTGCCTGCTGCATGGAAAAAGGGTTGTTATTAGTCCTGTTTAGCCAACTCGAAGAAAGCATTGACTGCAAAACTAGCGGCCGCGTCAAAATCAAAGTACCTTTGAAAACAGAGTTAAGTCCTAAACATTAACCCTAAACCTGCTAAATACAAGTGAAATGAAACTTTCAAACCAATAGTAAAAACCCAAATGTTGCTTTTTCAAAGGTATTTTGGGGAGGATATAAATTTATCACATAACCTCACTTGTTTTCAGTGAAATATACCCATTACAAATTTTCTTATCTCATACTCTTTTAATATCACTATTGTGTGACGTCATTTTTGACGTCATTTTGTACGTATTTCATAGAAGTGAATTGATTTTATGGATATTACCGCGTGTGCATCTATAGATGTTTTTGCATCTTCTTATCTATGATTTGTAAAATATCGTTATGTGATAAAAAGAATCTGACATTCGTTGGCGTATGAAATAAAAATTTTATTAAACTCGTCAAGAAAAAATGTTATTAAGCTCGCCAAAGGCTCGCTTAATAACATTTTCCCTAGACTCGTTTGATAAAATTTTATCTCAACACCAACTCATGTCAGATCCTATATATCTCCTTGTCGGACACTGTAGATTCAAGACATTCATGAATATGTGAACTGTCGCCGTGAAAGCGGTGTTAAACTCCATTCATGCAATACGACTGTTAGAACCATTTATTTAATAAAACGGCTTTTACTACCACTATCACATGTCACGGCGAACTCTGTATACGAGAATCAAATATCATCTTCCAACTACTGAAAGAATAAGACAGTACTGACCAACTGTTTGAGACGATTTCACCATTTTTTTTTTTTTTCTTTTCAAGGTAGGGTTTAGGCGTAAAATTGTTGCATATTTTTAAACCTACAAATGTATTCGTGAAATGACAAACCATTGGTCAGCTCGTGACCAAGGTGAAAAGAATGTGTCACGTGAGCAGTCATGCCCTTGATCTTGTCTACACATCCCATTGTTATAATCGAAATAGAACAAGCGGACGAGGGTATTTTATACCTGATTCATGCGTTGTGAATGAATAGTTGATTTAAGGATAGGGCGCCCTAATGGGATTCGTGTAACATCGCTTTTCATCGCAGAAAAAACGTACGGATTCGGCTAAGACTCGGGTAATCCGTAATCGATCGGCCGATAGACGCTGGTTCCCCGCATCGATTACGGATTAACCGAGTCTCAGCCGAATTCGTACGATTTTGGCGATGAAAGGCGATGTTACATGAATCCCATTACGGTGCCCTATCCTCAATACATCTGCAAAAAGTACCGATCCATGTCCGATCATGTCCGAAACTAACTCGGGAATTACTGTCAGTCTTTTTTATTTTTCCTTTCGAGGAAATAGAGCGACATTTCGGTTTCAATGGGAACGATGCATTGTTCATATTCCTTCACCAGGAAATGAGCCGTGCTCTGTGAAAAGGGGACTTAATGCACCTACAAAAAGTATCGACCCAGATCAGCCTGCGCACTCCGCGCAGGCTGACCCGGGCCGAAACTTTTTGCTTTTGGTCAATTTTCTGCATTTTCAAGGACCATGCTACCATAGAATTCAATCGGTTCTTAAACAAGCTTGATTTTACAGATTCATAACTATATAAGGTCTTGCTTGGTATACTGCATTACGGTGATGCATTAGCTCCTTTTTGCCAGAGCAGGACTCAAATGTATGTCATTCTCGTAGGTTTGGATATTTAGTTCGAACCAAAATAACCTCAGTAGTGGACCGGTAATTTACAAAAAATCTGTCATTCCCAAATGTGCTATCCCGAAAACATGCATTAATTCGAAAATATTGTTAATTTGAGGTATCGGCTCTGTGCTATCCCGAAAACATGCATTAATTCGAATATATTGTTAATTTGAGGTATCGGCTCTGTGCTATCCCGAAAACATGCATTAATTCGAATATATTGTTTATTTGAGGTATCGGTTCTGTGCTATCTCGAAAACATGCATAAGTTCGAATATATTGTTAAGTTGACGTATCGGCTCTGTGCTATCCCGAAAACATGCATTAGTTCGAATGTATTGTTAAGTTGACGTATCGGCTCATTCGAAAATTCCTTTGGAAATATAGTGAAGCAGCGCTTCAACATTGTTTTTCCAAGAAAAACTATATGTACACATAGATCTACAAAAATACAGTAGTACTTTTGAAGCATACTCGAATACAGCAATTGGATGCCCTCGATGTTATTTATTGGTTGAGCTGGTGTTTCAATTATCGACGTTTCACAGTTGTTGTAGTTTTTCAACGACAAATTAAATGTACATGTACACATAGATGTACAAAAATACATTGGTACTTCTGAAGCAAATGTATATATTCGATAACTCGAATACAGGAATTGGATGCCTCGAAGTTATTTATTGGTTGAGCTGGTGTTTGATTTATCGACGTTTCACAATCGTTGTAGCATGACCGATGAAAGACAACAATTAATTAAGCGCACACGCCTGTGTATGATACATCACGGATGTTTCACAAACAAAGTCTCGGCAGTACATGTGTTCTTGGTAAAACAATGATGCAAAATGATTGAGCCATTCTCTGTGAAAAGGGGTCTTAATGCATCTGCAAAAAGTATCGACTCAGGTCAGCCTGCGCAATCTGCGCAGGCTGACCTGGATCGAAACTTTTTGCTATTGATCAATTTTTTGCATGTCTAAGGACCAGGGTACCTCATGATGCAGTCGGTTGTAAGACAAAATAAGATTGTATGGATCCATAAGTATATGACTTGCTTGGTTTAACGCATTACGGAGATACATTAAACCGCATTTTGATAATTACTTGAAGATATAATGTTTGATAATTCTTTGTTTTCCTAGGCACGCGTTTAGATAATACAGAATTGTATTTTCTAGTTTATATTCGAGATCGTGATTTAATTATCATTAAAACTCCTGTATCTCGGTTTTCAATGACGTTCGAAATATTTCACGCGAAACCCAAAAAATGTAAAATTGACATGCTCTCAACATAAAACCCTTAATATGACGTGAGTCTGACGTTTTTAACACTCAAGATTAACTCTGTGCCGCTAAGGTCAGCTCACTGCGCTTTTGCACACTGTGTATATTAAGATCAGACTGCATTGAAAGTACAGCATGATCATTGGTCTCCACCGCCCTTTCTTTTAAATTGCAGTATATGGCGGCTTTTGCTAGTGGACAGAGTTTTTTTTATTTCATCTAAGCCCATCAAGGTGTAAAACTAAATACGAAAAGTACCCATCTTCGTTCCAAAATACTGGGTACTTTTCCATAGACAATTATATTTCTAGAATATAATTTGTACTTAACTTTGATCATACCTGTTGCCAATTTGACCATATTTTTTTTTATTTTTTTCAATAAAACTTAACTTTTTTCTTATACAAATCGTACAGATCTATTCGATATACGCTCACAAAATCACGAAAAAACATACATGTAGATGTAACATAGATTTGAAAATCATGAAAACAAGTTATAATGACAAATAGATGGCGTCATTTTTCATTATTTCATATCATACCACAATCGAATATTCTTCAAACACAGACGAGGTAGTCACAGTTTTGATCGCCTTTTCAAGTTACGCCTTTTCAATATTATTCTGTGGCTTTGATTTCAATGACATGGGCATTTACTTGGAAAAGTTACTTGTAAACTTACTAATCGTAGATTATATGAAATATACTTGTGATGTAATTACATTACATGCTTATGTTTAAACTATACTGCAAAGAAATTTCTCGCCATCGGATTGGATAGTATGCCCCGTACATATATTCATGTACACTGGCAAAATCCACGTAAAAGCATTTTCCCTTTTGGGAACCCCGTATACATAACTGCACTTTCAACACAGCATCCAAAATGGCGGCGTCGATCGATACGAGCCGCCCACAAGACAAACATACTGAGTAGCCTGCACCATATTATCACGAATTTCCATTGATGGTTGTCATTAAAACGGAGAGAATTGGTTATATTTTAAAATAAATGATTATAGTTACATGTATTATCGTTTGTTGTCATTCTACAACAAATACACGGGGTTAAAACGAGCCATCTCATCGTCAGGTAAGCAAACTGTGAAGTGTCGAAACGTATACATTGTAACGTTAAAAGGATAACCTAATGGTCATTTAAGGCAACTAATGGTCGTTTACTTTTGCCAACAAATCCTTACAATGCATAGTAACTTACCTTGAAGTTGTTTAAATCCATGTTTAAACAAAAATACGTCGAATGTCTATCGCAGTGACATCATCAAGTTTATGCACCAAACTACCAAGGTTTCAGTGACGTCAGTTTTCATTGAATTGGGGCACTCAGAAGGGAAATTCTATGTCGTCAACGTACTCAATTCGTGAGATCATAATACAGGGAAATTTCGCTTCAATACACATTTGAATAATAAAATTTTGCAATATAATAAATTCTTTGTACGGTCAGGTGGTAGGGGACTTGGAAACTTGTTCACGGCTGTAGCAAATCATGTGGCCACCCCGCCTTCGGCTCGGGGCGACATGATTCACCACAGCCGTGAACAAGTTTCCAAGTCCCCTGCCACCTTACCGTACAACTAATAATCTTTACTACCGTTTTACCGAATCCTATAGTTCCTTTCAAGTTTTAGACATAAGCCTATGACTAAAATTTTTACCCAAGAGGCCCAATAGCAGCCAAAAGTAAACTATGCGGGTGTTAAAAAGCATTTTCAATCAATAAGTTATAGTGATATATCACGATCTGTTATTGTAAGGTCAATCCAACTGTTAGTCACTGGCAGAAATATGAATTTTAAAACTAGGTAAAAACTTGCCCCAGGTCGCTCTATCTTTTGTCTACTTTTACCTAGTTTTAAAACTCATTTTTTCTGCCATGCAGCGACTAACACTTTTACGGACCATGAAATGACAGATTGTCATCTTCACAATGATTTCCTTATTTTCAAATGGTATGATTTAAATTCAAATGCACTTTAACACCCGCATTGTTTTCTTTAGGCCGCTGCTCGGCCTTTAACCAGATCTTTCAACCTTAGGCACCATGAAATTTTACAACAATGATCAAAGTGTTGACCAAATGTGATGCGTTTTACGAAGCGATTAGCATAAACATGTTTGCGATAAAATAGCCACCTGTAGAGTACAGAGATTTTAACGGCATCTTTTTTAACCTCTAAGCGTAGTCAACCGGTACCATTGGTATAGTTCAACAACGAAATCGTGTCCCTTGTACATACGCAGAGTTTCAATGCAACAGCACAGAAAGACATAAACCAGGACGGTATATTAAATAGTGATAATTGCTTATCTATATGATTTATTATAAGGTTTAAAAGTTTTATTAATTCTCTCAGCGTATGTACATAATGAGGTATGAAGTAAAAACAAAACATAAAATATTTACTCGGCTGTATGGTATAGAGTGAAGAGAGGAAAGGCAAATGAAAAAAATCTGTACGGTCATAAAATTGCAGAAAAATATAGGAACAGGGTCAGGTGGAAAGTTTACAATTTTTCAAAACAATGGGTAAAAATTGTGCTTGTTTGTTAGTTTCATGGAGCTATTGGTGTCCATAATATTTCTAAAGGTAAAGCGACATGTTTATTTCTACACTTTGAACTCGTCAGCATATATGTTCTCTAATTATCAAAAGCATTACATCGAAAAAGATAATGAAATTCATTACCAACTTTATTTAGAGAACACATTTTGCAGCTTCATTCTCTTCTTTGTATACCTAACCAACGACCCCTTTCTACTGGAAGATAAATATTACATAACCGAAAATTAATAATCTACTAAAGAAACTTACCATCTAAAGTGTTACAGAAGTCCAATAAAAATTATAAAGAACTGTAGATAACTTGTTGTTTTCTATCAATAAATCAAACCAATAACAAATAGCATATTTTTTCACAATTACTGACAGTGGGAATTTTTCAAAATCCCCATACAGCATAACTTTGGATTCTTTGTTTTTTACATGTAAAATATGTTTTATGAAATCTGTATGAACTTTTTCAATAACAGGTAAATCCCCCAAAACCCGTTCTTCACAACCATGTAATAAAACGGATACTATCATGGTATCAAAAGGCTTTACTTGACAATCAACATATAGATTTAAGTTACGCCGTTTTGGAAATACTAAACATTGCTTTTATAGCTTGTTGGATTACACACTTTTTTGCAACAGCAGAAGACCTGCTCCTGCAAAACCTTCACCTAAGTAGTCAAATTCGTGGACAATTTCAGTTGTATGAACACCTATACTCAAGTTACGGTTATTACCTGCACGGTCACCGAAAACAAAGATTTTCGTTTTGTCAAAATGAAGTTGAAGCTTCTATCTTTCGCAATATTTAGAAAAAATATGTAACAGTTCAACTCAGTCCTCTTCTGTTATGGCAAAAATAACTAATGTCGGCATATAATATAACAACTACTTAAACAAAAGTGTATAAACATTCGTTCAAGTGCGGTTCTGCATTATTTATCAAGTAATGTTCTAATCGTTCAGGAAAAGTGAAAATAAAATAAAGGATGGATTTTTCTCCTTGTCTAATACCTCTACAACAGTGGAAAAATCTTCTTCTTTTTTTACCATTTATGAATATACAGCTCTTTATAATTTCATACATATTCTTTCTAAAACTGAGAAAATTTCTGTGTTTTCCTTCAGAAGTTTACACCAAAGGCCAAACAGAATCAAAATGCTTCTTGAAATCAACAAGCAATTTCGTTGAAAGATATCCCCCGCCGAAAAAGACCTTTTCAAAAAAATCAAAATCGCTCCCAGTCGGCCATTTTGCATCGAATAAAAAAAAAGGATATCGGCGGAATATGTTATTGTACACACGTATAAAGTTTCATGAAATTCCGTCCAATTGTATTGGAGATATTGTCCCAGACGGACACACGGACGGACGGATGGACAGACGGACGGACAACGCTAAAACTGTATCCCTCCGCCTTCGGCGGGGGAAAATAAATGCTAACCTAAGTGTTGTACATTAAGTCCAAACAGTTCAAATAGTTCTAACCCTTTGCCAAAAGATTTTCGGACTTTTTGAAATTGAAAGCAAATGCAGACAGCAATTCCGAAATAAGTTTAAATAACCTGAAGTTCTCTGATTGGTTAGAAAACACTGTAGGAGAGAGTGATGTAGGGTAAAGCGTCAGCCTCTCACATCGAAGGCTCTGGGTTCGACTCCTGTTTTGAAAAGGGTCAAACTTTGCAAGTACCCACAACACGGTGCGAGTACTGCTTAAGATTTACCGAGAGTGATTAATATAAGTTGCAAGAACTTGTTTCATGATCGATGAGAAACAAATCTGTTTAAACAAATATTATGTGGAAAAAGAGAAATTGCTTGTTACAACCAATTTCTCCTTTATCTGACGGTATTTACAAAAGGTTTCGTCTTAAACACTTTAAAACGATGGGTTGTTTGGTGAAGGGTTCGTTAAAAACCTTGACTAGTTTACACACTTTCGGCATTATACTGTCCCCCTCTCCCGGAATCGTCCAATTCACGTCAATGGGAATCTATTAATTAAGAGGTATACCTCCATTTGGATATTGCAATTGTAATCCTCGCTATGAGTTTTGCTTAAGACAGTGATAGCATTCCATTCGCATGCAACTGATATCAATGTTCTTTATACTTGTAGACACAATTACGTATCTCGAAAAGTTATATAAGGAGCTACTATTAGAGTTGCAACATCGTGTTTATGTACAACCCCAAAGTTGTTTCATTTAATTTTCCATACTTTTAATGTCTTCACGGGAGGGAGTGATTTCTATTTTTGTCTTCCTTTCCTAAAAAATGTCAAAATTCTTGCATATTTCATCACATTACACAAGTATGCTTCTCGCTACCGATGCAGGTAATTGTCAGAATTTCTAGCACAAAAAGGCATATTAACAATTTACAAACGAGACAAAATGAAGGCAAATTAATTGTTTATATAAGTTGTAACTTTGTTTTTTACCATTTGAGTTTTGCTTTTGTGGGAGTTTTATTTTGTCAAAAATCGAGTGGACACCAAATAAGAAGAGACACGCTTAAAAGATGTAAATTAATTATTTACTAACTCGTCGTGACAGACGGTGACGTAAATTGCTGTAGCTAATCAGCGAGTAGCGGTCGTCACAGCCATCCCTTGAACTGGACAACACTTTATAGATATGCATTTAACCCCTAACCACAAAATCCCGTGTTTTAAGCCTTTAGGAAACATTGTTGGAAAAGGAGAAATCCAGGTTATCAGCATTTTTCCCTTTTCTAGCATGTTTTCTACCCTTTAGACGACAAATCCCGTTATTTGTTCCACATTTAATTGATTTATCATCTTCAATTTTTTTCAATTTGGACCAGTCCGAAATTTTGTCGTTCGGTTAAGAGTTAAGCAAATTAATTGAATTTGCAAAAACAACATTTCATCATTTACTTGCAAACTATCTGGTTGTTTTTCTCACAATGTTTTCTCCTTCTACCAATTCCGCTTGTTACAGATATAATGATCATTACTAGATCAGGATCATTCCCTCTTATGTAAATTTAAGGAAGGTGTCTTTTTGCCCAGAAGCGTGAACAATTAAAGCATGACGAATACATATGTGTGCGTAAATCACTACGGTGAAACAACCAGCACAGGGACAGACGTCACCGTGAAAACACAAATAAACGTAAAATTCACGCAAAGAAATTTACTGTTTAACGGTCATAAACGTTCCCATTTTTTAAAGGAAAAGGCGGCCCGTAATTTGAAAATAACTTGACAAATGAGAAATAAAACTTCCGGGTTGTAGTAAATGAAATGCATGTTTACTTTTTCATAATAAATAATTTCTCTATATAAGGCTGCATAGATTAAGAAAAATATATATATGATTATCGAAATCTACTCATAACGATACATAATTATAATACGTGTGAATACTGATAATCTTTTTAGCTTTCTTTAATTTCATTTGCGACAGTTTTTGTAGATCTGCATGAAACCACCTTCCTCATAGACCATGCCTCAGTTTTTTTTTTTCTATTTAACAATTATAATTCTATTTTTATAATGTAGTTGATGGCAAACCTGTGCTTTTTGTCAAACGTCAACAAGGGTCATGATAAAAGGACAAGTGAGGGCGGGACTGCTATTAGCCTTTATCCAGGTAAATAAATTAAATGAAACTTTCAGGCCGATAGTAAAAACCCAATTGATGATGTTTCGAACTTATTTTTTGGAGAAAAATATCTCTTTATCGGGCAGTGTAGATCCAAGATCAGACTGCACGTTCTGTGCAGTCTGATCTTGATCAACACTGTCCGCTAAAAGTCAGTGAGTCGCGCTTAGCAACCTAAGGGTTAAATACTGGACGTCCCGAAGTCCTATCCCTGGGGTCCACTCAAGCCACGTATGTGAATATCGAAAAAGTATGCGAAATTTCAAATCTGTATTGTTTGTTGAGATAGATCATGGTGCTTGACGGACACTTCAGTTGTGTTACTGCGACACTTTTCAATATCTGTGTTTATTTACTTAGATCAAATCCTGTGATGTTCACCTTGAATGATATCCCCTTGGTCCTTTCCCTTACTGTCTTGTGTATCAATTTGTGATCACCTCTCTTTCTCTCTCTCTGGTATAATTATAATCATATACTACACGTTCTCATTCTTTGTGTAAGCCGCACACTCTTGCGACAAGACTATTGATTAAATACTGCTTTAGTTCTAAATTCAAGTAATTGATAACTACGGTTACTATGTGATTGACTTAGACAAAATGTATACAATAATCATTCGATTAGAGAATTAGGAATTTAGAAGCGGACCTGAAATCTTAATGGGTAAAGAATTAGGATATCCTGGTATTTCTATATCCATGATTACAAATCACTGTTTTGACGATTATATATCATCACTGATAGGCCATTCATATTTTTACTTACAACTAAATGGTAGAAATTCGCTTCTTCTCCACTTGTATACTATTACATTGTTATGCTGAGTATGAAATGTACTCTATATTTGACACAAGCACACGCCTAAACTATTGACAATTATTTGAAAAAAAAAAAACATTTCTGGTATTCGACCCTCCTCAAACCACCTTGTGTTTGTAAAGAAGTCGGGATGGTAATTTTACACTGTCCATCAGACGACACAATTTTGCCCTTGTCCAAATTTAGATCATTTGCAAACGATAATTGAACCGTGGCTAAAATAATTACATCTATTTGTGAAAATGTAGAAAAATTGTGTGTAAAGAAAAACTGCTAATCAACAGTCCTTTCTTCTTTTCCACTGATAGTTTGAAAATCTTCTTTAACGTGACAAAATAACCCTGGGATAATTTAGTGATGGGATGAACTATGGAGGTATCACATAGTTATATATGCGTGAAATGTCCGCCCATTAGACAAGGGCTCTCGAATACTACGAAACGTTGATAAAATGTTTCTAGTAAAAACTTTTTTTTTTCACGGAACATTGAAATGTTTTCGATAACCGTTCTCTCTGTTGCATCCTAGTATCAAGGTGGATAAATTGTCACCTTTGTATATACTGTAAATTTTCTTATATCGCGTGATTCATCTTTAACAAAGATATCGAACCGTTCACACGCAAAGTACCAGTCCTGCAACTTACACACACGTTCACAGCAGTTGTGGGTCGTTCGTGACCATGTTAAGGATAGGGCACCCTAATGGGATTCTTGTAACATCGCCTTTCATGGAAAAAAAAACGTACGGATTCGGATAAGACTCGGGTAAATCCGTAATCGATCGGCCGATACACGCTTGATCTCCGCATCGATTACGGATTACCCGAGTCTAAGCCGAATCCGTACGATTTTGGCGATGAAAGGCGATGTTACACGAATCCCGTTAGGGTGCCCTATCCTTAAGAGCTGGGGGAGAGGGGTAATTGATCTCTGCGATGCATTAAACTACTCATCACATAATTATAGATTCATAAAGTCCATGTAATCTTACATTCGACTGTACCTTCCGAAGGTCCTTTGCCACGAGGAAAGTTTACAAATAGTAAAAGATGATCCAAGCAGCCAGTATGAAATACTGGTGTTAATTAATCATCAAGTAGCCCATATGAACTACTGGTGTCATTCATGTGGAAGTCCATATGAAATACAGGGGATAACTATTTTAAATGCTATGAACACATTAATATCGTACAAGGTCGTTAATACGTAACCCTTGTTGTTAAGGGTTCCTGTTTGGATGGGTCATATGAAAAAGACAATGTCATTTGCTAGAGAATCGAATCCACCACTCTTGTTTTTGTGAAACATTTCCTCGTGTTGGCGTATGGAAGACATCGATCGCCAAACTCGGCAACCGCAAATATAAGGAACTAGCGTACTACTCTAACGTGATTCAGTATTATTAGTAACGTTTGATACAGATAACTAGTTTAAAACTTTAATCCGGAGTTAACAGTCAACGTTGATTCCAAATCACTTCGAAAGACTTTTGTCCAAGCTCCTTCTCGGCTTCAACTTAAGAATCTCCGTTAACTCTTTACCAGATGACAAAATTCTAGACTCGTCCAAATTAGAAGGATTAGCAAACGACAAGCAAAGCGTGGCTGAAAATACGGGAATTATCTCATCACATTATCATTATTGAAAGGGCAGAGATTGTTGTGTAAAATCGAGAAAACATGTTACCAGCATTTTCTCCGTTTCCAAGGATGTTTCCAAAAGAATAATTCGTTTGGATTTTAAAATATGTGATTGTTAGGTACAGGGCTAAGAAACTACATTCTTAGCCGCAGGAGATCTGTCAAAATTGTTTTTGTTGAAACGTTAAACGCTATTTTTCCAAAGGCTTCTGGCTCCTTTTCCACATTTATCTTCTACCTATCGGAAATGCCATGTAACTGGCCGAAATTACATGTATGTCTTCTCTTTTTATACCTTGTATATTTCGGAATCTTTGTATCGAATGTACTAGTGGTAGATCGTGTTTTTTGTACCTATATGCTCGCTTGTACTGTAGGTTATAATGCCAGATCATCTTTGTATTGACAAAAATAACGGTACATTATTATTCGGCTCGGGGGCGACATGAATCGCCACAGCCGTGAACAAGTTTCAAAGTCCCCTGCCACTTGACCGTACAAAAAATGTATTATACTGCAAAGTTTTACCATTCCAACGTGTATTCAGCGAAATTTCCCTGTTTTATGGTCTCACGAATTGAGTACGCTGAGGAAATCGAATTCCCTTCTGAGTGCCCCAATTTACTGAAAACTGGCATCACTGAGAACTGACGTCACGGAACCTTGGTAAAACGGGCAGTTTGGTGTATGAACTTAATGATGTCACTGCGATAGACATTCGACGTATTTTTATTTAAGCATAGATTTATATAACTTCAAGGTAAGTAACTATGCATCTTAATGATTTTTTGACAAAAGTAAACGACTAGCAGTTGCTTCAAACGACCATTAGGTTACCCTTTTAACGTTACCATGTATGAGTTTGGACACTTCACAATTTACTTACCCGACGAATGGCTCGTTTTTACCCTGTGTATTTGTTTTAGAATGACAACAAATAATATATGTAACTATATTCATTTATTTTTAAAAATAATTTATTCTCTCCCATTTAATGACAACCACCAAGGGAAATCAGAAATAGTATGGTGCATACTACTCAGTATATTTGTCTTGTTGGGGGCTCGTTTCGGTCGACCCCGCCATTTTGGATTTTGTGTTCTAGGTGAAGTTATGTATACGAGGCTCCGGATTTTGCCAGTGTACAGCAATATATGTTCGGAGCATATTATCCAATCTGATCTGCGAGAAATTTCTTGGTAGTATAATGATATGTTTTGTACCTTGGTATGTCCATTTGTATTGACGGTAATGATGCCTCTCATGTTGTTTTTTAACTTTGTATGGACATTTTTAATGATAGATCATACTTTTTAATCGAAGTTTTGTCTGATTTTTTTTATTGACAGCAATAATGATAAATCATACATTGTACCCACGTGTTCCTCTATTTCTTTGTCTCTTCAGTTAGTAATGTAGATCATATTATCGTACCAATAAACTTCTGAATCTTTGCATTTAGATTGCTAATAGCAGATAGTATTTTGAACCTTTTTATTTAGATTTTTTTCAGTAATGATGGCACCTTCTAACTCTGTGCCTCTGTTTTTGAGCCATACTCTGACAAAAGGGGATTAGATACATGTCTGTGATGCATTATACCAGGCAAATAATCAGATAATTGTGGATCCATAACATCCTTTTTGTCTAACAACCAACTGAATCCTGAGGTATAATTGTCCTTTGGCATGCAGAAAATTTAACAAAAGCAAAAGGTTTCGATCCAGATCAGCCGGCACGGACTGTGCTGGCTGACCAGATTGACACTTTTTTTTTTTTTTTTTTTTTTTTTTTTCAGATGCATTAAACCCCCTTTTACCAGAGCATAGCTTTTTTGTTTTATCAATTGTATACAGAGAGGAATAACAACAAGTCCTAATTTGCACAGAGGTATTTTTGCAGCGCTATGTATTTGCTGACTAGTGGTAAATATTTTTCGATGGTATATTCAAATGACAATGACATTGCTGACCTTAACAGCTGAGATGGCAAATATCGAAAATAGAATCTACTAAAAATCAGAAATCATACTGATGAAGTGATCTGTTGTTTACTTTACTTAATAAGGCGGGAATTTGTATCACTGTTTAAAGTATATCTATAATTGTGGGCGAAATGTCAGAGGGTCTCTGTTGGATACTCTCCAGTATTTCGGGCTAACAACACGTATTCACTCAGTTACCGGGCGTGTTACCTTCAATGAAGGGTGGAATTAAAAAAAAGAAAGCGTCCTCGTCAAAGCAAATTACATCTTTATTCATTAGATTTACTTTATACGCCATTTTATTGCAAGCCGATGGTTTATAATTGTGCAGCGCTATGGCAAAAGGGCATTTAATGCGTTCTCGTAATGCATTATAACAAGTAAGTCGTTGTACGATATGCATCCATTCTGTTTAAATTTGCTGAATGAATAGGTAGAGTGACATGCAGATTTTTTTTTTTTTCTTGGCAATAGGTTTTGACCCAGGTCAGCCAGCGTGGACTGCGCAGGCGGATGTGGAACGATACTTTTTCCACATGCATTTCACCCCCGTTTCACAGAGCATGCCTCATATATGGCTTGCAACATGCGAAAAGGGGCATTCGGACATTTGCGTAAAATGTCGTCTCGGATCAGCCTTAGCAGTCCGCGCAGGCTAATCCGAAACGACACTTTCCGTTTTTATGTAATTTTCTGTTTTGCGCAAGTCTACTGTAGCACAAAATCTAATGTAGTCGTAAAGTGCCGTCTCGGATTAGCCTGCGCGGACTGCGCAGGCTGATCTGAAACGACACTTTATGCAAATGACCGAATGCCTCTTTTCGCACGTTGCAAGACAATTATATGAGACAAGCTCTGACAAAAGGGGGCTTGATGCATCTCCGTTATCTATGGTACCAAGCAAGCAATCACGTTCTTATGGATCCATAATATCCACTTTTTTTTTTAACAACCAACTTAATCATGAGATAAACTGGTCCTTGGACATACAGAAAATTGTTCAATAGCGAAAAGTTTCGGCCCAGGTCAACTTGTGCGGACTGCGCAGTCTGACTTGGGTCGATACGTTTCGCAGATGCAGTAAGCCCCCTTTTCACAGAGCATGGCTCATACATATAACACAAATACGCAGTTGGCTGTGACAAGAAATGGCACCCTTTTCCATTATTTCTCGACGATTCCTACATCGAGGACGTAAAAAGTCGCATTGTAAGATTTAAAATTAGGGAGCAGGAACAGTAATCCAGGAATCACGCTCTAGCTCCTTGGACAGTCTTTCCAGTGATTTATAAAAGATATGGGTCATCTAAAACCTTACTTGAACAAGCAGCCGTTACCCGAAAATAGGTCTATGCACAGAACGGGTTTACGAGGCAATAGGGATGCGTGTGTATGTGCACGACTCGCCATAATTTTACTGAAATGCTGTTGGAAGCGGAGTAAGATATCCTGGTACAGCACGGCGTCATGTTCCTTTCATTTGTATATGTCGGATATTGTAGTGTGTCAAACAGGCCCCATCCTTACAGCGTAACAAAGTATTCGGTCGTATTTATGAACAATTTATTTTAACCCAGTACCAACCGACAAGATTTTAGATCGGTCCAAATTGACAGCATTTGCAGGCGACAAATTAAGGGTAGCCCAAATGACGAAACTTGTCCTTGATAGGGTAGAAAACATTGTAGGAAAAGGAGAAACTGCTGATTACCAGCATTTTCTCATTTCTCCATGATGTTTTCAAAAGCTTTCTTTGTCAGGGTCGTTGGAAGTCGGCATCATGTGTGTGGTAAAACGTGAAATGACGACCAAACTGCGCAGAGGATGCAGTTTGATCCTGAATTTATATCGGATACTTAGAGCTATTCCGACATGATAGCCCTGAAATCGCAATGATAGGTGGTTGTTTTCCCCGGCTGTAATGCTTTGCTCATTGAAGTTTGATCAGCGGCCGACGTCAGTTTAAACTTCCCGGTGTCAATGACATATTTCACGTACCGGGGTACTGTTACCGGGTGTTAACAATTTTGAGTCTCATTTAGGCTCTACGTGAACACATTGATAACCCCAAGTGACCAATGGTGTGCCAGCTGTCTTGTTATCGCATTTAAGGCGTGGAGAACAGGATATCCGTGCGTAATTGTATCCTGCTTAATGTTAAAGTACATCTACTTGTTTACCATATACTGTAGTAGTAATAATAATAGTAGTAGTAGTAATAAATTCAGATGGGGGAACACCAGTCAGACCCTCCTTAAAAAATCCCCGTCTGCTCTTCCGCACTTCGTGCCTCGGGTAATACTTTCGGTATTACTTTTGGGTACATTTTTTGAGGCCAGCTACGCCTCTGTTATGCTCGTACATAATTCGCTGATAGTATTTGCTTTAACGACCAAAAAGTGTCAGTTGCTTTAGTGAACTGGAGTGTTTAATTTAGTAGCACATTGTCTGATATTTGTGACATGTTTCAACATGTTGGTACACAGACTTGTAGAAGTATCGCCTTGGTTCACTTAATAGCGCGACACCATGATCTCAGCAATCGCCGTTGATAGAAGTGGCACCAATTAGCTTTTGGAGGCACCATTACATGTAGTTATATTACAGTCTCAACATTGCATTGCAATGTAATGCATTATATGATATCTTACAAAGGTGCATACAACTTTAGATCTAAGATTTTGATCTACAAGTAAAAGTTCTACTTGGCATTCTTAAGTTAGACTTGCGCCATACATGACGTGAATGACTGCACATACTAGTGAATTGTGCCTATGTAAAATAGTAGTACATTTACATGTATTTATGTGTTGATTTGTAACTATTCTTTCTCTCCTGCATAAAATTTTTTTAGAGCAAGTAATCACTTTTCCACCTCTTTACCAAACTAAAAAATCTTTAGACTAGATTTGCAAACGACAAATTAAATGTGGCTCAAACAGTTAGATTTGACGTTTCAAAATGTAAAAAAATATTGTGTTTAACCCATTACCACACAATCCCTACTTTTGACGACCATGAGAAAGAAGCCTTTAGAAAACATTGTGGGAAAAGGAGAAAATGCTGGTAACCAGCATTTTCTCCTTTCCCCACAATGTTTTCTACCCTTCACAAAACAAATTTCAAATTTTCAGTCACTTTTATTTTGTCGTCTGCAAATGCTTTCAATTTGAACAAACCTAAAATTTTGTCGTTTGGTAATGAGTTAAAGGAGAAAACGTAGGAAACTAGTATTTTCTCACAATGTTTTCCAAAACCTTATCTTTTCACAGGGTTTTTTGAACAAGAGGGCCATGATTGCCCTGTATGGCTCTACAGCCTAATAAGTACAAACCATACATACCAAACTTTTAAAATTCTAGGCCCCATGGCTTCGTACAAGAAAACTTCTAAAGTTTTCTCTAAAAAGGCCAGTGTGAAAGTTGTAACACCAGGGCGAAGCCATTTTTCGCCAAAGAGCTACATGTATAATTCCTTGAATTGTGGCAGAGGTCCACAAGATAAAGCAGCATGCTAAATAATACGGGTCAAGGCCCTATGGCTATAAACAAGCAGATTTTCAAAGTAAGTTCCTCAATAAAGAAACCCGGTAAAACATGAGACCCCAGAGGCGGGACTATTTTCGAATGCAGGGCAAAATTTTAAACAAATTCAGAAGTGATCCGAATGTGGTGGCCTTAGGATTTATGGTTAGGAGCAAGAATTTTTTCAAAGTTTTCATTCTATAAGCACATGTCAAATTTATGACCCATGGGGTGGGGCCAATTTTGACACTAGGGCTTTAATTTGAACAATTTCGGATGAGGGCTGTTAGATGATAACAGTCACAAAATATTGAAGCTATGTCATAAGGTCAGAAACACGATCTTTAAAGTTTTCAGTATGTAAGCCTATGTAAAAATTTTACTTCTGGGACAGGGTCTGTGATGACCCTAAGGCTTCAATTTGAAGACTCTTGGCAGAGGTCTATTAGATGAATATACAAGTAAAACTTGGTATCCCTAAGTCTTACGGTTGGGAACGAGATTTATAAAGTTATCACTGTAGAGGCCCATGTAAACTTTTGACTGCCAGGGCGGGGCCATCTTTTAGCCCAGGGCTATAGTTAGGGCTATATTTGTAGAAGCCTTCTAGATAAAGCTACATGCAAAATTTTGTAGCCATAGGCCTTATGGTTAGGAAGCTGAAGATTTTTTAAAGTTTTTGTCATGGTTGGAGCGAAATGATCGATCAAGCAGAACATACGTAAATGCAGACTGACCAAATAGACATGGCATGTAAAAAGTGACCCTACTACATTTTCACTATATAAGCCCATGTAAATCTTGTAACCCCAAAGCAGGGCTAATTTTTACCCCAGAGCTACTATTTGAAGAAACTTAATAAAGGTCTATTATATGAAGCTATATGTCACATTCGGTGGCCCTAGGCCTTATGGTTAGGAACCAGAAGATTTTTGAAGTTTTCGCTACACAAGCTCTTGTAAAACTTTTGACCCGGAGCAGAGCCAATTTTAGCCCAAGAGCTATAATTTGAAGAAACCTGGTAGAGGTCTTTTAGATAAAGCTACATGCCAAATTTGGTAGCTCTAGTCCTGATTCTTTGGGACAAGAAACTTTCCAAAGATTTTATTTTTTGGCTATGGCAACCAGAGTTTTTCAAAGGAATCAAATTCTTTTATCAAATTCTGAAGAGGACCATGGGAGGATAATTTCTGTAAAGTTCAGTAAAAATTGGATAAGCGATTTCAGAGAAGAAGATGTTTGAAATAAAAGTTAACGCACGCGCACACAAATGCACGCATGGACGGAGGGATGCACGCACGACAAACACAGGGCATGACATAAGCTCGCTGGCCTTTGGCCAGTGGAGCTAAAAACTGGGCATTGTTTGGTAAAGATTCAACCAGAAAAGTTGGAAATCGACCTCATTAATTTTGACCATTTCAGGTAAAATCTTGGCCGAAAATGAGTTTTGTGACTATTGTTAAAACGAAAACTTTCATATTTCTTCTTCTCTGGGAACTGATTACCTAGACAAGTCAAAAGTCGGATGTCTAACTTTCATTTCTGCCTCCTGGAGTTAAAATCCAGTTAAAATATGAGCCCTGCTCTGGAAGCTTAATGCATCTCCGTGATACATGATACCGAGTTAGTCATCACAGTATCATAGATCCATAAAATCCGTTTTGTAGAATAATCTACTGAAATATAAGGTAAACTGGTCCTTTGACATGCAGAAAGATTATCAAAAGCAAAAAGTTTCGGTCCAGGACAGCCTGCGCTGCTTGTTCAGGCTGAGCCGAGTCGATATTTTTTCAAGGAAAGCAACCGGTGACGTTACTTTGTCAAGAATGAGGGTAATAATTTTAGAAGTGATAAACCGTTTTGCCACAGATGTATGGACCGTGAAAGGATGATGAGAAGTGATTATGATTACTACCGCCTGAACCTAGGCTAGGTAGCAATCAGTGTTTTACTGGATTAGCAATTCGTTTTTCGCTGGAGTGGCCTGCAACACGCCAAAAGGGGCATTCGGATATTTGCGTAAACTGTCGTCTCGGATCAGCCTGCGCAGTCCGCGGAGACTAATCCGAAACGACACTTTCCGTCTTTATGTAATTTTCTGTTTTGCGCAAGTCTGCTGTAGCACATAATTTATTGTAGGCGTAAAGTGCCGTCTCGGATTAGCCTGCGCGGACTGCGCAGGCTGATCCGAGAAGACACTTTACGCAAATGTCCGAATGCCCCTTTTCGGGTGTTGCAAGCCGAGTATGAAAAGTGGCTTTATTTTTTTTAGGAGCTATTGGGATTTTGATGGTAAATCAATCGAGGTTTTACTAGAATGCCGATCGCGATTTTACTGGAGTAGCTATCTGTGTTCTACTACAATAGGAATCGGGGCTTTACGGAAGAAGCAAACGGGGTTGTACAAAGATTGTAGGAAGTTATTGAGATTTTACTTGAGTGGCAATCGGGTTTTTATTTTTGAGAAGAAATTTGAGGTTTTGTCATGTTTCTTTCAGCTTGCAATCAGTAACTGTTTACAGCACCAAGGTTAATTTTAGTAGTAATTGCGGGTAGTGTAGATCATAATCATAACGCGTGGTAGAATGTGAGATCTTCATTGTGCCATGCACTGAAATAGGACCCCTATAAATCATTTTGCAAGCCTAGTTTTAGGTCAAAAACAAGGACAACATTTTTGATGACCTGAGTTCGAAATACTTTTGACTTGAGTAGGTGGGGAGAAAAAGAAGACAATAGAGAATCCGAATTGATTAATTCACAATTCCGTTTGTATACCAGCACTGTGATAGGCTAAAAAGAAACTACGTCAAAATCAACCAGACTGTCTGTCTGTAAATCTTAACCATTGGGCTGCTGAGCGCAACTCAGTGATCTTTTGCGGACAGTGTAGATCAAGATCAGACTGCACAGAACGTGCAGTCTGATCTTGGATCTACACTGTCCGAAGATACCTTCTCTCAAAGATACCTTTGCAATGGCAAAAATTGAGTTTTTACTGTCGGCTTGAAAGGTTCATGTTAGTTATTTATCAGGATAAGGGTTAAATATACTGCTACTGACAACTGGGTAATCTTGAGAGGCCATTATTTGCAAAGTGGAAGACACTACAGTGACAGGAAATGAGCCTTGCTCTAAGAAAAGGGGGCTTAAAACACCTCCGCAGGCAGACTTGGGTCGAAACCTTTAGCTATGGATCAATTTTCTTGCATGTCCAATGACCACTCTACTTCATGATTTAATCAGTTGTTTGATCAAATGGATTTTATGACTTGCTTGATATGATGCATCAAGGAGATCCATCAAACCGCTTTTTGCCAGAGTGCCGCTAAAATGAAACGAAAAACAACACAAACAATCTATAGATCACGTTTACGTATGAAAGTTCAAGGACATAATCTATTGTGCTGTCACTTTAACCCATAGGCTGCTCAGCGGAACTCACTGACCTTTTGCGGACAGTGTAGATCGAAATCCGACTGCACAGACCGTGCAGTCTGATTTTTGATCTACACTGCCCGATAAGGACATATCGTCCCCCCGAAAAAAATACCTTTGAAATGGCAAAATTTGGGTTCTTACTATTGGCTCAAAAAATTCATTTCACTTATTCACCAAGATAAAGGTTAAAACCTACGACCATTTTCCGAAATCTTTTTAATTTGTAAGCCATAAATCGTCACAATTTTACACAAAGAAGAGTCTCATGAAACAAAGTAAAAATGTTCATTCGTCGATGTTTGACTCCTATAAAACCAGAATTTCAATCATGAAACGGCGATGAGTGCACCTAATCTACGCTTTCCTAGAACATTTTTATCATTATCAAACACTAGCCACATGCTTCTCTCTCCCACGTAAACACGTTCTTTAACCATAAGGCTGCTAAGCACGACTCAAGGACCTTTTAAGGACAGTGTAGATTCAAGATCAGACTGCACAGAACGTGCAGTCTGATCTTGAATCTACATTGTCCGACTCAAGGATGCATCTGCAAAAAATATCGACCAAGGTCAGTCTGCACAGGCCTGGTCAAAACCTTGATCAAAATTTCTGCATTGTCCGACTCAAGGACCTTTTGCGGACAGTATAGATTCAAGATCAGACTGCACAGATCTTGCAGTCTGATCTTGGATCTACGCTGTCCGATAATGAGATATTTCTCCCCCGAAAATAACCTTGATATAGCAAATTTTGGGTTTCTTACTATTAATTTGAAGGTATCATTTAACTCTTTACCAAACGAAAATTGTTTAGACTGGTCCAAATTGAAAGCATTTGCAGACGACAAATTAACTGTTGCTGAAATAATGATTTCTCTCTTTGATAGGGTAGAAAACATTGTGGGAAAAGGAGAAAATGCTGGTTACCAGCATTTTCTCCTTTTCCCACAATGTTTTCCAAAGGATTTTTTCCCGGGATCGTAAAAGGAATAAAGGGATCAAACTAAATCCGGAAGCAGTTACTTTTGTTAATCGTTTTCCTGCTAGATATTTAAAAAAAAACAAAAACCTTCAAGTCGGTTGTAAAGAAAAAACGGAATAATGCTATTTCAAACTTATTTTTGGAGAAAAATATCTCCTTATCGGACAGTGTAGATCCAAGATCAGACTGCACGTTCTGTGCAGTCTGATCTTGATCTACACTGTCCGCAAAAGGTCAGTGATTCGCGCTTAGCAGCTTAAGGGTTCATTCTTTTAGTGCAGATACATAGATTCGACCAATTTCGACAGCTGAAAAAAATCCACTGAAAGTTTTATCTTCTCCGTTTTACTGAACAAGTAAACGGTGTGGGTCTAAGATCAGACTGTACATTCTATGCAGTCTCATCTTGATCTCTGCTGTCCGCAAACGCCCCTATTTTTGCTTATAGCGCTGAATGGTTTAAATGAAACAAGTTTAAAATGACGTAATGTAAAAAAATATGCGCGACGCTTTGGCATAAGGGTATTTAATGCATGTCCGTTATGCATTCAACTAGGCAAGTCATCTCATATTCATGGATCCACAAAATCTATATTTCTTAACAACTGACTGAATCTATAAGTAGAATGGGGCTTTGATATGCAGAAACTTTGATCAAGGGTTTGACCAGGCCTGTCCAGACTGACTTTGGTCGATACTTTTTACAGATGCATCAAGCCCCATTTTGACAGAGCATGACTCATATACATATTGCATGTAACGTTTCCTTTTCTTTGATTGGTTAATTGCTTTATTGACTAAATTTTCATTATATAATCCAACAAATGCAAAAATATGTAGCACTATATGCACCCGGAACCGAACTATGCTACGTGCCCTTTCACCAGAAGCGTTTTTTTATCGCGATAAAATTCCCGTTATTATTACTTCAACTAGACCGTGGCTATCGGCCTTATTGTTACGAACATCCGTGTTTGATGCAATACGCTTTTGAGAAACCCCATACTGTTGACTAATAATCCACATTATCGTTCAGGCAACTAATAAGCCACACCACGAACCAGTGTCAAGCCCGTATTTAGCAACCTTTTTTAAAACATGTACCACTTTTAACCTAATTTTCGAGAATTTTGCTAAATTTCAAAGAAAAACAGTGTCCGCATAACTAACTCAAAAATGTTAGCCTATCAGATTTATTTGTAGTTTCTAGATCTAGTGTATGATTCAAATGCAATTAAGAATTAGAATAATTGATAAATAGGCCAACGGGTACACACGAAACAAGGAATATTTAAATGAAAGGCAGTTCACTTTTTAACCCTAGGTTGCTAACCGCGAATCACTGACCTTTTGCGGACAGTGTAGATCAAGATCAGACTGCACAGAACGTGCAGTCTGATCTTTGATCTACACTGTCCGATAAGAAGATGTCTTTCTTAAAAAAATACCTTTAAAGTAGCAAAATTTAAGTTTTTACTATCGGCTGGAAAGTTTCCTGTTAGTTATCTAGCAGGATAAGGGTTAACGCATGGCTCTGCACCAAACGACATAGTTTTCGACGAGACCAACATGAAAGTCTTTGCAGGCGACAAAATGTGGGTAAGATGATGGGTTATATTTTTGAGGAGTAGAAAACATGTGGGTGAAGGAAAAATACTGATAACCAGCATTTTATTCTTTTCCCACAATGTTTTTAGGCCTTCATCGTCAGGGTCGTTAAAATACGGGATTTTATGGTAACGGCTTAAACATGCTAAAGGAAACAAAACCCAAAAAGTTCCAGGTAAAAGTTCAAGACTTAATCAATGTTGCTTTTCCAGGAATAAAAATCACAACATCGAAGTTAAAACTGCACGTTCTGTGCAGTCTGATCTTGGTCTACATTGTTTACAGAAGCGTACTGAGTCGCGCTTATCAGTCTTAGGTATTACAAGACGACACAACTTTGGACTGGTCCAAGTTGGAAGCATTAGCAGACAACAATCTGAATGTGGCCTAGATAGCAAAGTTTATCTTATTTTACAGGAAGAAAACATTGTGGGAAAAGAAGAAAAAGGTGGTTACCAGCATTTTCTGCCTTTTCAACAATGTTCTTAAAAGCCTCTATCTCGAGGAACGTTAACCCATTACCACACAATCCCTAGTTTTAACAACTCTATAGAAGACGTTTGTAAGCATTTGACATCGAATACATTTTTGCAATGTAGATAAAGACCAAGCCACCTTTTAGAGCAGTTTAGATCAAGGTCAGGCATCTCAGAATCTGTATTCTAATCTTTGGTGTACAATTTGGCCGGTGTATTGAATATTTAGAATGGAGAAAAGTAAAAAAAAAAGAATTGAAATTTTATTACTAGCATTTTTTTTTTTTAGAATGAAAAGAAATCCGTTTAAATTATTCAACGCCATAAGAATTCATGTGACAATATGCTTGGGTTCTGACCCTTTTCAGCACCATAAACGAAAACAGAAACTTTTGCAGACGGCATACGTCAAGATCAGACTAAACATAATGCGTACTTTGATCTTAGATTTATAAAGTCAGCTATTTTAGTCAAGCCTTTAAGATAAAAATCTTCCTTAGTTTCAGTGGATTGTATTTCCTTAGTCGTCAAAACTGGTCATATTAATTGATTTGTACCGAAAGATTTAATCCTTTACCACACAATTCCGAGTTTTAACGACACTGAGGTAGAAAAGTTCTAAAACATTGTGGGAAAAGGAGAAAATGCTGGTAAGCAGCATTTTCTCCTTTTCCCACGATGTTTTACCCTTCCCAAAAAGAATTTTAATTTTCGAGCCATGCTTATTTCGCTGTCTGCAAATGCTTTGAATTTCGACTAGCCTAAAATGTTGTCAAAATGCTGAAGAGTTTGGTGAAGAGTTTAACTTGGAGTACTAGGAAAAGCTGACGGATATTTATTGGTTCAGTGGCTTGTACATCACTGAGGAAAACAAGATCTAGTTGGTAGTGGTACAGGTGCTACACAAAACATTCTTTTCGTGAATTCTTTGCCAGTGCTCTACAAATCATTACTTCCGTTTATTCTTTGCAAGTACCTCACACAGCATTGTTCTCGTTAATTCCTTTGCCAGTATTTCACAGAGCGTTCCTTCGATTATTTCTTCGACGGTACTTCACACAGCATTCTTTCCGTTAATTCTTTGCCAGTACTTGACAGAACATTCTTTTCGTTAATTCTTTGCCAGTACTTACACAGCATTCCTTCCGATTATTCTTTGCCAGTAATTTATTTAGCATTCCTTCAGTTTATTCTTTGCCAGTACTTCACAAAGCATTCCTTCCGTTTATTCTTTGCCAATACTTCACAGAGCGTTTTTTCTGTTAATTCTTTGAAAGTGATTTACTCAGCATTCCTTCCGTTTATTCTTTGCCAATACTTCACAAAGCATTCCTTACGTTAATTCTTCAGTTGCCAGTACTTCACAAAGCATTCCATATGTTAATTCTTTGCCAGGACTTCACAAAGCATTACTTCCGTTTATTCTTTGCCAGTACTTCACACAGCATTCTTTCCAAAAATTCTTTACCAGTACTTAACAGAGCTGTCTTTCTATTAATACTTTGAAAGTAATTCACACAGCATTACTTTCGTTAATTCTTTGCCAGTACTTCACAGAGCGTTGCTTTCGTTAATCCTTTGCCAGTACTTCACATAGCATTTCTTCCGTTAATTCTTCGACAGTGCTTCACACAGCATTGCTTACGTTAATCCTTTGCCAGTACTTCACATAGTATTCTTTCCGTTAATTCTTTGCCAGTGCTTCACAGTTTTCCTCCGTTAATTCTTCGCCGGTGCTTCACACGGCATTACTTTCGTTAATTCTTTGGCAGTGCTTTACACAGCATTATTTTCGTTAATTCTTTGATAGTACTTTACACAGGATTACTTCCGTTAATTCTTTGCCAGTACTTTGGATAACTTTTCGCCATTCATTTCATTTCTCTCGGAGCAACTCCTTTCCAGTTTCTCCCAAGTACAGTAGCTTCAAGTCTTCTTTGTTACCTACAAGTGTTAAGAGACACTTACAATTATACCAAGGAGTGATATGGACGGTGGTTCGAACTTATGTATCTGAAATCTCTCGTATTGCTTACTTGGCCGACGCAGTCAATCATTGAGCCGTTTTAGTCAAAGCATTGTACACCACTCCTGTGGAATTGAAACTTGGAAATCAGTGGACAAAATGATCTGCAATAAACCACTTGTTACAATGCCAGTCACGCATGCCTCATAATTTTAGGAAAGTGAAGATTTTAATTCTCTAGATTTCTATCTTCGCCAATTTTCTGTCATAGACCAAAGCCTAGATTAAACCTCTCCCTGTATTTTGTTCAGACTCATCCGATGCTCCATAAATACGAGATGTATACCCCTTTGTATGTCTGCTCATAGGTTTTTAACAACCTTTCATGCCTTTTGGGCCACTATAGTGAAATGAACTGTGTCCAGTCAGAAACAAAATATCCACAGTTAAAAGCTGTTTTGATCAGCTCTACCCACAAGGCATCGGACAGTGTTGATTCAAAAGCTAACTGCACCAGGTTTACCTCTGGAATTTCTCATGCGGAGGTCATTTGACTCCCTTTAGTTTAGTGAAAGAAGGGGAAGCATTCTGAAAAGTTTTGAATTCAACTTCAAAGAAACAGGGTGTCAGGGAAAAATCAGTTATACATTGTAGTCAGTTTTATCTTGCTCTTTACCACTAAGTTATTAAGATACGTTCCCTGGGATGGCACACAAGCACTTAAAATGGTGCATGCTAATAAATCACATGTATGCCACTATTGGTTTTAAATATAATAAGGTTGCCAACGAAAATGAGGAGAAAAAAATAATGACAACACAAGGTCGACTGGATTTCTGAGAGCGTTACAAGTCTTTAGCCCTAACTGTCCTTTGTTTACTTTAAGCTTTTTTTTAATATAAGAATAGTTTTGATCTACAACGCGACTCAATTTCTCCAAGTTTAATATAACAATGTCTGGAAAAAAAGACATTTGTATTTTCCTAACCTTGTTTTCCTTTGTGATTCCATAACTTTTCATGCCTTTTGCACAAATCGTAACTTCAAATTTCAGGACAATTTATTTGTTTGTTAGTTTGTTTGTTCGTTGGTTCGTTCGTTTAAATAGGGTTTTATACCTATGCCGCCAATAGTTACATCGTAATAATGACAGTTCCCTTATTCATGATCTTTCATTGGTTAACAGGAACCAGGTTTAGCAATTTAATTGGCATCGCTGGTAAAAAATGTTATAGCAATTAAAGCACAGTATCAAAAAATAAAAATATTGGTAGTACTACTAACTCACAGACCTTTAGAAACAGAGCCCTGTTTAACGAAAAAACTTGAGTTTCTTATTTCGCTCAAATCCGCTAACGGACTAATTTTCCGACTTAAATTGAGTCCTTTATTTGAGACATATTTTACTTACTTTAACAAACTAAAGAGTAAATTTTCAAATCCTGCGTTTCAGACTCAACTTAGAAAATAAACAAACTTAATTCGGTTAAGAGACTTATTTTTCTGAAACAAGACTGAAAAATAGTGACAACTCAGGGTTCGGGATAATACTGAAGTCTGTTAATATAAGCGAAATGTGTCTCAAATAACGAAAACGAGTTGACTAAAATTATATGAATCCAGCCTTGGCGAGCGTTACATACATTGTAGTTAACAAATTCTCTCTTATGATATGACAAAATCATATGGCCTGCAATACGCGAAAAGGGACATTCGGACATTTTATTATAGATTTGAAACATTTGTATACTACAAATATCATGCGGCTCGAGTGATGGGATTTATCTCAAAAAGGGTAGAAAACATTGCAGGAAAAGGAAATAATGCCGGTGACCACCATATTCTCTTTTTCGCACAGTGTTTTCAAAAGCTTTTTCTACAGGGTCTTTTAGCCTTTAAAAGACCCTGGAGAAGTCGGTATTGTTTGATAAAGGGAATAAAACTTCCGACATAAGATAGTAGTATTATATGGATCTATGGTATATGTTTATAGGATCTACAACGAATGGGGTTGCCTATGTGTTATAGACACGGGCGTTTAGTGTGTGTCTACATCACATAGACAATCTCGCGAGCTCTTGTCCATCCGACTTGGACCACGTGGAATGACAAAGCATTGTATACACGATAAATGTAGACCAAGGTCCAAATTCACCAACCATTCTTAAGAACATTCTTGGTCTAATTATATATTTAAAAAGTAACACAACTTTTGATTGGCCAAACGAAATGGTTAAGCCAATCAAAAGTTATGTTACTTTCAAATTTATAAAATTCTCGAGAATAAGACTAAGAATGTTCTTAAGAATGATCGGTAAATACGGACCCAATTACTCAGCGTTGATTGGCTAATTCATCGGACCTGTGGTCTAACAAACGTTCAACAAGTATTCTGCGTTCACACAAGACTTAAAAACGTGTCTAAGGAGTGTCGCTAATGACCTGGTAGCATCTTTGTGTAAAGGAATCGATATATCCTCGAAACAGTTGGAAAAAATTGTACGTTCATCATGATTTTGTGTCATCCAGTCGTATCTTAAACATTGACGATATAATACCAGGTCTTGTATTTACCAACCATTCTTAAAAACTTTCTTAGTCTTATTCTCCAGGATTTTCAAGATATGAAAGTAAGACAACTTCTGATTGGCCAAACCGTTTGGTTTAGCCAAATAGAAGTTGTGTTACTTTTAAATTTTAAAAATCTTGAAGAATAAGACAAAGAATGTTCTTGAGAATGGTTGGTAAATACGGACCCAGTTGGCAAAGTGTATCTTCTTAGTGCAGCTGCTTCAGTATCAAACATCATTGTCTGACACAGAGACAAGCCTTGTATCAAACCAAACTGCGTTTAAATGGGTGAAAAGAAACAACTGCTGTCGTTTAAGTTTAATCTTTGCTGTTGTGTCAATGAAAGCAATTCTATGCGGAAAATGTCCGCCTGGTAATATCTTATTTGACTTTAATTACGTTGTTCCTATACAAGGAATCTCTCAAGGCCAAAGAGATTTTCCGTAAACAAAAGTGACATGTGAGTGTCTCGCGCTATGACACGAAACACTGCTGGTTTGAAGTGTTAGTCTACTACACAATGTAAAGTGGGGTGAAGGTTTGATTTGTGAGTCTTAAGTTTGTAATCGCCAAAGGCGGGTATTTAAACTAGTGATCGTGTACTGGACACTGCAGGGCAAGACTACAGGGTGCGATTCAAATGTTAAGGGTACTGTCAGATACAATAGAGATTTCAGGAGTCTGAAAATAATCTCGCGCTAAAAATATTTTGTAACATTCTGTCATACAATATGACAATCCCCGTTCATTCAATTTGTTCGAAATAATTACGTTTTAATGTCAAATCGATCAAATGAATACCGGCAGCCGTACAACTGTTGGTGAAAACACCAAAAACAATAAGCCTAGATGAAAGACAATGAACATCCAATCATTTGTCACCCAGCTGTGAATTAGACAGAGCCAGAAATAAACATCTAGCTTTCATACCGTATAAGGAAAATGATATGCGTATGGGTCAATGAAACATTACGAAAAGGCGGTAAGCCCCAACAGCTAGGGCAGTCGATATTGGTTTGAATTTAACCCACGTATTCCATATTCTTCCATATATGGACATGCAACGTTCTAGAGAACTGGGTCCCAGTGGAGTTATAAGTAATTATGAATGGTCTTTCACAAAAATATCGCTATTTTGTAATGATTTTTTTCATACTTCAGTAACAACGTATTTAGAGCAGTAATGAATCACCGCTTTCCGGGATTAACATTACCAAGAATAGACTTCACTACTCGGTACCAAAGCTTTTCATTGAATAGACACCGCACACTTTATTTACTCTTCACCCCGTGAGTAAGTTTCTGTGCGTCTAAAAACGTAGGACTTTTTGAATTTCCCTTCCCCAAGACTTTCAAGCGTTCAAGCTCCAAATAAATGAAATGGATGCAATAGGCCAAGATATTAAACAAACAACAAGAGTCGCTCTAAGAAAAGGGGTTTTGTTTTGTTTGTTTGCTTACTTGTTTGTTCTAACGCCGTTGTAAGCCTTTATCAGCATGATTTCAGTTATATAGCGGCAGACAGTCTACCTATCCATGCTTTCCTGGTATTTCTTTTACCGGTACTGTTCACAGTCTTCTCAAGCTACTGGCTGCGTTCCTACTTAACTATCGTTGAAATAATTGTCAGCGGTGAGAGAAGAATGAATCTTGTCGCAATGACAGTTCGAACCAGCGACTCCCCCTCCCCCCGGGTCTCAAGTTATATTCGGTACCGACTGCGCTACTAGTATAAAGAGAGTTTCTCAGAATGTATTAAACTAAGCAAGTCTTTACATAATATGGATTCAGTTTGTCTAAAAGATAACTGAATCATATAGCCTGCAACACGCGAAAAGGGGCATTCGGACATTTGCGTAAAGTGTCGTCTCGGATCAGGCTGCGCAGTCCGCGCAGGCTAACCCGAAACGACACATTCCGTTTTTATGTAATTTTATGTTTTGTGCACAAATTCTAATGTAGTTGTAAAGTGTCGTCTCGGATTAGCTAATCCGAGACGACACTTTACGCAATTGTCCGAATGTCCCTTTTCGCGTGTTGCAGGCCATATAGTATAAGCTCCTTTCACATTCAGTAAATTTACTCATGTCAGTTTCGACTTATGTCAGGCTGCGCGGACTACTTTGTTCAACACTTTTTTCCCTATCAAGAATTAGCTTTCTTCACAGTCTCGACCATAAATCCCAAAAATGCTAACTTCAGATAATGTAGATATCAGAAAATATAGAAACACTCGGGTAAGTCAAACATGACGAGGGCAAAGCAAAAATATCGAACAATCGAGGTATTCTAATTATCGAAACATGGCGCGAAACTCCGTTATGTGTCTGTAGGACAAGGTCGTGCACTTACCACGTCATTTCTTCTTCACGAAACAGTGTAGCAGCAGTTCTGATTGTTCGTACAAGTGATCGGTATTACAGCTACGTTGTATTCTAAAGAAATGTTCTTTATAGCTAATCTTTCAAACTAAAACATGTACTACATGTATATTATATAAAAATCGAAGGTTCAAAACCGTGAGGTTTCAATGTATGGTTCCAGCAGGATAGATAACCCCTTCCTCTCCCCTAGGGACTAGTTGACAATGGCATACAAATCAAACAATCCCCTAACTAAAGCCCTGCCTTGGATACACTCGACAAGTTGGATATACCATATGGCTTGCAACACGCGAAAAGGGGCATTCGGACATTTGCGTTAAGTGTCGTCTCGGCTCAGCCTGCGCAGTTCGCGCAGGCTAATCCGAGACGGCACTTTACGACTACATAAGATTTTGTGCTACAGTAGACTTGTAAAAAACAGAAAATTACATAAAAACGGGAAGTGTTGTTTCGGATTAGCCTGCGCGGACTACGCAGGCTGATCCGAGACGACACTTTACGCAAATGTCCGAATGCCCCTTTTCGCGTGTTGCAGGCCATATTGTAAATGTGTAATCATTTTTCGACAAATGCAGTCGAAGATAAATTGCCAAAATAAGAAAAATACGACCACAATATTTGGCGGGGTTTTCTAATAGTCCCCACTGATGACGTTGCTTGAAGTTCTACAAGTAAATTCTATATGCTATCTTAAGTACATTTACATTTATTTTGGTGATATTACAATAAGGTAAAGAGATTTTGCGCGATGGGGAAATTTTTAGAACATGATAGGGGTCATAACAATTTATAAACCGTCTGGAAGCCAGCCAGCTTGTCACTGCTCTGTCACCCCCGTCTGTATGTCTATACCGCGGCTGAACCCGTTAAAGGTGTATATGTAGCTACGATCAGTGGTGAGACAGATTCTGACTTTGGATACCAGTAGTGTACAACTCTATAAAGCGCGGCGAAGGAGGCTCTTGAGAGCCTCATGGTCCGTCTATACGTTGTAGGGATCAATGAAAGGAAAACATTGATGGGAATGTTTAGAGTCCACACGAAGTCAGAAACTGGCACAGGTTTAGCAAGATTTCCTTCCTCGTTGAAGAAAATCCTTCCAATATAGAAGTCATAGCTTCCCTTTCGCACAAAAAGTTTTAAAAGTACCTTATGCTTGTAAAAGCCATTCAGAGAGTCTCTGTAAATTGCAGAAATACTTCTTTGGCTGTTCTTTACTTTGTAAAATAAAGTAAGCCCGTAGTACCGCCAAGAGACAAGCGCGTATTCGTGTTCACATACAATAAAACTATTAGCGGTACCCACCGTTGAAATTTAATACAACTACAAATATCTTTTGATATCAAAGCTTCATTGTGCAACAAGAGTCTACTATTAAGTGATAATTAGGTTATAAATTTGTCGCCATATTATTTTTCAGTGTCGCCAATCGTTTGCCGCAACCAAATGCTGGACCTACCCTTACAACCTTTACCAATTAATCCCGAGTTTTAAGTACCTTGACGTAAAAGGCTTTTGAAACATAGGGCGAAAAGGAGAAAATGCTGGTAACCAGCATTTTCTCCTTTTCCCACAATGTTTTCTGTCCTTTCATAGATAATTTCCTTTATTTCAGGTACATTTAATTTGTCTTCTAAAAATAATTTGCGTTTGGACAAGTTAAAATTTTTATCGTTTGGTAAAGAGTTGGGTAGACACATGTAGACACCTTGCCAGTAGAAGGATTTCGAAAATACCCCGTCAAATGGAAATGTTTTCCGTCTATCACGATATTTTCCGACAGTGTCTACATCCCATTTATATTTGAAATGTCTTATCTTCTGTACCTTGGTGTCGAAAAATAAACGCTAACACCATTTGAGAGCTAAATGGTGTAATCAGTTAATCTTTAGGCTGCTAAGTGCGACCCATGGACCTTTTGCGGACATTGTAGATCAAGATCAGACTGCACAAAACGTGTAGTCTGATCTTGGATCTACATTGTCCGATAAGGAGATATCTTATTTTGCTGTCGGCTTGAAAGTTTCATTTCACATATTTACCAGCATAACGGTTAAAAACTACAAATATACATGCATTCCAATTACTATTTCATGTATTATCATGACAAAGCTTTACAAAAGATCAGAATGCATGTTAGGAGCTGTTCAATCTTAATTCTGCCCACAGAAGCATAAGGTACTATTTTTTCGTCGCCGTTAAGGCTGAACACCCCACATATTAGAGAATAGAGTACAAGACAATTAAACCACAAATAGCGTGCGACATAGTACCGATACATATCAGTCTGTCCGCAAGTCGTCACAATGTATAGATCGTGTCGTGACGACAGGCGGCCAAGCTATTATCTCCCACTAGATGGCATTCTACAAATACACATCTATCTAATTTGGGCATTCTGGTTACAGAACCTGACTACTTTTCAAAACGACAACAGTTACTTTGAATTTCAAAATGAAATAAACGTTTACTCAATAAAACGCTAATTGGTGCGATACATTCAGCTATGATCAGCTAGCATGTAACAGTCCCATACAGTCTTGGGTAATAGCTTCGGTGTAAGCCCTACTTTTCCCATGTATATGGGATGGGTGATGCGTCATAGCAGACAGGTCGAATCTTCGAAGAATATGACATGCGCAGACAACGACGGCCAGGCTCTACCTTGTGTAAACTGGTACCCGTTGTATCTCCCGTGACCGTCCGATAGACGTTGATACGAAGATCGATAAGGGGCTGCCAGTCTATACTTTGTGATGACACCGTTAGTCAATGACAATGACAAGGTCATCTTTATCTACTTTCAACCAAAAATAAATGAGTCATGCTGTGGCAAAGGGGGCTTAATGCATCTCCGCGACACATTATACTAAGCAGGTAATCACATAATTACGGATCCATAAAATCCATTTTTTGAAACAACCGACTGAATCAAGAGGTACAATGATCCTTTGACAAGCAGAACATTTAAAGATAGCGAAAAGTTTCGGCCCATGTCAGCCTGCGCGGACTGCGCAGGCTGACATGGGTCGATACTTTTCGCAAATGCATTAAGCCCCCTTTTCCCAGAACATAGCTCAGATATCTCTTACCTCGACACTATCTACATTAACACTTAACCTGTTAAATAAGTGAACTGAAACTTTCAAACCGATAGTTAAAAAACCAAATATGGCTATTTCAACGTTATTTTGGGGTATAGATCCAAGATCAGACTGCATGTTCTGTGCAGCCTGATCTGGATCTAAACTGCCTGCAAGAGCTCAGTGAGACGCGCTTATCAGCCAAAAGGCTAATCAATCAAGCATCAACTGTATCAGCTTGGATCCGTATTCACAATCATTCAAAATTTGAGCCGTGCTTTGTGATGAGGGGGCTTGATGCATCTGCGAAAAGTATCGACCCAGGTCAGCCTGCGCATTCCGCGCAGGCTGACCTGGGCCGAAACTTTTCGCTATCGGTCAATTTTCTGTATGTCTAAGGACCAGTCTACCCGATGATTCAGTCGGTTGTTAAAAAAGTTGCTCAGTCATTGAATCCTAATAATGTGATGTCTTGCTTGGTATCATGCATCACGGCGATGCATTAAGCCCCCTTTTCTCAGAGTGGCTCATTTCATTTTAAGTCTTATTCTGATTTAGAAAGTAAAACAACTTCTGACTGGCTGAACCATTTGGTTTAACCAATCGTAAATTGTGTTACTTTCAAATTTAGAAAATTCTTCAGAAATAGACGAACAATGTTCTTAGCCACTATGCTGCTAAGCGCAACTCACTGACGTTTAGCGGACAGTGTAGATCAAGATCAGACTGCACAGAACGTGCAGTCTGATCTTGGATCTACAATGTCCCATAAGAAGATACTTTTCTCTAAAAAATAGGTTTGCAATAGTATATTCGGGTATTTACTATCGGATAGGAAGTTTTATTTAATTTTTTTTTTGCAGGACAATGATAAAGAAAGGTTGGGTGGCTGCGTACCCAAGATTCTTTTCGCGTGTCCGAAAATACACCTCCACTCGCTCCATTTACTTAACTCTTTTGCTGCTAAGCGAGACTCACTGACCTTTTGCGAACACTGTAGATCAAGATCAGACTGCACAGAACGTGCAGTCTGATCTTGGATCTACACTGTCCGATAAGAAGATCTCTTTTTCCCAAAAATACCTTTGAATTAGCAAATTTTGGGTAAGAGTTTCCATTAGGTCAACAGAGACAGTTCCAGTACAGTTCCACCCAAAACCGTATGATTCATTCCCGAAAAAGCTTATCGTGATAAGCAATCTATGACTTGATTCAGATCCGCATGTAAAAATGAGATGACGTTTTTCCTCTCCATGTGGGATTTTCCCTTTTGTATCACAGCGAAAGAGAAAATGACCCGGAGAATTATACCGACTATTATTCATTCGATAGCTTGTCACGTCTTTTGAAGGGAGAGCCTTATATGTAATATGTTCATCATGATTCTTTTTTTCCCGAAAGAAATTTCTGGTAACCCAAGAGTCAAAGTTTTATTTTTAACATAATCGATATCTATTTTAAACGAACACTTACTCATTTATTAATTTTCTTGTTCATAATTATAATCTTCTTCTTCTTCTTCTTCTTCTTTTTCTTCTTCTCCTACTTCTTTTTCTTCTTTTTCTTCTTCTTCGCTTCCTCCTTCTTTCTCCTCCTCCTTCTTTCTTCTCCTCCTGAACTGGAAGATGAATGTTGCTACTTCCAGTTATTATATTTTTTTTGTGAGAAAAATATCTCTTTATCAAACAATGTAGATCAAGACCAGACTGCACGTTCTGTGCAGTCTGATCTTGATCTGCACTATCTACAAAAGGTCATTGAGTCACCCTTGGCGGCCTTAGGGTTAAAAAGAAGGTAAACCGAGGACATTTAAAGGACCCCTTGTGTAGAGATTGGTATGTATATTAGCTGATATTCTGACAAAAACTAACTCGAAATCGTCAGAAGATAACAGCCTCTTGAAAACAGTGTGGCAAAAAGGATACAATGTTCCATAACCCACAATATTTTCAACGCATTCCAAACCAAACCTCAACATTTGTTTTGAGTTACATTTTATTTGTCGTCTGCAAATGCTTTCAGGTTAGACATGTCTAGATTTTGTCGTCTAGTAAAGACGAATTCTCTACCACACAACAAAAGTTTAGACCTGTCCAAATCGGAAGCTTTTGCAGACGACAAATTAAATGTGACTCAAATGATAAAACTTGTTTTTGGTGGGGTAAAAAACATTGTGGGAAAAGGAGAAAATGCTGTTCAACAGCATTTTCTCCTTTTTCCACAATGTTTTCAAAAGCCCTTTCAATCAGCATTGTTACAACCCGGGATTATGTGGTAAAGAGTTAAACGTCAGTTCTAATCGGTCTGGGGCCCGATAGCTCAGTCGGTAGCATACAAGACTTCAGAATAGGGGTTCGCTTGTTCGATACCTGACTCGGCCAATTTCTTTCCGAGGACTGATGATAGTCATTGCGACAGGATTCATTCCCCTCTCACCGCTGATCATTGTTTCGACGACGATTATGTGGGAAAAACAGCCGGTGGCTTGGAAAGAATATTGTTCGGAGTATTGGAAAAAGAAACTCCAGGAAAGCATGGATAGGTGCACTGGCCGCCGCGATATAACTGATATACGGTTGAAAACGGCGTTAAACACCATACAATGAATCAATCAATCTAAAATGTCTTAAAGGGGGAAAAGGGGCTTGTGAAAGTCTCTTCATCAAAGAACAAGCGGAGGTCGCTCTCACATTGCTGAACACAATCCCTCGTTTTGTTCAATAGCTATAATAAATCACATTTTACCGCCACCATGCGATCACTAAAAACAAGGCAAAAACAAATAAAAACACGGACATGAAAATGAAATTTATCATATTTAATTGGTCTTTGAACATTCTTTTGTTACTTTCCCGCAGTTGATCAAAAGGCTAGCCGAGAAAATTGCTTTAGAAGTTTAATAACAGGGTGGAAGAGTGAGAGCAAAAATAAACCGTCACCAGATATTATTGCTGGTGCTAAATTGCTCTTTTTCGAATGTTGTCGAGCGGAAAAATTTCGCGTGTTCAACCATTATATAAAATATGCAGACTTTTATTTCCAGTCTATTGAAACAATACCTTTTTGAGTCGGTATGTAAAGATATTTTGGCCCGACCAAAGGATCACAGAGCTCTCGTATGAATAGGTTTATTATTTTAATACTGTTGGCGGCCGTGTGAAGCTAAGCATACCGGACTATTAGACGAAATAAAACTGACTCATGCTCTGTGGTTAAGGTGCTTAATGCATCTGCGAAAAGTATCGAGCTATATTAAACTACGCAGTTAGCGCAGGCTGACCTGGGTCAAAACTTTTATTTTCCTGCTGGTCAATTTCCTGCAGGTCCAAGGATTATTTTACCTTATGATTCAGTCGGTTGTTAGACAAAAAAGATTTTATGGATCCATAATTACACGATAACTTGCTTAAGAAAATGCATCATGGAGACGCGTTAATAAACCCCGTTTTGTCAGAGAGCTATTTCGTGTTCCGCTCACTTTGGTCATCAATAGACTATACAAAGTATCTCAGCATTCCGATTTTCTCCTGTTTGTTTTGTAATCTGAAGCATGATGCTAGCTGAAGTTTGTTGTGGTCTGTTTTGGGGACTTGTTTTTTTTTTTTTTGTTTCTCTTTAAAATCTTGACGTTTAAATTTTACTTTCCCTTTTCCAACAGCATTTTTAGTTGGTCTCTTGAGCAGTGTAAATCAAGATCGAACTGAACAGAACGTGCATTTCCGATTCGGAAGAGCCGCTCTGTGCTATATTTGGTGTAATATTGTAAACAAGATTAGTATTAACCCTTTACCGCACAATCCCGGGTTTTAACGATCCTGATGGAGAAGGGTTTTGAAGACTTTTGAAAACATTGTGGGAAAAGGAGAAAATGCTGGTCACCAGCATTTTCTCCTTTTCCCACAATGTTTTCTGTCCTATAAAACACAAATTTCTTCATTTTAGCTACCTTAAATTTGTCGTCTGCGAATGCTTTTAATTTGGACCAGTTTAAACTGTTGCCGTTTGGTAAATAAGTGTAGTTAAACCTGGAATATCTTGGCCTGTTACTCACAGAATGAAAACTTTTGCCAAAGATAAGTGAAATCACATAAGTCTGTAACATCACAGAACGTTGCGGGGAAAAGAAGAAAATGCTGATTACCAGCATTTTCTCCTTTCCCACAATGTTTTCAACACCCTTCTTCTTGTGGTGTCCGTGGATGTGAAGTAGAGCATCGGCCTCGTAACCAAAAGGTCCTGAGTTCGAGACCCGGGAGCGGGTGTTAACTTTGGGATTTTTCATTGACCCACACATTCGGCGCGAGTACTGGTGTAGTTCCCAGGAAGCAGAATCGAGAGAGATTAGTATAAGTTGTAATAACTTGTTTCTCAATCGATGTGAAATAAATATGTTTAAACTAAATCCTTCTTCTTCTTCTTCTTCAGGGTCGTTATAACTCGGAATTGTGTGATAAAAAGTTAACAGAGTTGTCTATTGTTCGATTTCCCCAGCCAGGCTAACATTCTTTTTGAGAATTGGTGATGGCAATCGCGAAAGGATTCATTCCTCCCTCACCATTAAAATTGTGTTGAAGATGTTTAAGTGGAAATGCAGGCCATGGCTTAAAAAAAATGTTATGCGAAGTAGAATCTACAGGTAAAAGAAACTTTACAAAAAGCATGAATAGGTGCTCTTAAGACGCGATAAAACTGAAATAATGATATAATGCTGTACACTGCGTTAAAAATCAAAGAAGCAAAATTTGTCCTCTCGAGTTGCGATTATTCAGATTCTGGGGTATATTTATAGCTTTTTAGCAGAAAACAAAGTTCAGTATGGTGGTATAAAACTGCCACCACATACAACATGATTATGGCGGTTATTTTTGCAACCTTTGTGGGGGATTTCGTGATATTCTAAAACCATTGTTATTTTTCTTTTTGTCATGTTAAAAAAAATAAACTAGAAAACAGAAAAAGATCATGATACTATATCTCTAAAAATAGAATCAATATACATAACGATAAAAGGATTCCATGTATGTTTTTAGATTTTGGATTTTTCAACCATTGATGCATTTTACCAATTAAGTCATCAATAATCATGGATCCATATAATTTAAATTGTCGAACTACCGGCTGAATCCTGATGTAGACTGGGAATTAGACAGACAATTAACCAAAAACAAAAAGTTTCGACTCGGATCAGCCTGCGCGTACTATGCAGGCTAACCTGTGTCGATACTTTTTGCAGATGCATTAAACCTCCTTTTCACCGCACAGTTGTCATTTATATCTATCTTTATAATTTTAGATTAACGTGAAATCCGCCATATTTATGGCTGAACTTAGCACCGTAATTATCATGTAAGTGGTGGCAGTTCTATACCACCATAGTTCAATTAATCAAATAAATCCCAATTGTTATGAATACGTGAAAAGCCATATAAGTTTTGGTAAATAAGACGGGATGTGAGAATTGAACGCAAGCCTTAAAGCCGGCATTATTATGTTTCAAGTCTTATTGAAATAGACGGGAAACTACGGCAAATTAATACACAGTGGGCGTTTGACTTGTTACTTGAAGACAAATTTTTAGCCTTCTCCAAATTGAAACCGTTTGAAGAAAACGAATTGTGACGTTACAAATGATTGAATTTGTCTTTCAATGGATATAAACCATTGTTGGAAAGGGAGAAAACGATGGTTACCAACATTTTCTCCTTTTTCGAAATCTTTTAAAAGGCTATCTTCCTCGTTAAAATCAGGGTTTGTATGGTAAAGAGTAAAACGTTTTTATCACAGGACATAACTTCTAGACTGCCAGAGAGAGTTAATGAAATCATCGTATACTATAGCACATGACAAAATTGCCCGTAGTCATAATAAACGATTTCTCCACTTACCATTCAACCCAAAGTGAAAGCCTTCGCAAACAACAAAATAAATGTTGGTCAAGTGATGATTTCTAAACTTGATAGAGTAGAACACCAACTAGGGATACAAGAAAATGCCGGTTACCGGTATTTTCTCCTTTTCCCACATTTTTTAAAAACCTTTTCCTTTAGGATTGTATAGTAAAGAGTTAAACACAGGTTGGTACAATAAAAGATAAAACATTCAGCAGGGTAAAAGGTCAAACATATGGTATAAAGCTTACCGAGAACATCGACTCGGTAGTAGTTTGTACTATAGACCTACCAAGCTCTTTGCACTGGACAATGTAAAGTCTTATGTTCATAGGTGTTCCTTACAATACTTTTATCGCATCATTGCTGTAACAAAGAGGAACTTTGTGGACGCAGTAGAGTTGTTCGAAGCAGACTGAAGTCAGGCGTACAGGAGACAATGGTGTAGCGTTGCTTTTTAGAGACCATGGTGTAGCGTGGCGTTTAGGAGACCATGGTGTAGCGTGACGTTTAGGAGACCATGGTGTAGCGTGGCGTTTAGGAGACCATGGTGTAGCGTGGCGTTTAGGGGACCATGCTGTAGCGTGGCGTTTAGGAGACCATGGTGTATCGTGGCGTTTAGAAGACTATGGTGTAGCGTGGCGTTTAGGAGACTATGGTGTAGCGTGGCGTTTAGGAAACCATGGTGTAGCGTGGCGTTAAGGAGAGGTCACCCATCCAAGCCCTTACCACAACGCACGTTGCTGAACTATCACAGAGATACCGCATCGCTGTGAGAAGCTGACTTAATCTTTATCCCGCTAAGTAAGTAAAATGAAAATTTAGGCCGATAATAAAAACCCAAATTTTGCTATTTCAAAAGTAACTTTTAGGGTTGAATATATCCTAATCGGACAGTGTAGATCAAAGATCAGATTGCACGTTCTGTGCAATCTGACCTTGATCTACACTGTCCGCTAATGGTGAGTGAGTCACGCTCAGCGGCCTAAGGGTTAACAGCGAGGCAGTTTATAGGTGCTTATTGGAAGCCGCTAGAAAGTGGCTTCCAGTAGGAATGTACCTAAACTATTTACCATGTAGATGATCAGTAATTATTCGATTGGTTATTATTTTTGAAAATTTTCTAATAATATCGTGTTACTGTTACAAAATTACTCCCCATGGCTCTTTCTTAAATATTTAATCAGACCTACATGAACATCAGGTCTGGTTTTCTTGCAATGTAAGTTCATTCTCAAATAACAACGAAAATACAGAAAAATAAACTTCCTTTTATTGGCTAGTCCCCGGAACTTTTCCAACTTAAAGGATTCCTTCCCTGTTCCCAAACGAAATTGTAATGCTTTCCGTCTAGTACACACTCATATATCTTACCGCTCTACGTGACAATGGTGTATAGCTGGGACTCCAACTGGACTCAACCATAGTACTACAAGTAATCTTTCCCACCACACACCTTCCGGCATGGACATGTGTGCGGAAAGGATGAGCATAAGCATAAAACTTGCATCACACAGTATGTTATGTAAAATGATTTTGGTGAAAGGTAGCTATTCACATATTCTTATATACACAGACCCTGATATATCAATTTTAATGACTTTTTTTGGTCAGATTTACTAACTTACTATCGGACTGTGCAGTATAAAGATCAGGCTGTACATTCTGTGCCGTCTAAAGGAGTAGCATTCATTTTTGCCATGCACTCCAAGGTTATAACCAAAACCATCTTTTGTCATCATTAAACTATGCATAGAGTGTCACGAAATGCTTAGATCTTACAATAAAAACGGTAATATTTAACACATTTAGTAACATTAAAGTTACGATAAAACATTGGAATATGTTTTAAATTAAAAAATAAATAATTATATTTCTTTACAAAGGTCTTCAAAATGTCAAGTTCACATCAGCACGTGTCACAAAAAACGTTACCGTGGTAAAAATGGAATTGCACTCCGTGAAACTTTAGAGTTGGCTTTTTATCTTTATTGGGGTTCCTTTTGGCTCAGTACTTTTAACCCTTGGGCTGCTAAACGCGACTCAAGGACCTTTTTGCGGACAGTATAGATCAATATCAGACTGCACTGAACGTGCAGTCTGATCTTGGATCTACACTGTCCGATAAGGAGATATTTTCCCTCAAAACAACTTTGAAATTACAACATTTTAGTTATTTTTACTTTCGGCTTGAAAGTTTCATGAACGTATTTTAGCAGGTTAACGGTTAAGTAAAGACTATGTAAGCGAGGGAGATGGTAGAGTCCTTGGTCAAGAAAACCTGGTGCTGGTGAGACACAGGAAAGACAATGGATAAGTCGCATATCGTCGTGATATAACTTTGAGACAGTTAAAAGAAGCATAAAGCTCTATTTGATTGAAATGATCACTCCCATCTTTTTTATCAGCCCGAATAGCTCACGTGGTAGAGCGCTGGACTTGTAAACTTGAACAAGTCTTGGGCCATTTGAGGGCGTGAGTTCGAGCTCCATGGCTGGCCATCTAAAATTACTAATAGTCTTTCGAATGAGACGCTAAACCGAGGTCCCGTGAGACGGTGCTTTATACCGATCACGTTAAAGAACCTGGCGTATCTTAGGATGAGTTTTGTCCTGTAGCTTGCACTATCCCCCATAACATAACTAACAGCCTTAGGTGGTGCATCACCCATATGGGCAACTGGTGGCAACGAGAAACAAATGAAAATCAATTTTATCTTTTTCATGGGATTTTGACCCATACTGAAAATAACGTTCTCTACGAAGATACCAAGTAATGTACAAATGACATTTTGTTGTTGTTGTTTTTGTTGATTATGTCATTCTTGACAGTGTAAATAAAGATAAAGCATGCAAAAAATGCAGTCCGATATTTGATTTGATTGTAAACTTTCTTCTAGCCAAGACAGCGCTGTCTGATCTTGGATCGGTTACATGCTTAATATGCTTCAAACGAAGAACACGAGGGTTGCCCCATGCAAACGCATTGCATTTTAACCCTTATCCTGATAAATAAGTATACTTTAAAGCCGATAGTAAAAATCCAGATTTTTGCCATTTCAAAGGTATTTTTGTGGGAAAATATGTCCTTATCGGACAGTGTAGATCAAAGATCAGACTGCACGTTCTGTGCAGTCTGATCTTGATCTAAACTGTCCGCAAAAGGTCACTGAGTCACGCTTAGCAGTCGAAGGGTTAGAGCCTTTATCCAAGAACCCTGTTGGACCCGCAATCTCCCCTGCTAACAGAATGGTTGTTGAATTCAAGCCCCCAAGAAAAATAGCAAGTCATATAACATTCGTCATCGTCTTAGTTACCCGAAATAACGTGACATTAGAAAATAGCTCTGCATTTGTATGAGGGGGTTTCCGTTCATTGTTATCAGAATTTCATTCATAAACACACCAATTTGAACCCGCGCTTATCTCCTGATAACAAAAGGTAAATAAACATGAACCCATGCACACAGATTGATGACGTCACACCACTACAAGGAAGCTCGCTGGGGTATTTTATATGACTGGAGCATGAACAGTGATATATGACGGATCAGAAGATATGTAATCTGCTGACCTCTTTTTTTTGCTGTAATTTCAAATTTAAGGCTTATGACCCCAAACTCATCGGTAAATATCGTGTAACATTGACGTTTTCGTATAGGCCATTCGGCCAATCTCGGCAGCTTCCGTCTTTTAATATGAGAGTTAGGGGCCTTAGACTCACTAAGTCATCGTTAAATATTGTGTAACATCGACGTTTTCGTAAAGGTTATTCGGCTAATCTCGGCAGCTTCCGTCTTATAATATGAGAGTTAGGGGCCGTAGACCTCAAATTAACCCCTAGGGCGCCGAATAAACCCAACTGACATTTCCATAATAGGAAAAAGAGCCCAATAAGAGCATTGTCAAGGTTGCTCTTGTCCAGTATGTCTCAGGAAAGCGGACAATGTGGATCAAAGATCAAACTGCATGTTTATGTAGTTTCATCTTGATCTACACTTGCCTCAAAGGCAACTACAGTAGTGAATGGCGCTTTATGGGTTAACTGTACCAACACCTAGTAGACTTGTAGATCAAGATCAGAGAGCATAGAACGTGCAACGATTAGTCGAAAAAAAAGGTAGGTATGAAGCGTACATTTGTTTTTCAAATTCGGAACTCATAAACCGCAATCGAATTTTAGACCTTTAAGAGCTAATATACAATTCTTCCTTCATTCGCTGTTTTTTACAAAACTTCATTGTTTCATAAATTTAAGACATTCGAAGCACGACGCATTTTTAACCCTTTACCAAACGATTCCAAGTTTAAACAATCCAAGGGAAGTCGGCTCTAAAAAGCATTATGAAAAAAGGAGAAAATGCTGGTAACCAGCATTGTCTCCTTTTCCCACTATGTTTTCTTCTCTTTCAAATGCATCTCCCACCATGTAATCCATGTTTGATATGTCGTCTGCAAGTGCTTTCAATTTGGACAATTCTAGATTAAAGTTAATACTCACATCTTTCCGGATAGCGTTAGCTGGCGCCCGAAGGAGAGCAAAATTTACCTGACAAAGGTGTCTGATGGATGCACGAAAGCTATACACTGACAAACGTTTGGTCGACCTTGAAGAAGACGGGTTTTGAAAATATTGTGCTGGTCACTAGCATTTTCTCCTTTTCCCACATTGTTTTCTACCCTTTCAGGAAAAATAAAATCCGCAATTTGAACCACATTTTGTATGTCATCTGCAAATGTTTTGGATTCGGACAAAATTCCAAAACTATGTGGTTTGGTAAAGAGTTCAATGTGTTTACGTTTCGGCCTCAGATCGACGACTTACATGTTGCATTATATGTGCATGCCTTATCTCATTGTGTTGTCTTTAAACTCTTTACAAGGAGACGAAATTTTAGACTCTTCCAAATCGTAAGCATTTGCAGACGACAAATTAAATGTGGCTCAAATGAAAGGGATTTGTGTTTAAAAGGATGGAAAACATCGTGGGAAAAGGAGAAAATGCTGGTTACCAGCATTTTCTCCTTTTCCCACAATGTTTTCAAAAGGTTTCTTCCTCAGGATCATTAAAACATGGGATTGATTGGTAAAGAGGTAATCAAGTATCATATCAGTCCGGAAGTGATTCGGTAAAAGCAAAGTCTGTGGTACTTGATACATATTGGACATGTTCCGTTTTTTTCTCTCTTTTTTTCCAATCAAATCCAAATCAAAGTCCTGAAAGCACCGAAACCACTATTAATGAATTGATTGATTGAATGTCTGGTTTATGCTGTTTTCAACATTATTTCAGCTATATGGCGGCGACAGCTCACTTATTCATGTATGTCCCTGGTTTCACAAGTTCTAGGCTTCGGCTCTAAAATGTCTTGCCCGAGGACACTCCCATGAAAACCTCACAGCGTCTAGCGAGGCTGGAAACCGGGACCTCCAGGTTACCGGTCCAACACTTTACCACTGAGCAACGCAGAATATCCCGCAGAATCAAGAATGCGATCGAATACGTCCTTTTAAACTACACGTTTCCCACATTACCGTATGGGTATGGGTGCGGGAAGGATTGACATAAGCTACTACTAAGACTTGCTTCTTAACGATTTTACATGTAAAATATGTACGGTGCTTCTTGCCGTATCATCATACATTTCACATAGATAACGGTTACAGTTCGCATAGTTATGGATCCTTTTTGTCCAGCTGCCTGAATCCCAAGGCAAAATTGTCCTTGGACATACAGAAAATTCACAAAAAGCAAAAACAATTGACTCGGGTCAGACTGTGAGGACTTTGGAGGCAGGCCTGAGTCGATGCTTTTTGCAATGCATTAGACCCCCTTTTCACAGAGCAGGGTTCATGTTTTGTCAAATAAAAGATCTTTCACCAATCACCTCAGCATGTTACCTGCATTAGTTCAACACAAATTTTAGGCTGATACTTATAACTTAACCCTTATCTGCTGAGTAAGTTAATTGATATCTTTAAGTCGATGGTAAAAACCCAAATGTTGCTATTTCAAAGTTATGGGGGGGGGGGGAGAAATATCTCCTTATCGGACAGTGTAGATCAAAGATCAGACTGCACGTTCTGTGCAGTCTGATCATGACCTACACTGTCCGCAAAAGGTCAGTGAGTCGCGCTCAGCAGCCTAAGGGTTAACGCAGTGAGAACCTTGCTGAATACAAAATAACGTTAGTAAAAGCAGTGCAGTGGCGCTTTTTTTTTATATAATCACTAAACCATTAGAGCGCAGAATACTAGTAAACCTACCAGACATTTCCAGTCGTGGAATAAGACGTAAACAATTGCAACTTTAAGGCTGCTCTAGTCTAGAATGTCTCAGCAAAGAGGACATTGTAGAAAAAAGGTTGGGCAGCACATTTTGTGCTGTCTGACCTAGATCTATACAGGCTGAAATAGCATCTAAAGTTGACAAATCAGCTTCATGGATTCAATGCTCATCTCCCCTTCATATATCATTGCCCTTTTTCAAAACAAGAAAATTTTCGACCTGACCAAATCGAAAGTATTAATTTTGTAGACTACAAATTAGACGCAACCCAAAAGATTATTTCTTTTTTCAAAATGATAGGAAGCCCTATGGGGAATTAACCCTTAGGCTGCTAAGCTCGACTTACATACCTTTTGCGGACAGTGAAGATCAAGATCAGACTGCACAGAACGTGCAGTCTGATCTTTGATCTACACTGTCCGCTAAGGACATATTTCCCCCCCCCCCCAACCCCACCCCCCCAAAAAAAATATCTTTGAAATAGCAAAATCTGGAGTTTAATATAGCCTTAAAATTTTCATTTTACTTATTTAGTAGGATAAGGGTTAAGAAAATGTCGGTTACTAGTATCTTCTTTTATTCCTGCAATGTTTTCAAAAGTCTCTTTTACCAGGGTCGTGAACACAAGAAAGCGTTTGGTAAAGATACAACTGCATGAACGATATGGAAAAACAGGATTTTTTTTTTTAAAATAACATTATCACCAGAGGGCAAACGTACGCACGGATGGAATGCAATCGTAAAACTATGCAAAAAGGACGACTTTTTTATTATATATTTAAAGCTTGACGCTTTTTATAACAACTCATCAAAATCGCCAATATGAAAAGACCTGCTAATGAAAGGAAATTAAAGAAAAGGTCTACTTGTAAATTGTTGTTCGACGACAGTTTGGATACATTCATTATCGTACTAGTCTGCAAGATACCTTATTTGGGATTTGCACCCATTTTATTCATTTGTGAATTAGCAAACTGTCTTTAAGTGACGTTCGTCTTAGAGCCGTGGATACTTTAATCCTTTACCACACTATCTCGGGATTATACGGCCTTTAGGGAGAAGGAAAACATAGCGGAAAAAATAGAAAATGCTGGTTGACCAGCATTTTATTTTATTCTTACCCCACAACATTTCTAAACACAAATACCGTCATTATCCCGTCAATCACATTAAAGTTGGCGTTTGTAAATGTTTTATTTTAACGGTTTAAAATTTTGGTGTCTGATAAAGAGTTAAATGTCACGTAATACGTCAAGACAACTTTAAATAGAATAACAGCATCCAAGATAAACAAGAACCTACTTGTGCTTGACCGAAAGGCCACGTGCTTTGAGGACCGAGGCAAAACAGTACATAAAAATACGATGGAACAAGGAGACATAGTTAAAAATCAACATTATCTCCTCTTTTGGCTTTGTTTTCTGTCCACTAGGCAACAGATCCTATTGTAAGATTCAATTCTAAATTTCAGGAAGCAAATAATTTGAAAATGTGTCTGAAATTGTGTAATTTGTTGAAAGGTCAATCCATAGGATATAGAGAAAAAAGAAATAAGTTGCTTGCAGATCAAGATCGGCCTTCAGAGAGGGTGTAGTCTTATCTTGGATTTCTATTGTCCAAAACTGAAGTTTACCTTAGTTGTCAAAATCTGAGTAGCTCCCTTTAAAATATAGGACAGTTTGATAAAATATACAGTCTAACTTGTAGATTAGGATAGGTACCGGTGCTGGCCCAGGGGAATCCATGATGATTTATAACATTTTATTTATCATTCACTCACCTGTAGTTCAACCTCCAACCCTTTAACAAACAATAATGATTTTAAACGACCCCCCTGGAAGGAAAGCCTTTTGAAAACATTTTGGGAAAAGAAGAAAATGCTGGTAACCAGCATTTTCTTCTTTTTCCAAAATGTTTTCCATCATTTCATTGGTAAGTCCCATTATTTAGCCATAATAATTTGTTGTCTGTAGATGTTTTCTAAAAATTTATCGTTTGGTAAAGAGTTTAAACAAGGTGTTGAATTGCTGATATGGCTAGTGTTAGAGACTCACAACAGTCTCTCTATCACAATATTTACATAGCTGATAATTTACACCAACTTCAACACGGGGGGTCGTTTCTGTAATTGTTTACAAGAAGACAAAATTTAAGACCTATCCTTTTGAACATATTTGCAGATGACAAAATAACTGATGGGATTCGTCTTTAAATGGCTGCAAAAGGTTTTGGGAACAGGAGAAAATACTGATAACCAGCATTTTCTCCCTTTCCTGCAATGTTTTCTAGTCTTTCAAAGAAAAATTCCACTGTTTGAACCACATTTAATTTGTCATCTGTAATTGCTTTGGATTTTGACCTGTCCAAAATTTTGTCGTTTGGTAAATAGTGACTGGTAGGAAAAGTTTTTTGTCAAAATGTGCCCAATATATGTACCTGTATCAGTGGCAGTTAATGAGTTAATACGTAAATTCTTTACTATATGTGTCCTTAGGCAAGACACTTCAGAGCCCCAGCCAAGTACTGGTGAATGGACAGGGCGTACATTTGAGCCATGCTCTGTAGAAAGGGGGCTTAATGTATCTGCAAATAATATCGACCTATGTCAGCCTGCGCAGTTCGCGAAGGCTGACATGGGCCGAAACGTTTTGCTATCTTTAGAAAAAAAAATAGATTAAGGTGGTCATAATTATTGGATGACTGCTTGGAATCGTGCATCACGGAAATGTATTGAGCCCCTTTTGGTCAGGGCATGGTTCATGTATTTATTAGCTGTCACAATTATAGGAATAAAGATAACTTCGAAAGCGACATAAAACACCATTAACACAATCAATTAATTAAGAAATAATCTTCTTTCTATCGTGGTTTATCGTTCAATAAACCCCGATTGTGAGTTATGAGGCACAAAAAATAATCCACGAGGGCGATAGCCCGAGTGGTTTATTCATTGCGCCTCATAACTCACAACGTGGTTTATTGAACGATAAACCACAATAGAAAGAAGATTATTTCGATTCTAACATGACCAACTCTTAATGAAAGGAAAACAAGGTCATACTTAGAGTTAAAACGCGGATGCAGATTATATTCCATCGAATAACTTACTTACTTTATACAGAATGACGTCACTCTATATAGAATGACGTAGATTTTACCACGCTTTCGTTACACTGTGTTTATAGAGCCGAATTCACGTGTCATGTTAGAATCTTTGTTAGACGACAAAGTTTTATAAATACGCTTACAAATTGAAAGCATTTGCCGATGATAAACTAATGTTGCTCAAATATAAGAATTACTCTTTGAAAGGGAAGAACACGTTGTTGGATAAGGAGAAAATGCTGCTTACCAGCATTTTCTCCCTTTCCCACTATGTTTTCAAAAGCTGACTTCTTCTAAGTTGTTAAACATGGAATTGTTTGATAAAGAATTAATGGTGAATTGATGGTGATAACGCAAGACATATAATTTGCTGATTGCTAGCGTGCTACATATAACATTGTTACCATTTAATTCTGCCGATTCAAAACAATACTCTAAAAGCTAAAAAAAAAAACTCAAAAACTTTCACAATATTACTCAGGGGACAAACACTTGAAGCACACGAAGTAATATTATTTTATACAGAATGGTATAACGGTGCTTGAAAAGAATGAAATCGTTTGTTACAAATATTTTGTCTTTTTTTCAACAATTCTCACCATATGTGTACTGCACTGCAAACGAGAAATGATTGAATGGTGTTGTAACGCTGCTTTCAACATTATTTCAGTTATATCACGACGGCAGCTCACATATTTATGTATTTCCTGGGATCCACCAGTACTAAGCTGAGGCTCTGAAGTGTCATGCCCAAGGACACCTCCGCGAAAAGCCTAGTGAATCCAGTGATGCTTGAGCCCTGGGCCTGTAGATCTCTAGTCCTTCACTTTACCACTGAGCCGCGCAGGACCCCCTGCGAACGAAAAAAACATTCTCCATTGTTCCGTAATGTGTTAACAGAATCCATTCGAAATCAATCAGTATTTGATATCCACTAATTGGTTTTCAATGAAAATGACTAAACCTGTATTAGTAAACGAGGAGTGTAGAAAATGATCAGAATGCACCGATAGGCAGCTTAATCTGGTTTACAAACATTTTAAGGAAAATGTGTGGTCGAGATACACCAAAAAAGTTTTATTCATAACATTTTACAATCAAATCAGTACGGTGGCACAAAAGTGACATGGAAGATATATTTTATACTACGTGCGCACGCAGTAGCTAATACGTGCGCACGTATTACTTATTACGTGCGCACGTATTAGCTACTGCGTGCGCACGTAGTATAAAATATATCTTCCATGTCACTTTTGTGCCACCGTAAATCAGCAGTTATTGAGAAAGGTAAATAAATACCCCTCATGGAGTGTATAAAGTTCTCCCTAACTGTTAAAATGGGGAAAAAAATGACGGCTATGTTTTACTTTGGGAAGGTCCACCTCCCGTGGGGTGGCCGATATCAATCCAGTCGCTTTGTTACCCTCTTTTTCATTTACTCATTCGATGTTATTAGGAAAAAATCAGTCTTTCTTTTGAGAACTAAAGGCATAGTTCCACTTGAAATATGTCATAGTTTATAATCAGAAAGCGGACGGTGTAGATCAAAGATCAGACTGCACGTTCTGTGCAGTCTGATCTTGATCTACGCAGTCCGCAAAAGTTACTTTATTTACAATGGGCGGTAAGAGAATCAACCCTTTACTCTGAATGTCCATACCTCTGTCGTCAAAATGTTATCTTTTCGTGTACGTATGACAAGTTGGGATTGTATTTTCATTGATATTTCTCAATCATAATCCCTTTATCATGGAATGTGCAGGAGTTGTGCCTGATACAGTGATAAAGTTTAGGACTCGCAAGCTAGAGGCCTCGTGCTCGAGCTTCACTGGAAGCTTTTGTTTTTTCTTGGAAGCGCCCTTGGTCAAGACACTTTAGGGCCCTGGGCACGGTTTCACGAAAAAACTTAAGTCTCTTATTTACTCAAGTCAGCAAACAGGCCCATTTTCCAACTTAAGTTGACTTTGTTATTTCAGACGCATTTCACTAGCATTATCAGACTTTAGAAACATTTTCAAATCCTAAGTTGACACAACGTTTCAGACTCAGCTATGCTAAATAATGGACTTAAGTCATTTTAACAGACTTAAGTCCATTACTTTACTGAGTTGACAGTGAAATTTTGTGTCAACTTAGGATTTGAGAATGTTTCTTAAGTCTGTTAATATTAGTAAAATAAGTTTCAAGTAACAAACTCAACTTTAGTCGCAAATGGGGTCCATCAACTGACTTGAGCAAAATAAGAAACTTAAGTTTTTTCTTGTATTGATGAAACCTAGGAAACACATGAATATGTGAGCTGCCGCCGTGATATGACTGAAATAATGTTGAAAGCAGTGTAAAGTAACGTTCGTTCAATAAATCAATAAATTACCATGGAACAGATCGCTTTCCATGTACTGTACCGTACTCTACTATGTTAATATATGACATCTCAATACGTAACTCGTATATGCGACAATTCAAATTGTATAGCTTATACTGAGTTGAATCGTCGTGTCTACAAAAAACAGTGTAGCAGCAGTTTTGATTGCTCGTGTTCTATCTTATATCTGGCTATGCAAATGTCTTTGTATATCAATTTGATCTTGTATTCAGTTCCCTATCGCTTTTATATATTAAATCCTTACACTCTTTAATACATATAGATTATATGGAAATTCAAACAAATAAGTAGAAAACAAATTTTCGCGATTTTAAAGTTCTTATGACGGGTTCGGGGGTGGGGGGAGGGGAATCTCGGACAGTGTGAATCCAAGATCAGACTGCACGTTCTGTGCAGTCTGATCTTTGATCTACACCGTCCGCAAAAGCTGTAAGCGGACTAAGGGTTTCACTTCAATAGAAATATTATAAACGAAAGGTTTACCTGTAAGTCAAGCGATTAATTAGTTCAAAATTGTAAGACAAAAGAATAGCGTAAGCAGAAAAGGTATCCCAATTTAACCCTTTATACTGTGCTGTACTGTTCAGTTCCTTGTAACAGGCAGTTGCTCCTTTTCCAGCAATCTTCAAATAAGGTCATGGTGAAGGACAAAGTCACGGTATAAAAAGAACTTGTGCTTGAAGTCATTATACATAAAACATCAGTTCTAATTTTTTTTTCTCGCCCAACTAATACCCTATGAAACAGACTTAAGCATGCAACTGACAATGTGTACTACTAGTATATGTATAACAAAAAAACATAAATTAATGTTTTATACCCGAATACACCTGAAAATATTGTGACTGAAGGAAAAATACCTCTTTTACGAAAAGAAGAACCCATGTGCTTCGAACCTATTGGCTGATCATGAACCTGACCTTTGATCTTTGATGTCTGATATTTTAAAATTTGAGTATTTACTAGATGATAAAATTGAAGATTGGTCGAAAGTGATAGCATTTTGTAGAAATGGTTTGTTCAATACGGAATTGTCTTGCAAGAAAAGACTTGATATCGCAATAATTTGGGATTTTTAAAACCTGAATATTTTCGTTTCATTGTACATGAGCAATGCTCTGGCAGCAGGGGGTTTAATGCATCTCCATGATGCATGATACCAAACAAGTCATAACATTATTATGGATCCATAAAATCCATTTTGTCTCGCAACCGACTGAATCCTAGGGTAAACTTGTCCTTTGATCCGCAGACAATTGAGACAATGGGTTGATAGCAAAAGGTATCAACCCATGTCGGCCTGCGCATTTCGCGCAGGCTGACTTGGGTCGATACCTTTTCGAGATGAAATAAACCCTATTTTCGCATAGCATAGCTCATATATAATTTCATTATTCAAAAAGACAGGTTATTATAAAGATGATGAGATATTTACAACAAGAATGATGAGTAATTATAACAGGTGCAATTCTGTGTCATTTTTCATGTATTATTAATTATTCTTTTGACGCTTTTCTCATGGATCCAGGATTTAGGACTGTGAAGAAAAAGGTCTTTGAAACATTGCGGGGAAAAGAAATAATACTGGTTCCATTATACCCCCTTTTTCCCCCACAATGTTCACTCTCTTTTCAAGATAAATCTAATTATCTAAGTTACATTTAGTTTGTCGTTTGCATATTGTTTCAATTTGGCCAAGTCTGAAATTATATCGTTTGGTATGGACATAAATGGTTAACTCTTTACCAAACGGCAAAATTTTATACTTATCCATAATGCATATTCATTAATAGTTCTTTAATGATTTTTACAAACAATTCGAACAGTGTAGTCCCTAGAGAAGACTACACGTTCTAGAGCTCCTGTATTGCTTTATAAGAATCTATCTGCAATATTCAAAAAAGTCATTTACAGATGGGCAAGAGCGTCTCTGACACCTTTACTGTGTAATAACTACAATATCATTCGAAAGCAGAACTATTTAACGTAAGGGAGAAATACTATAGTTTTGGTTGGTATGAGAAAAAATTGTCAGAAGAGGACTTGCTTGTCTCTTTGGTAATTTTAACTCCCTTTAAACTGTAATTCAGTATCCATATCGACTTAACGGCTCACATGATCAAGTGTTTCACATTTTGTTTTGGCTCTGGAGTACCATGTCCAAGAGCATATCCATACCACACAAACCGGCTGTCTGGATTGGATTTAGAATTTCTCGATAATAGATCAAATGTCAGAATGGCAGAAAAAAACACGCTGGGAAAAGGGACCATCGTTAAGCAAAAGCAGTATTTATACGATAAAATTTGCTGCTTTGTATACCAGGTCGGAGGTATAAACAGGCGTGTGCATACCGGGTCGGAGGTATGAACAAAGGTATGTATACCGGGTCGGAGGTATGAACAGGTGTATGTATACGGATCGCAGGTACAGACGGGTAAATGTATACCGGGTTGCAGGCATAGACGAGTAAACTGTATACCGGGTCGCATGTATAGACGGGTAAATGTATACCGGGTCGCAGGTATAGACGGGTGAATGTATGCCGGGTCGGACGACAAGAAGGGTGAATGTATACCGGGTTGCAGGTATAAACGGATGAATGTACACCGGGTCGCAGGTATACACCGAATCGTAGGTATGGACAGGTGAATGTATATCGGGTCACATGTATAGACGGGTGAATGTATACCGGTCGCAAGTATAGACGGGTGAATGTACACCGTGTCTCATGTATAGACGGGTGAATGTATATCGGGTCGTAGATATAGACGGGTGAATGTATACCGGGTCCCGCGACAAGACAGGTGAATGTATACCGGGTCGCAGGTATAGACGGGTAAATGTATACCGGGTCGCAGATATAGACCGGTGAATGTATACCGGGTCGCAGGTATAGACGGATGAATGAATACCGGGTCGCAGATATAGACGTACGAATATATACCGGGTCACAGATATAGACGGGTGAATGTATACCGGGTTGCAGGCATAGACAGGTGAATGTATACCGGATCGCAGGTATAGACGGATAAATGTATTCCGGGTCGCAGGCATAGATGGATGAATGTATACCGGGTAGCAGGTATAGACGGGTGAATGTATAGCGGGTCGCAGGTATAGACGGGTGAGTGTATACCGGGTCGCATGTATAGACGGGAAAATGTATACCGGGTCTCAGGTATAGACGGGTGAATGTATACCGGGTCGAAGGTATAGACGGGTAAATGTATACCGGGTCACAGGTATAGACGGGTGAGTGTATACCGGATCGCATGTATAGACGGGAAAATGTATACCGGGTCGCAGGTATAGACGGGTGAATGTATACCGGATTGCAAGTAGGGGTGAATTTAAACCGGATAGCAAGTATACAGACGGTCGCAGGTATTCGGGATTGGAGTCTGAACCTGCACCATGAAACAAGTTAATCGCCGTCTCTATGATGATTTGAAACAACCTTCACTTTGTCCCCGTAGGTTTGCCAAAAACCAACAAAAATAAAGGGACGTGTCCTTGAAATGGTGAGAAACAGTTTGCTAAATACATACCGGATAAATTACTGTATTCTTGTCCCCAAGGGTATTCAAGGTGGCGCTACACACGGAGTGGATTGCACCAAACTTGACAAAACTAACCTACTGTTTTATTTTCCTCATCTATTTTCGGATAATCCAAAGCTTCACAAGAGCAATGGAATGACTGTCTCTTTTAGGTGATGGCTAATTAGCATTTTCATTACCTATTAAACCAATAAATTTACTCCCGAGGACGTGCGGTTTAACTTTGCATTTTAATTAATTTTCTTGTTAATTGTTTCTCTCCAACATGCATTATAACATAGCCCACTATTTCTTTAACCCTTTCGGCGCCAGAGGTGAAAGCAGAGACTTTTGCGGACGGTATAGATCAAGAACAGACTGCACAGAACGTGCAGTCTGATCTTGGATCTATTCCGTCCGCTTGTGTAGTCAAGCATGTAAGTTTCAATGGATTGTGTTTAGAGCCGTCGAAAGTGGTCGAGTTTATTTATTTTGCGCTGAAAGAATTAAACTAGAACCCCTGACTTGATGTTGGCTCTAGGACATATACTTCTAGTATGTGGCGTGAATGTTGACTGTAGTTCATAAAGCTTTATACTTATCCGGCTAAATGGGTGAATTTAAACTGTCATACCGATAGTAAATACCAAAATTTAGCGATAAAGGTATTTTTCCGGTAAAGATATTTCTATAACCGTCAGCGTAGATCCAAGATCAGAGTGCACGTTCTGTGCAATCTGATCTTAATCTACACTGTCCGCAAAAGGTCATTGAGTCGCGCTTAGCAACCTGAGGGTTATTTTTTTCAGTGCATATTTTATAGGTTTCTCTGACTCAGTAGTTAATATGTATCTTACCAACATGGTATGACATTATCGTCAAGTATCTGCTTATTTTGAAAAAATAAAAAGAAATGATGATGATGATAACAATGATAATGACTTTTTTTTTTTTCCCATTTGATATTGTTTTATTAAATGAACGTGACTCATTTTACTTACACGAAACATTGAAAACCAATTTAAAAACGAGCTACTTATTACGTACTTAAACTAACGTTATACACTTGCCATACTTAGCATTGAATTCGTACAGGACTTAAAACCAGGGGATAACTTGTTCGAATCCCCAGCTCGGCTATTTCTTTCCGAGGACTGATGATAGTCAGCGCTCACTGCTGATCACTGTTTCGATAATGGTTATGTGGGAAAGCATCCAGTGGTTTGAGAAGAACATTGTGCGAAGTACTGGTATAGAAACTAAAGGAGAGCATTAATAGATGCTCGTATGGCGTTTAATGCCCATGCCAACGTTATTTCTGTCTTGTTTCGGCGGCCGCCGCGATATACCCGAAATAAAGTTGGCATGGGCATTAAACGCCATTACCCTACGTTTACACCATCTTCCCGGCAGCCACGGCAGCCCCGTTTATCCGAAACGTGGTATGCCGTTAGATTTTTTTCGTTTTTTCTCCATTTACCAAGTTTAGTTAAGTCTCTTTAAGGTACCTCATGGTATCCGTGAAAAGCCGTGGAGGGAACCCTACGTTTACGCCATGTTCCCGGCAGCCACGACAGCCACGTTTCTGACAACCGTGCACAAAACGGGATTGACGTAATACAACGCAGAGGAACGGAATAAGCAAACTTGTCAGACAGTCATCGCCGGCGTTGCCGTGCCAGATTTTTTGACTGTCAAAAAATTTGCTACGGCAGACCCGTTGCTGATGAGAAAACCCAACAGACCGTAGCGGAATGGGTTGATCGTTGCGTTCTACTACGACCTGATCGATACCGGTGTAAAAAGGGACACGGATTGTCTCTGAGTCTTGTTACGGCTTGTTTGTCCACGGTTGTCAGAAACGGGGCTGCCATGGCTGCCGGGAACATGATGTAAACGAAGGGTAAGAACAAACATTACATTGATGGCTAAACGTGCTCATTGCTTGTCCTTGGAAATTTGTATTCGCAAACAGCTCAATTTTTTTCATACTCTATCTTTAAAGTCTTGACTGAGATGCTCCTTCTTCACAGGTTTGTTATAAAAAGCCGTTTCTTGTTACAAATGCTGTTTGCCGTTCTGACCACTTTTGTAATAAACCTACCTTTAAATCTTAGCTTGAAATTGTATGAGCCATGCTCTGGCAAAAGGGGACACAATGCATCTCCGTGATGTATTATACCAAGCAAGTCACCATATAATTATGGATCCATAAAATACATTTTTTTCTAACAACCGGCTGAATCCCAGGCTAGACTGGTCCATTGACATACAGAAAATTGGCCAATAGCAAAAAGTTTCATCCCGGACTGTGCAGGCTGACATGGGTTGATGCCTTTTTCAGATACATTAAGGCCCCCTTTCACAAAGCATAGCTCATGTATACATGTATATGTCCGTTTTGAATTATATGGGTGAATGTCCGTGGAATAGTTACTAATGTTGTTTTGCGTTCCAACCACTTTTGTAATAAACGGTCTCTTGTAATAATATTTTCAGTCATTTTTTTTCCCAACTTTTTATGGTATTTTGTGTTTATTTTAGGGTACGAACAACGCATGTGTATCAATTTTGAACAATATGCGTGAATATTGAAGAACTACAGCGAGGTTGGAAATCTTATTCCAAACAACCGTTTTAAACCTCAAGCTGCTAAGCGCGACTTACTGACCTTTTGCGGATAGTGTAGATCAAGATCAGACTGCACAGAACGTGCAGTCTAATCTTGTATCTACACCGTCCGATAAAGAGATATTTATCTCCAAAACACGAGTTTAAAATAATATTATTCAGGATATTTATCATCGGTTTGAAAGTTTTATTTTAGTTAATAACCCTTTCGCTGCTACGTGCGACTCAAGGAACTTTTTCGGACAGTGTAGATCAAGATCAGACTGCACATAACGTGCAGTTTGATCTTGGATCTACACTGTCCGATTAGTAGCCATTTGTCCCCCTATAATACCTTTCAAATAGAAAAAGTTTGGTTTTAACTATCGCTTTGAAAGTTTCATTTCACTTATTTAACAGGATAAGGGTTAAGCAGGATAAGGGTTGGGCAGGTTAAGGGTTGGGCAGGATCAGGGTTGGGCAGGTTAAGGGTTGGGCAGGATAAGGGTTGGGCAGGTTAAGGGTTAATACAAAAGTAATTCTAACAGACCCTTACATCCGGCAAAAAAGTCTGTTATAAAACGTCAGTTGTGGTTTTCAATTATAGAATATCTTCTTAACTTGACTTCAAACAGTTTTGATCAGTTACATAACATTTTCTCCATTTAGATGAAGATTTATGCAAGTGACCCCGAGTCATAGGATGTCGGTTTGAAACAAAAATAGCCGTGCAAAAACAATATTACACTCAACTGACACAAGAACGTTCAAATTAAACCTTTACAATGATGTAATTTAACCATCCAGAAGAATTAGGCATTAGAAAAAAATATGGAAAAACGTGGAATCATAGTAACCAGCATCTTCTCCTTTTTCCCACGGTGTTTTCTGGCCTTCCAATGACACATCTCATTGCTTGACCCAGATTTAGACTGTCATCTCCAAATGCTATCAATCTGGACAAGTCTGAGGTATTGTCTGTTGAAGCATCAGCTAATTTCATGTGTGTATAGATAATCTTCGCTAGGAGAACAGGTCGAAATTTCATTTTAACCCTTTACCACACAACCCCGAGTTTTAATGACCCAAGGAAAAAGGACTTTAACTGGTAACCAGTATTTTCTTCTTTTCCAACAATGTTTTCTATCCTTTTTTAAGACAAATTTCATAAGTTGTGCAACATTTAATAAGTCGTCTGCAAATGCTTTCAATTTGGAAGTGCCCAATTTTTTGAGTTTGGAAACGAGTTAAACGTACGGGATGATATTTTTTGATAAAAAATCCATTTTCTTGAAGAGGATTCCATATAACGAAAGCTATACACTTATAAAGTTCATGTCCCATGATGCAAGTCATTGCTAGTGTTATACCAGTTTAAAGTAACAATAGTGGCCAAAAGTAACAAAGAAGGTGTTACAATGCAAAAGTGTTACATTGAAATTTAAATCGTATCATTTAGAAGAAATTGATTTCAAAACTAGATTACAAGTTGCAGGTCACTCTATCTGTTTACATTTTGCCTGATTTTGAAATTTATTTTCTGGCCAGCGACTAACACATGGGCCAACCACACTATAACAGATTTTCATCTTCACAATATTTTCCATACTTTTAAATGGTATGATTTAGATTTAGCTCATTTATTGCCCATGTCGCCTTGGATAGCTTTTGCGGACGGCATAGATCAAGATCAGACTGCACAAAACGTGCAGTCTGATCTTGGATCTACACCGCCCAACATCTGATGCTATACTTGTAGCAAAATTGTTTTCAGTTTCAATGAAAAAATACTTTTACACCTCCGAGAAGATTGAAATCCATTTAGGTGGCAGCGAAAGAGTTAAATGCACCTGTATTGTCTTTTAGGCCGCTGTTGGGCCTTTAAGAAGTTGTTGCAAATTTTTATACTGACCGATATTTTGTTGTCTCTTCCGCCCCTCCCTTTCAAGCGAAAGCTTTCTTTCATCAGTTTGGCGTAAGTAAAAGATCACTTTTGCTCCTATGATTATTCTCGAATTTCGCATGCCGAATTAAGGTTTAATAAAACATATGTGACATACGTATTATTTATGAAGTGTAAGTTTATGTGATGTATTCTAAAAATATGACTGGGACTGTCTAGTATTCCCTTCTTTGTAAGAAAATGAAACCTCTTTCTGTAAAGTAGGTAGAGTCCCTTGTGCTAAAACGTCCCTTGTGCAAGGCAAAGCAGACTCCGTGTGTATAGTGCTGGTGGCTGATTGATTGATTAATTAGATTGGTGTTTAACGCCGTTTTCAACATTATTTTAGTTATATCGCAGCGGCCAGTACACCTACCCATGCTTTCCTGGAATTTCTTTTTGACCAGTACTGCGCACAATTGTGTTTCCAAGTCACTGGCTGTTTTCCCACATAACCGTCGTCGAAACAATGGTCAGCGGTAAGAGTGGAATGAATCCTGTCGCAATTACTATCATCAGTCCTCGGAAAAAAATTGGTCGAGCTGGGGATCTAACCAGTTACCTCTTGTTCTCAAGTCCTTTATGCTGCCGACTGAGCTACCGAGGCTCGGCCCTAGTGATTGTGAAACTCAGGAAAAACATGCAACCCAAGAAGGACGAGGACATAGTCGCGTGTGCAGGCTAATCTTGGTCAACTCTTTTCGCAATTTTAGAACATTAGAGATGTTACACGCTAAAGGTATGTGTTCGAGCGACATGAGGTTTCGGTGTCATTTGATAGTTACATGTCTTAGCCCTGTCAGTCCCATCTGCGAAATTGGGAACTTTTTCGGACGGTATAGAGCAAGATCAGAATGCACATTGCATGCTGGTTTTTCGCCCCTAGTTCGAATTTTTAAACTCTGTCTGTGTACAGATGTGCATAGAACCGTTTACACTGGGTAATGTAGGAGTTGTAGATATGCGATCCTTGGGTAAAGATTGGATTGCAAATTTAACTCTTTCAACGTCACAGGCGAAAACAGGGACTGTTGCGGACGGTGTAGATCAAGATCAGACGGCACAGAACGTGCCGTCTGATCTTGGATCTATACCGTCCGCTTGTTTAGTCAAGCCTATTAGATAAAAACATTTTTCTGATTGTCAGTGGATTGTAGAGCCTTGTTAGCTTTCGAAAGAGGTCGAGTTTAAATATTTGGCACTGAAAAGAGTTAACTCTTTTACATTTGTCAAGATTGAAAATATTTGCATACAAGAAATTGAAAGTGGTTCAAGTACTAAAGTCCTAAAACGAGTAGCAAAACATTGTGGGAAAAAAATTTCTCCTTTTTCCAGAATGTTTTGAAAAGCTTCCTTCCTCTGAGTCATTAAAACTCGGTATCGTTTGGTGAAGTATAAAACAATAGCTCGTTGGGAGATACGAGTACGTCAGTAAAACCGTGCAAATGTAATCGATCAGCAAACTTCTCGGTTGTTTCCATTATTCAACGTACAAAACTAACCTCGCCCCACCCCCCTTTCACCCACCACCCAACAATAAAAGAAATTGAATGTTTCATAAGCACCGACAAATCACAAAAATTCTTAAAACAGGAACTTTTTTTTCTGAAAACATTTATTTGACCAAATTATTTACCAAATGGCAAAGCCTTAAACTTTTCCAAATTGAAAGCATTTGCTGGCGACATATTGAATGTAGAAATTTGTCTTTAAAAATTTAGAAAACATTGTGGGAAAAGGGAGAAAATGCTGGTTACCAGCATTTTCTCGTTTTCCCACAATGTTTTCAAAAGTGTTCTCTGTCAGGATCGTTAAAACACAGGATTGTGTGGTAAAGGGTTAAAACAGCAACTACACCTTTATTTGTAGAAACAATAATCATGACATTGGCAGTTAAAAAAAAACAGAAAAAGTCCCTACTGTATCATATTTCACTCGAGTCTCGAGGGGGGTAATCGCGTAGGAATTTTTCCCCAAACCTGGTAAGAGGTCTGCGCGATAAGGCAGGAAACCAGTCACTGCAGGGATGGAATGTTTATTTCACCCCCTTCTCTGCGTTATGATTGACAGTTTGATTTGAACTCTTTACCAAATGACGAAAAGTTCGACTTGACCAAATTCAAAGTATTTGCAAAAGACATATTAAATATTGTATAAATGATAATATTTGTCCTTTAAAGGGTAGAACACATTGTGTGATTAGGAGAAAATGATGGTAACCAGCAATTTTTCCTTTTCCCACAATGTTTTCAAAAGCCATTTTTCTGGGGGGTCTTTAAAACACCAGATTGTTTGGTAAAGGGATGAACCCTTGTAGCCCTGAACCCTGGTTTAATTACCTGTTGCAAAAGGTATAGGTCAAGATCAGTGTGCACAAAATTACAGTCTGATCTTGGATCTTCGCTAACCACTTCTTTGCTAGATATCATACGAGTAAAATAACTTTGAAATTGCAATTTACGCACCTAAAGAGCTGACTGAGAACGTACATGTCAGTTATCAACCCCTTACCACACACAATGACGAGTTTTAACGACGTGAAGAGGAAGCCTTTTGAAAACATTGTGGTAAAAGGAAAAAATGCTGGTAACCAGCATTTTCTCCTTTTCCCACAATGTTTTCTAACCTATCAAAGACAAATTCCGTCGTTTGAACTCCATTGAAGTTGTTGTCTGCAAATTATTTCAATGTTGACAAGTCTACATTTTTGTTGGTTGAGTGCTACAAAGGTTAAGTGGTAGCCTTGGCCTTAAAGGTTTCCCGGGGTTTGAAGTTTTACAAGAAGGCATAGGGGAAGTCGACTAACTATCTATGTAAATATTATATACTTGAACACCACAACAGATGGTGACTGGCTACTCAGCAACTAATATCTGTTTTGATGTCTTTAACTGCAACGTCTTTGTCACATGACAACTAAAATTATTAATTTTCGATTTTTCTCAGCCATCCGAAGACTAATCCTTGCAGCTGTTTCCTTCATCGTCATCGTCATAGAAGTCGTCGCCGCCGCCGCCGCCGCCGCCGCCGTCGTCGTCGTCGTCGTCGTCGTCGTTGTTGTTGTTGTTGTTGTTGTTGTTGTTGTTGTTGTTGTTCACTGAATAGTATGACTAGACGGTATCATGTTTTGCAAGCAGCTTGCGCAGGCTGACATGGGTCGATACTTTTTGCAGATTCATTAAGCCCCCTTTTCACAGAGCATGGCTCAGATACTTTTTTCCTTTAATTGTATAGTAACTAGGTGTCAATGGTTCGACTATTTATAAAGTAGAGCTTTATCGTTTAAGTGTGGTCCTCATCATCTCTTCACGCTGTGATTCTTGGGATTGTAAAATGTCCCCACCTTTCAACAGATAGTTACTGGCGATAAAAAATACACCTCTGCCCATTCCTAACACCGACATGGCTTATGGTACAATTTTGAGAGCAGTGTGATTGTCCTGAATCTTAAAATCCTGTCGATCGTTGCTTGGGTGTCCTTAGGCAAGGTTCAGCAGAGATCCAGCCTAGTACAGCCACAATGTAAATGGAAAAATGCCATGCTATGCTCGCTTAGTATTTCTTTCTTTCATAGTAGAAAATGGTAGATGGGTTAACCCTTTACCACACAATCCAGACTTTTAACTAATCCGAGAAAGATGGCTTTTGAAAACATTTTGGGAAAAGGAGAAAATGCTGGTACCCAGCATTTTCTTCTTTTCCCACCCTCTTTTCTACCTATCCAATGCCAAATACAAGTATCATTTGAAAAACATTTGAATTGTTGTCTGTAAATTCCTTCAATAAGGACAAGTCTAAAATTATGCTGTGTGGTAAAGGGTTAACACTACATCTCATTCAGCTGATTTACCCGTTAGGGTGTCAAGAACAAGTTAATTTGGTTTTGTTAACAGTGTAAATCAAGATCGGACGTCACAAAACGTAGATCTTAGCCCTACGCTGTCTGGTGACTTAAGAGACATCCAGATCAAAAAAAGGTAAAGTAGAACCAGGGTCATTGCACATTAATATACTTTCAGTTTAGGTGGTTTGTGAGAGGCCTGTTTTCATTAGGCCTGAAAAGTCACAGGCTTTTAATTGTTTGATGGAATATGGGTTTGCACTTGTTTGTAAGCTACTTAAGCCAGTCTTTTTGTGTGGAACAAATACATATAAGCCATGCTCTGGCAAAAGAGGTTTTAAAGCATATCTGTGATAAAATATAAAAAGGATGGCTTCACATTATTATGTTTCAAAAGTTTAATACATTTAGTCATATTAATTCATAAAATAGTTCTGCATTACAACAACAGATGTTGTTTACAAAAAAATTATGCATGTATGATAACCATTTTGTCTAAAAAGCGATTGAATCATGAGGTAAACTGGCCCTTTCACACGAAAAGAATATACCAAAAACAAAAAGTTTCGACCCAGGTCAGCCTGCGCGGAGTGCGCAGGCTGACCTGGGTCGAAACTTTCTGCAGATGCATTTAACTCCTTTTTCACAAAACACGGATTATATACATGTACATACAATCCCTCCTTATTGAAAATATCACTGGTTACGATGCCTTAATTTTAGAATTGACGCTCAAATTGCCGAAAATGTACTACATAGGCCTACGATGACTATTAATATATAATCTACTTTAACAAATATCGCTGCAGGTTTTGCATCACAACAAAACAATATTCTTAGTAGTAAGGGAAGGGAGTATGGGATCTACCCAGGCCGGGGGTAGATCCCATACTCCCTTCCCTGAGCGCCCTATATCACCGTCCCTGACAAAAAATGTGTCCCTATATGCTGTCCCCGAAAGATTTTTTTTTATTTTGTCCGTATGGTAACGTCCCTGAGAGGGATTTAGCATTCAAAATGGCGGCCGTGTGGATGGCACTCTGGGGACAAAAATGCCCCAGGCTCCCGTCCCTGAGCGGAATTTTTTGCAAAAAAGGGAAAAGGGGGGGAGTTTTTCCCAGGCTCTCTACCCTGAGAGGGATTTAGCATTCAAAGTGCAGATCTTATGACTGACAGGATGGGTAAAAAATGGTCGGATCACTGAGTTGGACTTAGTTTTTTCACCCTATGGATGATTTTTTTCTCTTTCTAATTAGCTGACCATTGAGTTGGACTTAGACTTTTTTCTGCATCTCTATGAATGATTTCTTCTCTCTAAATGGAATTTGTTCCTATATCGCTGAGTTGAACTTAGACTTTTTTCTTCCCCTATGTATGATTTTTTCTCTCTAAATGTCTGATCACTGAGTTGGACTTAGCTTTTTTTATTCTATGAATGAATTCTCTTTTTAATTGCCTAAGCATTGAGTTGGACTTAGACTTTTTTCCCCTATGAATGATTTTTCTCTTTCTAAAAGGAATTTGTCCCTATATCATTGAGTTGGACTTAGTCTTTTTTCTACACCTATGTATGATTCTTACTCTTTGCAGTATAACTCTCTGGAGTGTATCTCTTCTAAAAGAAAGATAGAACTTTCGTGGTAGATGGTTAGTCCTGAAAAGGACTGTTGGGGTTAACTCTGAAAAGAGCTGTGACAATTTGAAGAAATGACAACTTGAAGATAGAACTTTCGTCTGACAGCTTGAAGATAGAACTTTCGTCTGGCATCTTGAAGATAGATCTTTCGTCTGACAACTTGAAAATAGATCTTTCGTCTGTCCTCTTGAAGATAGATCTTTCGTGGTAGATGGTTAGTCCTGAAAAGGACTGTTGGGTTAGCTCTGAAAAGAGCTGTGACAATTTGAAGAAATGACAATTTGAAGATAGAACTTTCGTCTAACAGCTTGAAGATAGAACTTTCGTCTGACATCTTGAAGATAGATCTTTCGTGGTAGATGGTTAGTCCTGAAAAGGACTGTTGGGTTAGCTCTGAAAAGAGCTGTGACAATTTGAAGAAATGACAACTTGAAGATAGAACTTTCGTCTAACAGCTTGAAGGTAGAACTTTCGTCTGACAATTTGAAGAAATGACAATTTGAAGAAAAGATAGAACTTACGTCTGACAATTTGAAGAAAGGTAGATCTTCCGTGGTAGATGGTTAGCCCTGAAAAGGGCTGTTTGGGGTGTCCCTAAAAGGGAACTGGTTTTGGAGGTTGTGTTTTTAAGCACAACCTCCAACCTTCCTGCAGGCTGGACAGCTACTTGCTGCCCGCCTCTTTAACCTCTTCAACTCCCGTTCATCCAGGTCAAAGTCCAAAGAGAACGAAGGCTCAGCGTCTTTGTTCCAATCTTCGCTCTGAGGCACGACGAACTCCTTCTTCTTGTCGTCCATCTTTTTTCTGGATGATAGCTGGGCAAGGTCCCAGAAATCCATTTCTCTTAAACCACATTCCATTTTCGTTGTAAGCCGGAGAGATGAATGATGTGCGGGAAAATAACGCTGGGTTTTATAGCTTTACAGGAGGATTGAACTAGTTGACCCATGACGTCATTTTCTCCTATGTTTTTCCCGCGTCAGCGTTTCATGCTGTTTTGGCTCCAAATTAATGTTATCCAATCAGATTCAGCGTTGTTTTTCTAATACTAATTGTTTTATTGTTGACCAACCCGTGGCTTTGTTACATTTTTTTGTTTGGGGATTTTTATTGTTGACCAATCCATGGGTTTGTTACATTTTCTTGATCGGGTTAGAAAAAACTAGAGTTTGGCTAATCTATGACTTTTTTTTATTGTGAATCTTTGCAGTGTAACTCTTCTAAAAGAAAGAAGTTTGACAATTTTGAGTTTTTTGACAATTTAAAGAAAGATAGAACTTTCGTGGCAGATGGGTAGCCCTGAAAAGGGCTGTTTTGTTTTTTTGGAGGCTGTGTTTTTTCCAGTTCTAATGGCAACACCCGAAATTCGCTTGGCAAATGGGGCATGCTGTAATCTTCCTCCCGAACTCGATATCAACCAAGATGATATCCGGCGTTGTCTTTAATAATAGCTGAACTAATCTTTCGCCGAGATCTTTGTATGGCTGTGTTATACGTCGCAGTTGGTTTTGTTCCTCCTCTCCTACGAGACGGGTGGTTAGTTGCAATAACTGCTGCCCAGCATTTAGATACTCTCGGAGAGCCTCACGTAGTTGATGATTTACCTCCTCCATATTGATAATGTTTCCTAATATTGACACTGCTTTCGAAGTGATCGTTAGCTGAGAATCAAAGAAATGGTGAATGTATGAAAAATAACGCAGGGGTTTATACGTTTACAGAGGATTGAAATTTTTAAAGAGCTCGGACCTGGCAGAAAGCACATACATTTTTCCATGCTACGTTTCATGCTGTTTTGGTTCCAAATTAATGTTATCCAATCAGATTCAGCGTTGTTTTTTCTAATACTAATTGTTTTATTGTTGACCAATCCGTGGCTTTGTTACATTTTTTTGTTTGGGGATTTTTTATTGTTGACCAATCCATGGGTTTGTTACATTTTCTTGTTCGGGTAAGAAAAAACTAGAGTTTAACTAACAGTTATGAGACGTTGTATGGAAAAATGTAACCAGAACAAGTCTTTTGGGGAAAAAACAGAATGAAGAACTCTATTGTTTTTTTGAACTTTTATTTATTGAACTTTTATTTACTGAACAGAACTAAACATTGAAACATTTTTTTGCAATGCATCATAAAAAAATTTCTTGACAATGAAAAAAATTTCTTAACAACTAAAAAAAAAATCACAAGCAAACATTTTTTTGCAATGCATCATAAAAAAATTTCTTGACAATGAAAAACATTTTCTTAACAACTAAAAAAAATCATAAGCAAACATTTTTTTGCAATGCATCATAAAAAATTTCTTGACAATGAAAAAACATTTTCTTAACAATGAAAAAAATCGCACTGAAATATTTTTTCACAATGAATTATTCACAACGATTTGATCACGATGAAAAAAACACACTGAATTATTTTTTCGCAATGAATTATTTACAACGATTTGATCACGATGAAAAAAAACACACTGAATTATTTTTGCAATGAATTATTTTACAATGAATTAATCGCAAAAACAGTATATAACAAATTTTTATAATGCAAATTCACAAACACCACGAGTTTCACGTTTGTTTTCATATTCCTACCGTTTTGTTGTTTTTTCTTGGTTGTTTTCGTTCTGTCTTTGGTTTTTTCGGTATCTTGAAATCAACGTGATTGTCAATGTTTTTCCCGTATTTACCCTGTCCTGTCAATATTGGTATAGTTGGTTTTTGATCAATTCGCTGCTTCTTGTGGATATGGTTACCATCTTCCTCAGATTTCCGCTTTGTTGTTTTTCTTGGTTGTTTTTCCTTTGGCTGATTTTTCTTTGGTTGATTTTTCTTCACAACACTTACGATAGAGTCCACTAAGTTGTGAAGATTGGATTTATCAAACTCGAACTCCACAGGAATCTTCACAGGAGGTGTTGAAATGCGCTGATCTTGTTGACGTAGTACCTCGATATTTCTACTGAGGTGATCAGTACTTACGGTTAAAGTTTTAATTTCCTCCAAATGCCTGTTTAAAGTCTCCAGCTGATCTATGATTCGGATCATCATGCTATCTTGTTTCAAATTTAGCTGCTTTACCTCTTCATAAATGTTGTCAAACACTGTCGCTGGAATGATGGTTGTCGAATTTAACTCCGGTGGTGGATTGATAATTGTCGAATTCATAACTGATGAAAGAACGTCTCCATTGTTTTCCACTGATGGAAAATCGTCCAAGCTGATTTCATCTAAGTTGTGCTTCATATTGTAACTGACTCTGAATATTGATACTGCTTCCAAAGTGATCGTTAGCTGAGAATCAAAGAAATGGTGAATGTATGAAAATAACACTGAGCTTTATACGTTTACAGAGGATTGAAATTTTTAAAGAGGGCGGACCTGGCGGAAAGCACCGGTATTGTACTGTGTGACACCGAATTAGGAGTGGTAAAAAACACCGATATAACCATCGATTTGATTGCACAATGTTAATGAAACGCCGACGCGGGAAAAAACATAGGAGAAAATGACGTCATAGGTCAGTTAGTTCAATCCTCCTGTAAAGCTATAAAGCCCAGTGATATTTTACATAAAAATCATATTTGTTCCAGAATGGTTCGAATTCTTGTATGTCCTCACTGTGCAAACAGATGTCTGATAGAGTGTGGGAAATGTTTTTCCATACTCGAGTATCTTGGGCAAAAGCATAACTGTCCAGATACAGATGAAGGATTTTATGATGACGATGAAGCTTCGACGATTTGCTGCGAACACTGTGGATGTGAAATCATCCCAGTGGATCGGGCGGAAGAATCGTAGAGCTGAATGTCAATGTGAGATCCTTCAAAAAAAGCCCTTTTCAGGGCTAACCATTTAGCACGAAAGATCTTTCTTCTCAAATTGTCAAAAGTAAAAAAAAGACTTACAGTCGTAACTAGAAAAAGTCAAAAGTAAGAAGTAATTATTTTTATATTTTTTATTTCAAAAAGAACTTATGTACAATGAAAAAAATCAAATCATGAACTGTAAAGACAAAAAATGAATGAACTGTAAAAGACAAAAATGAATGAAAAATCAAGTCAGTCTTTTTTGTTTATAATCAATATTGTATTGAAATCTTTTTTCACTCAGTATGTTTTTTCTTTTTCTTTGAGATGTCAGATTCACATTTGGTTTTACGTTTTCTTTTCCTATCGTTGGTTTTTAATTCCACATCTGGACAGATTTTGTCCTCATGTTTTGTTGATTTGTAAAAGAAATAGTTCTTTGTTACTCGTTTTTTCTTCTTTTCGATGTTTTGCTGTTTTTCCTTTCCGTACGAACAACCCGGTTCTGCAGAAAATTCGTTTTTTAGATCCAAAGTTTGTTGTTTTCTTAGATTATCGTTTGTAGATATTTTTTTCTCTGTCTGTTCTGTTATTTTGCAGATTTCTGAATCGTTGTTAGCCGCTGTATCGCTTTGCATGTCTACGATCTGAGTTTCAGCCGATGAGGATGTAGCTTGTAGTGAACTTTTTTTCCATGTATTTTCACTGCAGAATGAATTTAGTGTGCCGACGAATTTCATATCTTTGAATCCACCAACGTTGTAAAATGATGGTGAAATCTCAATATCGTGACTGTGTGGGTTCACGTAGACAAAAACAAATGTTCCTAGCTGATTTTCTTTTTCTGGACATTCTTTGGCCCAATGTCCTGCTTCGTTGCACGTAAAACAAATATTTGTTCTCACACCATTCGCACCATATCGTTTGTCGAGCGTCGCTTGATCCAAAACTCTGTAGCTGGTAGTACGGTAAACATCTTTTTCTTCTAAATGTTGCTGGGAAAAAAATGATCCCACATAGTTTCCGATATGTTTAACATTATACTTTGATGGTATATTGCTGATCTCATAATCGTGGGTGTATGGATTAACATACAGATACACCCTCTTACTAAGTGGTGATGTATTTTGCAGCTTTAACTCACTCATATTTTTTATCAGCTGTACTGCCTGAGATCGAGTAGGAGAATGAATAATTTTCACAACTAACGGCCTATTTATACACTGTTATAACGGAGAGGGTATATAAATTGCTAGTTTTTTCTCACTTCTGCATTATTGTCTTTTCACTCAGAGCTAAAACGATGGGTAAAAGAAAAAGAATAATAACCTATTCAGACAGCGAAAGTGACGATGAGGTGTTTCCACCAATAAAAAAGAAAAAAACTAAACCGTTGAAAGAAGAAAGTGACGATGAGGTGTTTCCATCAATAAAAAAGAAAAAAACTAAACCGTTGAAAGAAGAAAGTGACGATGAGGTGTTTCCACCAACAAAAAAGAAAAAAACTAAACCGTTGAAAGAAGAAAGTGCCGATGAGGTGTTTCCACCAACAAAAAAGAAAAAAACTAAACCGTTGAAAGAAGAAAATGATAGCGACGATGAAAGTACCAACTCTAACTTAGACATGAAAAGTCTATATGATTTAACAGAAAAGGGTAATAAGAAGTCAAGAAAATTTAAAACAGAATCACATGTGCTGATGCTGAGTTTTAAGAAATTTGAAGAATTAACACCTCAGAGACTCCTTGGATTATTTGACGATGTTACCCGTGAAATCATTCGAAAGTTAAATGCCAACCCGACGGACATGATTAGAATTACCATCAATCATCCTTCGTTGGAAATGGGAATCCATATTCCTTTTTTAGCTGCAGACCAGTTACAAGGTGAAACTATGCTGAATGAAATTGAACGAGTTTTACAATCGAATACAGATTTCGTCTTGAACGATGGATTCATGACATTTGACATCACACATACAATACCACCAAGTGGTAGCGGAAAACCAAAATATAGATCGTCAGAATTAGATTCAAAGTTTTTTGCCCAGAAGAAGCGATCTATTATTCAAATTGACAATCATGACCAACTATGTTTCGCAAGAGCTGTTGTTGTGGGAATTTGCTACAGTGAGCGTGAAAACACCGAGGCATGGAATAGAAAATGGGATCGTATTCGTCATTCAAAATATCCTCTTCAAAAGACTGAAGCTGAGAAATTGTTACATGAAGCTGGAGTTTCATCAACACAGTCTGTAGGAATTGATGAATACAAAAAAATTCAAACAATCTTGTATGAAAAAGGCTATGTCATTAAAGTTCACCAACAGCATTCAAAAGTGGAAAAAATATTTAAACATCCAGAAGTGAAAGCCAATAGTAAGATCATACATTTGTACTTTCATCAAAACCATTATGACTACATTAAATCTATCAAAGGTTTTCTTAGTTGTGCATATTATTGTGAGTTCTGTGATGTGGGTTACCCTCAACGGGAAAGTCATGCTTGTTCAAATATCTGTAAAGGTTGTTATCGCAAAGGAAAATGTCCATCAGAATCAAAAGAATATGTTTGCAGTGATTGCAGTAGACGTTTTTTTAGTGCTGAATGCTTTGAAAATCACAGAAATGTTCAAGGTAAAGAAAAGAAATCCATTTGTGAATTAGTGAAACTCTGTTCGAAATGCGGTGCACAATATCATGTCAGAAAGAAAAATCATGTTTGCAATGGAAAGAAAAGATGTCATATCTGTAAGAGAATTGTTAACTTTTCTCATCAATGCTATATTCAGCCTTACCGAAGTAAGTTGAACCATGACAGCGATGACGAGACGAGTTCTTCTGTAGTCAAAAAACCACAGTTTATTTTCTTTGATTTTGAATGCAAACAAGACACAGGTGTGCACATCCCGAATTATTGTATTGCACACAGAGCGTGTGATGAATGTATCGATAAATCACTTGATTTTCATTGTTCTACATGCAGTGAATTTGAAGAGGGTAGGGAAGTTATTTTTCAAGGTGAAGAAACTTTGAGTCAATTTTGCAACTGGCTCTTTTCAAAACATCATAAAGGGGTTACGGCTATTGCCCATAATTTCAAAGGTTATGACGGTCAGTTCATTCTTGACTATATTGTCAAAGTTGGGTTAAAACTTCCAAAAGTGATCATGAATGGAAACAATATTATGAAGTTAGAACTGAACGGTGTACGTCTGATCGATTCTTTCAATTTCATGAGTTTTGGTTTGGCAAAATTTCCATCCACCTTTGACCTTCAAGAAATGAAAAAAGGTTACTTTCCTCACTGGGCAAATACAGATGAATTTTGGAGTTACATCGGACCCTACTTGGATATGTCTTATTACAAGCCCGACTCAATGTCTGAAGAGGCTAGGTCGAAATTTATAGTTTGGTATAATGACAAAGTTCGAAATGGTGAGGAATTCAATTTTCAGAAGGAGATGGAAATGTACTGTAGGTCAGATGTTGATATCCTCAGACGAGGATGTGCTGAATTCAGAAAGCTGTTTATCGAACAGGGTGGTATTTGTCCATTTTTAGAGGCGATTACCATCGCAGATGCCTGTAACAAGGTGTGGCGAAGCAAATATTTACCAAAAAATCAAATAGCTATCATTTCAAGTAAAGACTCATCCAGACGTCGCTTTTCTATGAAAGCGATACGATGGGTTCAAAGCGTTGCCCAGGAAAAAGGTATTAATATTCAGCATGCAAAAAATGGTGGTGAAGCTCAAATCGGGAAATATAGTGTAGATGGTTTTCACCATCAAACAAACACTGTTTATGAATTTCTTGGAGATTTTTATCATGGTTGTCCTGTATGCTATACAGACCGAAAACAGATCAATCCTATTAATGGAAAAACTATGTCTGAATTGTTCAAATGTACTTTTGAACGTATAGCAGATATCGAAGACATGGGATATAATGTAGTGTACATTTGGGAACACGAATTTGATGCTAAGATGAAGGATAAAGAGTACAAAAAACTCATTGAAAAGTTATATCCACATTGGAACCCTATCGATCCGAGGGATGGTTTGTCCGGGGGAAGATGTAATGCAATAAAAATTGGATATGATGTTGATGAAAAAACCAAAAAGGAAATCAAGTACATCGATATCTGTTCTCTATACCCTTATGTTTGTAAACACAAATCCTACCCTGTAGGTCATCCAGAAATTTTGTCTACTGAGAATATTGATATGAACAATATTCGCCAATATGAGGGATTAATCAAGTGTAAAGTTTTACCTCCAACTGATTTGTTTCACCCCGTTCTCCCAGTTCACTGTAACAACAAAATGATGTTTCCCCTCTGTATGAAATGTGCAGAAGAAAGTTCAAACATTTGTAGACATGGTAAAGAAGAGAGGGCTTTGGTCGGAACTTGGGTTACTTTTGAATTATTCAAGGCTCTTGACTGCGGCTATCGATTATTGCAAGTGTATGAAATTTGGCATTTCAACTCTGTGTCAGATCAGTTCTTTAAACATTATGTGGACAATTTCTTGAAAATTAAGCAAGAAGCCAGTGGTTATCCAGATAGCTGTCAATCAGACTCAGAAAAAGATCAGTTCGTTTGTGAATATGAGAAGGCAGAAGGTGTTCGTCTTGATCCAAGTTGTATTCAAAGAAATCCTGGGAGAAGATCATTTGCTAAGATTATGTTGAACTGCCTTTGGGGAAAATTAGCTCAGCGTGAAAAAATGACCCAGACGGAATACATCAGTGATCCGTCTAAATATTTCGAATTAGTAACCAATCCCAATTTCATTGTAAAGCATGTAGAAATCTTTGACGAGGACTGTTCATTCATCTTGGTTAACTATGAATCAAAGTTGGAACATATTGACACCCATGCTACAGCCAATGTGATAGTAGGTTCTTACGTAACAGCTTATGCAAGGTTGGAATTGTACAGTGTTCTTGAAAAGTTAAAAGATAGAGTTCTGTATTTCGATACAGATAGTTGTATGTACATTCACGACCCTGAATTATGGAACCCCCCTATTATTAACAGCCGGTTAGGAAAATGGACTGATGAAGAGCCTGCTTGTAAAATTACTCAATTCAGAGGACTTGGACCTAAGAATTATGCTTACAAAATGAAAACAAAAGATGGAAAAGAGATAAGCAGATGTAAAGTAAAGGGGGTTACTCTGGATTACAATACAAAACAGGTGGTAAATTTCGATACATATTCGAAATGTGCTTTGGATCGTACAGTAGAAATCAAAATTCAGTATGATTGTAAAATTAAAAGACACAGAGATAGAACGGTTACCAGTGAGCCACAAACAAAAACGTTTCGTTCTGTATACACCAAGAGAGTCATTGTAAATGGTACTGATACTGTACCCTATGGTTATAAAAGCTTGAGAAAATAATTTCATATCACATTGTTGTGTACCAATCACTCGAAGTAAGTCGGGGAAAATATTAACAACTGTTCAAAAAATAACAATCATGTTGCCGCTACCAATAGAACTACGTGAAAAAATTTATGGAGAATTTGTTCGACAGCATACGCTTGATGAACAAACACAGCTTAACATTAAATTTTTCTGTGTGAAAATTTGGATCAAAAAAATGTTTAAATGGGTTGCAAAAGGAGAAAAGTCCTACAAAGTGTATGCTATATTCAACTTTATTGCGATGATGGTGGACGATTCGGGGCTGGATCTCGTTCTCAAGACTTATTTAGCAGATAGCTGTATGAAAGACAATGTTATTAGTAAACTGTTTCGATCCACAAGTCGATGGACATTTTTTATCATAGGAACAACAGAAGAAAGTTTTCTTAACGTTGTGAAAATGAAATCAGTTCTATTTGACTTTTACTTACGCTACAAAAAAGGATCTGTTCATGATTCCTACGGAGAAACAGTGGAAACCATGTCAGGGTATATTCTATTTGATAGAGATGTTACAGAAGAAGTAGTGAATTCAACTCTTTCAACAAAAGACGCTTATAGACATGTTGCTCCATTCATAGGACTGCGAGATTTCGACGATATGGACAGTGAGTATACAATGTTTTTTGGGTATGAGCAATTGCATAAAGACATTACGGAATATGAAAACAAACGTGAAACTCGTGGTGTTTGTGAATTTGCATTATAAAAATTTGTTATATACTGTTTTTGCGATTAATTCATTGTAAAATAATTCATTGCAAAAAATAATTCAGGGTGTTTTTTTTCATCGTGATCAAATCGTTGTGAATAATTCATTGTGAAAAAATATTTCAGTGCGATTTTTTTCATTGTTAAGAAAATGTTTTTTCATTGTCAAGAAATTTTTTATGATGCATTGCAAAAAAATGTTTGCTTATGATTTTTTTTAGTTGTTAAGAAAATGTTTTTCATTGTCAAGAAATTTTTTTATGATGCATTGCAAAAAAATGTTTGCTTGTGATTTTTTTTTAGTTGTTAAGAAATTTTTTTCATTGTCAAGAAATTTTTTTATGATGCATTGCAAAAAAATGTTTCAATGTTTAGTTCTGTTCAGTAAATAAAAGTTCAATAAATAAAAGTTCAAAAAAACAATAGAGTTCTTCATTCTGTTTTTCCCCAAAAGACTTGTTCTGGTTACATTTTTCCATACAACGTCTCATAACTGTTAGTTAAACTCTAGTTTTTTCTTACCCGAACAAGAAAATGTAACAAACCTATGGATTGGGTAACAATAAAATCCCCGAACAAGAAAATGTAACAAACCCACGGGTTGGTCAACAATAAAACAATTAGTATTAGAAAAAACAACGGTGAATCTGATTGGATAACATTAATTTGGAACCAAAACAGCATGAAACGTAGCATGGAAAAAATGTATGTGCTTTCTGCCAGGTCCGAGCTCTTTAAAAATTTCAATCCTCCTTAAACGTATAAAGTCCAGCGTTATTTTCATACATTCACCATTTCTTTGATTCTCAGCTAACGATCACTTCGAAAGCAGTGTCAATATTAGGAAACATTATCAATATGGAGGAGGTAAATCATCAACTACGTGAGGCTCTCCAAGAGTATCTAAATGCAGGGCAGCAGTTATTGCAACTAACCACCCGTCTCGTAGGAGAGGAGGAACAAAACCAACTGCAACGTATAACACAGCCATACAAAGATCTCGGCGAAAGATTAGTTCAGCTATTATTAAAGACAACGCCGGATATCATCTTGGTTGATATCGAGTTCGGGAGGAAGATTACAGCATGCTCCATTTGCCAAGCGAATTTCGGGTGTTGCCATTAAAAGTGGAAAAAAACACAGCCTCCAAAAAACAAAACAGCCCTTTTCAGGGCTACCCATCTGCCACGAAAGTTCTATCTTTCTTTAAATTGTCAAAAAACTCAAAATTGTCAAACTTCTTTCTTTTAGAAGAGTTACACTGCAAAGATTCACAATAAAAAAAGTCATAGATTAGCCAAACTCTAGTTTTTTCTAACCCGAACAAGAAAATGTAACAAATCCATGGATTGGTCAACAATAAAATCCCCGAACAAGAAAATGTAACAAACCCACGGGTTGGTCATCAATAAAACATTTAGTATTAGAAATAAAACGCTGAATCTGATTGGATAACATTATTTTTTGGAGCCAAAACAGCATGAAACGCCGACGCGGGAAAAACATAGGAGAAAATGACGTCATGGGTCAACTAGTTCAATCCGTCTGAAAAGCTATAAATCTCGGTGATTTATTTTCCAAGCATTTCATTTTTCACAATGGCTTCAAGACAATCACCAGTCGTCACTTGGATGGATACTGAGCGAAAGTTAATAAGAGCAAGGAGACAAATCGTCTTACTTAAACAACGCCTAGCTGCAGTGAGAAGACGATACGAGAGGGCTGAGCTTGCTAATAACAGGCTGTTCTGTTATAACCTTCGGATGAAGGAACTCATTATTGAGGGCATGCTTGAGATGTATTTTCAGTATGTTATTTTAAAAACTGAGCAGGTGACCCGTCTTTTCCGTGCGCAAATCGCCACTGAAAGGAGTGAGTCAGACAGTGAATCGACTGATGCTGATACTGAATAAACATTTTCATAAAATCAGCTCTTCTCAAAACAGCCCTTTTCAGGGCTAACCATCTACCACGAAAGTTCTATCTTTCTTCAAATTGTCATTTCTTCAAATTGTCAAACTTCTTTCTTTTAGAAGAGTTACACTGCAAAGACTCACACTCCAGAGAGTTACACTCCAAAGAGTAAAAAATCATTCATAGATGCAGAAAAAGACTAAGCCCAACTCAATGTTCAGACATTTAGAAAAGAAAATTCATTCATAGAATAAAAAAAGCTAAGTCCAACTCAGTGATCAGACATTTAGAGAGAAAAAATCATACATAGGGGAAGAAAAAAACTAAGTCCAACTCAGTGCTCAGACATTTAGAGAGAAGAAATCATTTATAGTATAAAAAATCTAAGTTCAATTCAGTGATATAGGGACAAATTCCATTTAGAGAGAAAAAATCATTCATAGGATGAAAAAACTAAAAAGTGATCCATTACACATATAAAACACTAAACTCTTGATTATTTTTTCTCATTCACCATTAACTTTTTTGTAAAACCTGAACCAGTATCGTACAATATTTGGATTAACATTTTTTCTCTTATTGCTCTTCTGGTTAGAAGAAAGAGAACGTTTCAGATATATCAGACATGAAATTGAACATCTGATGCAAATGCTAGATAAAATGGAATCAATCAAAAGAAAGAGAGGGGCATAAAAAAGTGCATTCTGTACAAAAAAGCAACTCTTTTCAGGGTTAGCTATCTTAAATAATCATCTTTCTTTTCATTTTATCAGAAGACTCATAATCAAAAAAAGTCATAGGTTAGTTAAACTCTAGTTTTTTCTAACCCGAACAAGAAAATGTAACAAACCCACGGATTGGTCAACAATAAAACATTTAGTATTAGAAATAAAACGCTGAATCTGATTGGATAACATTAATTTGGAGCCAAAACAGCATGAAACGCTGACGCGGGAAAAACATAGGAGAAAATGACGTCATGGGTCAATTAGTTCAATCCGTCTGAAAAGCTATAAAACCCAGCGACATTTCCCGCACATTGTTCATTTTCATTTTCACGATGGAAGAGCTAAGAAAGACGGTGGAAGAGCTAAGAAAGACGGTGGAAGAGCTAAGAAAGACTGTGGAAGAGGCAGATCGACAGCTAGAAAACTTTGAAGCTGAGGCAGCGAGGAGACAGAGATATGGCTTCGAAGAGAAACTGCTATTTATCGGGTGGGACTTTTGGGACTTTGCCCAATTACCACAAAGCAAGAAGGAGAAAAAGGCGTTCGTAGTGCCTTCTACCGAAGATTGGAACAGCGATAACGAACCACCATTTTCGCTGAAGTACAACCTGAGTGCCCAGCAGTTAAAAAGGCTAAAGAGACGGGCAGCAAGTAGATGCCCAGCCTGCGGAAAGGTTGGAGGTTGTGCTTAAAAAAAACACAACCTCCAAAACCAGCTCCCTTTTAGGGACACCCCAAACAGCCCTTTTCAGGGCTAACCATCTACCACGGAAGATCTACCTTTCTTCAAATTGTCAGACGTAAGTTCTATCTTTTCTTCAAATTGTCATTTCTTCAAATTGTCAGACGAAAGTTCTACCTTCAAGCTGTTAGACGAAAGTTCTATCTTCAAGTTGTCATTTCTTCAAATTGTCACAGCTCTTTTCAGAGCTAACCCAACAGTCCTTTTCAGGACTAACCATCTACCACGAAAGATCTATCTTCAAGATGTCAGACGAAAGTTCTATCTTCAAGCTGTTAGACGAAAGTTCTATCTTCAAATTGTCATTTCTTCAAATTGTCACAGCTCTTTTCAGAGCTAACCCAACAGTCCTTTTCAGGACTAACCATCTACCACGAAAGATCTATCTTCAAGAGGACAGACGAAAGATCTATTTTCAAGTTGTCAGACGAAAGATCTATCTTCAAGATGCCAGACGAAAGTTCTATCTTCAAGCTGTCAGACGAAAGTTCTATCTTCAAGTTGTCATTTCTTCAAATTGTCACAGCTCTTTTCAGAGTTAACCCCAACAGTCCTTTTCAGGACTAACCATCTACCACGAAAGTTCTATCTTTCTTTTAGAAGAGATACACTCCAGAGAGTTATACTGCAAAGAGTAAGAATCATACATAGGTGTAGAAAAAAGACTAAGTCCAACTCAATGATATAGGGACAAATTCCTTTTAGAAAGAGAAAAATCATTCATAGGGGAAAAAAGTCTAAGTCCAACTCAATGCTTAGGCAATTAAAAAGAGAATTCATTCATAGAATAAAAAAAGCTAAGTCCAACTCAGTGATCAGACATTTAGAGAGAAAAAATCATACATAGGGGAAGAAAAAAGTCTAAGTTCAACTCAGCGATATAGGAACAAATTCCATTTAGAGAGAAGAAATCATTCATAGAGATGCAGAAAAAAGTCTAAGTCCAACTCAATGGTCAGCTAATTAGAAAGAGAAAAAAATCATCCATAGGGTGAAAAAACTAAGTCCAACTCAGTGATCCGACCATTTTTTACCCATCCTGTCAGTCATAAGATCTGCACTTTGAATGCTAAATCCCTCTCAGGGTAGAGAGCCTGGGAAAAACTCCCCCCCTTTTCCCTTTTTTGCAAAAAATTCCGCTCAGGGACGGGAGCCTGGGGCATTTTTGTCCCCAGAGTGCCATCCACACGGCCGCCATTTTGAATGCTAAATCCCTCTCAGGGACGTTACCATACGGACAAAATAAAAAAAAATCTTTCGGGGACAGCATATAGGGACACATTTTTTGTCAGGGACGGTGATATAGGGCGCTCAGGGAAGGGAGTATGGGATCTACCCCCGGCCTGGGTAGATCCCATACTCCCTTCCCTTACTACTATTCTTCCAAAGCAATTGCCTGCTATCCCACATGACCGTCACCAGATCGACGATCGGCGGTGTGAGAGAAATCAACATTGAAAAGGCGCTGGCGGGTCCAAGATGGAAGTTAGTAGTGTGACACCAACAGATGTTCCCACCTTCCAAAGGTTAAAGGAGCTGTCGCACCACTGCAAGACTGCTTCCGGGTCGAGGTAGTTAAAAGTAGTCCCATGTGAAATTTTGCAATAACACTTTTGTTGCACTGTTTCATGGAGTTGAAAGGGCCTGGGGTACATAATTTAGGCAGTGACGGACCCCTTAGATGTGTTTTTGTTGTATATTGACGGGACTATTTTGTGTCACTAGAGGAACAAAAATTCGGGTCTTAACCGTGAATAGGTGTTTTTAAGACTGTGCCTGTGTTTGTCTTGATTTAAGATAAAACGCAATCGGTTGACAATTTTTGTTCTTAATGCAACGTTTTAAAGAACTATGGATGTACTTTTGAAAGCAAGAGACAGAAAAGCCAGATGTTTGCCATTACGCGATCTGTGAAGCTTCAAAGATGGTCGATTTCACTCTTTTTTCAATATGGCAAAAAAAAACCAGTGGTGTGACACCAGTAAGCGGTAATTTAAGGTAGGCATTCTGGGAATATTCGGTTGGGGGCCGAGACCAAGCCTGTCCTACGGAATGCAGAAGGCTGTCTCATGAATAAGTCCGGTAAACGTGACTGCCATCAAATCATCTATACCCGGAAAAGCAATTCTGCAGGATAGGCGTCTCTGCAGTATTAATTCTTCAGCAAGCGACATAATTTTTTACCTGTCCAATTTGAAAGCATTTGCAGACTACAATAGCAATGTGACTCAAGAACAGAAATTCGGTTTTGGAAGGGTAAAAAAAAAACTGGAAAAATGAGAGAATGCTGTCATAAAACATTTCCACCTTTTTCCACAATGTTTTCGAAAGGTTTCTTCAAAGTCGTTATAACTCGACCGACCGACCGATCGACCGACCAACCGACCGATTAACCTACCGATCGATCAATCAATCAACCAATCAAGTAATCAATTCGATCGCTTTTGGGGGGTTTACAAGCAACCATAAAATGGATAAGTGTGCATTAATAGCATTATCTCCCACTAGATAGCATTCTACAAATACACATCTATCTAATTTGGGCATTCTGCGTACAGAGCCGGACTACTTTTCAAAACAACAACTGTTACTTTGAATTTCAAAACGAAATAAACGTTTACTCAATAAAACGCTACCTGGTGCGGTTCATTCAGCTATGATCGGCTAGCATGTAACCTATGCATCGGCCATTTATTAAAACAGCCCCTACATGCTTGGGTAATAGGCTAATAGCTTCGGTATAAGCCCTACTTTTCCCAGTGATGCGTCATAGCAGACAGGTCGAATATTCGAAGAATATGACATGCGCAGACAACGGCATTAATAGCATTCATAACAGGGCGATATCTCAACTTAAAAGTGTCACGTTTATCGTGCATTACAGATTACGTAACACTTAAAGATAAATGTACGCCATAAAAAACTTCAATGTTACATCCAAGTTAAGGCCGTTAAGACTTTCAACAAGAGGAGACTCAATCTGGCCTCCTAAAGCTGATTTTAGGACAGGGTGACAGATAGCCAAGCTGCCTGCTTTGAACTTTTTCCCAGCCTTTGCTAACTTACAGTTGGTTAGACGACACATTTTAGACTGGACCAAACTGAAAGGTTCTGCTGACTGACACTATTTGGTTGCTTACCCCTCTACCATTCAATCCGGAGTTTTAACAACCCTGAAAGACAAGGTTTTGAAAACATTGTGGGAAGGGGAGAAAATGCTGGTAACCAGCATTTTCTCCTTTTCCCACATTGTTTTTTACCCTATCAAAGACAGAAATCATAATTTAAGCTACATTTAATTTGTCGTCTGCAAATGTTTCCCATTTGGACAAGTCTAAAATTTTGTAATGTGATAGAATTAAAACAATAAGTGGACTAAGCAAGTTTTTTACAGCATTTTCCCCTCCCCTGTATTCTTGTCAAAATGTTCGATTTTACTAGAAAAAATGTGTAATCGCAAAAGGATCATAGCTTGCAACTGAATTATTTGTCTGCGATTCAGAGGTAAGTTTCTTTCTTCGCATAACTTAATTCAGGACGTTTTGGTGCATTAACCGTAATAATAGCTTTGGGAAAAGGGTGTTAAAAGCATCTATATTATATTTCATGTGTCTATTTTTAGAAATGTTATGGGTAAAGAAATGTCGTAATTTAAGCTGGGGGGAATTATTTCCCCGTCACAGTGAATATTTTCCTCCTGCCGAAAATCTGGAACTACTTTTTAAGTTTTTTAAGTTTTTAAGTTTTAAAAGTGGCATTCGTTGACAAAATAATCAGAGGAAATATATATAATTTATTTCATCAGCTTGTGGTTAATATGGGGAAATATTTGCCTCAAAAGGGAAAGGTCCGCGAAAATAACTCGTGCCTTACGGCACTCGTTATTTTCGCATACCTTTCCCTTTTTCGGCAAATATTTCCCCATATTAACCACAAGCTGATGAAATAAACTCTATTTATGATGCATTTACAAAGAGAGTCGAAGTACAGTTTGGATCCATACTGGCTGCTTCACGAGGTATAATGGTCCTTTAAGATACAGAAGGTTTGAAGGTTTACAAAAAGTTCCGACCCTGGTTAGCCTGCGCGGATTACATTTTCGATTGATTAATTGATGAGTGAATTTGCATATGGATGGATGGATGGATGGATGGATAGATGGATGGATGGACGCACGGACGGACGGACGGACGGACAGGTCCGGCTAATTGCCTGAGAGTGATTGAGGGAGTGAATTCGTGGTGCCAAGAACTACAGAACGATCCATAATTTGACTAAATGATTAAATTAAACAAAGTCAGCAAAAAATAAGTATCATTTCCAATAAGGCAATCACTTCTCTAACAAGATAGACGTTGTTTAGCAAGTGATACAATAAAAGGGTGTGTGTGTGTGTGTGTGGGGGGGGGGGGGGGGGCGAGAGAGAGAAAACGCAAAAGAGCTCCTGGTAGATTTAAGCGGGGACGAACTTTTATTGTACGTCGTGTTATGTTCAAACAAACATAAACCAACGCGGTGAGCTGCGTTGTTCTCGCAGGAAACAATTTAATCAAAAAGTAAATAATTACTGTCATATATCTCTTCCCCCCTCATAGTTAGACAATCAGCTGATTTATTGTCTTAAAATTCAATATACTTTCGGCTGCTAAGCGCGACTCAATGACCTTTGGCGGACAGTGTAGATCAAGATTAGACTGCACAGAACGTGCAGTCTAATCTTGGATTTACACTGTTCGATAAGGAGATATTATTCCTCAAAACATAACTTTTAAATAGCAATATTTGAGTTTTTACTATCGAATTGAAAATTTCATTTTACTAATTTAGCAGGATATAGGGGGTTAAACAACAGCAACACCTATTCAGAGCCACATAGCTTTAGTATTAGTTTAAATCTTTACTAGTCAGCAAAATTCTAGCCATGTCAAATTTAAAGAATGTGTAGACGACAAATTGATTGTTACTGAAAACATGAACTTTGATCTCCAAAAAGAAGGAAAGATTTTGGGAAAAGGAGAAAATTCTAGTAACCAGCATCTTCTCCTTTCCCTACAGAGTTTTTAACAATGCTGTCATTTACAGGGTCGTTAAAACTCGGTATTGTCTTATAAGGGCTAGCAAAATGTGTGACGGTGTGATAGTTCGAAATGACGACATTTAACTCTGTCCCTGCCAACTATATGGGTTCGAATTTTCTCGGGGTCTTTAAGTATTTTTTCCGTTTCAGTCTAAGCTGATTTTAACTAATGATACGAATCAGATAGCGGACGATGTAGATCCAAGATCAGACTGCACGTTTTGTGCAGTCTGATCTTAATCTACGCCGTCCGCGAAAGCTATCCAAGGCGACAGGCGAGAGTTAAACAATCGAGAATTCATCTTCGACTATCAAATAAATAGATCGATGTTACAGTAAAAATAAGCCAAAAGCTCGAACAGTAAAAATTTCTGGATCGCTATGGCAAAGGTATCTTCACATAAGTCGGACAGTGTAGATCAATGGTCCGAATGCACGTACTGTAATCTTGGTCTACACTACCCACTAAAGCAACTACGATTGTGCGAGGAACTTACAGGGTTTACAAAAATATGCATTGTCAGCAATTATCGTAAATTGTGTTGTCACATTTACTTCAGGATTCGCCATGGTAGCAACAGGCTTAAAAGGCATGAGCGAGTTTGTAATTTATGCACTAGGGCGGATATAAGGAACGAATTTCATTTGCTTCTGATATGTTCACTTTAGTGACATTTAAGAAAAAAATACACTAAAAGTATTTCCATGTTAGACCTATCATGTAAAAATTTGAGCTGATGAATTCAAAAATTACAAATACAAAAAAAGCGCTTAAGTTTTATGTATATGGTGCTTTTTTATTACGAAATGATCAGACTAAAGCTTAACTAATTCTCATCTTCAATGCTGTATTAGAGATAAATGGTACTAGTATGGCCGTTTTAGCGTTCATATCTAAAACATTATTCAGTTTCCATGTATACTTACACGTATGTTTATCACATACGATTTTCCATGCCTTTTATATGATCCACGTTACCATTTGATGTCAAACAATTTATTAGTTGGTGATGACCTGTGCCTTTTCTGTTAAAAGGAGACTTAACGCAGGCTGACATGGTTCGATACTTTCTTTAACGGTAAATTTTCTGTGTGGCAAAGGACCATTCGACCTCCAAATCTAGTCAATTGATAAACTAAATAAAAAAATATAGATCTAAAAATAATGTGATAGCTTACTTGTTATAAGGCTTGCAACACGCGAAAAGGGACATTCCTGTGCAGTCCGCGCAGGCTAATCCGAGACGGCACTTTACGACTACATTAGATTTTATGCTACAGTAGACTTGCGCAAAACAGACAATTACATGAAAACGTAAAGTGTCGTATCGGATTAGCCTGCGCGGACTGCGCAGGCTGATCCGAAACGACACTTTACGCAAATGTCCGAATGCCCCTTTTCGCGTGTTGCAGGCCAATTATTAATGCATCTCGGAGATACATCAAAATCTGTTTTGATAAAGAGTATGGTTCATATATTTGTCTTTCCGTAGCCGTTTACCTGTTGGGTTTCTTCAAGTTCTCTATTTGATGAAAGTGCAGACTCAGCCTTGCAGTTAATGTGCTGGATTTTTCAGCAAGCGTTGTCACGTGTAACTATGATTATTGCCCAATCACGACGGTATCACCTAGATTTATGTGTCCGGGGTGAAGGCTACATAACCTTAGAACACCTTTGAAAGATAAAGCTGCTTTAGGCTGACAAGAGATAACAAGATCAGACTGCACAAGACGTGCAGTCTGATCTTTAAACTGCACTGTCAAACAATTTGTGCGATATTCTGAGAGAAAGGCCCTTCAAATTTTGATATCTTGTCCTGCTATTCGGAGTGAATCTATATGATTTGCCTTGCTTGCACTCCTAGGTTCTAACGGTTATAGATGATTCCATTGCACATTTTCTCTTTACAAAATGACAAAATTATAAACCTGTCCAAATTGAAAGCAATTGCAGACGACAAAATAAATGTGACTCAAAAAAAAAAATTGAAATTGGTTTCGGGAAGGTTAGAAAACTGTGGGTAAAGGAGAAAATGCTGGTTACCAGCATTTTCTCCTTTTCCACAAAGTTTTCAAAAGCTTTCTTTCTCGGGATCGTTAAAAGTCGAGAGTGTGTGGCAAAAGGTTACCCAAGATTCATGTTTCTCTAACGCACTAAATCTTTTCGCAATTTCTCATACTATTTATTCTTTATGTGATTTGCGAAATATTAAATCATTTCTAGAATCATGGTGTAAAGGGGCCAGGGAAATAGAGGATTATTGTTGTTGTTGTCGTCGTTGTTGTTGTTGTTGTCTTCATCGTCGTCGGTGACGTTGTCGTCATCGTCGTCATTATTGTTATTGTAGATATCGTCGTCGTTGTTGTTTGTCGTCGTCTCTGTTGTCATCGTCGTCGTCGTTGTTGTTGTCATCGTCGTCATTATTGTTGATGTTTATTGTCGTTGCTGTTGTTCTTGTTGTCATCGTCGTCGTTGTTGTTGTCGTCGTCGTTATCCAAGTTGTCGTCAACATAGTCATTATTGTTGTTTTTGTCATCGTCGTCGTTGTTGTTGTCATCGTCGCTGTTGTTGTTGTCAACATCGTCGATGTTATCGTCGTCATCGTTGTTGTTATCATCGTCGTTGTTGTCGTCGTCATCGTTGTTGTTATTTTCGTCATCGTCGTCGCTGTTGTTGTCGTCGTCGTCGTTGTTGTTGTTGTCATCGTCGTCCTTGTCAATATCGTTGTCGTCATTGTAATCGCTGTTGTTGTTGTCGTCGTCGTCGTTGTTGTTGTTGTCATCGTCGTCGTCAATGTTGTTGTAACCGTCGTCGTTATTGTCATCGTCGTCGTTATTGTCATTGTCGTAGTTGTTGTCGTCGTCGTCGTTGTTGTTGTTCTTATTGTTGTCTTCATCGTCGTCGTTGACGTTGATTGTTGTTGCCATCCTCGTCGTCGATGTTGTTGTCATCGTCGTCGTTGTTGTTATCGTCATCGTTGTTGTTATCGTCGTCGTTGTTGTTATCGTCGTCGTTGACGTTGTCATCTTTGTTGTTGTTGTCGCTGTTGTTGTTGTTTTGGTGGTTTTAAATGTCAATTTGAATTTACATCGCTGCTATAGATATACCACATAGACTGGGCAGAAATGTCCAAGTAAATAGGGAGAACAGGTTTTTGTAAAATTACCTTCACATAAATGGAACTAAATTCTTTGATTTCAAATGCTTCAATCCATCATTCGAGCCAATTAGCTGTATAAAACTACAAAATACGCATACGCTATGATTTAACCCTTAAACCGGCTAAGTAAGTTAAATGAAACCTTCAAGCCGATAGTAAAAACCCTAATAATGCTATTAACCATATAAAACTTATTCTTGGTGAAAAATATCTCCTTATCGGACAGTGTAGATCCAAGATCAGACTGCACGTTCTGTGCAGTCTGATCTTGATCTACATTGTCCGCAAAAGGTCAGTGCGTCGCGCTCAGCAGCTTAATGGTTTAAAAAGATACATTTTGGGGCCCCATCGTATGCGTTACACCCCTTCACATTAGACTGGTCAATTGTTTAAAGCAAATTCGCGTCTCAATACCTGCGGTGTATTCATAGCGAACATATTGAACTTTGGTGGTCATGGGTGTTACACATTTCGATCAAACACAACACGAAAACATTTTTCTTCTATGCAAAAACCATCTAAAACAGCTGCCTTTGACGACCAAGCCATTGAATAACCACGTGAGGTCACGTTCATGACGTAAATTATCATCAAAATTTTGAATCGAGCATTAAAAAATCCAATACGTAATTCGCACGTGTTAATTTACTCTTTGGTCTTTCACCAAACGACAAAACATAGAACTTGTCTAATCTAAATCATTTGCAGACGACAATTTGAATGTGGCTCAAACTGTGGGATTTGTCTTCGAAAGGGTTGAAAACACCGTAGGAAAAGAATAAAATGCTGGTTATAAGCATTTTCTCCTTTTTCCCACTGTGTTTTCAAATGCTTTCTTTAAACAGAAGAGAAACAGAACAGAACATACATTTTATTTGATTTAAACACAAACATTTCTCATCCATACAAGATTATTTTAACATTTCTTAAAAAAAACATTTCTTTAAAACTCGAGATAATTTGATACATAGGTTAAGTGGAGTTCAACTGATAACTATACCATAGCAGAAGATTAAGAATAATGCTCGACGCTTTTGCAATATTATGCACAGAAGATTGAAAACTGTTTGGGGTTTCCATCTGACATATTGCCGTTTATACAATTAATCAATCACTCAAACAAGTTTTGTTTTTATTTTTCGAAATTTCAAAACACCTTAATAAAATAGCGCTCAGGCTTTGATTTATATAGACATGTTCAATTTAAATTTTCATGTGCATGTATAATTTATTGCTCGTAGAATCACTCGAGGCTATAAACAAGCCCTCTTCACGTGCCCCAAAATGAACAACATAACGTCACTTATTTGGGGATCCGCTGTGTAGTCAAGTCAGTAAGACTTAGCAGTGCTATGCAGAGGTACCGAATTCGATCCCAGCTGGAACAGGTGGTTTTCATGGACAAGATATCTTCCCCAACCTTAGTCCTGGGCCATATGCTCTGTCCATTAGAAATTGTATTCTTATGTTATTAACCCTTATCCTGCTAAATAAGTAACATGAAACTTTTAAGTCCATAGGAAAAACTCAAACATTGCTATTTCAAAGTTATTTTACTAAACTATATACACTGTAATACACATGTGCTCTGGACTTAACCCTTAAACCTGCTAAGTAAGTTAAATGAAACTTTCAAGCCGATAGTAAAAACCCTAATAATGATATTAACCATATAAAACTTATTCTTGGTGAAAAACAATATGTCCTAATCGGACAGTGTAGATCCAAGATCAGACTGCACGGTCTGTGCAGTCTGATCTTGATCTACAATGTCCGCTAAAGGTGAGTAAGTCGCGCTCAGCAGCCTAACGGTTAAAAAGTAACTTAATTTCTGAGCTTAACCAAACGGTTCAGAAATGAAGAAATTGCGTTTCTTTTAAATTTAGAAAATTCTTGAGAATTGGACTAAGAATGATTTTAGGATGGGTTGACGAATACTGACCCGGTATATGACCGTCAAGGGTGCAGATAAGTGTACTATTGCCGCGAGTATAACTGAAATATTGTGGGAAAATGACTTAATTAACCAGTGCTCTCAAACATTCACCTGGTGGTTACATGACAGTGTTTACATAATAAAAGTTTTATATGATGTGCATATTACCACAGAATATATTACAATTACTAAAAATGCTGATATTTATTGCAGCACATGTTTCTCATGACGTATCTTTTTTTAGAAGGACGTCGCAACGTGGTTCTAAACCCTTGATCACGACATGACAAGTTTTACTGTTTATATGCATGATTTCCGTTCTTATTTTAAATCGTTCATTTACTTGCATCTTTGATGGCCCTTTTGCTCTCAGGTGTCATTTTGCTTTTCTGGATAACCTAGGGTGGAGAAAATTTACATATTAAAATTAAGCAAGATCGCCAAGAAACTAGTTGAAAACGTCATCTACGACGTCATCATCTAATTCGCACAAGTATGTTAACAAGTACTCATACAATATCCTGTATTAAGCAAGTCCTTGTATAAGGTCTGACCTGGTAGCTTAGTGGTAAGCGTATCTGACTCGTGACCTGGTGTTGCGGGTTCGATACCTGGTTGAAACAAACTTTCTTTCTGGCGATTTTTCGCCTCTCACCTCTGTTGCATGAGAGAAAAGTAGTCAGTGACTTGGAAAGAAATGTGTGTCAGTACTGGTGTGAGAAAGCCAGAAAACACATGCGTAGGTTCACTGATCGCCGTGATATGACCTGAGCTGATAAAACTGCGTTTCACTCCAATACAAATAAACAAAACCAAAAACTTGTATAGACTGACCTGCCTAAATAGCTCAAGTGGTAGACTGTAGGACTTATTATACTGCAAAGAAAGTTCTCGCTATCTGATTGGATAATATGTACCGAACATATATTCATGTACACTGGCAAAATCCACGTAAAAGCAGTTTCCTTTTGGGAGCCCCGTTAATATAAATGCACTTTCAACACAACATCCAAAATGGCCGCGTCGATCGATACGAGCAGCCCATTAGATAAAAATACTGAGTAGTATGCACCATATTATTACTGGTTTCCCTTGATGGTTGCCATAAAAACGGAAAGAGAAGAGTGGATTATTTTTAAAAAATGAATGAATATAGACACATATATTACCGTTTGTTGTCATTCTAAAACAAATACACGGGTTTAAAACAAGCGTTCACTTCGTCAGGTAAGCAAACTGTGAAGTGTCGAAACCTATACATTGTACATAACGTTAAAAGGATAACCTAATGGTCGTTTAAGGCAACTAATGGTCGTTTACTTTTGCCAACAAATCATTAAGATGCATAGTTACTTACCTTGAAGTTGTTTAAATCCATGTCTAGATGAAAATACGTCGAATGTCTATCGCAGTGACATCATCAAGTTTATGTACCAAACTACACGTTTCGCCAAGGTTTCAGCGATGTCAGGTCTAAGTGACGTCAGTTTTCATTAAATTGGGGCACTCAGGAGGGAAATTCTATTTCCTCAGCGTATTCAATGCGTGAGACCATAATACAGTGAAATTTCGCTTAACCCTTGGGCTGCTAAGCGCGACTGAATCACCTTTTGCAGACAGTGTAGATCAAGATCATACTGCAGAGAACGTGCAGTCTGATCTTGTATCCACACTGTCCGATAAGAAGATATCTTTCCTTAAAAAATACTTTTAAAATAGCAGAATTTGAGTTTTACTGTCGTCTTGAAAGTTTCATTTCAATTATTTAGCAGGATAGGTGTTAATACACGTTGAAATGGTAAAACTTTGCAGTATAACTAATTTGTTGTACGGTCAGGTGGCAGGGGACTTGGAAACTTGTTCACGGCTGTGGCGAATCATGTCACCAACTCGCCTGCCACCAGACCGTACAACTAATATTGTAAACGTCAAGTCTCGGGCCATTTGAGGGTGTGGGTTCGAGTCCCACGGCTGGCCAGTTGGAACTAATAATAGTCTATCAGGTATAAATGTATGTTAAACCGAGGTAGCGTGTGTCAGTGCTATACACAGAGCACGTTAAAGAACCAGGCGTATCTTGGGATGGCTCATGTTTGCCCTCTATCTTGTACTATCCCCTGTAACATATCTTACAGCCATCAGGGGGCGTGGCCCATTTAGACAACCGGTGGCAACGATAAATGATTTGAAAATCAATCAAAACTATTTATTCAGAACCTCGCTATACCGTCAAATGTTTAACCCATGACGCGCATTTCTCAACAATGGTTGCCATTGCGGCCAATGTGGATCAAGGTCAATTTGCACAAAACCTTCAGTCTAATCTTTCGCCTGCACTGTCCGCTTTCCTGAGATAATTTAGACAAAGGCGAACTTTGAAATTCCAGTTATTCGTAAACTGGGTTCTAGTTAGGTTTATTTAAGGCCCTATATAAATATCAACCCAGTGTCCAATCAAATAGCGTGTGAGATTTGTCCCTCATGATGGCAATTTCGTCATTTGGTCAGCTATTCTAATGCCATAGCAAGTACGTCGTAATATTACTTCAGCGTCTAGCTACTCGTGTTACTATATACCCTGTACCCTGTGCTTGATTTGTAAGCAGATCAAATCAATCTGAAATGAAAAACCCAGTGGACAACAAGGCAGGTATAAACACTAGCTATATCGTACTTATTATATCCTGTATGAGAAGATCAAAATCAGACTGCATCTGATCTTGATCTGCTCTCTTCAATATCGACACATACTAAATGTCTAAAATAGTTTTTCTTCCGTTGCTGCTGCAATATTCAACTAAGCAAGGAAAAGTTTTAAGTTTTTAATCAGTCACTAAAATTGTCATGATGACATCGTTGATCTACTTCTGTCACAATATATCACACCGGATGTGCGCAATGAGGAAGAAATCCCATGAATTACAATAATCATAACGTGACAGCCTGGTTGTTTCCAAGAACAGTGCAGGTGACATATTTTGCTTCCTGCTGCTCATGACTGTATGTACACGTGTCTAAATGAAAGGCTTGGTCCAAAAGTTTTGTTAGCCTAGCCCCATTAGGTTTTATCACCAGCCTATGTATATCATTAATTCAGTACCACACGATAAAATTTTGGACGCATTTGCATACGATGAATTGAGTGTAGCCCATAAGATTACTAGTGTCTTTAATAGGACAGGAAACATTGTGGGAAAAGAAGAAAATGCTGGTTAACAGCATTTTCTCCTTTTCCCACAATGTTTTCAAATGCCTTCTCCTTTAGGTTCTTAAAAACTCGGGATTGTTTGTTAAAGAGTTAAAGTGTTTATGCGTGTATGTCTTTCTATAAGTATGTGTATCTGTATGTATACCTCTCTGCCTCATTTTGTCAGATTTTGTCCATAAAAACATAAAGCTAAAGCTAAATTTTGTAAAACAGTTATGACCATTAATTAAGATAAACGATCCCAAACAGTTTCGGGACCAAGAACAACGCATAGACAAAAATATTATAATAACCCCAATCTCCGTCAGGTCAAAAGTCAGCTGGCGTGCTTGATCAGATGGGAATGCCCTTTAGCAAGGCACTGTAGAGGCCAAGTCTGGAACAAGTTAACCTTGTAACAGACATAAATACATGTGTATAAGTTAGTCGTTGCCTCGAGAGAACTTAAATAGTAATAAAGGTGTAGCCTGAGTTGCAGTCTGATTGTTCCTTTTGACGATGGTTATGTGGGAAAGCAGCAAGTGGCTTGAGAAGAATATTGTGCGAGGTACTGGTAACAGAAACTCCAGTAAAACATGGATAGGTCCACTGTCTGCTATGATATAATTGTAATAATATTGAAGATGGCGTGAAACATCAATCAAAAGATCGATCGATCAATCGATCGATCATTCATTCATTCATTCATTCATTCATTCAATCAATCAATCAATCAATCAATCCAGTCTGATCAGATTTTCCTCGTACATAGTCTGACGTTACTTTGCCAAAAAGACACAGTAGTGTTGAAGTCTCGGTCGCGGCCAAAAGTAGACAATGTGGTGTTAAAATGGTAAGGAGAAATCGCTGATAACTAGAGTTTGCTCCTTTTTCCAAGCAATATTTACCACCTTTTCTGAGGAAATTCATATCCAATAAGTGAATCCGTGCTGAATTTATTGTCAGTAAATACATGTATCTTTTATTCAGACGATTCTTTTTGTTTCGTCTGATACGTAGTTAAACAGAAGTTTTTATTTATTCTGCACTTGAGAGTTAAAATCTGTTTCTACCTTTTCAAATGAGAATCTAATTATTCAAGCACCATTTAATCTTTTGTCTACAAATGTTTTCAATTTCAGCGGGGATAAAATTTTGTCGTCTGGTAAGGGGTAAAAATGACCATTCTAATTACTCAGCACTTAAAGGACTATTGCCATGTGCTGGAGGAAGGATAAGTCAAGGTCACTGATCAAGGGCTCTGCTCTCATTCTTTTCACCCCATCCCCCTATTCACTGACAAAACCGCCATTTAATATGGCACCCAAATGAACTCTGCTAATAAATATTCCAGCTGGCAAACACTGACAAATTCAAACTGTAAAGTCATCGCGATTGTTTGTGTGAGTAAGAACTGTGGGGTCAGATATTTTTGATGCTGTAAAATAAAATGAGTGACTTATTAGTTATTACCGTAACAAAAGCCAAAAAACTTCGAGGAGTGACCACAAATTACACGCGCGATTGGTCATCCGCTCCGGTACATGTACCGAAACGCGTGGGAGCAAATCTGGGTGAGGATAATTATGTAGTGAAATGTAAGTCGATACGGTAGAAATTTTAGAACTGTTACTTACTACCTAATGTATCGAAATGTTCGTAGTCATATAGTCTTACTCACGGCACTTTACCCGCAACCCTTTGCCAGACGTCACCATTTTAGACTTGTCCAAACTGAAAGCATTTGCAGACGACAAATTAAATGTGGATCAAATGATCCGATCTCAATTTGAAAGGGTAGAAAACATTGTTGGAAAAGGAGAAAATGCTGGTTACCAGCATTTTCTCCTTTTCCAACAATGTTTTCAAAAGTTTTTTTCTATAAGGGTTGCTAACCACGGTAATGAATGGTAAATGATTAAACTGCTGAAAAAGAATATTTACCAAATTGAATGTCAGCCTGTGCTATCCGCGCGAGCTGACTTGGGTCGAAACTTTTTGCTATTTGTATTTTTTCTGCATATCAGTGGACAAGTCTACCTCATGATTCAGTCGTTTTTTAGATAAAATGTATTTTATGATCCATAATTATATGATGAATTGGTTGTTATGATGCTACCTTCTTTTGCCAGAGCGTGGTTCAAATTATTGTGTTGTATACATTTTATCTCTTATCCTGCTATACGATGCTAAGGGTGTTTCTTGCAGAGACTGTGATCCAAGATCAGACAACACATGCGAGCAGTCTGATCTAACGCTACACAGTCCTCTGCCATGTCTTATCACAGATTCATTCGAATTATCTGCCTGAACAGTCATTTTCAGTCAATTATACAAGCCTAGTACATATATTGCGAATCGAGAGTTGGTTATTTTCGCCGGAAAATCTCGCCATATGGGATAGTGAAGTCAAAGATCAGGCTGCACGTTCCGTTCATTCTGATATTAGATTCTTACTGTCTCCTAGTTTGTAAAATATCTTTAAATAGTGAAATTCCAGTGTTTTAATTCATTTTCCTGATTAGAAAAGGAAAAGTAAATTTCATCAATTTAGTCCTTTCATGCTTAAAAGTTCACCCCCTAGAGTGCTAAATTCATGAAATGTACCTGTTCAAATTTGAACAAAAACCAGGTGAAATTCCAGTTTTTAGTGCATTTTTTTCTGGTTTAGAAAAAAGGAAAAGTAAATTTTATCAATTTAGTCTTTATATGGTTAAAAGTTCACCCCTTAGAGTGCTTAATTCATGAAAACCTGTTCAATTTAAAAAAAAAAAACGGGTAAAATAATACTGTTTCAATGTTTTCTTGCCAGAATATGTTACAAAGAAGCAGACAATGTAGATCAAAGATCAGACTGCACGGGACGTGCAGTCTGATCTTGATCCACACGGTCTGCACCCAAAAAAAGTTAAAAAAAAGTTAAGCTGTGTCAAGCACATTCTTTACGATAAAGGTTCAATTTACATAAAAAGCCAAAGGGGTGAAAAAGCACGGTTACTTTTGTAACCAGAGAACAATAATCAACTATCAATTAAGTTATTGCTTGAGTTACTCACACACGATGGTGGGGAGAAAATTTATATAACCTAACCACGCTAAGTCAGAATGATACAGTCCTTTTTCGTCACCCATGCCCTCATAAAACAAATAACGGTAGCTGACTCTATTTCTTTATCTCTGGACATTGAACAAAAAAAATATGTACTTGAAATATTTGTATAATGAGTTGAGTTTTTAATGCGTAATGCGCAGGCAAGCGATCCCTGTGACGTGTTGGACAAATTGTATTTTTGCCAAATTTCTTGAGTGAAGCCCTAGACTTTCAAGTATTCGACAGTCCTGCATTGATGGGGTTTAAGAGGTATTGAACCAGTAATCAAGAGGCCATAAGTTCAATCCTTCGTGTTTTTCAAAGGAGTATCCTTGGACAGGGCTCTGCGGAGCCCCAGTCTAGTTACTGGTGGAGCCAAGAAAACGTATGAATGGGCGAGCTGTAGCGGTGATATGACTGAAAAAAGAAAAAAATAGAAACGGCGTACAACACCATCAAATCTTATATTTAACAACCTTGAGTTTTACACAACCCTGAAAAATAGGCTTTTTGAAAACATTGTGACCATTTTCTCTTTTTCCTCACAGTGTTCTCGACATAATCCAGCGGTAAGAGCCACATTTGAAAATGACGACTGCAACTGCTTTCAATATGGCCATGTTCTATGGCCACTTGCATAATCAATTTTGCCGTCGTGAAAAAAAAAAATGTTAATCAAGCAATCAGTACAAAGAGGGGTCTTGCATGGCTTAGTGATAATGTTTAGGATTCGTAACATGAAGGCCCCGGGTTCTAGCCTCAATAGAAGCAATGGACTTTTGTGGGATTGCCTTTGGGTTACACACTAGTGTCAGAGTACTAGCGGAGCACTTGTGGTTCCCAGTATATACATTAACATCTCTCGCCTTATTATGACTGAAATAATATTGAAAGCGGTCTAAAAAAAAAAATACATACAATCAATTAGTGAATCATCACAAAGAAAGGTCAAACCATATTGTATAGTACAGTGCAGTAATGCAGACCCGATATGCAATAAGTACGACCCAATTCACGTGCACCTCATTCATAAAATATTCTCTGCGGGATGGTGGAGTTTGGTCGGTTTTACATTATACGATTTGGCCTGCAACACAGGAAAAGGGGCATTCGGACATTTGCGTAAAGTGTTGTCTCTGATCAGCCTGCGCAGTCCGCGCAGACTAATCCGAAACGACACTTTCCGTTTTTATGTAATTTTCTGTTTTGCGCAAGTCTACTGTAGCACAAAATCTAGTGTAGTCGTAAAGTGCCGTCTCAGATTAGCCTGCGCAGGCTGATCCGAGACGATACTTTACACAAATGTCCGAATGCCCCTTTTCGCGTGTTGCAAGCCATTTTTATACCTCTGTAGAGTTTATACTTCCTGTTTACAAATACTTATCAATGAGTCGCGGTAACTCAGCACAAATCCTTACCTGTTTTAAAACCCTTTACCAGACGAAAAAAAATTGGCCTTGTCCAAATTCAAAGCATTTAGAGACGACAATTTCAGTGTGGCTCATATGGAGGAGTTTTTCTTTGATAAGGTAGAAAACATTGTGGGAAAAGGAGAAAATGCTGGCTACCATCATTTTCTCCTTTTTCTACAATGTTTTCAACAGGCTTCTTTCCCAGGGTCGTTAAAAGTCGGTATTGTGCGGTAAAGCTTTAGTCCTTTACAAAACGAACCCGAATTTCAGCAACCATTTTTAATGAAAGCTTTTGAAAATGTTGTTGGAAAGGCAGAAATATGCTGGTCACTGAATTCTCTCCTTTTCCAATAATGTTCTCTTTCACTATCGTAGACAAAATCCGACATTCTAATCACATTAACTAAGTCGTAAGCAAATGCTTTCAGTTTAGGCAAGTCTAAAATTTAGTCTTCAGATAAAGAGTTGGCCCTTTACCACACAACGAGTTTTAACGTCCCTGACAGAGAAAAATTTTAAAACATTGGGTGAAAAGGAGAAAATGCTGATCACCAGCATTTCCTCCTTTTCCCCAATGTTTGCATTGTATCAAAGACAAATTCCACCATTTATACTACATTTAAATTGTCGTCTGCAAATGCAGACGACAATTTAAATGTAGTATAAATGGTGGAATTTGTCACCAGCATTTTCTCCTTTTCCCACAATGTTTTCTATTCTATCAAAGAAAAATTCATCCATTTCAGCCACCTTTAAATTGTCGTCTGCTAATGAATTCAATTCAAACAAGTCTAAAATTTCGTCGGTTGGCACAGAGTTAGAAGGGTATCCGTTTTATACAAAAACTCTACTGCTGACAAATTTTGATGCGTCGTGGGCTTGTCTGTGTGTACTCTTAATCCTTAGGCAGCTAAACACGACTCACTGACCCTTTTCGGACGGGTAGATCAAGATCAGACTGCACAGAACGTGAAGTTTGGTCTTGAATCTACACTGTCCTTTAAGGAGATATTTTTTTCACCAAAATTATCTTAGAAATAGCAAAATTTGGGTTTTTACTTTCGGCTTGAAAATTTCAATTTAGTTATTTAGCAGGTTCAGGGTTGATCTTTGGCTAGACGACAACATTCTACACTCATCCGTATTGAAATCAATTGCTGACGATGAATTAAATTCTGGCTCAAATGATCGAAGTCGTTCATGGAAGGGTAGAAAACATCTAGGGAAAAGGAGAAAATTCTGGTTTCCAGTATCCTCTCCTTTTCACGTAATGCTCAAAAGCCGTCTCCTTCAGGTTCTTTAAAACTCGAGAATGTGCTGAACAGGTTCAAGTATATAAAGTACAATCACTGCAGAGATTAAAATTCACATTCCATTTGCAAATAGTTTCGATCGGCTGATCATCACAAATGAATAATTTCGGTAGACTTTGCATTGATGGGATCGAACAGTTATATAACGTCACCCGGAACCCTTTCGGCACCAGAGGCCAAATCAGGGTCTTTTGCGATCGACATCGATCAAGATCAGACTGCACAGAACGTGCAGTCTGATCTTGGTCGATGTCGTCCGCTTGTTTAGTCAATCCTATTAGATGAATTTATTTTTAAGTTTCTGAGCATTGTATTTTCAACCGTAAAAAGACGTCGAGTAAATATATTTGGTGCTGAAAAAAGTAAACCGTGCGGGTTGGTTTCAATAAAAATCATATAAAAAGCAAACAGTTATTAATTTTTGAAGGGAAAATGATAATTATTGTACTGCAAAGAAATTTCTCGCGATCTGATTGGATAATATGCCCCGAACATATACTCCTGTACACTGGCAAAATCCACGTAAAGGCAGTTTCCCTTTCGGGAACCCCGTATACAAAACTACACTTTCAACACAACATCAAAAATGGCGGCGTCGATCGACACGAGCCGCCCACAAGAGAAACATACCGAGTAGCCTGCTTCATATTATAACTGGTTTTCCTTCATAGTTGTCATTAAAGCGGGAAGAATGGATTACTTTTGAAAATAAATGAATATTGTTACATGTATTATCGTTTGTTGCCATTCTAAAACAAATACACGGGGTTAAAACGGGTGGACGAGCGTTTTGTCCACGGACGTTTTGGCCAGGACGTTTTGGCCAGGATATTTTGGCCACTGACGTTTTGGCCAGTTGAAAGTGCAAAGTAGGACGTTTTGGTCAAATGTTTTTTTTTTTTTTTTTTAACACAGAAAAATGGAATAAACAAACGTTCATTTCATGCATTTTATACTTTGAATTAACCTTGGCCAAAACATTGACTTTGATTTGTATTCTTCTATAGCAAGCTGCTTAGATTTTTCAGACTTTACCGCAAACTGTTGTTGCAAACAGCAATTTGAAGTTATTGTTCAATCAACATAAAATTGATATTTTGAAATTAAAGCAATCAACAAACACAATTCTTAATAGAGTGTAAGAGCAAAATAAGGCTTGAAAGTAACAATTTGTAACACCAATCAATTAAAAAATGAATAAGTTCATCATCTGTACATAGGCCTAACTTCAATAAAGTAAAAAGTTGATCAATTCACACATTACTCCACATACATGTAGGTCAAATATTGTAGCAATTTTCTCTTTTTGTACAATGTTTGTATATCATGGTTTACATGGCTCAAAATCACAAAAGCTCTCAAATAACATTTGAACAAAACGTCCTACTTTGTACGTCCAGCTGGCCAAAATGTCCGTGGCCAAAACGTCCTGGCCAAAACGTCCGTGGCCAAAACGTCCTACATTCGTTAAAACGAGCTATCCCATTCAAGGCTTCATCAGGTAAGCAAACTGTGAAATGTCGAAACTCATACGTTGTAACGTTAAAAGGATAACATAATGGTCGTTTGAGGCAACTAATAGTCGCTTACTTTTGCCAACAATCATTAAAATGCATAGTTACTTACCTTGAAGATGTTTAAATAAAAATACGTCGAATGTATATCGCAGTGACATCATCAAATTTATGCACAAAACATTACGTTTTACCAATGTTTCAGTGACGTCAGTTCTCAGTGACGTCAGTTTTCAATGAATTGGGGCACTCAGAAGAGAAATTCTATTTCGTCAGCGTACTCAATTTGTGAGACAATAAAACATGGAAATTTCGCTTAACACACGTTGGAATGGTAAAACTTTGTAGTATAATAAATTTGCCTTCGGCTCGGGGCGACATGTTTCCATGTCCCCTGCCACCTTACCGTCCAACTGTATTGAAAATATTGAGAAAGGTAGCGTATACATCTGATGCATGAATTAGATATTTGTAAAAATCTGTTGTCGTAGGGCCGAGCCCGTAATTGCAGTCGGTAGAGTACATGGCTTTAAATTAGGGGGTTGCTGGTTCAAATTTCCAGCTCGCAGATTTTTTTCCGAGAATTGGTGATATACTCTAGTCATGGCGCCAGGATTCATTCCTCTCTGACCGCTGATCATTGCTTCGGTGACAGTTATACGGAAGCAGCCAGAGGCTTGGGAAGAATATTGAGCGAAGTACCGGAAAAAAGAAACTCTAGGAAAAGCATGGATAGGTGCACTGGCCACCGCAAGATCTAACTGAAATAAAATTGAAATTGGCTCTAAGGACCATTTAAACAAAATACGTCGCATAAGCAAAATGTCGTATTTTGATTTAAGACAGAACAGTGTAACTCTTTTTCTGTCAAATAAATTAATTTGAAAATATGCTGAGGTATTAAACTTTATCCTGTTCTGTGACAAACTGCTAGATTTGAGGATGGCAAAGACAAAGATCTGCCTTCACGAAAATGGTCATGTCTGATCCCGGTCTACACTCTCTGCTAGATCTACTTATTTTAACTTTATCATTAAAATATAAATAAATAAATAAATAAATAATAATTAATTGATTAAATAAATTTAATAAACTGAAAACTTTAGATTTTATAGTGTTCTACGGCGGGATGCTGGATTTGCGGCCAGTGATGACAAAGATCAGCCAGTCAGCACAGAGACAATGCTGTTTGATTCCGGTCTAATTATTCCAACTAAAGTTTAGATTTAATGAAGTGTACCAACATCTTTATAAAGTTTGGCCTGTTTTGTGACAGGGTGCTAACTTTGTGGACAATGAAGACAAAGATCAAACACAAAGCCTCAGCTACCCACTACTAAAGGACAGCAAATAGGTTTATTTGATAAGACCTAGGTAAACCCTAGGAGATTAGCCACAACAGAGCAACCAAATCCTATGTGGCTCATTTCCAAAGGACAATCTATGGTTTATCTGGTTTATCTATTACGTATAAACCCTCAGAGGTCCGCTAAAAGAAGACAATCTATGCGTATATATTTATTTTATTGCAAACCCGCTCGTAAAAGAAAACCTAAAGATATACTCATTAAGTTAAACCCATCATCGGCCTGTTACTTCAGGACAACCCATATGATTTTATAAGTCTGAATCCTAGTGACGTTAGCCGGTCATAACAGGACAACCTATTGATAGAACCTAAAGATTAATTCATCAATTGCAATCCCTCACTGGCCCGCTAAGTACTACAGGACAACGTCATGGGTTTATTCATGAACGCAACTCTCATTTGCCAGCTTATACAGGACAACGATGTGTTCATTCATCAAGTGTGAACATTCTCTGGTCTGCGATTACAGTACAGCCCTTTAGTTTAATGCACTACCGCAAACCTTCATTTGGTCCCACTTATAGGATTACCCGTGGGTTTATTTATATGTATCAAGTGCAAACCCGCAGTGGCCCGCTACATGCCTATCTCCTTTCCAGATTTATGTATAACTACATATTTTAAACTTTATACTTGATATAACCACAAAATTAATTATTTATCACCTGTACTATAAAGTTAAGTGAAGCATTCACGTCAATGTGACCTCATATCATAAATTGTCTCGTGTTTAAAATGGACACTTTTCCGTCAGTGAAACCGAGACATTGGTTGATCAGTATAATTTATCTCATAGATATCGGACAGTAAAGATAGAATAGCAGATGGCACGTCCTTTGATACTCACGTTGACATTAACATACACTGTCAGGAAATACGAGTACAACAGCATTTATCCGTGATTCCTACTTGGTTAACATTCAACCATTTCCAAAACGACAAGGTCATGAGCATTCCAAATTTAAAGGATCTGTTGACGACCATTTCGAAAGTTGTACAAGGAAGCTGAATCTCTTTGACAGGGTAGAAAACATTGCAGTTACAGAAGAAAATGCTGGTTACAAGCATGTACTTCTTTTCCCACTATGTTTCCTGAAGATTTCCTCTTTTTTTGCGGGGTGGGGGGGGTGTTAAGACACGTGATTGTTTGGTCAAGTGAAAATAAACTAATAGATAACTTACATGAAAATTTTCGTCTACTAGAAGGAAACAATACAAAAGAATTAAAAGATTTCAAAATTGTCTACACCGGAAAAATCTTACCACACTGGAAAGGGTAGACTTAAGTTCAGGTCTGTATTCACCAACCATTCTTAAGTATATTCTAAGTCTTATTCTTTAAGATTTTCTGAATTGGAAAGTAACACAACTTCTGATTGGCTAAAACGAATGATTTAGCCAATCATCAGTTGTGTTACTTTGCAATTTCAAAAATCTTAGTCCTATTCTTTAAAGATTTTCTGAATTAGAAAGTAACATAACTTCTGATTGGCTAAACCGAATGGTTTAGCCCATTGTCTGCACATGTCATATTCTTCGAAGATTCGACCTGTCTGCTATGACGCATCACCGATCCCATATACTAGGGGAAAAGTAGGGCTTATACCGAAGCTATTACCCAAGCCTGTAGGGGCTGTTTTAATAAATGACTGGTGCATAGGTTACATGCTAGCTGATCATAGCTGAATGAATCGCACCAGGTAGCGTTTTATTGAGTAAACGTTTATTTGATTTTGAAATTCAAAGTAACGGTTGTCGTTTTGAAAAGTAGTCCGGTTCTGTACCCAGATGATGCCCAAATTAGACAGATGTGTATATGTAGAATGCCATCTAGCGGGAGATAATGGGTTTAGCCAATAAGAAGATGTATTAATTTTCAATTGCAACAATTTTAAATAATAAGACTGAGAACGTTCTTAAGAATGACTTGTGAATACGGACCCTGCTGGCTGAATGGTTGAAACAATTTTGTTAAGGTTTACAGTATGTATCTTACCGTTCGTCTGTATCGACCTGGTACGTCCATCTAGATGACTCAGCCCTTAATGAGTTATCTCATCAAAACTTACATCGTTTACATATGTCAGGTCAACCTGAAGTTCGCACCATGAGACAGACTTTCTCTTCTTTTTTCCAACCTTTTTTCCGCTTTTTCATTTATTTGTTCAGTCATATACAAGGATACTAGAGGGCGAAGTCCCTATTTAACCTTTAACTCTTTACCACACGACAAATTTTAGACCTGTCCGAATTGAAAGCATTTGCAGAGGATAGTTTCAATGTGGATCATATGAAATGATTTTTCTTTGACAGGGTAGAAAACATTGTGGGAAAAGGAGAAAATGCTGGTTACCAGCATTTTATCCTTTTCCCACAATGTTTTCAAAAGCCTTCTCTATCAGGGGTGTCAAAAGTCGTCATTGTGTGGTAAAGGGTTAACTTGCTAAATAAGTGACTTAAAACTTTCACGTCTATGGTAAGAAAGACGGACATTTAGATTACTCAGCCGTTAATGAGTTGTCTCATCAAAATTTACATTGTTTATATATGTCAGGTCAAACTGAAGTTCGCACCATGAAGCAGACTTTCTCTTCTTTTTCCTATCTTTTTCCGTTTTTTTTTTTCATTTATTCTTTCAATCACTTACAGGGATACTAGAGAGTGGGGTCCCTTTTTAACATTTAACCTGCTAAATAAGTGAAATAACGTTTTCAAGCCGATTGTTATAACCCAAATTTTGCTATTTCAGAGGTATTTTATACGAAAAAAATATCTCCTAATCGGACAGTTTAGATCCAAGATCAGACTGCACATTATGTGCAGTCTGATCTTGATCTGCACTATCCGCAAAAGGTCCTTCAGTCGAGCTAAGCAGCCTAAGGGTGTATTCTGCAAACTACAGTATTCTGACAATAATCGCAAAAAATTGAGTTTTACAACATTTATAAAGTTTGGTTTAGGAGGGCAAGTGTCTCAGCTGGAGAGAAAAGGATGATTTTAGTCATCGAATAGTGTACTAACCTCTTTTAAACGCTTCAGATATTATATATAAAAGATACATGGATAAAAACTGTGTCATCCGGGTGCTTTTATAGTACAGGAGAACCACAACGTTGAAAATGTATGAGACATATATGGCAAAAAGGGGCTTAACGCATCTCCGTGATGCACTGTACCAAGCAAGATAGCACGTAATAATGGATCCATAAAGATCGATTTCGTCTAACAACCGATTGTATCATAAAGTAGACTGGTCCTTTGACATACTGAAAATTGATCAATAGCGAAAAGTTTTGGCCCAGGTCAGCCTTCGCGGACTGCGCAGACTGACCTGGATCAATACTTTTCTCAGATGCAATAAGACCCCTTTTCAGAGAGTATGGCCCTTATGAAAAAGATTTATACCAACGCGAAGCAGGAGGGGAAGTATAGGAACACGCAAAACAATATTTCGCTGATTCACGTTATGGAACTTTTTGACAAGTAAACATGAATATGTCATCAAAGTGTTTGTGCAATGTCCGTGAGATGCTTATTATCATTTGTCGACATGAAGTTTTGACAAGGACAAAAAAAATGCATATGAAGTATGTGGTAAATTTCGTCAAATAATGATAGAAATTATTATTTTTAATTTTATGGTGAATTTTTGGCCATACTCTGGCAAAAAGGGGTTTAATGCATCTCATGATGGTTTTTACTAAATTAGCCATCACGTATCATGGATCTACAAAATCAATTTGGTCTGACAATTGACTGAATCATGAGGTGGGATGGTCCTTTGACATGCAGAAAATTGACCAGTAACAAAAGTTTCGATCATGTCAGCCTGCGCGGACTGCGCAGGTTGACACGAGTCGATACTTTTTGTAGATGCATTAAGCCTCCTTTTCAAGAAACAAGGCTCATTTTTAATTTAACGGTGAAGTTTTGGCCGTCAAAAATGTAAATTTCGGTAGTAAAACCGTGACTCACAGGTCCTCTTCATAGAGGCACCATTCATAAAATATTAGGTCGACTGTCGACTCGTGTTTTCAAGTAATTATAATTTTCTTTGAAAAATTGTTTTTTCTGCTTTTTAAAATTTTAATATTATTTACATGCCCCTTTGTTTCACAGACAGGATTTTTAATTTCACAAATAAAAATTCAGTTAGCAAACAAACTCCACTTGAATAGAAATTACAGTAAAATACATTGCTAATGTAATGCCGAGATTTACCTTTAAAAATAGGTGATGTTTTTCAATAATATGGAGTTTCTATCATTCGTAATTGTAATGATGGGACTATATTGGCTAATTCTGTACATGGCTTAGTGCTAGACTCGATCAAAATGAATGCAATTGCAGACGACAAATTTAAGTAATAATAGCTGCCAAATGAATATTAAGCGATTGTTATAATGCATTCAAGTTTAAATCATACTATTTTAAAGTATGGAAACTATTGTGGAAATGACAATCTGTTATTGTACAGCTGGTCCAAGTGTTAGTCACTGGTAGAGACACTTATTTCAAAGCTAGGTTAAAAGTTGCCAGGTCACTCTATCTTTTGTTTACTTTTTGCCTGATTTTAAAATTCATTTCTGCAAGCGACTAACACAATTTAACCCACCACACAATAACAGATTGTCATCTTCACAATATTTTCAGTACTTTTAAATGGTACGGTTTAAATTTAAATGCATTTTAACACATGCATTCATTTTTGGCCGCTATTTGGCCTTTAAATGTGGCCAAGATAATTTGATGTATTTCTTATTGTTTGACTGAATGGTGTTTTACGCTACTTTCAACTTTTTTTCCAGTCATATCAAGGCGTCAGCTCATATATTTATGTGTGTCTTAGTTGTCACCAATACGAGGGTAGGGCTCTGAAGTGCCAAGAACACTCCTACGAAAAGCCAAGTGCTTCTAATGAGGTTCGAACTCGGAGCCTCAAAGTTACAAGTCCTGCGTCTTGCCACTGAGCCATAAAATAGCAGAAAAGATGGTGAGACAAGGAGAAACATAAAATGCAGTTACCCGCAACTTCAACTTTTCCTATAGTATCTTTGAAAGCCTTCCTCGTCAAGGTTGTGAAAATCTGAGATTGTTTGGTAAACGGTTAGTTCGAGTTGATTGCTAGGACGCCCACGTCTGGAGAAATCAGTGTAGCAGCAGTTCTTATTACTTACATGATCTTACAGAATTGATGCTGCATTTTTTTTCTCCTGATAAATGTTGTCATCGGTATTTGTATGAAGATATAGAGGATATTTGTTTTTTACGGTGAAAGATCGAAATTTATTTCATCGAGTGAACATCATCGGTAATATTTTCACTCGTGGCTGCGCCATTCGTGAAAATATTACCGATGATGTTCACTCGATGAGATAAATTTCGATCTTTCACCGAAAAAAAAAACAAATATTCTATTTATTTCATGCTTTTAACCCTTTGGGGGGGGGGGGGGAATCAAAATCCAGTACAGTTCTTTTCGGTTATTCCCCGTGGCGTACCCCCTCCGCATAGCAACGCATTACAATATTACGTCAAGCGCAAGAAATGTAAGGTAAATTACGTCATATTTCCATCTGGTTGTGAGGCACGCGCATTTTACCTAGGTAACTAGTGCGCGGGAACAATTGTTTCCGCTTCAATTGAAGAGTTAGAATATAAAAATCGGTATTTTCACTGGTCGTAACCATGAAATATCGAAAAATATTTCACCGATATTTCTCGATAACCTACCGGAATACATGAAATAATGTGATTTTAATAATATGGGCCGTGCTCTGGCACAAGTAGGTTTAAAACATCTCCGTGCTGCATGATACCAAGCAAATTATCACATAATTATGGATCCATAATATCCATTTAGCCTAACAAGCGTCTGGATCTGGAGGTAAAAGTGTCCCTTGCCATGCCAAAAAATTATAATTATGTCAAAAAGTTTCGACCTATGTCAGCCTGCGCGGATTGCGCAGGCTGACATGGGTCAATACTTTTTGCAAATGCATTAAGCCCCCTTTTTACAGAGCATGGCTCGTGTAATCTGATAATCCGGAATTACCTTTATGATCATTCAAAGCTAATTTCTGGGTCCATCTGTTTAAATACACTTTAGAATAATTTCACTACGTTTGTGAATCACATTATTATGATGACATAATATTAATATTATGACAAGTTTAAAGTATGTTTATATTTAATCCATGCACCTGACTTAACAAACCTTTTGCATACATAAGCATATTAATATGACAGAAAAACATCAAAGCGCTAAAAGTACTGGCAATTGCAAGGCTTTGAATAAAGAGCAATTTCTGATAAGAAAGTCAGCAAATTTTGTTTATGCAGAATATTTCGAGGTGATTATGCCGCAAATATTTGTTCTGTTTCATCTATGTGATGGTTTGTGACTTCTTAGTGATCAGAGACATTGCAGTGATAGGAACTTGGAGAGTTATCGAACTTACTCTGTGCCAAAACGATCTACTGAAGTTAAAGGTACATCTTTACAGCTAGAGAGAGAAAAAACGCTGCTAAAACTTGAAAAAATTGAAAGTGTGTAAAATCGTACAGCTCTGTAAACACAGATAAATTATCAATATATATGATGTAAGAGATAGAAATAAACAAGGGATTTGTCCTCATTGAAAACCGGAAATGACAACAGCAATAGGTTGGAAGGCCTCAAAAACATGAAATGCATTTTCTATCCGTCGTAATCTGTGCATTCTTGCAGCCATCAAAGGCAACTTTTGGCATAAACATACAATAATGATTATAGTTTCGTAAAATAAGGTCGAAATGGGTTAAAAACTTGCTGAAACCGCCTGAAAAACGAGTAAAGATGTATCTCGTTTAAACATGATAAGGGATACAAATGTAGACAGTAGATACATGTACTAAAAGTGTTAAAATATGGAAGCACCATTAACTGGAATTACGATAGTAAAAGTTTTTAAGCGATATTTTATATAAAAAAAAAAACCCTACACCATTAATAGAATGCTGAAATGATTTGATTAGGACGGTAATAGATTTTAAAAAAAAGACAAAGGTTTTAGAGGCACATTTGAAACTCACTGTCTATGGGTCATAATGTACATTAAGTAAAATCGGAAAAGAATGTTGTGTGTTGAAACTGTTTGTTAACCCATAGGCTGCTAAGCGCGACTCAAGGATCTTTACGGATAGCAGAGATCAAGATCAGACTGCACAGAACGTGCAGTCTGATATTTGATCTACACTATCCGATAAGGAGATATTATGTCCCCCCCACCCCTAAAAATAACTCCAAAATAGCAACATTTTGGATTTTACCATCGGCTTTAATGTTTCATTTCATTTATTTAACATGTTAAGGGTTACGTTGAATAAACACTGATTATACAAGCCAAGGGGTAGCGGACAGCAAATTTAATCTTTGTGTGAAACAGCTAATCAAAACTCATGTGAATACACATATACATGATTTTTTGCCGATTCCAGGTCGACTTTCTCCCTTAGTTTCAGTTTTTGATTCATCTAAAACTTAAATACAGACCGTCATCCACAGAAGCCCAGAAGCACCTTTAGCTTTTTTTTTACAATGTGGATAAAGATCAGAAAACAACCAATTAGCAATCTGACCTTGGATGTACACTTTCCGATCATGAGGTATTATATACAAATAGCCTTGATACTGTAAAGGCATGAGTCTACGGACAGGAAATCTCCATAAGGCAACGTAAGAGTTTAATCTAAGTCTTGTTTTTTTCCTGCTTATTTATGAACAACTTTTAGCCTGTAAATGGGACAATTTTTACCCTTATTTACATGAAGACAGTTCTGTTTTAAGATTTTATGACTTATTTTATCATGTGACTTGTCGTTGTTTTGCGCAATTAACATACTTCATTAACACATTGAAATTTCATTTCCGTTCTTCACCTCGTGACCTAACAGAGGACAGTGGACTTTTAGCTATTTCAGGCTAAACTCTTTGCAAAACGATACAGTTTTAGACTTGTCCAAATTGACAGCATTTGTAGACGACAACCTGAATCGGGAACATTTAATGTAATTCTTCCTCAAAAGGGTTTTAAACATTTCAGAAAAAGGAGAGATTGTCAGCATTTTATCCTTTTCCCATGACGATTCGTTCTTCAGGGTCGTTAAATACGGGATTGTTCGGTAAAGGGTTAAACTTAACGCTAGGATTCCTCTATGCCGACCGACCTTGTCAATGATTAAAAACTTACAACGACTCTGCTATATTTCAATGCCAGAATAAGAAAACAAGGAATATCCTTTAAAAAGATAGACGGCGTAAATTTGCCAGCAAATAGATAAAAAATGTCTACTTTTTTTACCACAGGGGTCTTTAGAATAAACATGTCTGCATTTTTTACCAATCACAAATTTCTATTCATTCATTTGTTATCACTACCAAACGGTGTATCCTTGACAAGAAGGCTGTTGAAACTATTGTTTGAAAGTGAGGTAGGCAGGTGACCAACATTTTCTCCTTTTCCTACTCTTCCTATTTTGACCTTTTACTGCATAATGTACCTACCCTTTCAAAGAACATTCATGACGTCAAATCTTTTAGCTTTAAATGCTTTCGTAATGGATACGTATAAAGTATTGTCGCCTTACATCTACCCTTCCAAAGAAAATGACGTCATTTGAGCCGCATTTAATCTTTTTGTTGCAAACCTTTTCAATATTAATTGTTATCCTGGTGAATATGTTAAATGAAACTTTCAAGGTGATAGTCAAAACCCACATTTTGCCATTTCAAAGTCATTTTTGGGGGGAATATATCTCCTTATGGTAGATTCATGACCGGACTTCACGATCTTAATCTAAATTGTCCTCAAATGGTCCTTGAATCTTGCTTAGCAGCCTTAGAGTTAAGGTATATTAACTTTTTACCAAACAACATTTTTTTTACTTTTCCGAATTGAAAGCATTTTCAAATGACAATTTAAATGTGGCTGTAATTTTGAGATTTGGCGGTGAAAAATAAAAACAGAAAACATTGCAGGAAAAGGAGAAAATGCTGGTTTCCAGCATTTTCTCCTTTTCACACAATGTTTTCAAAAGCGGTCTCTCTCAGGACCATTCAACTCTGAAGTGTATGGTAAATGCTTAAGTATTGTCGCTCCGTGTCGGGTTATCATTAAGGCTTGGCGGTGAAAAACTCGGATATATTGGGGGTCGGTGACATCCTACATCTTAGCTGAGCCTATAAGTGCAAAAACCTGTGCCAAGTTACCATAATTTAATTTTTCAAAGTATGTTTTTGCAGATGACAAATTGAATACAGCTCAAAAGGTTGGATTTGCCTTTGCAGTATTAGAAAACATTCTGGGAAAAGGAGAAAATGCTGGTTACCAGCATTTTCTCCTTTTCCCAGGATGTTTTCAAAAGCTTTCTTTGCTCAGGGTCGTTAAAACTAGGGATTGTGTGGCAAAGGAATAGGAGATTTTTATTCATTAATTCAAACTTCAAAAAAAAAAACTGGTTATGATATTCACGAATCTAAGGTGTTGTATTACGATTAGACTTTTAGACAAGACTTTTTACGTCAGAATGCGTTTCTCTTACCAGGACATGGATATCGAATAAATCAAATTCAAATTTCCCCTTTTGCATGTTACTTTTATAGAACAGAATAAAACAGGACATGTTATATTTTGACTTGTACAAAGTGCATCGTCATTTGCATGTACAATGAACAAAACAACGTAGTACATGGATAATACATCAAGATGTTACGGAGAAAAGAAATATAGGAAGAAATAGGTTTAACCCTTCAGCTGCTGGGCGCGACTCACTCACTTTTGCGGACAGTGTAGATCTACTCTATCCAATTAAAAAGATATTTTCTGCCCAAAATTACTGGATGTGCCTTTGACGGATAGAACACATCGCGGAAAGAGGGGGGAATGCTGATTGCAAGCTTTTTAATTTATATTTTTTGTACGTTTAGTTCACTATTTTTAATGTTATAAACTATCAATTTTCAATGTGTAAAAGTTCTTATCAGAACATGAAACCTTTTACAAAACAGTCCCAACTTTAAACGACCCTGAGGAAGAAGGCTTTTAAAGGGATTGTGGAAAATGGAGAAAATGCTGGTAATCAGCATCTTTCCTTTTCCAATAATGCTCTTAACCCTATCAAGTAAAAATTTCGTTATTTGGACTACCTTCAATTTGTCGTCTGCAAATGCTTTCATTTTGGACCAGTCTGAATTTTTGGTAAAGAGTTAACTAGTTGTACTGTCGTTCTTCATTTCTCATTTTGTACTTTGTAGCTGTTCCTATAAAATGATACTATATGGCTTGCAACACGCGAAAAAGGGAATTTCGGACATTTGCGTAAAGTGTCGTCTCGGATCAGCCTGCGCAGTCCGCGCAGGCTAATCCGAGACGGCACTTTACGTCTACATTAGATTTTGTTCTTCAGTAGACTTGAGCAAAACAGAAAATTGCATAAAAACGAAACAATTTTCTTTTATCCCAAAGGTTTTTTTTTTTCTGACGGATAATGTTCCAGTGGGTTTTTGTCCTATACGGTCCTTTGTCCCAGTGGGATTATGTCCCAGTCAGCTTTTGTCCTACGGTCCTTTGATCAAGACGGTTTATGTCCCAGTGGGTTTTTGTCCTACGGTCCTTTGTCCCAGTGGGATTATGTCCCAGTCAGCTTTTGTCCTACGGTCCTTTGTCCCAGTGGGATTATGTTCCAGTCAGCTTTTGTCCTACGGTCCTTTATCCCAGTGGGATTATGTTCCAGTCAGCTTTTATCCTACGGTCCTTTATCCAAGACGGTTTATGTTCCAGTGGGCTTTTGTCCTATACGGCCCTTTGTCCCAGTGGGATTATGTCCCAGTCAGCTTTTGTTCTACGAGCTGATAATAAGTGAACCTATATCTTAGAGACTGTAAAACATGTCAGAGTGACGACACATCTAGCTTTCTGTGACAGTATAGATTAAGATCAGACTGCAGGAAAGAAGCAGTCCGATCCTAGGTATACACCGTTTGTCACTACCAATCGATAAAGCACCTAACCTTATGTTCTTGGGGCGAAGAAAAATCACTAAGCACCCCCCGACAAGACTTTTGAATCGTGCCTATTGAAAGTATTTAAATGGATCTCAAATGATAGAATTTGCTTTTAAAGCGGAACAAAACTGATTACCAGCATTTTCTCTTTTTTAGCCAAAAATGTCAAAAGCGCTCTTTCGGGCTGTGAAAAGAAAGTTTTGATAGCAATCCCCTTTACCATACAATCCCATGTTTCAACGACCCTGAGGAAGAAGGTGTTTTGAAAACATGGTGGGAAAAGGAGAAAATGCTGGTTACCAGCATTTTCTCCTTTTCCCACCATGTTTTCTACCCTTTCAGATATAAATCCCATCATTTTAGTTACATTTGATTCATCATTTGCATGTTTTTTTTTTTTTAATTTGGTTGAGTCCAAAATTTTGTGCCGAGTCCCGGTAGCTCAGTACTGAAATAATGTTGAAAACGGCGTTAAACACCAAACAATCAATCAATCAACCAAAATTTTGTCGTTAGGAAAATTGTTAAAGGGTTACACGGATGAAATCTTGAAGACATTAACGTGTGAAAGCGGATATTTCCATTTTTTTCTAAATAGACATGATAATGGACATGTCAAATTATGTCATTCGACAAAAAAAGAAAGGCTGGGTAATGATGTATGTTATCAGAAAAAGATAGCAGATAAAAGATACTGTTGAACTATAGGCACGCTTGTGTTTGACAATCCTATGCTCTACCTTTGACAGTGAGGGGTTTTCTTTTTTAAAACTTTTGCAGTGGTGAGATTTGTATCAGTTACGTTCAAGTGTCCTTAACTCTTTATCAAAAGATAACATTTCAGACTTGTCCAAAATGAAAGTAATTGCAAACGACACATTAGATATGGCTGAAATCATTGTAATCGTATAAAAACGTGTTGTAAACCTTGTGGGAGAAGGAGAAAATGCTGGTTACGATCATTTTCTCTCTTTCCTACAAGGTTTTCAAAAGGCTATTACTCAGGGTCGTTGAAACTAGCCCGGATTGTGTGGTAAAGGGTTAACACTGTGCATTAGTCGGTAGTGTACAGGACTAAGACCAGAGAGGGGTTCTTTTTTCGAGTACCCAGCTCGGCCAATTTGTTTTCAAGGATTGATAATAACCACTGCGACAGGATTCTTCTCTGACCGCTGATCAATGTGTCGACGATGGTTACGTGGGAAAGCAGCCAGTGGCCTGTGAAAAAAATATTGTGCGAACTACTGGTAAAGAAATTCTGAATTGAAAGAATTTGAAGAGGACGCACATAACTTTGCACCTATGACAAGGTTTGTCCATGAAAACTGTGATGGGCTTTAGTCCAGGTGGCATTGGTCCAGGTGGCAATTGTCCTGGTGGGCAAATGTCCGGGTGGGCAATTGTCCATACCTCAAAAAGTTTCCATCCATGACCGCCTGCGCGGACTGTGCAGGCTTACATGAATGGATACTTTTTGCAGATGCATGCAGCCCCCTTTTCACAGAGCATGGCTCTATATTTGCAGATGCATTAAGTGACCTTTTCACAGAGCATGGCTCATATATATACTTAATACTTTTCTCGTCTGTTTAAGAGTTTAAAGCAGGAAGTGGAAAGTGAGCGGCCATTGCTTCATACAAAATTACCTAAATTATTCGATGAGACAGTTTCCTTTCCTTCCAAAAAAAAAAAACTCTTCTTGCGTTACATTGTATATGTTAACCCAAAACCCTGCCCATATTATCGTTGCCAACCGCAAAAAATAGATTTTGTTAAACCATGGGCTGCTAAGCTCGACTCGCTGACCTATTGCGAACAGTGTAGATCAAGATCAGACTGCACAGAACGTGCAGTCTGATCTTGATCTGCACTGTCCGATAAGGACATAGTCTCCCCCACAAGTTACCTTTGAAATAAATGTATTTTTTACTATCGGCTTTACAGTTTCATTTCACTTATTTAGCAGAATAAGTGTTCAGCTGCAAAGGCAATGGGCATTAAACTATCTGAAAACATGAAAGAGGGGGTATAGAGAGTACTTAAATTAAGATCAGACAGCAGGTTGATCTTGTTCGATACTTTTTAATGATTAAGAAAAAACTAAACCTGGATAGTCGGGCGCGGCAGGTTAAGTGTTGAAATGACCTACGTTACAATGGGTCAGTGGTGTTAGAAACATTAGATCTGATCTTGTGTCGATCGATTTCAGAAAATAAAAGCTAACCCTTGGGTTTCTAAACGCCACTCACTGACCTTTTGCGGACAGTGTAGATCAAGATCAGACTGCACAGAACGCGCAGTCTGATCTTTGATCTACACTGTCCGATAAGGAGATATGATTTTGAAATAGCAATATTTCGGGTTTTTGATATCGAATCGAAAATATAATTTTAGTTATTTGACAGGATAAGAGTTAAAGAATGTTAGCGTAAAGCAACTCTTTACAAGAATTAAAAGATTTGTCCCGATTTAAAACATTTGAAAATGGCAAATAAATGTGTCTAATATGACGTGGGTTGATCCTCGGTGGGGTAGAAAACATTGTGGGAAAAAGAGAAAATGCCGCTTATCCGCACGTTCTCCCTTTTCTACAATGTTTTCTAAAGGTTTCTCCCTTAGGGTCGTTAAATCTCAGGATTGTTTAGAAAACGGTTTAACCCTTTACTAGATAATCATGAATTTTAACGGTCCTTTCGAAAACATCGTGAGAAGAGGAGAAAATGCTGGTAACCAGCATTTTCTCCTTTTCCCACAATGTTTTCTACCCTATTAATGACGAATTCCATCACTTGAGCCACATTTAAATTGTTGTCTGCAAATACTTTGACTTCGGACGAGTCTGTATTTTTTTCGTGTAGTAATGGGTTTAAAAAGATTTCGTCACTGATATCAAATTGGAACAAAGTATGACTAACGCATTTCCTGTTTTTTCAGTTTCCCTCCAATTTTGGGGATCGATGACGAACTTTTCGGGGTGGGGGCCAGGGCATTTAGGTACTCTACAGCTCTGAGAAAGGGTCCGGGAAACAGGAAGATACGTATTTATTTCCAAATATGGACTCTGTCAAAATACCCTGCAGTTGCCTGTTCGAGTTTCGGCGAATTTGTATAGGTGTGAAGGGTCAAGACAAATAGTCACCGTAATGTATACGAGTTACGTGATATGAATACTAATTGATTTCAATTCCTAATATAGAATTTTTCTTCTAAACTGAGAAGAATACGTCACTTCTCAATTTTGACATTTAGGTATTTTTACAACGGGTAAAACGACAATACATGAAGGTAGAGTTCTTAAAACCACTCCTTCCTGACTTAACCCAGTTCCGGATTATAACACGTGTTACCATTCTGAGAGAAAATGCTTTAACACATGACCGGAAAGCAAGAAAATGCTGGTAACCAGTATTTTCACGAATCCTATTAATGTTAAACTTATCAAAAGGAAATCCAGATATTTTCGATCAGTTTTAGGATCTTTTTCTCTGGACCAAACGACGAAATTTTAGACTTTTGTATAAAAGAAAGCAGACAACAAATTTAATGTCGCTCAAGTAAATGGATTTGTTTCGAAAAGGGTGGGAAGCATTATGGAAAAGGGAAAAAATGCTTTTTCTTGTTTCCCACATTGTTTTTAGAAACCGTCTTCTCCACGGTGTGCGGAGTCCCGGTAGCTCAGTCGGTAGCGTGCAGGACTTGAGAACAGGGGGGGCATGAGTTCGATCCCTGCCTCGGCCAATTTCTTTCCGATGATTGATGGTAGTCATTGCGACAGGATTCATTCTTCTCCCATCGCTGACCATTGTCTCGACGATGGTTATGTGGGAAAGCAGCCAGTGGCTTGGAAAGAAAATTGTGCGGACTACTGGTAAAAGAGACTCCAGGAAAGCATGGATAGGTGCACTGGCCGCCGCTATATAACTGAAACAATGTTGAAGACGGCGTTAAAAACCAAACAATCAATCAATCTTTAAGGTGTATGTGTCCTCTACAAATGCTTCCAGTACAGGCAATTATGAAATTTTGTCTTCTAGTAAAGAGTTTACCCTTAGGTTGCTGAACGTAACTCAAGGACCTTTTGCGGACAGTGTAGATCAAGATCAGACTGCACAGAACGTGCAGTCTGATCTTGGATCTACACTGTCCGATAAGGAGATATCTTTCCCCAAAAAATATCTCTGAAATAGCAAAATTTGGATTTTTACTATCAGCTTGAAAGTTTTATTTCTCTTATTTAGCAGGACAAGGGTCAGATATTTTATGAATTTGCGGAATCTAAAGTTTCTCTATCGAAAAAAAGTCAAGAATTTCGTCATTTGGGCAAAAGTAAATTATGATTCATACTAAATGGATTTGCCTTTGATCCGTTGTCTGCGCATGTCATATTCTTCGAAGATTCGACCTGTCTGCTATGACGCATCACCGATCCCATATACTAGGGAAAAGTAGGGCTTATACCGAAGCTATTACCCAAGCCTGTAGGGGCTGTTTTAATAAATGGTCGATGCATAGGTTACATGCTAGCTGATTATAGCTGAATGAATCGCACCAGGTAGCGTTTTATTGAGTAAACGTTTATTTCATTTTGAAATTCAAAGTAACGGTTGTCGTTTTGAAAAGTAGTCCGGTTCTGTACCCAGAATGCTCAAATCAGATAGATGTGTATTTGTAGAATGCTATCTAGCGGGAGATAATGACTTTTGATCAGTTACGTAAAATTGATGGGAAAGGAAGAGCAAGGATAGGCCTGCAAGATAACCCATAACATAAAAAACGAATTTTTATGCTTTTTAATTTGAGATAATTGTATTTGAAAAAAAAAAGGAGGGTCAGATTGTTTGATTGATTGATTGATTGATTGATTGATTGCTGTTTAACGCCATTTCAACATTATCCATTTATATCGCGGCGGCCAGTGCACCTATCCATGCTTTCCTGGATTTTTTTTTTTTTTTTTTTGCCAGTACTCCGCACAACACTTTTCCCAAGCCACTGGCTGCTTTCCCACATAATCATCGTCGAAACAATGGTCAGCGGTGAGAGAGGAATGAATCCTGTCACAATAACTATCATCAATCCTCGGAAAGAAATTGGCCGAGCCGGGGATCGAACCAATGATCCTCTGTTCTTAAGTCCTGAGCCCTACCGACTGAGCTACTTGGGCTCGGCAGGAGGGTCGGAAATGAATGAACTACTTTTTACAACCGATGCTTCTTTGGTCAAACGTTTTGAATGTCCTCTCAGCTTTCCAGAGTCATTTGGGTCCAACGTGGCTCCTACGTTGAGGTATCTATCAATAAACCTGAGGTTCCAAGTTGTATTTAAGCCTCTTAGACGCTAGCCACGTGGGATTATCCTGTCGGATGAGAGACTGCAGGACCACCCAGTCTGGTACGGGTGAAATCCTGGAATGACATGAAAAAAGTGAGTTATTGAACATACATGACAGAATTAATGATGGTGGTTCTAACTCTCAATCTTTTAAAAGCCTTTCACAACCAGATTTGCTTTTGCGGCCAGTGTAGATCATGCAAAAAACACTTTCCGCATTGCTTAAACACTGCAGTCAGAAGCAAACAGGAAATTGCAAATTGTTTTGGTCGTACTTTGAGACTGAAAATGTTGGTAGCGTTTATTCGACGTTCTCAAGGTCAATTAACCAAATAGCTTTCTTTTCATTGTATTTTAAACGGTGGACACTGGCCGTGCCTCGTCTCGTTTGTTTTTGTTTAAAACGCCGTTTTCAACATTATTTCAGTTATATTATTAATTATGCTGTCTTTGAACATTCCTCCAAAGACATTCGCTGCTTTCCCGTATAACCATCGTTGAAATAATGTTTAACGGTGAGATAGGAATCGTGTTCAAATTTAACTATCACCAATCCTCGAAAAGAAATTCGCTAAGCTGTCGGTTCAAACCAACGCCCCCTGGTTTCCTGTCCTATTTACTACCGATCAAGAAGGCGGCTGCAGCTCTGACAAATAAAATGCTATGCAGGGGTATCCCCCCGGGTTCGGCGAAATCGGTTAGAATCAGCAAAAAGAGAATAAGAATTATCAAATTGCATGGACTCTGCATTGCATGGAAGTATCCTTAAGCAAGGCATCATTATTGGCCTACAACACGCGAAAAGGGGCATTCGGACATAAGCGTAAAGTGTCGTCTCGGATCAGCCTGCGCAGTCCGCGCAGGCTAATCCGAGACGGCACTTTACGTCAACATTAGATTTTGTCCTACAGTAGACTTGCGCAAAACAGAAAATCACGTACGATCGGAAAGTTTCCTCTCAGATCAGCCTGTGCGGACAGCGCAGGCTGATCCGAGACGACACTTTTCGCAAGTGGCTGATCCGAGACGGCACTTTACGTCAACATTTGATTTTGTGCTACAGTAGACTTGCGTGAAAGAGAAAATCACATACGATCGGAAAGTGTCGTCTCAGATCAGCCTGTGCGGACTGCGCAGGCTGATCTGAGACGAGACTTTTCGCAAATGTCCGAATGCCCCTTTTCGAGTTTTGCAGGCCATATAGCGCTTGCCTAGTAATGGTGTATCAGCAATAAAGTACCTAGATAACTTGAAGAATGTCTCCGTGAAATGATATTAATAACCGTCGGACGTAAAAAAAAATCAAACAAACAGAAGCGATAACTTAATGTAAATAATACTAAGAGTTTTGCTCTATAAAAAAAATGGTTTAACGCTTATCCTGCTAAATAGTTTAAATGAAACGTTCAATCCGACGGTAAAAACCCCTGAATAATGCTATTTCAAAAATATGTTTTGGAGAAAAATATCTCCTTATCGGACAATGTAGATCCAAGATCAGACTGCACATTCTGTGCCGTCTGATCTTGATCTGCATTGTCTGCAAAAGGTCAGTGAGTCGCGCTTAGCAGCCTGAAGGAGCAAAAAGTGTAGATCATGTCAGCCATTGCAGTCCGCGCTGGCTGACCTGAGTCGAACTTCTTTGCTCTTGTTAAACTTTTTGTATTTCAAAGGACCATTCTACTTCACGATTCAGCCGATTTTCAGACAAAATAGGTCGATATTATGCGACGTCTTTCTTGATATAATTGCATTACGAAGATGCTTTACTCGACCTTGACACATTTGTGATGTAATAGTAGTGCTTTCGGATTGGTCAATTTCAACTATTTATTTGTTTGAATTTTTCCCACAAATATTTACTAAAATGTAACGCTTCCCCATATCTGTCCTATTGCTGTATAAATAACGCTTTTTTTTCTTTCGCCCCAGCCGCAAACAAGTGTTGGAAACATTCAGGGAAAGAGAGTAATTACAAATTACAAGCTTGCACCCTTTCCAACAGGGATCGTAAATTACATATACGACCCCTGTTTCCAACAGTATTTTCTAAATGATTTCTAAACAGAAATGTTCCATGTCCGAGAAATAGTTCCCATTTTTGTCACTTGCACGAGTCAGGGGTACGTCTAAAAATAGCCTATTTAACGATGGATTAAATTGGTCTTGATATAAAAGGGTGTGACGCAAAACTCACAAAATGGCTGCTCCTTCCTACGCTTTATCTCAAGAATTTGAGCCCAAAGAATTCCGATAATGTTAAGTCAAACAAGATTTGCATATCAATATTGTTAGTTTTATTCTACATGTATAATTTGAGGGCGTGGCTTGAAATTAACGCTTTTACGTTTCATAACGCAGTCTGCGCATGTCGCCGAGCGAATTTGATGATACAGTCAATGGTCAAACGTATTTTATAGGCTTTCAAATTCCAACTTAGATGCATTTTCAACGTGCTAAATAATTAATTACGTTGCCTCTGATCGCTCGCTTGTAAGGAAAACTATACAGGTAGAAAGGAAGGTTTAATGAGCAAGTAACACTATTTATACTATTTTTTTCCTCGCCCGACATATACGTTGTACATAGCACTGAGACCCTAAGATGTTTATATTCCTTTAAATTCGGCCATTAACAGTCATCTTTTACCAAACGACAAAATTTTGAGACATGTCCAAATTGGAGGCATTTACAAATGACAAGTTTAATTTGTGACGGACATGACTGGACCTGTCTTTGAAAGGGAGGAAAACATTGCTTCCCACGATGTTTTCATAAGGTTCGTTAAAATTCAGGATTGTTTGGCAAAGGGTTCAGAAAAGCGATGCTTTTTATTATTATTGCAAACATTGTGGGGAAAAAATAAGAACTGTGTGTAGATCTAAGAAGAAATTGCTTCGTCTCGAAAATTATTTCCAAAGGCTTCCCATTTCATAAGGGCCGAGCCCCGGAAGTTCAGTCTGTAGCGAGCAAGACTTGAGAACAGGGGGTCGATGGTTCGATCCCCGGCTCCGCCAATTTCTTTCAGAGGATTGATGATAGTCATTGAGACGGGATTCGTTCCTCTGTTATTGCTGACCATTGTTTCGCCAACGGTTAGATGGGAAAGCAGCCAGTGGCTTAGAAAGAATGTTATGCGGAGTACTGGTTAAAGAAACTCCCGGAAGGCATGGATAGGTTAACTGGCCGTCGCGATTTAACTGAAATGATGTTGAAGACGGCACTAAACACCATACAATCAACCATAAAACCAACCATTTCGCAAGGGTCATGCTTTTTTATACTGCAGAGTGTGACACGGCGAGGACAAGTCATTCATACTGTCACCCTATACTAAAAGACAAAATTTTAGATTTTTCATAATTGAAAGCACTTGCAGACGACAAGTTTAGTGCTGCTCATATTATGAAATTCGTGTTTGAAAGGGGAGAAAACATGATATAAAGAGGAAAAAATGCTGGTTATAAGCATAATTATTTGAATCACCGGATTTCAGCCCAAATTCACGTGACATCATAGCTCGTATTCGTCGTGCATTGTCACCAAAAAAAAAAAGGTAGCCTTGTTGTCGTAGATGGTTATCAGCTTGTAAACTACTATTATAGATCAAAATAGCGGGGTATTATATGGGCTTATAATTGCCTTTCTATTGCCTTATCCCTTCAATGGGTGCGAAATATATCACGTTTATCGGTTTGATGTGTCTATTGACAAACTCCAGCGAACAGATTTCGATCGTCTCTTATCCCATACTTCATCCGGACCACTTCCGTTATTTTCTCTTAAGACTTTACTCGGGCTTTAACCCTTAACCTGCTGAATAAATAATATGAAATTTTTAAACCCACATTTTGCTATTTCAAAGGTATTTTTGGGGGGGAAATATGCCCTTATCGGACAGTGTAGATCAGAGATCAGACTGCACGTTCTGTGCAGTCTGATCTTGATCTATGCTGTCCGCAAAAGGTCAGTGAGTCGCGCATAGCAGCCTAAGGGTTAACACCCCTGAAGATAAAAGCTTTTGAAAACATTGTGGTAAAAGGAGAAAATGCTGGTAACCAGCATTTTCTCCTTTTTTTTTCCACAATGTTTTCTACCCTTTCAAAGACAAATCCCATCATTTGAACCGCATCTAATTTGTCGTCTGCAAATTCATTCAATTTCGACAAGTCTAAAATTTAGTGGTTTGGTAAAAAGTTAAACCTTTGACCCTGTAGCAAACGACAAAATTTTAGACTTGTTGAAACGAAAAGCTTTTGCAGACGACATACTAAATGTGGTCCAAAAGATGGGATTTGTCTTTGCAAAGGTAGAAAACATTGTGGGAAAAGGAGAAAATGCTGCTTACTAGCATTTTTTCCTTTTACCACAATATTTAAACACGGGATTGTTTCCTAGTCCCTCAATCGCTTTCGCTTACAGTATGGATAAAGATCAGTCTATGCAATCTATCCTGTCTAATTTTCTTTCCGATATGTTATAGATAATAGAATGCAGTTTGAGACAGACAGACAGACAGACAGTTCTTACTGAATCGAAACTGCAAAATTTGATTCATGAACCGATGTTAACCTTTAACCAAACACAACAAAATATTTGACTTGGTTAATATCGTGCTTTGTTGTAGGGGAAAAATGTAGAAAACGGCGAAGGAAAGTATCCAATGCGCATTAAAGAGCATTGTTATTCATCTTTCTTTCACGATCGTATCTCACTACATCTCTACAAATTTGTCAACATTTAATCACCGTTCTCACAAGAGAAAACAATTTCACCAGACGATAAAAACATTGTAGATTAAGAGATACTGGGAATATGGTCGATCTCTCGTTACTTCAAACAATCGGTTATTTGTAGCTTTTTTCCGAGACAGATTTATCTTTCGGCCGATATGGGGAGAGTTAAATGCTTTTACCCTTTGTCATATAAACACGACTTTTTTGATCCCTTTCAATTGACAGTGTTAAGAAGTAAATGCCTGTAACGATGGATTGATCCTTTCCTCTCGATTTCCAATCTACCACTATTTCTTTTTAGAGTAAATTATGCTTATCTACGTTGTGACATTATTTCAACCCATAATCTGTTAAATAAGTCATATGATACTTTCAATGCTACTAGTAAAAGCCCAAATGTTATTATTTCATTTTTTGGGGGGGGTGGGGAGAGAATATCTGCTTATCAAACAGTGCAGATCCAAGATTAGACTACACATTAATTGCAGTCCGATCTTGATTTACTCTGCCCGGAAGAGGTTCTTGAGTCACGCTCAGCATCCTACAAATCACGAAATTAGCTTTGGTGGTCTTGGATTGATGGCTGTTGTATTTAAAACGTCAGTTCGCGTTTTTTTCTGTATGATAAGCATCATCTGCTGACAAATTTAAGCAAAAACATTTTTCTGTTACTCAAATTACAGAAAAACAGGGGTAAAAGTATTTCGAACAAAAACTTAAGTTGACCTTTATCAGCGGAACCAGTGTTATTTTTTTAAAATTATTATTATTAATTATTATTGAGCCGAGTTATTTTTCTCTCAGAACTTTCTGAATGAGTTCTATAAACCAAGAGTGTTTATCTTATTATACTGCAAACAAATTTCTCGCAATCTGATTGGATAATATGCCCCGTTCATATATTCATGTACACAGGCAAAATCCATGTAAAAGCATTTTCCCTTTTGGGAGCGCTTTCAACACAGCATCCAAAGTGGCGTCATCGATCGATAGGAGCCGCCCACAATACAAACATACAGAGTAGCCCGCACCATATTATTACTAGTTTCTTCTGATTGTTGTCATTAAAACGTAAAAATGGATTATTTTTTAAAATAAATGAATATAGTTACATGTATTATCGTTTGTTGTCATTCTAAAACAAATACACGGGGTTAAAACGAGCCATCCCTTCGTCAGGTAAAGTGTCGAAACTCGGACATTGTAGCGTTAAAAGGATAACCTAATGGTCGTTTGAGTTAACCAGTGGTCGTTTACTTTTGCCAACAAATCATTTAAATGCATAGCTACTTACCTTGAAGTTGTTTAAATCTATGTTTAGATAAAAATACGTCGAATCTCTATCGCAGTGACATCATCAAGTTTATGCACCAAACTGCACGTTTTACAAAGATTTCAGTGACGTCAGTTCTCAGTGACTTCAGCTTTCATTGAATTGGGGCACTCAGAAGGGAAATTCTATTTCGTCAGCGTACTCAATTCGCGAGACTATAATACAGGGAAATTTCGCTTTAATACACGTTGGAATGGTCAAACTTTGCAGTATAATAAATTCGTTGTACCGTCAGGTGGCAGGGGACTTGAAAACTTGTTCATAGCTGTGGTGAATCATGTGGCCACCTCGCCTTCGGCTCGATACGACATGATTCGCCACAGCCGTGAACAAGTTTCCATTCCCCTGTCAGCTGACCGTATAATTAATAATGTATTGATTGTATGATGCTTAACGCCGCTTTCAACATTATATTAGTTATATCGCGGCGGCCAGTGAACCTACATGTATCTATGCTTCTCCGGGGTTTCTTTTACCAGTACTCTGCACAATATTCTTTTTCAAGCAAGTGGCTACTTTCCCACAGAGCCAACGTCGAAACAATGATTAGCGGTGAGAGAGGAAGGAATCCTGTCGCAATGACTGTCATATATGTAAATGTTCTACTAGTACATAATATTGGTACAAATATATCACATTTGTAAAGATTTTCTGACCGTTGTCCATTCTTTGCATGGTGATGTCTGGGGTTAGGAAATTTTTCGCCATGTGCCTGAATGTACATGTAAGCTAGTGTAAAAAACGAATCACTTTACGTTTACACATTTCTTTTTCGACGACATTTAGTCCCATTCTAGATCTTACAGGAACTTTGTTGAAGCGACGCAGTCCGCGCAGGCTGATATGGGACAAAACTTTTTGCTATTGGTCAATTTTCTGCATGTCGAAGGACTAGCTTATCTCATGATACAGTTGGTTGATAGAAAAAGGGTTTTTAGGACGTCTAACTATGCGATGACTGGCTCGGTATAATGCATCACGGAGATGCATTAAACCTCCTTTTGCCATATTGTTATGCTTCGGACAGAATTTGGTCTCACCAGAGTACGATTCTCCGCATTAAAATCCGTCTGTGTAGACTTTGAGGTCGTCTGAAACTTAGGCGAGTAAAGTGAAAATAATTTGAAGCTAAAACAGAGGCTTGATACTATTCGAAGCGTCGGAAATAAGATATCAGTCGCAGATCACAAATCAAAGGATTAAATTCCTGAAAAGTGGACTTGTGCTTAAGTGCCTAATTATGAATGGTCAAGGATGTAGCAATATGGGGGGAAGTGAAGATAAGTTTTCATTCAAATGTTAACATGTTTAATGAAATTCGATGTAGTCATTTCTAAATGGAACACACCCAGGCAAGGAAATCTTAAAATAATAATTACACAGGTAGCTAGTTAAAGACATGTATTGAGCGCAATGACCGGGTATTTCGGAAGAACAACAACAAAAAAGAACTTGGGAAAAGAAAACATGTCAAAATGCACTGCAAATGCATGCAAGTGTATACATGAAGCAAACGCTCAAGATCCCAGATATTTACAACATGTACCGGCTGAATGATGGTTAAAGAGTATGGCCATAGGAAACACGGGTGGCTTTGATGATAGCTAACTCCTCTTTTTTGCCCTTTTAGTCAAAACATTGAAAAGCGACCGAATAATCATAATAATAAATAAGTAGCAAAAATTAAACGTGCCTAAACATCGTCCTAAGTGGGTTTCAAGCCCGAAAGAAAGGTGGAAGTTTTATAGAACATATACGAGTTTGATACTGAGCCACATAATTATTTTCTTCATCTTCAACCCCCTACCATCTGAAAATGTTTTCTACGGGGCTAACCATTTTTTTACGTCAGTGAGAAGTGTTGGTGATCCGTAGATCGCTTATCAATAAACGGACCTTTCGTTAAAAGGACTTCACTTGTCACTATACAGCGCTGAATGCGGAAGTTTTGCGTCCAAACAATAAGCAACATATGAAAAACTGTGGCAAAAGGAGCTCTGAATTTGAAGTTTAAGATATTATCGAGAAGATTGACAAAAAGCTCGCCTTGTAAATCAGAGATCAGTCTTAATGGTTTGGACAGGCTGATCTTGATCCGCAGCGACCACATAAGCTACTGGGTGTCTAAGAGTCAAGATCAACCACGGGTATGCCTAGTATGCCTATTACGTTATCAGTAAAAAAAAGTTTTGTAAAAACAAAGGGCTGAAACGCCATAATCATTTGAAATATTTAAAAAATGTTCGGCAAAAATTCTGATTGAATCATAGTTTCGTTTTTGATTCATTATCAGTTTGATCAAATGCAAACATATCTAAAGATTGCGTTAAAAAAGAAAATGATTATAACTATAACACCCAAGATAAAAGGGGAGCTGTTTTGAATAACACTTTTGAAGCGCCATGAATGAAAACAGGGGCTTTTGCGGAAAGTATAGATCAAGATCAGACTGCACATAAGGCGCAGTCTGATCTTGGATCTATACTTTCCGATTGTTTAGTAAAGCCTGAAAGATAAAATTATTTCTGGGTTTGTGTGGATTGTGTATTTAGTCGTCGAAAGAGGTCGAGTTTACATACTTGGCGCTTGAAGAGATTGTATGGTTAATTGTATGGTGTTTAAAACCGTTTGCAACATTATTTCAGTTATATCGTGGCGTTGCTGAAAGGTATGAAGTAAGCAAAACTATAACGAAGTAAGGAATGAGAAGTTAGTTCGATTTTCGTTTTTCGAGATTCAAAAAAAGAAGTTAGTTCGATTTTCGTTTTCCGATTTTCGAGATTTAAAAAAAGGAAATAGTTTGATTTTCGATTTTCGATATTCGGACTCTTGCGGTTTTTAAAGTTTTTATGCCCAAAAATTTAGTTTGGCACGCGGATCGATGCCGAATATCATGTTCTCAATGTCAAAACTCAGCCTGACCCTTCGACCAAAGAAAAATTTTACAAAATTTTAATATCGAAATACTGCTTTGTATTTTGATTTTCGATTCTCGATATTAGGATTCTTGCTGTTTTTAAAGTTATTATGCTCAAAAATTTAGTTTGGCATGCGGACCGATGCCGAATATCATGTTTTCAAAGTCAAAACTCAACATGATCACTCATGCATCAACATTATTTCAGCCATACCACGGCGACAGCTCACATATTCACGTATTTCCTGGGTTTCACCAGCACAAGGACACTTCTGCGAAAACCCAGTGGATCCAGTGAGGCTCCAGCCCGGGACCTTCAGGTCACGAGTCCTACGCCTTACCGCGTTTTAACACTTAGGCTGCTAAGCGCGGCTCACTGACCCTTTGCGGACAGTGTAGATCAAGATCAGACTGCACAGAACGTGCTGTGTGATCTTGGATTTAAACTGTCCGATAAGGAGATATTTTTTCTCCTAGAAATAAGTTTGAAATAGCAAACGTTTTGGTTTTTTTTCTAGAGGCTTGAAAGATTCATTTACCTTATTTAGCGAAATAAGGGTTAAATATACTTATAGCTCTATTGTCTCATTTCCGTGAAGTTGGCTGTGTACACTTTTAGGATAGGGTAGTTATTTGAATATTTTTTGTCACCAGGCAAATCAGACCATGAACAAGAGCTCCTTATCCGGTCCAATTTTAGACATTAGAGCATAATGATTAACTCTATTCAAGTGCAATGAAATGCATTACACTTCCCCTTTAAATCGAGCATGGACTTTCCTTAAATTCCCGTTCTCTTTTAAATACCTAAATCGATATTTCATTAATCGTAAGTACATTCTTACGAACAAAGTCCGTTACAAAGAAACAAATGAACAAATGCATGGCAGTACAAACTGCATGTGGCGGGATTCGAACCTATGGCGGACAAATAACCTAGTTTTTCGAGGTTTAAAAGATCAATACCATAACCACTGAGCTAAAGAGATATCTCCCTAACGCAGTTGTTAGGTATTGTTTTTAAATCGGGATGAAGCCATGCGTGAAGGAGTGGTCTCCCGTAACAACATTTACACTTGAATCCGGTTTTATTAGCTTACCTGAGCAGGATGAGTTACTGTAATCGCATTGCTGTCCGTCGTTTGTTAAATCGTCCGTCTGTCCGTCCGACCACAGTTGCGTAAACTATTTCTCTTCAGATACATTTGGATCAATGAAAACCAAATATCTTTACTCGGCTCCTTTTGGGTGTTACGAAGAAATAATTTTTTTGAATGGTCGAAGTCACGTGACCAAGATGGCCACTGGTACTACTACATATTTATCAGAAACCTTTAAATACAATCTTTACTAGAACAGCAAGTCAGATGATCTTCAGTCTTGGTATGATTGTAAGTGTCATGAGTACCTCAAAGTCTGCTAAAATGATTCAGATTGACTTAGCATGGCCTTTGACCTTGGATAGGTAAACTTTTGGCTACTATATTTTAATGGTTAAACATCATAAATCTTCCTGTCTGAAACTGCAAGGTCCAGAAAGGTAAATTTTGTATTTACTATCCTACCATTCTATACAGATCCTTCATCAAAGGTGCTTGCTGTTCAGTTATGATCATCTAGAACTGTCGCAAAGCGGGCAACCCCCCCCCCCCCTTACACATACATACACACCAAAATCTTGTCACTGAAGCAGCACAATCAGAGAACGAAAATGATTTTCAAAACAGTTATCACCTGTGACCTTGTCCTTTGACCAATATGACTGAAAAACAATAAGGCACTTTTTTCGGTCATGAGCAACACTTATATAAAGTTTCAGAGTTCAAGGTCAAACAGTTATTGAGTTAGAGCATAGAAACGCTTTTCAAACAAAGTTCACCTGTGACCTTGAACTTGGACCCATTGACCCAAAAACAGTAGGAAACCTCCTTGGATCATGAGAAAAACTTGTATAAAGTTTAAGGTCCTAGATCAAATGGCTTTTGAGTTAGAGCATGAAAACGAAAAAGTCTGCAGCCGGACGGATTGAAAGACGGACGGACGGATGGACGGACAGATGAACAGACATGGTGAAACCAGTATACCCCCCCACTTCGTAGGTCGGGGTGTAATAATACTCGCGTGGTCAAACATAGCACTATCTTAAAGGTCACAAATGTTACACAGAGTTTAAAAAAGTCTTCTTGTCGAAAAATACATGGCCATATTACTACTATCCTACGTGTCATCATGAGATCCGCAATCGATTTGTCCAAATTATATCCACGGCTTAGAACGGCCCAGAGGTCACGTTTTCAAAGATTAAACTATATGGATAATTTCAAAAGTGTTTTTTTTCTAAAACTGCCATTGCTTGACTGTAAATATGTGGTAGGTAGCATCATCTGTTGGTCTAATATAAAAGTTGTTCTAACAGGTGGCCTTGGGTCAGAGTTGGCCATTTTCCAAAAGGGTAACATTTTGAATATAGATTTACAGAAATCTTCAATTAGTTGTTGTTGTTCTTGTTGAAATTCTACACGGTCGATAAGTCTCAGAAATCTATAACAGTTACTCTAAAGACGATCGTTGAATTTTAGGTTACAGAATTTTATACTGTACTATTATTCAGAGAAACACTATTTCAGAGAAGAGAGTGGTTGTTTCGATAGATAGAGTGACAATTCTCCTCCTCAGAGCATACCAGTTACATCCAACACCTAGAGAGTTTGACGTGATGGGTGCATAATATCGTACTTGTTTTCTCTGATAAACGCTTACGAAATACTACAAAGCGAGCTATTATAGCATAGTAGATTAGATAATATTTGAAATACGAAGCAAATTTATTGATGGAAAAGGTATGTACAATTATTAAGCAAAGTAAAATAGTAACTTCGAATACTAGCAACTTTTGGAAATTAGAATTTTTTTTTGTGATAACCCCATACAAGTCTGTAGTCCGCGGTCCGCCTCGTCTTCGGCGTCCTCTAAAAAACTCTATACGATAAACTACGATCGAATACAAAGTAATACATACCTTTCTTAGGAAAAGGAGCCAATAAAGAGAAATTTTACAGTAAAAACTACGGGGGATTTGTAATTGAAATTAAAGTTCAACTTGAAAACATAAATTTGTTGGACATGCAGGAAAGTGTTGTAGCTCTAGCACCGATACTTTTGGCACGTGCGTAAAATAAAAAATACTGTGAGTCGGTTTTTCGGGGAAAAATTAATTTAGATTCATATCTTACCGCTTCATGAAGTTTGCAGTGATTTTCCGAAAGTCAGCCTACAACTTAAAGGACCATTTTTTTTTTTATATATAATACGGATTTTAAGATTGGACTGAATGTTTGAAATTATAGTTTACTAAGCAGCCTAGGTTATAATTGGTTTAATTTTCAAACCTTCTATGTGGAATTTCCATATTAAAGCGGAAATACTTGACCTTTACACGAAAATGACGTAACCGAAGTCAAGGAGAGGCACTCTAACATAAGACCACAAATTGGGTTTTCCCAATGAGTATTTTGGTCCGAATCTATTTATAGAAATTGCGACAAAGTTCCGCTTTTTAAATAACTCTTTACCAAACGACAAAAAAAAATAGATTCATCATTATGCAGGGCTATTGCAGACGACATAATAAATGTGACTCAAATAGCGAAATTTGTCTGTGAAAGAGCAAAAGACATTGTGGGAAAAGGAGAAAATGTTATTCTGATATTTTCTTATTTTTCCACGACCTTCTCCGTCAGGTTCGTTGAACTTCGGGATTGTATTGTAAAAGGTTAACCCTCCCCCTCCTCTACCCTACCCCGCTTTGAGTTGCAATAAATTTAGCATACAGCGATAGAAATAATTATAACTGAGTCATGATTTGGCAATAGGGGACTTTATTTATCTCCGTCATGCATTATACCAAACAATTCCGTGATCCATAAAATTATTTCTTTACTAACAATCAACCGGATCTGGAAATAGATTGGTCCTTTGACCTGCAGGAAATGGACCAATGGCAAAAAGTTTCGACTCATGTCAGCCTGCGCGGACTGCGAAGGCTGACATGGGTTGATACTTTTTGCAGATGCACTAAGCCCCCTTTTCACAGTGCATGGCTCATAGATAGTCGAACCGTTTAGGAAATTTATCTGTCGTGCAGTTGCTTGGGTTTTATGAATTAAGAACTACCTTTATTTGATTTGTAACCCTTTACCACACAATCCTGTTTTTTAGCAACCCTTATTTAGAAGAGTTTTGAAAACATTGCGGGAAAAGGAGCAAATGTCAGTAATTAGCTCTTTCTCCTTTTCCCACAATGTATTCTATTCTGTCACGAACAAATCTTATTGTTTTATCGACATTTATTTTGTCGTGTGCACATGCTTTTAATACGGATTGTCTGAATCTTTTTCTCGTTTAGTAAAGATTAAGGAACACAAAATACCAGAAGATATGAATCACCATTCCTTTATCGTCCCATATCGAACCATTACGTAACAAAATGCCGGGGCAGGTAACGCAGTCTGTAGCATACAGGACCTGAAACCATGGAGGGTCGCTTGTACGAGTCCCCAGCCAGTCATATTTCTTTCCGAAGATTGATGAGAGTCATCCTGACAGAAAACAGAAAAGAGTTAAACAGTCACACAAACATGAACCTGTCCAGGTCACGTTTTACTTTGGTAGCTGAGCCTTTGAACCAACCTCAAGTTCAGTATACGTATATAACACTTTCTCTTTAATAAAGTCACGGTTTTTGTCGCCTACCTTTCACGATATTTCCAAATGCCGCTTAATCATTTACCACACAATCCCGAGTTTTAATGACCCTGAAAAAATATTTTGGAAAACATTGTGGGAAAAGGAGAAAATGTTTGAAAACCAGCATTTTCTCCTTTTCCGACAATGTTTTCTATCATATAATAGACAAGTTCCATCATTTACCACACAATCCCGAGTTTTAACGACCCTAAAAAAAAATTTGGAAAGCATTGTGGGAAAAGAAGGAAATGTTGAAAACTAGCATTTCTTTCCTATTCCGACAATGTTTTCTATCATATTAAAGACAAATTCCATCTTTTAAGTAGGATTTTAATTTGTCGTCTGCAAATGCTTTCAATTTTCGACAAGTCTGTCGTTTGTCGTTTGGTAAAGACGACAGCTTTGTCGGTATGCTCTGTGAAAAGGGGGCTTCATCTGCAAAAAGTATCGACCCATGTCAGCCTGTGCAGTAAATTTTCTGCATGTCAAAGTACCATTCTATCTCCAAATATAGTCGACTGTCAGACTAAATGGATTTTGTGGTTTCATAATTATGTGATGACTGGCTTGGTATAGTGCATCATGGCGCTGCATTAAGCTCCATTTTGCCGGAGCATATGGGTCATACATTAGTACAAAAGAAGGGCACCAAAATAACAGCAAGGTTGCTTTTAGCCTGACTGTTTTAGCAATAGCCGCATTAATTCCCCTTTTGTAAGAGCAAGTGTCATATATAAAAAAAAAAGAAAGGACCAAAATTACAGCTAGGTTGCCTTTAGTCTGACAGTTTGACAAAAGCATTGGCCGCAAAAGCGCTGGCCTCAAAAAGGAACCCTCATTGTTAAAATGGCCACAAGGTTAAACTCTTTCGGCGCCAAATAAATGTACCAGAAGTCTTTGGGCGGCTGTAAATACAATCGACTGATACTCAGAAAGAGTTTTATCTTATAGGCATGACTAGACAAGCGGACGGTATAGATCAAAGATCAGACTGCACGTTTTGTGCAGTCTGATCTTGATCTATACCGTCCGCAAAAGTCCCTATTTCCTCCTATAGCGCTAAAAGGGTTAAAAGAGAAGAAATAAAGCAGAAAACCACAAGCAATGATATAACAGGCTCTCCCATTTCTGTTATCAAAAAAATTCTTAATTAACCCTTCAAGTTCTAAATAAATGTAAAAGGCCATTTTTGAATCGGTTTAAAGAATACCAGATTTTTGCAATTTAAAGACAGCGTTAGTTAAAATGTCTCACAAAATTTAAGAAAGTGTAGAACTAAGATCAGATTATAAGTTCTGTGCAGTCTGATCTGGACATATACAGGTAACAAAAGTAAGAAAATTGTGTGCTACGTCTCTACCTTTATCCTGCTGAAAAAATGAACTGAAACTTTCAAATTGATAGAAATAACCGAAATTTTGATATTTCAAATGCATTTTTGGAGAATAGATATCTTCTCATCTCATCTGTGCAGTCTGATCTTGATCTACACTGTCCGCCAAAGGTCCTTGAGTCGCGCTAACCAGCCATAGGGTAAAAGTTAGATTGTGCGAGATTTTTGTTTCGAGACTAAGGTGTGTCAGGTGATTGGATATAGAATGAAACACTGTTTAAGATCAAGGTCGATTGTGGGCTTGAAACTTTTCCAGACAACAAAAACATTCAGTCTGGGCCACATTGACAGCATTTTGCAGACGACAAATGAAACCTTATCCTTCTAAATAAGTTAAAAAACAAACTTAAAAGTTTTAAGCCGATTGTAAAAACACGAATAATGTTATTTCAAACCTTTCTTTTGGAGAAAAATATCTCCTTATCGGACAGTGTACGTAGATCTAAGATCAGACTGCACGTTCTGCGCAGTCTGATCTTGATTTACATTGTCCACTAAAGGTTGGTGAGTCGCGATCATCAGATTCAGGGTTAATGTAGCTCAAGTGGATCGAGTTATCTTTGAAAGAGTGGAAAACATTGCGGTAGATGGACATGCTGTGTACGGTAGATCACCTATGCTACATGTACATGAAATGTTTTTAGTACTTATACATTTTCGGATATTACGTAAATGATCATTTTTATCGTTTATATCTGACGAGTCATTCAAAACGTTAAAAAAAAAAGAGGACCGGTCGAGGGTCTTTTTTTTTCGTTAAATCGATTTTGATTTAAGACTTAGATAAAAAGAATAATGAATTAACACAAACGTGGCATTCTCTTTATGATATACGCTACTAAATTGCATACTTCATTCTAATACTGCACACGTCGACTTTTTTAACTCGTACATGTATGGGAGAAAATGTACAACTGTGTGAAGCAGCATTTTTCATTATATTTGTTTTTCAACGTAATCTGTATCTGTTTTTTTTTTCCATATTCCTTCGGAAAACATGAAGTATTTCATGTATTGCCGGTGTAATGCAGAGAAATGACCCTCCCCTACAAAATGACCCATGGGTCATTTCTGCATTACACCGGCACACACTTTTTTCCAGTTGTATTGATATACATACTTTTTTTTTTAACATCTCGTGCTTATCTTGTGTAATTGCATTGGCTATAAATATGTTGTATTTTACGCCAAATAAAGATTATGTTCTGATATGTTATGTTATGTTATGTTATGTTATGTTATGTTATGTTATGTTATACGCTCGTAGATCCTTCACTCTTTCTCGAACGAAAAAAAGAAATACATGTAGACTGTTCTAAATTGAAAGCACTCGCAGACGACGGATTAAATTAAGCTGAAATGATAGTGATTGTCTGTGAAGGTGTGGAAACCTTGTAGAAATAAAAGGAGAAAATGCTGGTGACCATCATTTTCTCCTTTTCCCACAATGATTTAAAAAGGCCTTATTTCATAGGGTCATTATAACCCTGATTTGTGTGTTAAAGGGCTAGTAGATTTTGGAACATTATCAGAGGTCAAGGTAGCTGGCGGAGATCAAATTCTAAAAGAACATATCGTCGGTTTACTTCCAAAACCTCGTAACTACAGCTTGTAACAAGCTGTAGTTACGAGGTTTTGGAAGTAAACCGACGATATGTAGTTCTTCACTAACATACTTGTTGTGGATAGTATTAAGAATTGTCTTGATGAGGCAACTAGAATGGGTACCCACAACATTGGTTGAAGAGAAGAGTTTTAGTAACATTACAGGTGTGCTTTGATTTTGTTGTTGTTGTTGTAATTTTTTTTTAAAGATCAGATTAGTCTAAACATATTTCATTCAACACTATAATATACAAGTTTATAAAAGACAGTACAATACAGTCATACAATAAATATACTTAAGAAAAGGATAAGAACGGAAGCTTAGGCTTATAAAGTTCTTCTCCAAATTTTGGATAACTGTTATTTCATGATCGTATGATTACTAATTAAAGAAAAAAATCATGAGTCAATTTCAAGATCAGAATATAAACCTTATAAATACCTATGTACTGTGAGGGAAAAGAGAAGTTGCTTCTTGTCCAGTGAATGGAGTAAAAGGTTGCATATTTATGCTAATGAGATGACCTCAAAAATCACTGTTCTCTTTTCCAGACTTCAAAATTTTAGACATGTCCAAACTGAAGGCAATTACAGATGTCAAATTTATTGTAACTCAGATGAAGGAATTTGTCTTTTAAAAGGTAGAAAGCATTGTGGGGAAAAGGAGAAAATGCTGGTTACCAGCATTTTCTCCTTTTCGCACAATGTTTTTTTTTTTCTTCCTCAGGGTCGTTTAATGACCGGTTTATTTGGTAAAGGACCAAAATATGATTGGAATTCTACCGGTATTGTTGAACCATTTCTCTGTAAGATCTTAAATATCCGCTTACTCACAGAAAAGGGGTAAAACATTGTGGGAAAAACTGAGGTAAAATGTAGTAGTTTCTCTTTGGTTTCGGAAAACGCTTCCTAGCAATGTCTTTTACCCTTTGCCACACGTCCTCCAGGGAAGAGGCGTTTGAAAACATTGTGGGAAAAGGAGAAAATGCTGGTAACCAGCATTTTCTCCTTTTCCCGCAATGTTTTCTATTCTTTCGGAGAAAAGTCACATCATTTGTAGTCTGCAAATGCTTTCAATTTAGACAAGTCTAAAATTATGTCGTTTGATAAAGATTTAAACCTTAGATGGTTAAATAATGCCGTGGACCTTTTAAGTTGAAAAAGAAATGCCGATATATTGCGATTTTAAGGTTAAAGTTTTTTCTGACAACAATATGGTTGAAAGTAGCGCGCAGTATAGATCCAAGATAAGGGTCCGCATTCATCAGCCAGTCTAAATTGCGATCTCAGTCTTAATCTATATTTAGAAAGTAACGCAATTTGTGATTGGCTGAACCGTTTGGTTTAGCCAATCAGAAATATCGTTACTTTAAGATTAATAAAATTCATGTTTGTTAATTAGACTAAGAATTTTGTTAACCCGTTGGCTGCTAAACGCGACTCAAGGACCATATGCGGAAAGTGTAGATCAAGATCAGACTGCACAGAATATGTAGTGTGATCTTGGATCTACTGTCCAATAAGGAGATTTTTTTTTCTCTCAGAAATACCTAAGAAAAAGCAAAATTTGTGATTTTACTATCGACTTAAAAGTTTCATTTCGCTTATTTAGCAGGCTAAAGGGTTAGAATGGATGGGAAATACGGGCCCATATTCCATGTTCTGTGTAATCTGATCTCGGTCTACACAGTCCACAAAACAAGTTGTACATAGTACTCTAAGGATCAATTATCACCCAGTTTGATGGAGAAAAAATTGATGAGCCATGCTCCGTGAAAATGGGGCTTAATGTATCTTAGAAAAGTATCGACCCAGGTCAGCCTGCGTGGTCCGCGCAGGCTGACCTGAGTCGATACTTTTCGCTATTGGTCAATTTTCTGTATGTCAAAGGACCAGTCTATCTCATGATTAATTTAGTTGTTAAAAAACATGGATACTACAGATCCATAAGTATGCGATGGCTTGCTTGGTACCATGGATCACGGAGATGTATTAAGACCCCTTTTGTCGGAGCCAGGCTTATAATTTATATTTAATACTCAATAAATATGGCTTTTAGCAGAAAGGTGTGACGAAGAAATGCGGATAAAATCAAACTCAAGCACTTTAATTTTTATTTAATTTTCCACGATTGCTTCTTTTTAAAACCATTTAGTAAGTGTTTACATTGTAAATATTTCTTCATTCACAAAGTAAACATGATTTTCTCTAATGTTTAGTAATTCTCCGTAACCGAATCTTTCTTCACTTTGTTGTAATAATAATCGTTCGATTTGTCATCGTCTGTAACATAGTACCATACAAATATGACTTTTTACGCCTTCTGCAGCTTTCGAAACATAGTGGGAAATGAAGCACTAGCTTTGGTTGGTATAACTACTAGTACTTTCCCAACAATTCTTGCTATTTCATTTTTTAGCTATGTCATGTGAAAAGGGAGCTTAATGCATCCGCGAAAAATATTGACCAAGGTCAGCCTGCGCAGCAATCCGTGCAGGCTGACCGGGATCGAAACTTTTTCGTTTTGATAAACTTTTTGCTTCTCAAAAGGACCATTCTAACTCATGATTCAGTCGGTTTTTAGACAAAATGGATTTTTTTGGACCAGTAATTATGCGATGCTTGGTATAATGTTCATAGAGCTTCATTAAAAAAATTTTTTTTTGCCAGAGCATGGCTCAAATAAGACTTTTTACGTCTCCTGAAGCTTAGAAAATCGTTGTGGGTGATGGAGCATTGCTTGGTCCATGGTTTTACTTCTTTTCCAACAAGTCTTGGTATATCATTATTTGTAACGATTTATACCGAAGTTTTTACTCCAAATAAAAAGTAGTGTTTAAAGATTCAAGTTTCCTTTTTCTTTTTTATTTTTTCCAGTGGCATATTAAAAACAACAGCCTGAAAACTAGAAATTTTCTTCGATAAACGGACTTCACATTCAATTTATACGTTTTGCATAACAATCTAAACTATGTATGCGAAGAAGAAAAGCTGAAGGTATCAAATAACCTCCTCCTCTTCCTCCTCCTCCTCCTCCTCCTCATCATCATCATAAGGAGAAGGAGGAAGAAGAGCATCGTCATCGCTCTTAAAATGAAAAAGTCAGAAATTTCGGTTTGAAAGCAGAGTAGGAGACTACAATTTCGTTTCGGTAATAATTGAACGCAGCCAGAAATATGATGACTGGGCTAGGCGGGTTTTGTTTGAGTAGGGGGCGGTGCTGAGTAAATAATTTTTGAAATATTTCATTGGTAAATCAAACGTTTAAGTTGAATAACTGATATACAAAATACCTTTTAACAAATTATTTTGTGCTTAAAATAGATAAAGAAAGAACGACGATCGTTTAGATGCGGCTGGAATTGGACAATCGTATACTCCATGTATTTTGTCTCACGTTCTGTCAGGGTTGATTGATTGAATGAATGGCGTTTAACGCCGTTTTCAACACATTTTCAGTTATATCGCGGTGGCCATGTCACCTATCCATGCATTCCTGGTTTTTTTTAACCAGTATTCCGCACAATATTCTTTCCAAGCCACAGGCTGCTTTCCCACATAAATATCGTTGAATCAATGGTCAGCAGTGAGAGAGGAATGAATCTTGTCGCAATGGCTATCATCAATCCTCGGAAACTGTTTACCAAATCGGACAAACTTTTTGACTTTACCAAATCCAGAGCATTTTCAGATTATACAAATTAAATAGGACTAAAATGATAACATTTGTGATAGTGAGGACTAGAAACGTTGTGGGAAAAGGGGAAAATGCTGGTTACCAGTATTTTCTTCTTTTTCGTCAATGTTTCATAAGTCTTATTCCTAAGTGTTGTTAAACTCGGGATTGTGTGAATATGTTTAAGTCATTATCATGATTTCCTTTCCTGGAGATACAGATTAGCCTGTATATTCACGCATTCTGGTCGCAGTCTACTCCTTTCCTTATCATACAGTTTAAAGCCTTTTTACATGCAACTTGAAGTGAAGCGGTATGTAGAACAGAGTAAAATAAGACCACACATATAGTTCGATCGGATTATGAAAGTAGGTTATTTTGTGAAACAACATATATCCTGATCGAGATGCAATTTTATCATACTGTAAAAAGTTAATTGACCAACGATAACCGTGACAAATGGAAAACTTTTGGGCGGCAAGGCGGAAGGAAGGGTGTCAGGCACCACCATAGGATAAAATCATCTCTGCGAACAATGATATATCTTAAGTTTTAATGCGCTTACTATAAGTAATTGAACAAAGGTACCTTGAACGATTTGCAAAGTTTTATATATGCACAAATATGCACAAAAACAACAGGAATGAACTGAAGACAACCAATATTTTAAACGACATTAGGGCCGTATTTACTAACTCTTCTTTGTTTCATTCTTTGTTTTATTCTAGATCTAGAAAGTAACACCACTTCTGATTGGCTATACCGTTTAGCCAATCAGACGTTGTGTAACTTTCAAATTTAGAAAAATCTTGAGAATAAGACTAACACTAGTCTTAAGAATGGTTGGTGAATATGTTCCCTAAACGAGTTTATAAGGTATCAGTAACAATATGTAAATGAACTAGAGCAAATGAAAAACGAATGTCAACGAAAGTCAACGATCTCTCTATGAACGTCTAACGTGATGTGCGTGATCTCCACGTGCTATCTGAACCAATTCATAAAAATGTCGTTGAAAGATTCTTGTCATATCATAACACGTAACACGTAGATATCCTGACTTGTGACGTCTATACTGTTTGTTAACCATTTTACGTGTTGAGTGACTTGTGAGGTACATGCCCTCCATTAAATAGTGTCCTGTACTTGTATATGGTGACCTGTTAGGTCCGTGCAGTCTTAAACTCGTAGTATGTATAGCTTGATGTGGGAGCTCCATCAATTCCAGTACCCGTACTATGATTAGGCATGATTTGTGACCTTTGTGAATCTTATTACCCGTATTACGTATATTGTCATTTGTGAGCTTTGTGAATTCCAGTAACCGTATTATATATATCGTCACTTAGTAGCTTTGTGAATTCTAATACCCGTTTTATATCGTCACTTGTAAGCTTTGTGAATTCTAATAGGAAAACAAAAGGCCTGACCTTACATGATCAAGTGGAACAGAAGCGAAAGAAGCAAACTGATCGACAGGAAGAAGATTCTACATGCCTGGAAGAAATAGAGCCTGTTGCTGGCCCAGTAGTCAGTGTAGAGTCCAGCTTACCCACAACTGATGCTGATGTAACAGCGTCCACGTCGGGTGCAGTTCCTCCTTTCCCCACTATGCCGGGTATGTATGGTGGTATGTATGGTCTGGCTACAGACGGTACACCCGGAGTAGCAAGTTTGGATCCCCTGACCATTAACCCAATGCATGATTTAGATATTTTCATCCCACAGCAGTTGAAGGAAAAAATTTGGGATGGAAAATTCGTTGACTTGGTTTGTTTGTTAAAATTAAATTTTTCGAGTTCCTCTTCGGAAGAACAGGAAGTCAAGATTATGAATAATAGTTTGATGATCCAAAATAAAAAGAAGAAGAGTCAGATATCAGACATTAGTCAATGGACAGATGCATTTCTAAATTTCGTTCAAATATACATTCAAAAGCACCCTGCAAGAGCTGGAGAACTGCTCAAATACCTTGCCCTCATTAGAGAGATAGGTTTGTCAAATCCTATTCATAAATGGCTACGATATGATGAACAATTCAGATTACGTATGTCAGTTTGTCCTGAAAGAAGCTGGGCTGCAATTGACGGGCATTTATGGCTTGTTTGCAACTTAAATGGGGAAAATAATCCATCTAACAAATATGGTAAGATGCCAGTGGGACACTGTTTCGAATTTAATCTTAAAGGATTTTGCGCAAAGTCAAACTGTTGGTATAAGCACTCATGCATGAATTGTTCTGGGTCCCATCCTAGATATTTATGTTTTTCAAATGCAACACCCTCTGTTTTCGGTTTTCAAAATCCACGTATGCCTCAGAGTTTCAACGAAGGAGGCATTATCAGAAATCATCACCCAAATAGTAAAAATTTTTCGCAACAAATGAGGCCACGATTTAACAATTTTAACCCTCAGAGAAACAATTTTCGTTTCTAAAAGTGAAGTTTGGTCCCTAGGAAAGAGCCCAATTAAAGTTGATGTTCTTGATTCACTCATGCAAGAAAGTGGTTATCATGATGCTGAATTTCTTAAAAGTGGCTTTGCTCATGGTTTCAGAATCCCCTACTCAGGTCCCCATGTACCTATGGAATGTAAAAACCTGCTCTCCTTACATGAAAATTATGAATATGCACGGAAAAAGATATTAGAAGAAATCGAACTGGGTCGAATTTCCGGTCCTTATCAAAGCAGGCCTATTTCTAATTTGCGATGCTCTCCAATAGGCTTGATTCCGAAACGCACATCTGGTTTTAGGCTTATAACGCACATGTCATATCCAGAAAAGTTTAGTATTAATGATTTTATTGATGAATCTTATACTACAGTAAAGTATTCACATTTTGATCAGGTTACAGAAAAGCTTCTGAAATTAGGAAAGAGCACTCAAATGGGAAAAATTGATGTCAAAAGTGCGTTTAGGTTACTGCCTTGTTACCCAGGTGATTTTGATCTACTAGGTTTTAAATTTGACAACTTTTACTACATTGACAAGTGTATGCCTATGGGATGCTCAGTAAGCTGTGCAACATTTGAAAGGTTTTCATCTTTTTTGGAATTTGAAACAAAACGCAGATCAAGAAATGAAAACATAGACCACTATCTTGATGACTTCATTTTCCTTGGAGCTCCTTTAACAGATGAGTGTTTGAAATTAATGCTCTCATTTCTGGATTTGGCGAGTGAGATCGGACTCCCCATAGCTCATGATAAAACAGAAGGTCCCTCTACTTGTATTACATATTTAGGTTTGGGTTTAGATTCAGACAAGATGGAAATCAGCATACCGCTTAGCAAAATCGCAGAAATCCAAGCTGAAATAGATCAATGCCTGCCTTTAAAAAAGATTACTCTACGGAAATTGCAATCAATAACAGGTATGCTAGCATTCTGCACAAGGGCCCTTCCGGCAGGTAGAGCCTTCTTGCGTCGACTCTATGAAGGAATGTCTCAAGCAAGTAAACCCTTTCACAGAATTAGACTGAATAGTAGCATGAAAGCAGATCTTTTGGTGTGGAAAAAGTTTTTAAGTGAATATAATGGAACATCATTACTTTTAGACCAAGAATGGGTTTCAAGTGATTGCTTGCATCTCTATACAGATGGAGCAGGGGGCAGGAATTTAGGTTGTGGTGTATATTTTGAAGGCAGATGGGCCTTTTTGAAGTGGCCTGTTGAGTGGAATGAAATGGACATTTTAAGAGATATCACATATTTGGAAGTAGTTCCTGTGGCTCTTTCATGTTCATTGTGGAAAAAGGAATTTAAACGTAAACAAATCCAATTTTCAATCGACAATGAAGCTGTAGTAGCTATATTAAATAAAAAGTCTTCTCAATCATCCAGAGTAATGACACTTGTAAGGTATATTGTATTATTACCAATGCAATACCATTTTCATATTAGAGCAGTTCACATTCCAGGAAAAGAAAATGAAATTGCTGATGCCCTTTCTCGCGGGAAAATGAATAAATTCTTTTCTCTTGCTCCACAGGCTTACAAGGACCCAACATCGATCCCACAGGAGTTTTGGGACCTCTTGTTGATGAAATGAATGATCTACTGGCACTTTCTTTGTCTGCAAAAACAGCTAAATTGTATTCTCTTGCTCTGAAAAGTTTTAACCAATTTGTTCTAGGGTCAGGATTTGTGAAGGCTTGGCCACCAACTTTAGACCAGATTGTGGCTTTTGTGTGTCACCTTTCAACAAAAGGTTATGCTCATTCCACAGTCAATGCTTATCTGTCTGGAATAGCCTTTCATATTAAAGTTAGACATCCATTCCATTTTGACCCCACTCAAACGTTTATTGTAAGAAAGTTGTTACAAGGTTTACAGCGCAGGAGACATCCAGTTGATACAAGATTTCCAATGACATTGGATATTTTAAAGCAACTACCGTCAGCACTTGCATCTGTATGTTCCTCCTCTTATGAAACACTCTTGTTTTCTACCGCATTCTGTGTAGCATTCTTTGGATTTTTAAGGATAGGCGAAATTACCATTGTATCAAAAGACAGTGATTTTTTTAAGGTAGTTCAATCCCGCGATATAGAGATTTACCATCACGAGGTTCATTTCACAGTAAAATATTCAAAAACGGGCCAGTTAGGAAAAAGTACAACATTGGTATTTACAGAGAAGAATGATAAAACCATATGCCCAGTCAGGCTTCTGAAAAAATACATAAAGGTTAGACCGAAAGTAGAAGGTCCACTATTTATACACTATAACAGCAAACCCTTATCAAAATACCAATTCTCAGCTGTTCTAAATAAAGCTCTAAAATTTCTTAATTTAGATCATAATATCAAAAGTCATTCCTTTAGAATTGGTGCAGCCACGTTAGCAACAATTCAAAACGTTCCTGACAACCAAATCAAGGTAATGGGTAGATGGTCAGAAAATTCTAGTTCTTTTAAGCGGTATATTAGATTGGATAAAATATCAGCATAAATTACCCAAATTTTACTTTTTTTTTTTTTTTTAATTAAAAAAAAAAAAAAAAAAAAAAGGCAATTAGGAATAGGTAGAAATGACTTGTTACATTGCAGGTAGGGTTAAAGCAGTTGTAGAAGTTATTAAGATTTCTTTATTTTCATACTTTAACCTGTGTTTTGGTTCTTTAATGTAAAGTGCTTGAAAGTCATTACAGCCAAGTCCATGCTTAAGAGACTACAAAAAGCTCAAACGGCAGTTTCTTAACACATTGGTCTCTTAATACAACAGAAATCGTCAATGTTGAGTGTTATGTATTTAATTGTAAGTCAGGTTTTGTATTTCATTATAGTTGCAGATGATGACAGTAAAAAATCTCAGGCCATGCAGATGGGGATTTGATCAGAAACAAAATCCTCAGAGTTTTGGCAAAGTATTTTTCAGATCAAAATATTTGGATAGTTGGATCATCACTGATTAAAAGAGCTGAAAAGCATGTTGCAGCAAGGCCTATGGGAACCAACTTGGCTCTTGAAAGATACGGTTTTAAATGTTATTGGTCTGGGAAGTCTGGTCTAAGAACAGAAGGAGTCTTGCAATTGTTATTGGAGAGTGCAAGAGTTTACCCAATGCCTAAGTATATTGTTTTACATTTTGGGGGAAATGATATTGGTATTGTGTCATTGGGCTTGTTACGCCATCAAATTAAAGACACTTTGAAGAGAATTCAAGTATGCTTTCCGGAGGTAATTTTAATCTGGTCGGACATTCTACCTCGTAGCTCATGGCGCGAATCCATAAATGTGAAAGCAATGGACCAGGCAAGACGCAGATTGAACCGGGATATGTGCTATTTTTTAACTGCTTTAGGGCATAAAGTGATTGGGCATACAGATTTTCATTACAATGAATCTAGTTTGTTGCTTGTGGATGGGGTTCACCTATCATTTATTGGAAATGATATTTTTCTTAATTCTATACAAGGTGCCTTTGGAACTTTTATCAATCAACCTGATGTGAGTGTTTATCCGGTTTAATGGGTGATGGCCAGACAGTGTATTGTAAGCTTTTGAAAAATTTCCGTTTGGCGGTGGATGACTTTTGAGTCATCCAATTGGCATAAAATTTTTCTTTAATTTGAACTCTGTGTACCAAATGATTCATGTATTCACTAGATGCAAGTTTGTGAAAGTTTATAGACTCTTAACATTTGTCGTTTGTGTCACAATCGGCCAAGATGTGTGAAGTTACTGAGAATTTTGATTAATTCCATGAATATAATTATATAGAAATTTACAAGGGCTATTTTGGTTAACCCAGCAGCAGTTTTACTCTTATGGTACAAATGCTGGTTTGGTTCACCCATCAGTAAAATCAATTTGTCTGGTTTGGTTAACCCATCAGAAAGTGATTGTGTCTTTTTGGCCTACTTATTTATAGTAGGCTTACTATGTTTTAAATTTGAACTGTTGAATTATGTAATCATAAGATTTATCATAAACAAAGAGACTGTCTTGGCCATTAAGCCCAAATCATTAAAGGTTGTAAACTTTATTAGTAAGTTTTGTGTTTTAATTTTGTCTCTGATAATGCCAGTTGAATCATGAATGTGATTTAACTGCTATTAGCAGAGCAAAGATAAACTTTTGTGGGTGCTGGGAGGAAAGGGTCAGATTTTACAGAGTTACTTCCCTTGCTTTTGTCGTCCTGCAAAGAAAGCGCCAAATCCTTACTGAGAAACGAACCCTCCCAATGCCCACCCAATGTCGGCTTGAAACTGTTTCTGCCTTTAGATTTCTTTATTTCCAGATACCATCCAGTCGCGATGGAACACGTCAAGACAGTCGGAAGAAAAGTGGAGGCATAAAATTTTTCTTTAATTTGAACTCTGTGTACCAAATGATTCATGTATTCACTAGATGCAAGTTTGTGAAAGTTTATAGACTCTTAACATTTGTCGTTTGTGTCACAATCGGCCAAGATGTGTGAAGTTACTGAGAATTTTGATTAATTCCATGAATATAATTATGTAGAAATTTACAAGGGCTGTTTTGGTTAACCCAGCAGCAGTTTTACTCTTATGGTACGAATGCTGGTTTGGTTCACCCATCAGTAAAATCAATTTGTCTGGTTTGGTTAACCCATCAGAAAGTGATTGTGTCTTTTTGGCCTACTTATTTTTAGTAGGCTTACTATGTTTTAAATTTGAACTGTTGAATTATGTAATCATAAGATTTATCATAAACAAAGAGACTGTCTTGGCCATTAAGCCCAAATCATTAAAGGTTGTAAACTTTATTAGTAAGTTTTGTGTTTTAATTTTGTCTCTGATAATAGTGTCCTGTACTTGTATATGGTGACCTGTTAGGTCCGTGCAGTCTTAAACTCGTAGTATGTATAGCTTGATGTGGGAGCTCCATCAATTCCAGTACCCGTACTATGATTAGGCATGATTTGTGACCTTTGTGAATCTTATTACCCGTATTACGTATATTGTCATTTGTGAGCTTTGTGAATTCCAGTAACCGTATTATATATATCGTCACTTAGTAGCTTTGTGAATTCTAATACCCGTTTTATATCGTCACTTGTAAGCTTTGTGAATTCTAATACCCATAGTATACATATCGTTTATAGAGAGCTTTGTGCATTTTTATACCTGTACTATGTATATCTTCACCTTTGAGCTCTGTAAATTCGAATACTCGTATTATATAATTATATATCGTCACTTGGTAGCCTTTTGAATTATAATATCCGTATAATGTATATCGTCACTTGTAAGCTTTTGTTTTTAATTCTTTTACCTGTGTTATGTATATAGCTTGTCTTGTAAGCTCTATGAAGTGTTATATCTGTCTAAGATATATTGTGATTTGTGAGGTTCGTGGACGCTTTCACGCCCGTGTTTTATGCTCTTTGTGCGACCGTGGACTTTGTCACTCTTACATTGTAAAACGCCACATCTGTTTTGTGCATTTTTGTTACCCTTAAAGTGTTTATCGTCACTTGTTAAGTCTCTGCAATTAAATACCCGTATTATGTAAATCGTGAATTTTGAGGCCATTGCTCACTGTTACACTGTTACTCACATTATGCTATCGTGAATTTTTACATTCATGCACACTCTTGCAGTATTGTGTACATCGTTATTTATTATACTGCAAAGAAATTTCTCGCGATCTGATTGGATAATATGCCCCGAACATATATTCATGTACACTGGCGAAATCCACAAAAAAAGCAGTTTCCCTTTCGGGAGCCCCGTATACATAACTACACTTTCAACACAACATCCAATATGGCGGCGTCGATCGGTACGAGACGCCCACAAGACAAACATACTGAGTCGCCTGCACCATATTTTTACTAGTTTCCCTTGATGGTTGTCACCAAAGCGGGAAGAATTGGTTATTTTTGAAAATAAAGGCATATAGTTACATATTATTATCGTTTGTTGTCATTCTAAAATAGATATACACTACGAGCCATACCTTCGTCAGGTGAGCAAATTGTTAATTGTCGAAACTCATACATTGTAACATTAAAAGGATAACTTAATGGTCGTTTGAGGCAACTAATGGTTGTTTCCTTTTGCCAACAAATTATTAAAATGCATGGTTACTTACCTTGAAACTGTAGAATCCATGTTTAAATTGAAATACTTCGAATATCTATCGCAGTGACATCATCAAGTTTATGCACCAAACTGCACATTTTACCAAGGTCTCAGTGACGTCACTTTTCATCGAATTGGGGCACTGAGAGGAGAAATTCTATTAAGTCAGCGTACTCATTTCGTGAGACTATAAAACAGGGAAATTTTGCTGAATACACGTTGGAATGGTAAGACTTTGCAATATAATAAATCCGTTGTACGGTCAGGTGGCAGGAGACTTGAAAACTTGTTCACGGCTGTAGCGAATCATGTCGCCGCCTCGCCTTCGGCTCAGGGGCGACATGATTCGCTACAGCCATAAACAAATTTTCAAGTCCCCTGCCACCTGACCGTACAACTTATATTGTATTTACCCTGCAGTCGGTAACCCGTATCATGTATTTAGTTTCTTTTAAGATTCGTGCATCTAAAACCAGTTATAATTTTATATTGACTTGTGAGGTCCGCATGCTCTGCTACCCCCATTACATTAAGTATGAATTGTGTGGTTCGTTTCATATTCATATTATCGATATGTATTCTGAAAGTTTTGAAGTCTGTGGATTCTACTTTAATGTACATGTGCATGTATATCATGACTGCCAGGTACAAACAGCCCGTGTACAAAGTTACACGTATTATATGATTTGACTAACAGGATTCGGGGAGTCCGCTGCCCGTATTTTACAGATCGTTATTTGTAATTTCCATGCACTCTAGTGCTCGTATTATGTTCATCGTGACACATTTGGTTCTTACAGTCTATTTACCCATATCGTGTATACCCTAACGTTTGAGGTTCATGATGTCAGTTATCCGCATTGGGTATATCGTGACATATGAAGTTCATGTAGTCTGTTGCCCGTATTTTCTATATGGTGACTTGTGATGTCCTTGAAGTCTGTTTTCTGTACTTTGTATATCGTGACTTGTGACTTGTGTATATGGTGACCTATGAGGTCCTTGCAATCTGTCTCCTGTATTTTGTATATCGTGACTTGTGAGGTCCGTACAGTCTGTTTCCTGTATTTTATATATCGTGACTTGTATATATCGTAACTTGTGGGGTCTTTGCAGTCTGTTACCTGTATTTTGTATATCGTGACTTTTGAGGCTCGTTGAGTCTGTTACTCGCTTTTTCCTATATCGTGACTTTTGAGGTCCTTGGGGTCTTTCACGCGTACATGTATTTTAAATATCATGACTTGTGAGGTTCATGCAGTCTTTTACGCGTATTTTGTATATCGTGATTTGTGAATCCTTGGAGTCGGCTACCCGTATTTTGTATTTCGTGAGGTTCGTTTAGCATGATATCCGAAATATGTAGTCTGTTACCCTTATTACACGTTCTATCTAATATTGGTCTGAACTTGCAATCGCATTCTTGAGCTTTAATTTTCCCACTTAGAAGTAATCAATTTGATCTTAAACAACATCTACAATGAAACATAAAGAAATACTGTTTTCATCGACCATAGAATATCGACAATTTTGTAATTTTATAGTGTTGCATCGACAAATAAAATGAAATTAGGAGATAAAAAGAAAAGAATCCCATTAAACTATTTTTCAACCATTGGCTGAATAACAGGTCGAAGATCAAGGTCAGAACGTATAGATGACTCTTTGGTCTACAAGTTCCGCTACTTCTTTTCCAAACTAGGAACAAAATGCGTATTCAATGACAGTGCTATTGGACATCATCATGGAGCTCGAGAGAAGTCAGATTTAGTTATATACATGTATTTCTTTCACTCTTTGTCCAACAATATTTTTAATGGCCTTTAGAAAGCATCATTCTGAACACATTGTGGGAAAAGGAAAAAATGCTGGTAACAAGCATGTTCTCCTTTTCCCACGATGTGCTCTACTCTTTTTAGGATATAAGTCGTGATATAAGGCACATGCAAATTGGCCTTCAAATACTTTCAATTTCGACGCGTCTATAATTTTGTTGTTTGATAAAGAATATTAAGGGAAAGGGTATACCCAAAATATCCCATTTTACTTACGGAATTTGGTTAGAAAAATAAGTTTCAACACCTGGACTAAGTCATAATACTCATTTCATCAACGTTTTATGCCGTAAATTTTCTCTCGATTTCACTAAATGTTGACATAAATTCTGCCTTTGATCTATGGTCCTTTTTTGATGTATAGGGGCAGACATAAATAAATAAATGCATTTACAATTCATTTATCAAATTTAAAGGCATTTGTTTGTCACATAAACCATCCAGTTTTATTGTAACATCGTTCAGTCGATCAATTTATCATGGTAAAGGAAAAAAAACGGTAACTTGTGTAAGAACGAGGATGTAGGAATTACATAAAAACTTTTCCTATATACTTTGTTAGCTCTATTGTTGACGCCTTTGTCAACAGTATTGTAGTTACATCACGACGGCTATTGTTCCTATGTATGCATTCCCGAAATTTGCTTATCAATACTTCATGCGTCACTCTTCCTAGCTCGCTGGCTGCTTTTTCACATGTACTCTCCTTCCATATGCTTTCTATTAGAATGATATGAAATACTCTCACATTCATGATCAACTACCATCTGAATTAACGTTTATCGAAATTATATCTATTCATCCGAAATAGCAGAGAAACATGAAAAAACTGTTAAAATTTATTCATCCATTTATTTTATTTGTAAATTATTCTACCAATTTTATGTCTGTACATCTGATTATTTTCCACGTATGTATTGAATTGATTTGTATTACCTGACAATGAGTCGAAAACAAAATGTTATGTTGTTTCCCACATGAAAAAAAAAAGTGTTTAAAGAATGTTTCAAGGTGTGAGATAAATGAATCCTGTTGCAATATGTTTGTTGCAAGGTGAGAGAAGAATGAATCCTGTCGCAATGACTGTCATCAGGCCTTGGAAAGAAATGGGCAAAGGTGGAGTTCCGAACCCTCGATCCTATAGTTTCAATCCTTGAATGATACCGACTGAGGTACCGGGCTCAGCATTATGTGATAGGAAGTTTACCTGTACCACTGCACACTTTACTTTTCTATAAAACTTTTCTCTTTCAGGTCCTTAGGATTCGTCTCCTCACGGAAAAGGGAAGAGTCATCAAACCTGTGAAAGATTTCTCGGCGAACTGAAAATCCGAACTCAAACCCCTGCATAAGTATCCCGGTACGTTACTAGTGAGCTTTGTACAAGGCCTAGAGATTATTGGCACAGTTTTATTCGGAAAAAAAGCAAATATTATAACGGAGAAATCTTGAAAAAATAAAATGGTGGCTTCAGGTCTCATGGGTCTTTTCCGTTTCTATGTAATTTTCTGTTTTGCGCAAGTCTACTGTAGCACAAAATCTAATGTAGTCGTAAAGTGCCGTCTCGGATCAGCCTGCGCGGACTGCGCAGGCTGATCCCAGACGACACTTTATGCAAATGTCCAAATGCCTCTTTTCGCGTGTTGCAAGCCATTATTATTGTCCTCACGAAAATCTGAATTCAAATCTTAAAAGAAGATGCCTATGAAATTGGAGACAGAAATAGCGCAAATCCGGATATTTAAAAGAAAATTTAGACAAATCCATTTTTTTTTTAATTTAGAAATATGATACACTGTCATTTTGTCATTATCGTGATGACAATGATACTTTATATTTTAACAAAATTTCGAGTATTTTTAGAACGAGACTTCTTTGTAATGATACAAAAAGATATTTGAGTTGTGCTTTGGGAAAAGAGGGTTTGTTGCATTCCTGTGATGCATTATACCAAGCAATTCGTCACATATGCATTAAACCCCTTTTTCACGGAGTACGACTCGTTTGGAGAGGATTTTGTCCATCTGATATAAGAGGGGCGTGGCTTAGTGGTTAACTGTAGGACTCGTAAACTAGAGGCTCCTTACTGAAAGCGCTAGGTTTTTCTCGGGAAAGCCCTAAGCTTAGTACTGGTAAAATTCAGGACGCACATGAATACGTGTGATGTCGCCGTATTATGACTGAAATAATGTTGAAAGCGGCATAAGACACCATTTGATCCATTAATCCTCCTGATACATAAAAGAAAACTAAGTGACGAATTTTTAACACGAAAAGGGTAGTGTATCAGGGGGTTGTATGCCACTTTTACTAACACCGCAGATTGCCAAATTTACCGAACGTCACTCGTTAAATTCCGTAAACAACTTATCATTCCGAATCATGACTCGGCATTGTTCGTCATATATTAGAATGTGTTCGTCTAAACCCTTTGCTTATCATTTCCATATAATCGTTGCTTTTCCGGTCACGGTCAATCCAAGATCAGACTCAACAAAACGTGCATTCTGATATTGGATCAACACTATCCGCTGTCCTGCGAAATTCTGACCATAGGTGGCGTTGAAATTGGATGTATTTTAGCCATTTTAACCTTATTTTTAACAGATAAAAAGTGTCCTTTTTCTCTATTTGGCGCCCTTAGGGTTAAGATCTCGACAAACACTTCCGATTTCCGTTGAATGAAGTTGTCGTGACGGGCAGTAAACGTAAATTCGATAGAGGTCACAGCTGTAAACAAATAATATACCTATGATAACTTTCCTCTAACTACATAATATCTAGAGCATGTATGACTCACGGGGCGTCCCGTATACTGACCAGATACATAATTTATATAAGTCATGCTCTGTGAAAAGGGGGCTTCATGCATCTGCGAAAAGTATCAATCCAGGTCAGCCTGCGCAGTCTGCGCAGGCTGACCTCGGCCGAAACTTTTCGCTGTTGGTCAATTTTCTTTATGTCTACCTCATGATTAAGTCTGTTGTCGAAAAAAAATAACCGTTATGGATCCATAAGTATGTGATGGCTTGCTTGGTATGATGGATTACGGAGATGTATTAAGCCCCTGTTTGCTAGAGCATGGCTCATACCTTAAAAATTGTTTTGATAATCTTTGATAATCACACATGAGTTGTCTACCATCTGTCCTCCGTCGGAAATATCGTCACAGGTGGTTTAGCTTTGTTTTTGAAAAATCCCAGTCGAAAATGAAAATGTAAGAAAAGGTAAAACAGGTACTCATACAAGTATGAAACGTTTCTGAAATTTTCGAAGAGTAGATACATGTATGTACCGTTAATTTTGACCCACAATAGAACGCATCCAGGACCAATAATTACAAGGCTGTAGGCTGTCACAACCAGAGACTATCGCTTCCCGTCGAGTGTCCTACAGTCTTCTTACTAAACGATTTAGGTTTTAGATCTTTAACCCGGGTCCATTTTTAATTCATTCTTGGGTCTTATTCTAGATTTCGAAAGTAACACAACTTCTGATTGGCTAAACCATTTGGTTTAGCATTTTCTCCTTTTCCCACATTTTTTTCAAAGGGCTTTTTCCTCAGGATGTTTAAAACATGGGACTGTGTGAAAAGGGTAAAAATAACGGATAGTACAAACACAAGATCACACGGCATGTTGTGTTCTTTCTGATCTTGATATCCACTGGCTGCATTAAATATCAGATATATTAAGTTGTGTCGAAAGAGCTAATCGATTTAATTGAGTCATGCACTAAAAAGGGGGGTTTAATGCATCTCTGTGATGTATTATATCAAGCAAGTTATCTCATAATTGGCCTGCAACACGCGAAAAGGGGCATTCGGACATCTGCGTAAAGTGTCGTATCGGATCAGCCTGCGCAGTCCGCGCAGGCTAATTCGAAACGACACTTTCCGTTTTTATGTAATTTTCAGGTTTGCGCAAGTCTACTGTAGCATAAAATCTAATGTCGTCGTAAAGTGCCGTCTCGGATTAGCCTGCGCGGATTGCGCAGGCTGATCCGAAACGACACTTTACGCAAATGTCCTTTTCGCGTGTTGCAAGCCAATTATGGTTCCATAAAATCCATTTTGTATCACAACTGACTGAATTATGAGGTACGCTGGTCTTTTGGCACGCAAAACGTTGACCGAAAGCAACAGGTTTTGACCAAGATCAACCTACTCGGACTGCGCTGGCTGACCTGGGTGATACTTTTCGCAGATGCACAAAAGCCCCTATTTCACAGAGACGACCCATTTGGTGTTTAACGTCACTTTCAATCATGATTATTTCAGATGTATCGCGGAAGCCAGTGAACCTATCCGTGTTGTCCTGCAGTTTTCTTTACCTGGGCTTCGCACAGTATTCTTTTAAAACCACTGGCGGCTCTCCATTATAACCATCGTCGAAACAAAAATCAACGATGAGAGAGAAATAAAGTAAGCGTTAAAGCCCCAATAACGGCCAAAACAACGGAGTCTTAAAATGCATTTAAATTCAAACCCATTGTTAATGATTTTTAGGACCAGGTTAAAAGTAGACAAAATATAGAGCAACCTGGCAACTTTTGACCTTTTTGTAAGATTCGTTTTTCTTCAAGCAACCTTAACCGACCGTACAATAACACACTGTCATATTCGTAAAAATTTCCGTACTTTAAAGGGCCCACTTTTAAATGGTATAATTCAAAGTTAAATGCATTTAAACACCCGCGTTGTTTACTTTTGGTTGCTATTTGGGCTTTAATGCCCGGATTAATTAAAACAAGTCAACAAATCCTTTCTAAAATTTGTACAGAAAAAAAAAGGGGGGCGAGAATTAAAGGATCTGGCATGAGTTGGTGTTTGAGATAAAATTTTATTAAAACGAGTCTTAAAAAAATGTTATTAAGCGATCCTTTGCCGAGCTTGATAATCTTTTTTTGTGGACGAGTTTAATAAGATTTTATCTCAAAAGCCAACGAATGTCAGATTCTTTTTATCACATAACTGTATCCCAAAAATTATAGCTCATGACGTGTTAAAACAAAGACCAACATGTGCATGTGTACTGAAATTTACATAAAGCCAAATGGTTTCTTTGACAGGTTTGTACATTATAGACAAAAAATAGTTCCAAAGAAACTTGCATATAACGGTTTCGTTTTACACCTTGGATACTAAAATGTGCAGCATTGTTACAATCATCAGTTTTGACAGTCAATTTCACACACGAGTCTTGGTCGGTAAGGTTTTAAAAATGAGGCATATAATTACAGCGCCTTGACCAAATACGGCACTATTTTCTTATCTCACACATTTGTAAGACAAGAAAATTATTAATGGCTGTCTTATTTTGAAAAAAAGGGAGTTGTGTGATAAAAGAAGATATGCGAGAAAGAACTCCAGATAACGTTGACTAATATTCTAAAATGGTGCGTAATTATAAGTTATTTGTCAAATTTCACCCAAACAAAACCCTTTTAAAACATAAAATACTTGATTCAAATGAAGCAACAAAAAGTTACAACTTTAAACACGCAACAACCTCGTTTTCAGTTTGACCCTCGTGCCCCCTTTATGGCATTAAGGAGTTTTCCAATTACTCTGACGCATTCGGTCACCTGCTTAAGCGGAATTTGTTACATTAATTCTTTACCAAACGACAAAAATTCTCAACCAAAAAAAAAAAATCTAAAGTTTTTGCAAACGATCAAGTAACTATGACTCAAAATTTAAGATTTCTTCTTAAAAGGGTAGAAAAAATTGTGAGAAAAGGAGAAAATGCTGCTGAGCAGCATTTTCTCCTTTTCTCACGATGTTTTCAAAAGCCTATTTCCTTTTGCTTGTTTGGAATATTCCCAATTGTGTGGTAAAATGTTAAACCGTTAACTCATGTGAAATTATTGACTACCGTAATTCATGCTTTGGAGCAACAAATATGTTACGTCATTTGTAAAAAAAAAATAAACCTCCAATTATTGTCATTTCAAGGCTGCTTTCATTTTTTCAAAACAATTCAGGCAAAAAAGAAAAGTATAGCAATCAGGTATAATTAAGATCAGTCCTACACAGTTTCTGTGTAGGCTGCTATTGATATTCTCGGTCTGAAAAATCAACTGATTCTTCCCTTGACGCTGTATTGTGAATAAGGACTGCTTCTAAAGTGTTTTCTCCGCACATTATATTGGTGTACGGATGTTTTTCGTCCCGTACGTTTTGGTCCCGGACGTTTTGGCCCGCACGTTTTGGTCCGGACGATTTGGCTTCGGTCGTTTTGACCCGTACGCTTTGGCCTGGACGTTTTGATCCCGGACGTTTTGCCCTCAGAATTTTTCAGCCCCAGATGTTTTGGCCCCGGACGTTTTGGCCTCCGACATTTTGGCCCCGGACATTTTGGCCCAGCACGTTCTGGCCCGGGACTTTGGGAGCCAAATCAATAGAACAGAAATATACAGCCCAGTCAGTCCCTTATCAAATTCCTTATTTAAGAATAAATGTAGGCAAAGTTCAGACTGCACATTTAAGCAGACTGATCTTTTCCTACACAACATGTTTTGGCCTAGGACCTATTGGGCCGAATGAAATAAAAATAGAAACTGTCCCATCAGTCCGTTATGAATTCCCGTATTGAGCCCATTACCACACAATCTTGATTTTTAACAAAGCAGAGAAAGAAAGCTTTGGAAAACATTGTGGCAAAAGAAGAAAATGGTGGTAAGCAGCATTTTCTTCTCTCTCCACATAGTTTTCTATCCCTTTTTGGTGCAAAATCAACCCTTTGAGGGTCTTTTGGTCTGTGTGAAAAGGTATAATATATATGCGTAAATGGCTTGCAACACGCGAAAAGGAGCATTCGTAAAGTGTCGTCTTGGATCAGCCTGCGCAGTACGCCCAGGCTAGTCCGAGACGGCACGTTACGACCACATTAGATTTTGTGTTACAGTGGTCTTGCGCAAAACAGAAAATTACTTAAAAACGGAAAGTGTCGTTTCGGATTAGCCTGTGCAGGCTGATCTGACACGACACTTTACGCAAATGTCCGAATGCCCTTTTTCGCGTGTTGCAGGCCAGATCCCTGGTGTGATGATCTAATACAACGAAGTCTCAGCATCAGGTAGTCTGCTGGTCTTTACATTATCTGCTGCACCAGCTGTAGACAGTGTCATAATCTGGTTGGGTATGCAATTTGAATTCTTTGATTTGGGGCAAAATCTATGGTTTAAAATCACATTTCGTTTACTTGTATGTATATGTGATACAACATTAGTGTTTTGTTACTTTAGTTTACTGATTAAGTGTAATATTTATCCATGATATGAATCGGGCTAAAACGTCCTGCTCTGCCCTTTTTCAGGGCAAAAATAAAACGTCCGGGGCCAAAACGTCCAGGCCAAAACGTCTGGGGCTAACATGACCTACATTCCATTGTATTATAGCCTTCGAACGAACATACAAATTACATGTTTCACAGAGTGAATTTTACGTTTTCTTGAATGACGGTATATATAAGATTCGGTCAGGATTAACTTTGGTCGCTAAGAAAGATGACATTTTCCGAGCCCTGTGGCACAGTGGGTAGGGAAACTAGGAGGTCGCTGGTTCGTATTCCAGGCTCGGCGAATTATTTCCGAGGATGAATGATAGTCATTTCGCATAGATTCATTCCTCTCTCATCGCTGATCATTTTTTCGACGATGGATACGTGGGAAAGCAACCAGTGGCTTTGGAAGAATATTGTGCGAGTTACTTCTAAGAAAAAGGAAACTCCAGAAAAAAAAATGGATAGGTACCTGTTATACTGCGATATAACTGATATAATCTTGAAAAAGGCGGCAAACAACACACAACCAAACTTTTATGGAGATCGAAAGGAAGGTTCCCGATAAAATTGAAGATGGTTTGAGCCATAGTTTGGTTTATATCAAGAGGTTGTAGCTGACTGTGTAGATCGAAGATCAGAGTGCACGTTGTGTGCAGTCTAATCTTAATTTTACACGTCAACAAAAGCTGTTTAAACCTTTACCAAACAATCCCGTGTTATAACGGTCATGAAGAAGAAGGCTTTGAAAAAAATTTCGCAAAAGGAGAAAATGCTGGCAACCAGCATTTTCTCCTTTTCCCACAATGTTTTCTATCCATTCAGAAGCAAATTTCTTTCTCTGAGTATCATTTAAGTTGTCGTCTGCAAATGCTTTCAATTTTGAACAAGTCAAAAGTTTTGTCGTTTGGTAAAGAGTGTTAAGTCGTCAATTGGCATTTAGCCCTTAACCTGCTAAATAGCGAAAATAAAACTTTCAGGTCGATAGTAAAAACCCAAATATATACCTATTTCAAACTTATTTTGTGGGGAAAAATATTTCGTTATCGGACAGTGTAGATCCAAGATCAGACTGCACATTCTGTGCAGTATGATCTTGATTTACACTGTCCACAAAAGGTCAGCAAGTCGTGCTTGGCAGCCTAAGGATTAACGAGTTAAACCCGTAGATTATCCAATTATAGTATTAAACTTAAAAGGTGTACAAAATTAGCCCGTTAGATAATTGACAGCTGTTTATCTTATCTGATTGAAACATGGCATAATTGTAACCTGGAACCGAGCCACACGTCATTGCTCGCTTTTGTAGGCCGGGCAAAGTTCACACCGTGCCCTGCTTCTGCCGAACACGCCCTTCTAACCCTTTTAGTTGGTAGAGTACAGAACCTGAGAACAGGGGAAGGTGGTGTGAATACTCAACTGGGCTAATTTATTTCTGAGGATTGGTGATAGTCATTGCGACAAGACTCATTCCTCTCTCTATGTACATATTTTATGCCTAATAAACTTTATGTTATGTTATGTTCTCACCACTGATCAATGTTTCTACGATGGTTATGTGGGAAAGCAGCCAGGGGCTTAGAAAAAAATATTGTGCGAATTGCTGGTAAAAGAAACTTAAGAAAAACATGGATAAGTGCACTAGCCGCCGCGATACAACTGAAAAAATTGCTTAAAACGGTGTTGGAATCAATCAATCAATCAATCAATCAATCAATCAATCAATTAATTAATCAATCTAACCTGATTTTTCGAAAAAGAGCTATGCTTTTTGTCTGTACAGTGCAGTCTGATCTTAGTCTAATAGATCTACTGCGCCCACTACTTGATTGCATGCTACGACGAAGTTTCTTCGTTTGAGCTCGAATTGAAATTTTACAAGTCGTGAGAAGAAACAGGATGTTTTCATTGCGACAAAATACATATGAGCCGTGCTCTGTGAAAAGGGGTTTAATGCATCTGCAAAAAGTATCGACCAAGGTCAGCCTGCGCAGTCCGCTCAGACTGCCCTACCTCGAAACAGTTCGTTTTTGGTCAATTTTCTGCAGCTCAAAGGACCAGTTTACCTCATGATTCAGTTGGTTGTTAAAACGGATTTTATGGATCAAGAATTATGTGATGACTTGCTTGGTTTTATGCATCACTGAGATGTATTTAGCCCCTTTTGGGCGCCGTAGATAAATATCAGACTGCACAGTCTGAAGGTGCAGTCTAATCGTGAATCTACACTGCATAAAGGCTTTTTCCTCAGGGTCGTTTAAACTTGGGATTGTGTGGTAAAGAGTTTTCACAGATTCGGCTTAAGTCTGATTCCGTCCGTAAACATTGCGGAACAAAGGCAGACGGGGGATAAATTCGTTTGGTACAAAAAGGTGAATTTCTAAAGAAAAAAAAAATGTTGCCTTTTTCATTAAATAATTTATTAATAGTTGAGCATTGTGCACAACACACTGTACAATAGCTACGGCCTGATTCGCATCTACGCTGACCACTCACAAGCAACTAAAGGTCAGGACAAATGTAACACTAATGCTACTATTTTTGATGTTCCTGGCTATTTTCATCATATAGATACTAATTTGTCTACCAACGGTTTGGACACATTCATTTCTCACCGCTATATTTGGAATATGCTATTTTCGGCCGAATTGCAATTAATCAGAAATCGGTTTAATTTTCTGTCCGAACACATGGTATATTTATAATTTAAGGCCATTGTCTTATACGTGTAATACATTAGTCTATATACCATCCATGTGGAAAATGCTGATTTATAGCAAAGCTGCCGAGCGGTCGTGGTGCGATCGCGGTTGGATTGCTGCAGGAAGATTTCTCAGTGTCTGTGCATTTTTGCGGGCATTGCCCTTGCAATATTGCGATAGTTGCGACGTCAAGATCTTCTTCAGAATCGAACCACCACTGTTCCAGTAGATGATAAATAAATGATTCGAGCTTTCCCATAATGTTTTCGGACAAATTACAATAACATTTTCCTACAGTATTTCATCACTTCTACATTTTTTATTGGTCCAAAGTGTGCCGAGTCCTCAGTCATCTGGTTGTTCAGGCTCGGGATAACACAAATAGTCCGCATTCGATCACAGCTAGAGCCTTTCATGCATGAATAGTCTGTGATCAGCATTCGTCCTAGCTCTGGTACTGGTAGGTGACCAAGGAAGCTTGAATAGGTGTATTGTACCCGTGATCAAAACTTATTGAACGGATATTGCGAAAAATACATGTACAGTAATCGACTTTGACGTGCAGAAGATTTACAAACAGCAAAAGTTTCTATCCATGTCAGCCTGCGCGTATACTGCGCAGGCTGACATGTGTCGAAACTTTTTGCAAATGCATTAAACTCCATTTTCACAGAGAATTGCCCTAACTTATTTATCATATTTAACTATATTTTTACTAAGGAATTATCACATAATGATAGAATACAAAACAAGAGCACCACATGCGGGTGCCAACGCTCGACTGCGAGTGCTTGATTTTCAGTGAGAATTTTGAGTAGAAAAAGGAGCATAACTGTCTCAAAAATATTTTGACAGTTACCTGCCTCTGTTGTATGAGCTCCTCATTTGATAGTAAACAACTTGTTCAAGTTTTGAAGTCAATATCTTCATTAATTACAGAGATATCACAAGATATCAAAGTTTTCGCACCACGACGACTCAGACGACGCAGATGATGACGACGACGACGACCCCAGGGCTATGACAATAACCCGTCGTTTTCTTCAAAACGTCGGAGCTAATAAAGCTTATGACGATTAGTGGTAGGTAGTGATGATCAAACTGAACGTATACATATGAAATCAGCTGAAAAACGCAAAATCGCTTGTCAAGTAGGTCGGGCTTCTAAAAGATGTCAATTTGATAAAATCCAATGGCCTGTCTGTTGCCTTCTGTTCTTCGATCTATTGCGTTCAATATACTTTAAGATTATCTGATGAAATGCTTAATGTTAGAAGATGGGAGAAAACCGTTGAATTCCGTGTTTATTGCAAAATATTTAAAAGTTGTAAAGGGCGTTTCATTTCTTTACAAATAAATATTCCATAAACTGTTAATCTGTTTAAATGGCAGGCGATTTGAGCCAACGAAATTCAGTTTATCGTATTGACACCTTTGACTAAACCGCGTGCATTTACGCAGTTTTTGGGGGATTAAATATACACACATCCGATCCCTGCTATACCAAAAAGTATGGACTGGCGTAAACTTATGCAAACATTTACCCAAATCGTAAAGTTATGCAGTTGAATGAAACTTGATGCTTGCTTACATAAATTGCGTACGCAAATTTCGTGCCTATGCAGTTTGGAGAAAGGTCTTTCGTTTACTAACACAATCTATATTTCGCTTAAAAAGTTTTTGTAAATGTTAGCGCTCGTAATTGTTAAACCTCACAGCCTCTGTTGATACTCTTTCAATCTTCATTTTTCGATTATTATTATCATCATTATTATTATTATTTATGACAACATTTGCAGAAGACAAATCAAATTAAATCATGCATGGTCTTTAAATTGCAGGGATTTGCCTTTCAAAGTATAGAAAACAATGTGAGAAAAGGAGAAAATGCTGGTTACCAGGATTTTCCCTTTTTCTCATATTGTTTTCAAAAAGGAAAACTCTATCCTCTGAATCGTAATCGTTTGTTGAAGGGTCAAAAAATGGGTGTCCCAATACAATCTGATGGTTTTTACGACTGACCCACCCAAATCTTGGTTTGGTTAGTGAGGTTACGTTTAAGAAGATTCTACAGAACGTTTGTCCTAATCCGCAAAAGCTTCAACCCTTAGGCTGCTTAGTGCGACTCACTGATATTTTGCGGACAGTGTAGATCAAGATCAGACTGCACAGAACGTGCAGTCTGATCTTTGATCTACACTGTCCGATAAGGAGATATTTTTTCTAAATGAAATACCTTTGAAATAGCAAAATTTGGGTTTTCACTGTCGGTTTAAGTTTTATTTCACTATATTAGTAGGTGAAGGGTTAATTAAATACGATTGCGGTAACACGTAACTAGTGAAAATATACCAAATTACTTTACCTTTTTACCGTACGACGAAATTTTAGACTCGTCTGTATTGAAAGTATGTGCAGACAATATTCAAATATGACTCAAAAAAATGATTGGATATGTCTTTGGGAGAGTTAGAAAACATTCTAGAACAAGAGCGGCAAATTGTCGCAAGATACGCCCGTCCCACCGCAAAGGGCAATAACTCAAAAATTAAGGAAGCAAGAGTTATGATTCCTGTGCACTGCACTCCCCCTTGATGAGATCTATCCACCCATGAAGTTTCATAACCGTAGCTAGTATAGTTTTGGAGATATGCTCCGGACAAAATTCAAGTATAAAAAACAACAAAGGGCAATAACTCAAAAATTAAGCAAGCGAGAGTTATGATTCCTGTGCACTGCACTCCCCCTTAATGAGATCTATCCACCCATGAAATTTCATAACCGTAGCTAGTATAGTTTTGGAGATATGCTCCGGACAAAGAATGGGGACGCCGCCCGCCCGTCCACCCGCCCGCCCGCCACGGGTGATCCCATAATACGTCCCGTCTTCGACGGGCGTATAAAAAAGGAGAAAATGCTGGATGCCAGCCTTCAAAAGCCTTTTCCGCCAGGGTCGTTAAAGTTGATCAACTTCTCTTCTCGTATACCATATTTAGAAGACTATGGAGAAAAAATAAAAAAATAAAAAAAACAGTGAAGAAAGAAGTTTCGTATCAAGCAATGGCTTCTTTTTACATATTGTTTTCCTGTATGCAACTTCTCTGTGATTGCCAGAATGTGCTAATTTTGAATGATTGAAGTGTGTTATTCTCTGAGGGATGGGAAAGTTCTGACCTGATCACGGTAACCAATGTATCTGTCTATCTTGGACCAGTCTGCAGTATATTTTGATACGATGATTGTGTTTAGGTGAGGAATAGCCAAAAATGACCAAAGTCTCTTTATTTGTACTTATGTTTTCTTATTAACTTTTTACCAAACGACAAAGGTTTTTGACGTATCTAAATCCAAAGGATTTGCAGACGACAAATGAAATGTGGCTCAAATTATTGGATTTGCCTTCGAAGGATAGACAACATTGAGGGAAAAAGGAGAAAATGCTGGTTACCAGCATTTTCTCCTTTTCCCACAAAATTTTCAAAAGTTGCATTCTTCACCAAAACTCGGGATTGTGTGGTAAATGATTAAGGATTTGACTTTGACTTAACTTGATAATTTTTTTTACCTATTCACCAAAGTTCATTTCTTGAATGTCCGTCTCGAGAAACCTTTGAAATAAAAGTGTTCCAAATATATAGGCCTGAAGTGAAACGGATTAAACAATCGGCCTAGTTCGCTCATCCTTTTTAATTGCAAATCACAGACTGGCCGGCGACATGCCACGCCCGAATCCTTTTTTTTTTTCTCATTGGTGGGTTAGAGACCAGAGTCCAAGAACGTCTTGGGTCCGAGATTTTCGGTTAACATTGTCTTTTGGTTCCGTTTATTTTAGGAAGTTGCATTGATCGACAAAATAATATATCTGTCCAAATTGAAAGCATTTTCAGACGACAAATTAAATGTGGCTCAAATGATGGCATTTGTCTATGAAAGAATAGAAAGCATCGTGAGAAAAGGAGAAAATGCAGTTTACCACGCTGTTGCCGAGCCTGGTAGCGCAGTCGGATTTGAAACCTGGGAAAGGGTCGCTGGTTTGAATCCTCGGCTCGGCCAATATCTTTCCGATGACTGATGATAGACATCTCGACAGGATTCAGTCCTCATTCGCCGCTGACCGGTGTTTCGACGATGGTTATCCGGAAAAGCAGCGAGAAAATTTTGCGAAATACCAGTAAAATAAACTGTAGGAAGGTACGGAGAGGTGCTCTAGCCGCCGCGATATGACTTAATTAATGTTAAAATAGGTGTTAAACAATCAATCCTATTGGTTGTTAAAACTCTTTTCCTGCGATGTTTTCAAAATCATTATTTCTCGGGGTTGTTAAAACTCGGGGTTGACTGTTTCAGGATTAAGCAAGCTAATGATGCATTGGTGCTTTCCGTCGTGATCAACTCAAAGTTTATCGTCGAAGAAGGTGAAATCTCAGACCATATTAATAAATTGTCACAATCCCTGCTCCCGATGCCAAATATTTTTTGCGGTCGGTAGAGACTAAGATCAGACAGTACAGACAATGTTGTCTGATCTAGGACTTACATTTTTAATTATTCTGTGAAGCTTTCCGATTTAAATACCGCGCATTGCTATTCGTTTTTTATATGGAATGCGCGATGTCATATGTCGCTGTAAGCATTCATTCTTCTCACGGACGGAAAAAAAGAGGATAAAAGGGTATCACTGAACAATCTAAACTATTCGCCGTTTATCAGCTAAATACCTTCTTTAGATATCCGTTTGTCAATAAAATATAAATATCATATGATAATGACACTTCCGTTTACGTCAATTCCAATTCCATGTTTATTTCGCGATTAAACAAGATTAAATATTGACACGCGGAAGCCAAACTACCAACGGTCCAGACCATAAACTAACCGGACCGCAGAATTCAATACAATCTCGCAAAGTCATTCTCTATTTGTCCATTTTTCTGTCTTTCTGGTCGAAATTTATGTATAGTTATGCAATCTGTTTCTGCATTCTATAAGTCTTTCCTTATATCGAATGTCTTTCAACCGGAGAAATCAGGGGACGTATTCAACAACCAATCGAAATTCCATTCTTAGTCAAATTCTAGATTCAGAAAGTAATGCAATTTTGATTGGTTGACTGGTTTAGCCAATTAGAACTTGCGTTACTTTCAAATTTAGACAATTATTGAGAATTAGACGAAGAGTGGTATTAAGAATGTTGGTGAATACGACCCCTGTTTGACTGGCTTTCATTAACACCATAAGTAATGATCAAGACAATCGTGTCTTCAGTTCAAAATGTAATTAAAAATCTCTACCACATAACAAAATTTTAGACTTGTCCAAATTGAAAGTATCTTAAGATGGCAGAATACATGAAACTAAAAAGATGATTGCTGTCCTTGAAATGGGAGAAAACATAGTGGGAAAAGGAGAAAATGCTGGTTACCAGCATTTTCTCCTTTTTCCCACAATGTTTTCAAAGGCCTTCTTCTTCAGGGTCGTTAAAACCCGGGATTGTGTGGTAAAGGGTTAACCATATTGTCAGCAGTTTGTATTTTTGGAATAGAATCGTGATATTCAAGTCTAACTTAGCCAATTTGTCTGGGGCTAAACCCTTACAAAGCGAAACACTGTAAGATTTCCTTTTGCGGACATACAGTTAGGGGTGTCAAGTTCCATACGGAAAAGATTTGCAGACCAAAAATTAATTGTGGTAAAAGTGACAAGATCCGTATATGAAAGGGTAAACATTGTGGAAAAAATAATCGCAATCATTATGCTCTCCCTGTTCAACGACTTCTTCAAAAGGCTCCTGCTTTGAGGTCGTATAAACAGGGGATCAAAGAATTGCGGGGGAAAAGCGTCTACGGACATTATACCCTGCCCTTGTTTAAGGTACACCTGGATTATTGACCGGTGAAAATAGCATGAAATTTTAACGCTTATATGGAAAAACGTGATGAAAACGATACGCATGTATAATTAGTATCATTATATATCAATTTTATATCTAATTAAGTTGATAACTCCAATCAAGTAAAGAGTCACGATGTCGAGCTCCATGTGTGGTTTCACACTGACACTTCCATAAGCGAAATTAGGGGATTTTGCAGACGGAAATGATCATAATCTGACTGCACAAAGCGTGTAGTGTTATCTTCGATCGGTACCGTCCGCTCAAGACGGTCAAGCCTTTGGGATATATTGTATCTGACATAAATTTTCATTTGAGATAAAATTTTATCAAACAAGTCTAGAAAAGTGTTAGGAAGCGAGCCTCTTGCGAGCTTAATAACATATTTTCGTAGACGAGATTAATAAATTTTTTACCTCAAAAGCCAACGAATGTCAGATTCTTTTTATCACTTAACTGTATATCAAGAAATACATTTCATGATGTGTTAAAACACAGGCATTCTTATTATACTGCAAAGAAATTTCTCGTGATCTGATTGGATAATATGCCCCGAACATATATATCATGTACACTGGCAGAACCCACGTAAAAGCAGTTTCCCTTTCGGGAGCCCCGTATACATGACTACACTTTCAACACAACATTCAAAAGGCAGTGGGGCTACACCTAAGCAAGGTACGTCAACAAATCCAGGTACTCCAGATCAACCACAACCCAAAAATTTGCCTAATGCTGTTACACCTAACCAGATACTGGCTCATCATTTATCACCCATGGGACCGATGTACCCTTATCCTCCTACATACACGAATTTGAGTCAAGGATCGCCAGTTCTGACCCAATCTCCCCAATCAACAGCTTATCCACAACCTACTGCGGAGTTTTTATCCAAGATTATGACCCGATTCGACGATATTGATAGCAAATTAAATAATATTAATGTCACACAGTCTAAGATTAAACGTTCGATCGAGACAATAACAAGGCGATTAGATAAGATGGATGCAAGAATGAATGAGTTTGAAAAAACCCAGACTTTCCTCTCTGATCAGTATGACGCTCTTATTGCTACCAATGAATCAAACAAAGTTGCCATTGAAAGTTTACAGACTGATTTGGTTAAGACGCAGGAGTGTAACGAAAGTCTGCAGGAAGATATCACTGATCTCAAATGCCGTTCTATGCGTGACAATTTGTTGTTTTTTGGGATAGAGGAAAATAAGGGTTACAATGTACTAGTTTCTGACCAGTCCAGTAACGAAGAACCGGTTTTCCAGCCTGATCACAGTACGTCATCTAGCTGGGGTGGTGAGGATTGTGTACACAAGGTGCACGAGTTTTGTAAAAATGTGCTTAAAATACCCGACCCTGTTCTACATAAAAGCATAAATAGAGGTCATGGCATCGGACGATTCCAAAGGAATAAAACTCGACCAATAGTCGTTAAGTTTTGTGATACAAAGTCAAAAATGGCCGTGAAGAATAGCTTGAAAAACATAAACCTTAGAAATACCAATTTTAATGTAAAAGACCAATTCCCACAGGAAGTTATGGAAAAACGTCGCAATCTTATTCCTGCAATGTTACAAGCACGAGGGCAGGGCAAAAAAGCAGTGTTAGTGGGTGACAAGCTATATATACTCAGTTCCATAAATAAGTGTGCACTTAATTTGCTTTTATTTCTCGTCGCATGTTTCACTGAAGACCAACAAATTTGGTATCATACTTTAGTTCAGAGTCTGTAGAAAATGCCAGGCTAATCAGATTTTTACTAACAGAAAGTTTAAGTTAGGTTTTTGCAGTTTAAATGAAGGTGGTACTAAAATCAAAGTTGCAAAAGTACTCAAAGACTAAAGTAACATTAAAGTTAGGTTTTGGCCACCGCTCTCGTTCAGGAATGGAATAATATTCCTGATGCAATGATTTTACGTTATGTAAGGTCTATGCGACGTCGAATAATTGCCTGTATCGACAGCAGAGGTGGCCACACAAGATATTGATTGAAAAATTACAAGAACTTTAAGAAACATGTGAAACATGGCAAAAACATAATGATATCCATAAAATACCTGGGTACGGATCAGTTTGTATTCCTCGTAAAACTTTATTAAATGAAAGGGCTAAACGCGGACACGGGGGAATTAGTTTATTTTACAAGTTGAATATACAGAAGGGAATATGTGTACTGGAAAAGCATCCAGAAGGTATTTTATGGATAAAATTATGCAGACGATTTTTCAAATTGGACAGAGATGTATATGTTTGTTTCGCATATGTACCGCCGAATACCTCTCCATATTATAAAATTAATGATGAAGGTTTTTTGAAAGCATTGAGCGAGGGATTCAGACATATGCACAGTCCGGATATATATCGCTGATTGGAGATTTTAATGCTAGATGCGGAAAGAAAAACGATTATTTTCATGTAAATGGTAGCTTTTTAAAATATGCAGATGTTCAATGTAATTCGTATGAAGAGAAGGATTTCCCTGTACGATTTACATCTGATAATACCTTAAATCAATCTGGTAACAGATTCGGATTTATGTGCTGCAAGCGATTTACGCATTGTTAATGGTCGAATTGGGGATGACGCGGGTATTGGGGCTTGTACTTTTTTGTCTAGTTTGGGCACAAGTTTGATAGACTATGTTATTTGTTCTGTAGATATGTTTTCTTTAATCTGTAATTTTATTGTTCATGATTTTCAGTCTGTATCATCGCATGCACCAGTTGAACTAGATTTAAAGGTGAATGTAGAGCTTTCCACAGATGAATCTAAAACTAGCCACGACAAAATAGTGTGGGAACAGTCCTGATCGCATGAGTATGCTGAAAACATTAGTTGTCATTTAAATGTTTTGAATGATGTTACAGACAGAATTATTTCACAGAATTTAAATCTTAGTAGTGGTATTGATCAGCTATTTAAATGTATTTATAACACGGCTTTTTCGATTTTTGGTAGAACTATAAATAGTAAAAATCATCGTAAATTTAAAAGCCCCTGGTTCAACAAGGATTGTTTTACTGCTCGTCAGCAATTTAGGAAATCGCACAGGGTGTACCGTAAAAACACTTCTTATATAAATGCGAACATACTTTTCTAAAAAGCGGAATTATGTAAATACGAAGAAAAAAGCGCGCTATTCTTATAACCGACAATTGAGGGATAAATTGACGGGATTAGCTAAAAATAATGCAAACGCATTTTGGAATGAAATTAATAAAACGCGAAAAGGTAATGACGTTAAACCAACCATATCGAATTTGCAGTTTTTTAATTATTTCAAAGATACATTCTCAGGAGATGATACCTTTACGAATACTGATATAGAAAACGAATTACATTCTGAGGAAAGTAGCAACACATGTATTGATTTGTTAGATCGTGAATTTGAGGTAGATGAGGTTAAACGGGCCATTGGCGCTTTAAAACGGGGGAAAAGTGGAGGTGTAGATTTATTGATACCTGAGATGTTTTTGGAGTGTAAAGATATCTTATCACCTATATTATGTTAACTATTTAATTACATGTATGATAACAGTGTGTATCCGTCAAATTGGTCACTTGGAGTAATAGTACCTGTACCTAAAAAGGGAGATAATTCAGATGTAAACACTTATCGTGGTATTACACTAACTAGTATATTTTCAAAAATTTTATCTCAAATTATAGAAAAGCGTCTAAGAGACTGGGCCGAACAAAACACCGTTCTCTCTGATTATCAGTTTGGTTTTAGAAGCGGTAAAAGCACGACCGATTGCATATTTATTTTAAATTCAATAATACAGACAGTCATAAATGTGGGAAAAAAAAGCCACTTTTCTGTGCCTTTGTTGATTATAAAAAAGCCTTTGACAGTGTGTACCGCAATGGCCTTTGGCTCAAATTATTAAAATTAGGAACCTCGAGTAAAATTATTAAGATGTTAGGGTCTATGTATAGCGATGTCAAAGCGTGTGTACGGTCGGATAACATTATAAGCGAATGTTTCAGTTGTCTAAATGGTGTAAAGCAAGGAGAGCCTGTTTCACCCTTGATGTTCATTTTGTTCATTAATGACCTCTATGAGAGCCTTCTCAATGATAATGATGATTATATAACTCTAAATGATTTAAAATTGTTCCTATTATTATTTGCTGATGATGCAGTCTTATTTTCTTATACTAGGGAAGGCCTTCAAATTTTATTAGATAGGTTAAAGAATTACTGCGACAAGTGGGGGCTCACAGTTAATACTAGCAAAACTGTGGTTATGGTCTGTAAAAATGGACGCCCTAGCCAGGATGCTGAAATATATTATGACGGGAAGAAACTAGCCACAGTCACAAACTTTTCCTATTTTGGAGTAACATTATCTTATAATGGAAAGTTTCATCTAACTTAAAAAAAAAGTTGTCAGAACAAGCCTTAAAAGCGTTATTTGCATTGAATTCCACATATTTCGGAAAAATTGCATTTGTTCGATTCACTTATTCTTCCAATCCTAATGTACGGAGCTTGTATATGGGGCCTTCATAAGGCTGATGACATTGAAAAAATACATTTGAAATTTTTAAAACAGATCTTATGTGTACGTACGCAGACTCCAACCGCAGCCATATATGGCGAAGTGGGTCGTTATCCACTGATTGTACATCGCAAAATAGCAATTATAAAATATTGGCAAAAGATACTATCAAACCCTAGAAGCCTTTTATGTAAAGTTTTTAATATGAAAGACAACAATGGTAATATCGTAAATGGTTTTCATAAAAATATTATATATATATATTAAATAATTTAGGACTATCATTCATGCATAGTAAATCGACTGTTACAAAAGCAGATATACAAATGATAACTAGAAAAATAAAGGACACATTTATTCAAAATTGGTTTACGGATTTAGAAAACTCATCTAAACTGCAATGCTACAGATCTTTTAAAATATGTTTTGAATATGAAAATTATCTTAACTGTGTTATTAATGATAAACAAAGAATTGAACTTACAAGATTAAGATGTTCATCACACCGTTTATTGATTGAGGAAGGTAGATTCAATAGCACACCAAGAGAGAATAGAATCTGTAAATTATGTAATCTGAATGAAATAAAAGACGAATTTCACTTTGTAATAATATGTCCTCTTTATCAACAAATTAGAAGTCAATTAATACCCAAGTTTTATTATACTCAACCATCTATGTACAAATTTATTTTATTGATGAAAAATGATAATAAAAAAACTACAAATAATTTAAGTAAATATATATGTATGGCCAAAGATAAACGTCAGAGTAACAAGTAAAAAGGATAGAAATCCTTAAAATAATTAAATTGTTTAGGTTTGAACCCATATTGTACTTTTCTCGTACTGTTTTTGTCCAAAGGTGCACGTAAAAGCTACATACTGAAACTATTAGTACATATGATAAACTTTGTAACTGTCTTGTACAATTATTTATTTTGTAATAGCAACAACATTGTATTATGTTATGCTAATAAAGTATTGATTAATTGATTGATTGATTGATTCAAATTGGCGGCATCGATCGGTCGATACGAGCTGGAATCTTAGACAAACATACTGAGTAGCCTGCACCATATTATTACTAGTTTCCCTTGATGGTTGTCATTAAAACGGAAAGAATGAATTATTTTTCAAAATAAATGAATATAGAACTTTACATGTATTAGGCCTATCGTTTGATGTCATTCTAAAACAAAATACACTGGGGTTAACCCCGTCGTCAGGTAAGCAAAGTGTGAAGTGTCGAAACTCATACATTGTGCATAACGTTAAAAGGATAACCTAATGGTCGTTTGAGGCCACTAATTGTCGTTTACTTTTGCCAACAAAATCATTAAAATGCATACATGTAGTTACTTACCTTGAAGTTGTTTAAATCCAAGTTTAGATAAAGATACGAAAAATGTCTATCGCAGTGAAATCATCAAGATTATGCACCAAACTACACGTCTTACCAAGGTTTCAGTGACGTCAGTTCCCAGTGACGTCAGTTTTCATTGAATTGGGGCACTCAGAAGGGAAATTCTATTTCGTCAGCGTACTCAATTTTTAATACCATAAAACAGGGAAATTTCGCTTAACACACGTTGGAATGGTAAAACTTTGCAGTATAATAGATTCGTTGTACAGTCAGGTGGCAGGGGATTTGGAAACTTGTTTACGGCTGTGGTGAATAATGTCGCCACCTCGCCTTCGGCTCGGGGCGACATGATTCACCACAGCCGTGAACAAAGGCTCGGGGCGACATGATTCACCACAGCCGTGAACAAGTTTCCAAGTACCTGCCACTTGACCGTACAACTAATGTTATTGTACTGCAAAGAAATTTCTCGCAATCTGATTGGATAATATGCCCCGAACAAATAATCATGTACACTGGCAAAATCCACGTAAAACAAGTTTCCCTTTCGGGAGCCCCGTGTACATGATTATTCTTTCAACACAACATCCAAAATGGCGGCGTCTATCGATACGAGCCGCCCACAAGACAAACATATGAAATTCGAGCATTGTAGTGTTAAAAGGATAACCTAATGATCGTTTGAGGCAACTAATAGTCGTTTACTTTTGTCAACAAATCATTAAAATGCATAGTTGCTTACCTTAAAGTTGTTTGAATGCACGTTAAAAGAAAAAATGCGTCAAGTGCCTATCGTATTGACATTATCGAGTTCATTCACCAAACTTCACATTTTACCAAGGTTTCAGTGACGTCATTTCCCAGTGCCGTCACTTTTCATTGAATTTGGGCACTTAGAATGGAAATACGATTTCCTCAGCGTACTCATTTCGTGAATACATAAAACAGAGAAATTTCGCCGAATACACGTTGGAATGGTAAAACTTTGCAGTATAATAAATTCATTATACGGTCAGGTGGCAGGGGACTTGGAAACTTGTTAACGGCTGTGGCAAATCATGTCGCCACCTCGCCTTCGGCTCGGGGCGACATGATTTGCCACAGCCTTGAACAAGTTTCCAAGTCCCCTGCCACCTGACCGTACGGGGCGAGGTGGCGACATGATTTGCCACAGCCGTGAACAAGTTTCCAAGTCCCCTGCCACCTGACCGTACAACTAATAATGTACATGTGCACTGAAATTTACACGAAGCCTATTCGCTTCTTTGACAGTACATTACGGACGAAATATACTTCAAAAGAAACCTGCATGTAATGGTTTTGTTTTGCATCTAAGGATGATAAAGTTCACAGCTTTGACACGATCACCAATTTTGACAGCTAATTTTGCAAAGAAATCTGGGTCAGCAATGTCTTAGAAATACGGCGTATAATTACAGAGCGTTATCCAAAAACGGCATTATTTGCTTGTCTCAATGGTGTGTAAGATAAGAAAAATTCGTAATGACTGCTTTTCGGTAAAGGGGTGGAATAATAGCAACTGATATATGGTAAAACCCACATTGAAGTGGTGTATAATTTTAACTATTTGGGAGTTTTTTTTTTTACTATACTGTGTTTTTCAATTTGAACAACCAATATTTGGTTGGTAGGTCTCTTATAGTTACCCACATCTTGACCAATAATGTATTTAGATATCACGTTAATCAAAATATAACGTTACAACTTTTTTATGCTTTTGTGGGATAGATATTATGATTGACAAATATTGGGTTTAACCAAAACAAAGGATCCGGAAGGAGTCAACCTTAAATTTGGAACACATGATATCCTCTTCTTGAGAAATGTAACTTTTAATTATAATAATGTACACGAGCTTTCGGCGGTACAACCGCCTTCTTCTAGTGTGATCCTGTGATTGTATCACAGGATCACACTAGAAGAAGGCGGCTGTACCGCCAAAAGCTCGTGTACATTATTATAATTAAAAGTTAAATTTGGAAAATAGTTTTTGTAGTAAGGTAATCTAATTGTAATGCAGCAGCTTATGGTTGTTTGGGACTTACCTACTTTATGTAAAAAGACACGTTATGCTGGTCAATTACTTGTCTAAATGATTGAATTAAAAAAATATTTTATCAAATACTTTCTATGATGTTATGATAAAAATTTCAATGCATGGTAAAACGAATTGGTTGACCAAGACAAAGTTATTACTTCAAGAAAATGGATTCCTGTACGTTTAGGAGCATCCCAACACCATTATTTAAAAGCAATTTATAGTTTCATTTAAGCAAAGGTGGGTTGATTCTTATAGGGAAACATGGTTTACAGATATTTCCACCGTTACTGTTTTATCCACTCCCCCCCCCCCCCCCCCTAAAGGAGAAGTAAGAATATCTTTACCAAGAGATTTTTAGTTATCAAAAGTATGTACCTTTATGCGTAACGTATTTACTGAATCTGAGAGGCATGGTAGTATCAGATTATCTAGAAGTGAATGCCGTTATCGTGGTTTAAATTCGATTGAAGAAGAATTTCATTTTATTTGCTGAATGTCCTTTCAAGTTTGCGCAAAAAAGTATAAAAAAAAAAAAGTTCTATACAGTTAGTCCAAGTATGCACAAATTTATATGTTTGATAACAAGTAATAATTACTAGGTTTTAATATTTTGTACGTTTATAAAACTAGCTTCCTACGCAGCACCGATTGCGAGGAACTATCTATTTTCCGATAAGGTATGAATTGATATATATCTTTTCCATATTTTTCTTATTTTTTAAAAAAAATTCTTGAGAATGAATTTAAGAATGTTCGTAAGAATAGGTGGTGAAAACAGACCAACGACTATACAGGACACATTTTTTTCCAAGTCACTGGCTGCTTTATAACAGCAGAAGTAGAAACGATGTTAAATAGATTCATGGAACTTTCAAGTCAAGACTAAAAACCCCAAATTTACTGTTTCAAAGCTATTTTGAGGGGGGGATATCTGGATATCTGCTTATCGGACAGTGTAGATAAAGATCAGACTGCACGTTCTGTGCAGTCTGATCTTGATCTGCATTGTCCGCCAAAAGGTCGTCGAATCGCGCTCAGCGGCCTAAGATTTAACATTATTTCGGTTATATTGCGGCAGCCAGGACACCTACCTATGCTTTCCTGGGGGTACTTTTACCAGTACTTTGTACAATATTCTTCCCAAGCCACTGGCTTCTTTCCCACATAGGACTAACGGACGGACAGAATATGTTGTCAAATAAGTACACATATGTAAATCTTTCATTTTAACCCTTTACCAAACAACAAAATTTTAGATTTGTCCCGACTGGAAGCATTTGCCGACTCAAATATGACTCAAATAATAAGATTTTTCTTTGAAAGGGTAGAAATAGAAACCATTGTAGGAAATGGAGCAGTTACCGTCATTTTTTTCCCCCAGAAAGTTTTTAAAATATTTCTTTCCAGGGCTCGTCTGAAATCTGGATTGTTTGGTAAAGGTTAACTTAGACTGAAATTTCGAGTGATATGTTGACCGGATTCTACTTATTCTTCTAGTTATTGACATTTTCCTGTAGTTACAATTTCGCGTTTTTTCATGTCGCAACCACTTTGACAAACCAGACCATTGATGATTATACAGAAATAAATCATGTCTCGAAATAGAAATGAGATTTTCTCAAAGAAAGACTTTGAAAAAAAATTCTTTGAAACAAAACGTATGCTAGATCATAAGGAACTGACCACAAGCATCTGTCATTCTGTTTTTTCTACCTAAAGCCCCCATCTCCAGCGCACTTGAGTTATCGAGTTGATTGTGTATAGATTTACCTCTTTACCAAACTATAAAATTTTGGACTAGATCAAATTGAAAGCATCTGCAGACGACAAATAAATGTAGCTCAGATGATGATTTCTGTCTTTGATATGGTAAAAAAAAAACCATTGTGGTAAAAGGAGAAAATACTGGTTACCAGCATTTTCTCCTTTTCCCACAATGTTTTTAAAGGCTTCTTTTTCAGGGTCGTTAAAACTCGGGACTGTGCAGTAGAGAGTTAACTTATTCCGCGTATCGCCAGCTCAAATGTTTTGCGGGAAGTGTAGATACAGATCAACCTGCACGATCATGAATTGTTAAACACTTTCCCAGAAGACACAGTTTTAGATTTCTCCATACTGATAGCATTTACAGACGAAAAGTTACTTGTCTATCAAATAATGAAAATCATCTTTGAGAGGGTAGAAAGCATTATGGGAAACGAACAAAATTCTTGTTACCAGCATTTTTTCTGTCTCCCACAATGCTCTCAAACTTTGACCTTCCTTAGGGGTCGTTAAACGGAGGCTTGTTTGGTATAAGGTCAAGTTTATTGTACCTACTTCGTATCCATAATAGGGCCCTACCCAATAGTTGGTTTCCTTAGTTAGACTGTTTCAAAAAGATCGGCTCTACAAGACGACGAGCTCCAAATAGTTTAAGCGGTAGGCCGTTAGCCTTGTAAGCAACAAATCTCAGGACACTTGAGAGCGTGGGTTCGAGCCCCACGATTGGCCAACTAAATATAACTACAAGTCTTTATGAGGCTTCCGTTAAACCGAGGCCCCTTGTGACGGTTCTGTACAAAGTTCACGTCAAAGAACAAGGCGTAGCTTAGGATAGTTCCAGCCTGTATCATGAAATACATGTAACCCCTGTACCATAACCGACAGCCTCCGGTGGAGGGAGTGGAGACGTCACTCATATGGGCAACCGGTGAATAAACATAAGAAACAATCAACTGGACGATAGTTGCCTTATAATCGTCCAAGTCGAATTTAGCTGTAATGATGAGATTTGTCTTTTAAATGATCATAAGTATGTTTGGAAGAGGGGAAAATGATGTGCAATAAGCATTTTCTCGAAGGCCTTTAAAACATTGTTTCATTGGGCTGACCTGGGTCGATACTTTTCGCAGATGCATTAAACCCCCTTTTTCACAGAGCATGGCTCACACACGCACGCACGATAAAAACGGTCATTTAAAGTAGCCTAATTCTCGTCCTCCCACCCCGCCCCCCCCCCACCTCACCCCCAAATAAACAGCCTTAATATTTCCTGTATCAAAGTTGTGTCCACCAGAATATGTAACAAGAGCACTGCATGCGGTTGCCAACGCTCGGCTGCAAGTGCTTGACTTTCAGGAAAAATTCTAAGTCGAAAAAGGGGCATAACTGTGTCGAAAATACTTTGATAGTTACCAGTCCTTCTTGTTTAGTTTTCCCTTTCGATAGTTAACAACTTGTCCAAGTTTGAAGTAAATATCTTCAGTAATAACAGATATTACAAAATGTCAAAGTTTTCGCACCACCACGACGCAGACGATGATGACGACGACGACGCCATGGCTACGACAATACCTCGACGTTTTTTTCGTTAGCAGCCGAGCTAAAAATGAAATCAACAGTGTAGATCTTCGATCAGTTGCACATGTACAGTCTGATCTTGATCTATACTGTCTGTGAGTCCCAGCGCTTTGAGGGTCAGGTTGTTTCCTCTCACGCAAACACCATGGAGTATATAGTGTACAATTCATATCAATCATGAGTCACGCTTTTGTTCTAGAATTGCAATCCCTATTAATTATAGATAAGGCGCCAGAATTTGCTTTAATTCCGACTTAACACTTAGCGAACGTTTATCACAGTCCACCCCACTGACATTGGCACTGACAGTGCCAAATATCTGGTAACCACTATTTTCCCCTTTCGTACAAAGAATTGTTACCTTTAAAATACAAATACGACCATTTTATTGTTAGTTTGTCGTCTGCAAATGCTGCATATATGGACCAGTCTACATATAGAATTACATTTTTTTTCGGATCAGAAGTTTTTGGAGAGAAGTCGTTTGAAAAGATACAAGCACTTTGTGTCAAGTTTTGCAAATGTCGAGACAATTAAATCCAATTGAGCCATACCAAGCAATTCATCACATAATTATGGATCAATATTATCCGGGCTGAAGCAAACAGTTTCAGCTCAGGTCAGCCTGCGCGGACTGCCCAGGCTAATCTGAGTCGATACTTTTTGCAGACATATTATACCCCGCTTTTACAGAGCATGGCTCATATACATGAGCCAATCAGCTTACAGATTTCACGTTTTATCTAATTACTGCATGGTTATTTCAGAGGTGATGTGAGGACAGTTTTAACCTTTATCCATATTTCGTCATTGGCAAAGTTTATCGCGGAGCTGGTTGATTATCAGGAAGATTTCCGGGGTAGAAGTAGATATCTGTATATAGAGGTACAAAATAGACCCAAGTGAAAAATTTTAGCCAGACGACAAAATTTTAGATTTGTCGAATTTGAAAGTAATTACGGTCAACAAAAAAAATGTGACTCATGCAATGTAATTATACCCCCATCTACGAAGTAGAGGGAGGTACACTGGTTTCACCATGTCTGTCTTTCTATCCGTCCGTCCGTCCGCCCGTCTTGTTTTCGTTACCGTGCTTTAACTTTCATGACATTTGACCTAGGACCCTAAAATTATATACAAGCATTGCTCATGACCAATGGAGATATCCTATGGGTTTTTAGGTCAAAGTTCAAGGTTAAAGGGTAACTTTGTTTGAAAATCGTTTCCGCGCTCTAACGCAATAGCTGTTTGACCTAGGACCCTGAAACTGTATACAAGTGCTGCTCATGACCCAAGGAGGATTGAATTTTGATCATATGGATCAAAGGTCAAGGTCACATGTGATCTTTTTTTCTTAAAGTCATATCCGTTCTCTGATTGTGCTGCTTTAGTGACAAGGTGCTGGTGGGGGGGGGGGGGGGGGGGGGGCGGAGGAGTATTTGTCCGCTTTGTTCTAGTTTGTTGTTAAGAGGTTAGAAGCCATTATGGAAAAAGTAGAAAATGCCGGTGACCAGCATCTTCTCCTTTTCCCACAATATTTTCAGAAACCTTCTTTCTTAGGGTCATTAAAACACCGGACTTTGTGGTAAAGGGTTAACGTACTTGCAGATGCCACCTATCAGCTTCTCTGCGGCCCTTAATACTGGGTCCGTATACACCAACCATTCTTAAGAACGTTCTTAGTCTTATTCCCCAATATTTTCTAAATTTGATAGTAACACAACTTCTGATTGGCTAAACCAAATGGTTTAGCCAATCAGAAGCTGTGTTACTTTCAAATATTGAAAATTCTTCAGAGTAAGACTAAAAACGTTCCTAAGAATGGTCAGTGAATGCGGACCTTGGTACTGAAGCAAACTCATGGACAAGAGAGCGTAATATAAGGCGTGGATATTCACCAATGTCTCTGCTCATAGGCACGTTGCGCTGGTTTTTGACATTGCGAGACAGGATGATGACACCGATTATGTTTAACTCTTTACCAGACGACATAATTTAGACTGGTCAAAATTGAAAGATGATCCAGACAACAAATTAAGTATACTTAAAATTATGGAATTTGGCCTGGAAAGGACATAAAACATGTAGGAAATCGTAGTAGGAAAAGGAGAAAATGCTGGTTACCAGCGTTTTCTTTCCCTTCAATGTTTTCAAAAGGCTTTTCAAAATGTTTTCAAGGGGCATTTAAAACGTTTTCAAATGGATTTCCCTACAGTGTTTTCAAAAGGCTTCTTTCTCAGGGTCGTTGAAACTCATAATTGTTTGTTACAGGTGTCGAGTATAAAATGCATCTGTCACCTACGTAGACGCGAAGTATTTTGTCCGCTTGTCTCTCTTCCTATTCACAATTTACCTCTTTTTGCGTAGACTATTTTTCAATGGGTGCGACTAAGCATTTCTAGGAAAACCAATAAAAAGTTACGTTTTCTAGAGTAAACAAAGTTTATGACGTCTGGCGGTATTTCAAGTTAACTTTTCCGACCAGTAGACAATTAACGCCTCTGCATTTAAAGTTACAAGGTGTTGACCTGCTTTCTGACATACAAGAGTAAAATGTTTTTACGAACAGATACTGCTATATATCGATACAAAAAAAAAAATTTTATATAAAATTCAGAATGAAATCGCCTCTCTACTAGTTAGGAATTCTAGATAATTTTACTTCCAGACTAATACTCACGTGGACCCTATAGCTTTTTCTCAGAATTGCATTAAAATATAGGTTTGATGATGCCAAAATTCAGGAGCCACTACCACCAACTGCTTGCTGTGCTATTCCCTGAAACCATCGTTGACCTAGCAGTCAAAGCCCCCTCCCAGATCGATATTGCTTAACATTTAAAGAAATGTTCCAGATATATACCCCTGATAGAGTTACACAGTACATTAAGAAACCTTTTATATAGAGTAACAGTTCTAGGTACCAAGGCGAACGTCAGCTCTATAACAAGGTAGTATATAATAGTGTCCCTGTACACAAACACAAGCTATACATTTATATCCCTGGTATACGAGGGATACTGCTTTATTATTTCATGTAGACAAGAATACTGCTTTATTATTTCATGCTTTTCGGTAGTTTATCGAGAAATAAATATGTTATTGAAATATTGTTCGATATTTCATGTTTACGACCAGTGAAAAATACCGATTTTATTTTCTAACTCTTCAATTGAAGGCGAAAACAGTAGTTCCCGCGCACTAGTTACCTAGGTAAACAATACGTGCCATTCAACCAGATGGAAATATGACGTAATTTACCCTACGTTTCTCGCGCTTTACGTAATATTGTAATGCGCTGTTATGCGGAGGGGGTACGCCACGGGGAATTACCGAAAACAATTGTACTGGTCTTGATGAAAGTTTCCCCCCACACAAAAAAAGGGGGTTAAAAGCATGAAATACATATTTTTTTTTTTTCGGTGAAAAATCGAAATTTATTTAATCGAGTGAACATCATCGGTAATATTTCAACGAGCCATCCGTGAAAACATTACCGATGATGTTCACTCGATGAAACAAATTTCGATTTTCACCGAAAAAACAAATATACCCTATGTCCTTATTGTCTTAACATAACCTAATTGTTATTTAAAAACGTGTTTAAAAATTGTGGAGCGGCAAGAGCCCTGCCCGAGACAGGGTGGGGAGCTGTTACATGCTTCACATAGAGTTACACGGGGAAGCTTTATTACCTGGAAACATAAAACCCAAATCCATATAAACCATGCTCTGTGAAAAGCGGGCTTATTGTACCTGCATAAAGTATCGACCCAGGTCACCTGCGATGTCCGAGAAGGCTAACCTGAGTCAAAAAATTTTGCTCATGGTCAATTTTCTACATGTCAAAGGACCAGTGTACCTCATGATTCACTCAGTTGTTATACAAAATGGATTTTATGGATCCATATTATGTTATGACTTGCTTAGCGTCATGCATCACGTAGATGCATTAAACCCTTTTTTCCCAGAGTATGACCTAATCATACTGTTTGATGCATTAACTTGTGATCCAGTCCACTCTGTACAGAACGACAAAGTTTTGGACTTCTCCAAATCCAAAGAATTTGCAGGCAAAAAAAATAAATGAGCCATGCTCTGGCAAAAGGGGGCTTAATGCATCTCCGTGATCCATGGTACCAAACAAGCCATCACATACTTATAGATCCATAATATCCACTTTCTTTAACAACCAACTAAATCATGAGAAAGACTGGTCCTTGGGCATACAGAAAATAAACCAATAGCGAAAAGTGTCGGCCCAGGTCAGCCTGCGCGGACTGCGCAGGCTGACCTGGGTCGATACTTTTCGCAGATGCAGCCTGCGCGGAGTGCGCAGGCTGACCTGGGTCGATACTTTTCGCAGATGCATTAAGCCCCCTTTTCCAAGAGCATGGCTCAAATGTATCGCAAATTGTGGTATTTCTTTTTGAGCTTGGTAGCTGCTTACCTGCATTTTTCCTTTACCCACGATATGTTTTAAAAGCCTTCCTCGCTAGGGTCTTTAAAACTCGAGATTGTGTATGGTAAAGGGTTAAATAAATGTGTACAAGGGGTCAAAAAGCATATTCAATATGTATACATTTTTCTTGTTGGGATCGTCAAGGACCCCATAGATTCTAAAAAAGACTTTATAACGATACCTGCGAGTACAGATATGCAAAACACCATTAACCGTACGTGGTCGTTGTATAATTCGTACGACCTTGAATTATTTACACGTATATATCGCTAAGCTCGGTTTAACTCTTTACCAAACGACAAAATTTTAGACTGGTCCAAATTGAAAGCAGTTGCAGGCGACAAAATAAACGTTACTCAAAAATTGAAATTTGTTTCCAGCAGGGTAGAAAACATTGTGGGAAAAGGAGAAAATGCTGGTTACCAGCATTTTCTCCTTTTCCCACAATGTTTTCAAAAGGCTTCTATCTCGGGATCGTAAACACCAGGGATTGTTTGGTAAAGGGTTAATAAGTAAGTGTTTTGATCAATATTTATAAATTATCTACGGTCATACAAGGTCATTATCCATAAAGCACGTGACGCGACTAAGATCGTTTTTCTTACTTTGTTTCCTGTCCTCAAAAGTATTCACACTCTTTTTCACGACATCCATGATGGACACCCAAGCTATAAATAGTAGCGATAAAAGAAGACATGTTGACAATAAATTGCCTTTAATAGACTAAGATTAAAATTTTGTCTATAATATCTTGAGTCTCTTTTCTTTTTAATGAAACTTTAAAAAGAGATTTATAAAAACGTGCTAAAATAATGAAGTCAACCAAATGAAAATTTGGCTCGAAGATTTCACAGATAATATTAAATCAAACAGCAGGAAAATGATGTATATTTCATAACCTACCCGTAAAAGCCAAAGCACTTGATATATGACTTTTGATAAATAAACGTAAAAAATCTAAATTGTTCTTGTTCATAAAAGAAGTTGAAACGATAAAATGGAGGAAAAGAAGTGCTTTTGATGTTATAAACTGCATTGATGAAACAAAATTTATGTGGTACATACAAGTAAACGTAAACTTCTGACATTTTGTCTGACAAACTGGCTGATTTACCCTTCAATGCTGTGGGTAACCATAGATGCTCTTTTGGGGAGAAGATCAAGATCAGACTGTACAGAACATGCAATATTCTTGACAAAATTGCATTGCTATTTAAAATATGTATTTTTTCTATGTGGACTGAAACTGTACATGTCCTTTAGAAACAATGTAAGGGCAACCCGATGTCTCTGCCTAACAAGGGTGAATATGGCATCGTCCTGAAGCCATTCAAGTAAAATAACTGTTATTAGGTACTTAGTTGTTATTAACCCTTTACCTAAGAAACTGTGTGAGGAAAGAAGCATTTGAAAACATTATGGGCAAAGGAGAAAATGCTGGTGACCAGCATTTTCTCCTTTGCCCACAATGTTTTCTTCTCTTTCATGGCAAAAACCTATCACTTGTTTCGGATTAAATTGGTCCTCTGTATATGCTTTCCATTTGGACAAGTCTGGAATATTGTATCCTGGTAAGCAGTTTAAGGCGATGTTTTTTTTTTTAACTTTAGGTGCTACAGTTCAAATAAACTGCTTCAAAGTCATTTGTAAGGAAATAATTTCGTTTGACCTACCTGAATATAACTGATCAGTACAGTATACAGAGTTCGTATTTATCAACTATTCTTAAAGAAAGATTCTTAGTCCAATTTTAAGGCATTTTCTATATTTGAAAGTAAAGCAGTTTTTTTGAATGGATCATTTTGAATTATTTTGCCATGCAGCAATTGTCTTACTTTCTAAATCTTTAAACAAGAACTAAGAAAGCATTCCAGAATGGTTCCTGAAGACAGCCCAAACCATCAACCCCCTGAGGCACAGTCAGCCATTCAAATAAGTAAATAGATGAATTAATTAATCAATTAACTAGTAATCAAAACTTTTGAAACTCGATAACTATTTTGCTGCTGTCAAGGTTATGCAAGTGTGCATTTATACTTTTGAACTATCGAAAATTTCGCTTTCGCTCGTTGGAGTTTTGTAAAAAAAAAATATGAGCCATGCTCTAAGAAAAGGGGGCTTAATGAATCTGCGAAAAGTATCGACCCAGGTCAGCCTGCGCAGTCCGCGCAGGCTGACCTTGGCCGAAACTTTTCGCTTTTGGTCAATTTTCTGTATGTCAAAGGACCAGTCTACATCATGATACAGTTGGTTGTCAGACAAAATGGATTTTATGAGTCCCTAATGATTGTTATGACTAACTTGGTATCATGCATCGCTTGATTTTGTTGATTGTTCTGATTATTGCAAGCAACGACAATTAAACACAAATAGCAGGAGAAACCGGCTAAAATGGCATTTCAAAAGAGGAATGCTTTAAACCTCACCCCCGCCACCTCAACTCATACTTTTTTTTTGCATTCTATTAGGTTACACTAACATTTGAAAGTGGTTTATCTCGTTTGCAACAAATATTGCGGCCGAAGATTTCTTGTTTGGTTATAATGACCAATTTGTAGTAAAAAAAAAATCTCCGCTATCTTTACCGAATGGTAGACCAATCGCAGCAGTCCGTTTGTCTTGTCAAGTATCCTGGACCAATTGACGACAGCCCTGGAAGTACCATACTTCATTTTTACCTTAAATGTGTATTTTTATTATCGATGAAAATTTAGAAATATAAATTTATGCCATTTGTGGTAAATAAATAAATAAATGATAGCAAGCGTTTTATATATATCTATCAATAGGCCGAAAATAGATCATATGTAGACAAAATATGCGCACACTGAGTACATAGTCATTTAAAGTAAATAAACAGACAAACAATACATTAGCACGTGATTTGAAAGTGAACTTGACATTTTGAAGATGAACTTATCCCTTTTGACACCAAGAGCGATTGCAGTTGCTTTCTCACCCAGTGTAGAGCAAGATCAGACTGAACGTAACGTGCAGTGTTTTCGTAAATCCGCGATTTAAGTTAGTATGTGAAAAGCTCTCATCAAAAAGGCCTTCAAATTTCAAAGTATTAACCCCTTTATAGTGACTGAATTTCTGTTTTTTATCTATTTGATGTTCTTAGGGTAAGAACTCAGAAACATTTAACATATAGCTTCTGTGTCCCTAGTCTTGCTTAGATGTCGGGTTATTTTGATACTGGCTCTTTTAGCTTGATTAATTTATGTGCGGGGTGTGTGTATTTCGGTACAATACTGAATAGACGGTCATTTATGAGCATTCTTGGCGCGTTTTTCTTACATGAATGTAATAAAGAAGAAATATTTAAACGTCCTTGTTTTTGCTGTGGCTAACTCAATAAAAATGAAACACGGCAAATCACGGCTGTTTTCGAACACAACCTAAGGCATCATCAAAGCCCTGTCGTCTCGTGCGTCTGCATCTGCTTCGAAGTCATTGTCGCCGTTGTTGCCGTGTAAAAATTTTTGACATTTTCATGTATCTTTTTCATTACTGAAGATGTTTTCAAATTTGGGCCAGTTGTTAAGTATAAAAAGGGGAACCAATTTCAAGATATTAGTGGACTATGTGCCCAGTTATCAGTACAGATGGAAAAAAGTACATACCTATATCAGTACTTGAAACTTCAATTTACGTTGTCTCGCATAATTATGCAATATTATATGCATTAACGATTATTTCCCTTGAATAATAATACTAGTGGTGAAGCAGCAGCCCTTGTTCTCGCAATCAAAACTGTTTGCACAGATGTTTGGGCTTCGGAAAGGACATGTTGAACTTCAACTGAAGGATTCACTCCCATGGTCTTCCCTCACACCAACAAAAGATCGGCATAATCCCGGGAACTCCCAACCACGGATTTCGCTTGGCAGTTTTTTCGGGGGATAACGTAAGAAATGTACGGAATGAATGTTGAAATGGGGAATACGCAAGGCCTGCATAATCCCCGTTTCAACATTTATTCCGTACATTACTTGCGTTATCCCCCATAAGTACCTGCCTATTCGCCATTTCAACATTCATTCCGTACATTTCTTGCTTTATCCCCAAAAAATTGCACAGAAAAATCCATTGTGAGTTCCTGGAGGTAAACCCAAACATCTATGATAAATGCTGTATAAATGTTGTCGCAATGATTATGTATTCTAGCGTGTTTAAACCGAACTTTTTGCTTATCTGTTCCGTGTAAAGTATAAAGTGCGTCTGTGTCACGCCCTGTTGTAAGACGATGCGTTCTGTTATTTTGTGCCGTGTCATTTTGCACGCTGGACGTTGTGCTCACTTGTGTCAATGTTTTGGCACTGGTCGCGTTGTGTGGTATTGTTTCCTAGTATTCTGCTAGGTGTCTACTTTACAGCGGCATTGTGATTATTTGTGTGTTGTCCGACAGCAAGGCGGCATTGTTCTCATTTGTCTTTCGCGGTACTGCAAAGCGGAGCGTAGTGTTTATTTGTGTTTTGTCCATCTACAGGCGTTGTGATGTGTTACTTGTGTCGTGTCGTACAGCAATGCGAAGCATTATGCTAATATGTGCCATGTCCAGCTGCAATGGGTGCATTGTACTTATTTGTTACGTGTCATTCTGCAAGGCACTCTTGTGTCATGTCCTACTGCAAAGCGATGCGTTGTGCTGTTTTGCGTCGTTCATAGTGCAAGATAGCCTATTTTCTTATTTGAATAGCTCATAACGCAAGAAGATTATAATGATGATAATAATATCTTTATTTAGTGAAGGTTAAAACATTAAGACATATTTCAAAGTCTTTTTTACAATGTTGCCTTCAAAATGAGTGGAATAACAATGATAAATAACAATAATAATGAATAATAATAAATATGATAATGATGATGATAATAATGAATGATGATATTGATGACAGATGATACTAATGATTGTGGTGTTTGAAAATGAAGAAGATGAATTTATGGCAAGATGATGGAATCTGAATTCTACGGACGGACACACGTTTTTATACCTTGTAATTTTCTGTTTAGATGTATAATTCCTTAACTATAATGAGGATTGTTCGTTCAATAAATGTTTGAACTGTTTTTTTTTTGTTTTGTTTTTAAGATAGGGAATGATTTCGCAACTCCGATGGAAGTAGGAATTTTATTCCACACATCCATGCTAAAATACGAGAATGCTCGTTTCTTGTACAATGTATCTCGAGTTTACGATGTCACTACGAGCAGATGACCTTAAATTATAATTTGTGTTACTCGAAAACGAAATAATGTCACTAAGTTTTTTCGACGGTGTTCTTGGGGTAACCCCTAGTATAATGCGAACGACTCTTTTCTGGAGGACGCTTAGCTTAGAGGATTTACATTTGGTGTTCTTCCACCATAACTGTACAACAGTAGTTAAAGATTGGGAATATGTAAGAGTTATAAAATAATTGTTGCATTTCAAATGTGAGATACATGGAAATTCTTTTTAACAATGTTATCTTACTGTTAATCTTTGAAACAGTTTTATCAATATCAAAATTCCAGGACAAATGCTTATCAACATATACACCTAATATTTTATGAGATTCAACGTTTTCAATGCAAAAGTTATTAACATTTAAATCTAGATTAATAGATCTTTATTTAGGTCCTATAAGCATACATTCGGTTTTATTTGGGTTTACAAGCATATTGTTAACAGTACACCATCTCAGTATAGATTCTAGCCAATTCTGGAGATAAGCTTGTATTTCTATAAGGCTTGTTAACCCTTTACCAAATGACAAAAGTTTAGACTCATCCAAACTGAAAGCATGTGCAGACGACAAAATAAATGTGAATCAAAAATTGGAATTTGTTTTGGGAAGGCTAGAAAACATTGTGGGAAAAGGAGAAAATGCTGGTTACCAGCATTTTCTCCTTTTCCCACAATGTTTTCAAAAGCCATCTTTCTCAGGGTCGTTAAAAGTCGGGATTGTGTGGTAAAGGGTTCAGGATGTATACTATGTCGAATCGTCCGTGTAAAGGTGTAAATTTGAGGTATCAACGTGCAAGCCTATGTCATTTATGTAAATTAAAAAAAGTAATGGTCTCAAGAAGGAACCCTGAGGGACCCCTTCTAGTTGGAATTCGTGGAGAAGAAAATACATTGTTATGTTTAATAAACTGTTTTCTGTCATTCAAGTAGGATTTGAAAAGTGCCAGACACTTTTTAGAAAAACTGTGCAGCCTCAGCTTGTGTAACAAAATTTCATGGTCAACTAAATCAAATGCTTTCTTAAGATCAACAAAAACTGAACCAATAATTTTCCCTGAATCGATTTCCTTAAGCCATTCATCAATCAGCCGAAGAAGTGCGGTCTGACACGAGTGTCTTTCTCTTAACCCTGGTTGGTGCTTAGCTAATACACCAAATTTATTTAGAAAGGATAGTCATTGTTTGACGTTCAAAAGTCTTAGATACGGTGGGTCGATAACTTTGGATATTCTTTTTCGAACCCTATATGTAGAGGGAGCACATAAGCCTCTTTCAATGCATATGGAAAAACACCTTCCGCGATGCTGTTATTTATGATAGAAGTTATTGGTAAAGCTATATGATCGCCACAATGTTTCAAAATAGTTGCGCTAAGTTCGTCAATTCTGTAGCTTTATTTGTATCCAGTTTCTTAATCATTCGACAAACCTCAAACGGTGTAATAAATTCTATGTCGAAAACATGGTCTCTTAATATATTATGTAAATGCGAATGTAAATATGAAAATGTACTCTCCTTAAATTCTAATTTTGTTCTTACGTTTGTTATATTAATAAAGTGATCATTGAATGAGTTAAGAATATGATACTCTCCTTCGATTTTTTCCCCGTTAAATATCATTTGTGAAGGTAGGACAGCTAGTTCATTATCTGAATTATCATTGCTTTGTACTTTTCTTAAATTTCTCCACAGATCTTTACTACATCCGCCTTTCTTGATAGTTTTATTATAATAATCCTTCTTATTTTTACGAATGAGATGCAGTACTTTATTTCTCATCTTTTTATAGTTATCTAAATCTTTCAACTTGTGAAAGTGATCTCTTTCATTCATCGCTTGTTTCACGTCAGCATTACGCCATTGGGGTAGATGATTACTCTTTATACGTTTATATTTCACTGGAGCATGTTTAGATTAAACTTTATTTAGAGTAGCGTAAAATGACGCCAGTGCGCGTTCCGGGTCGTGCTCAGTTTCAATGAGATGAAGTTCTGAAGCACTTAAATCATTCTGAAATTCAGATATATTAAACTTTTTAAAACTTCTATACTTCAAAATTGAATGAATATCGCCCTTATTACGTCGATTTCTTATTTTACGCGTCATGCAAACTGGAAAATTGTCACTAAGGGAAAGAGAAGAAACAAATATTTCACTTAGTCTATCACATCGATTTGTATACACATGGTCAATAATCGTAGAAGATTTTTTGGACGCTCGTGTAGGCTTATGAACCACCTGTGACCGTATTTTAAAACGAATTTTGACCATTCTTTACAGTCAAAGCTCGTTTTATCTGTAAAGAAATTGAAGTTAAAATCACCGAGTATGTGATATTCAGTGCGTAGTTCCTCTACTTTCTTCAACTGTTTAGCAAAATTGGAGATCCACCCTCTAACAGAAATCGGCGGACGATAAACAAAACCTACTAGAAAGGATTTCGCATTTTTGTAACAAATTTCAATCCAGACAGATTCTAAATCGTCCGATTCTAAATCAGGTCTATGCTTGAAAGGCACATGGTTTTTTAGGTAAAAACTACAATCCCTCTGCCTTTTTTATAGTTCCTGTCTTTTCTATATGTAAAACCGGGAACTTTGAGATTAAAGTCAACCACCGATTCCTTACGATAGGTTTCACACGCCCCAAATATGTCTATCGCACTCGCATATAAAATATACTTAATTTCATAAAATTTCGGGAGAAAATGTTGAACATTCAAATGAACAATATACTTTTTGTTGAAATTTTAAAGGATACTCTAACTTACCATGTGACATCTCTCATTGTGTTTTTTTGCTTGTTTCATACTGCAAAGCAGTGCGTTGTTTTGTTTTGCGTTCTATTATTACTACAAGGCGAGGTGTTGTATTCATTTGTGTCATATCCTTCATCAAGGTGTAGGGATGTGCTTATTTGTAGCGGGTCGCACTGCAAAGACGGGCGTTGCGCTTATTTTTGTCGCGTCAAGTACAAGGCGAAACGCTGCGCTTATTTGTGTCCCGTCGCACAACAAGGTAATGCCTTTGCTATGTCCTGACGCAAGGCGTCGTGTTGTTGTTCTGTTTCCTGTCATTCTGCAAGGTGGGCGAGGTTGTGTTTACTTGTTACGTGTTGTACTAAAAGGCAGCCTTCTGCTTATTTGTTTCACGCACTACTCTAACCCTTATCCTGCTAAATAACTAAAATGAAATTTTCAATTCGATAGTAAGAACACAAATATTCCTATTTCAAAGTTAGGTTTTGGGAAATAATATCTCGTTATCGGACAGTGTAGATCCAAGATCAGACTGCACGTTCTGTGCAGTCTGATTTTGATCTACCCTGTCTGCAAAAGGTCAGTGAGTCGCGCTTAGCAGCCTAAGGGTTAATGTGGGGCATTATGCCTATTTGTGCCATGTACTTCGTTTTTTGTACTGATTTTTGTCACGTCAAACTGCAAGGCTGTTTGTTCAGGCTTCTTGTGTCTCGTAATACTGTACATAATGTAGCGCGTTATGCTTATTTGTACAAGGCTCTAATGCAAGACTCATTTTATGTGGAGTCCTACTGCAAGGCAGAACGTATCGCTATTCGTATCGGGTCTTACCGCAAGACAGTGCCATGTGCCTTTTGAATGTTTAGTCCTGCTGCAAGGTAGGATGGCTCGCTGTTTGTGTCGGATCTTACTGTAAGATGGTGTCTTGTGTTGTTTTTTGTCGGTCCTATTGTAAAACAGTGCGTTGTGCTTTGTTGTACGGAGTCGTACTTCAACGCGGTGTTCTTTGTTCTTATATTGTTGGTTATGTCATAATATAAGGCAGTGTGTTGTGTTTCTTTGTGTCCTGTCATGCTGCAACTGATACTCTGTGCTTATTTTCATCGGACAGAGATATACCGAAATTGATCGTTATCTAAAGTTTATTCTTGCTTTTGCATTAACAGACCATTTTACCATAACAGAAATATCGGTCACGGCATGCTTAATGATGTTGATGTATGCACAGAGTTATCCAGGTTAATGACGACAGGTCAAATACGCTGATGATTTTAACTAAGATTTTTTTTTATCTTACTCTTATTCAAATAACCATGTTTTCCTCTCTTTGACTGGTAAATGATTACACGTTTTTGTCGTACCCAAGTTTGAACAAAACTGAATGAAAATCAGAGAGACAAAAGAGACAATAGTTTGACAAATAAATGACAAGTTGTTGTCAAAATTGAAACTGTCTTTAATGTGTTTTTTTTTTGTACTGTCTTTTTCAATAGCTTCTTTATATAAAAATAGTCTAAAATTTGGCTCTAATAAAACAAGATTTACGCCTTTTCTCGCCTTTGTATCATTGTGTGGTAAAGATTTTTCCTTTCAAATAAACAAAATTAGTAATGTTTAGATGTACTTTGTAAAGTTACGATAAATTGCAATTTCCTTTTGAAATAGTTGTTTTATCTTTTGTTTTTCGTTTTATGACAGAGAAAGAAACGTAAAATACCTGAAAAAGGCTGAACACGTATATTTTATTCACGTGAACATCTTAAATTTTTTAAAATGACATATTGTCTTATTAATTACATAGTTATTACATACTTTAAAATTAATTAACTTAATTATTCATCAAAAAGTCTATTTATTGCAATTCGTGTAAAATTTAAACAATGGAAACTATATTCAAGTAGGCCCTAGTTATGTTTATCAACAAATCTGGAAACAAACTATTGCGACATGCTTTGTGAATAGGGGGCTTAATGCATCTGCAAAGAGTATTGACCCAGGCTGACCTGACCCGAAACATTTTGAAATTGGTCAATTTTCTGCATGTCCAAGAACCATTTTACTGATTCAGACAGTTGTTAGACAAAATGAATTGTATGGATCCATGGCTATGTGATCACCTGTTTGGTATAATGCATCACGGACGGATATAAGCCCCTTTTTGTCGTGATTCATTAACACAGAAAAAGTGCTTTTCACGCCCATCGATGTGGATAGCTGTTGACAAGCATTGCAGGAATAAATGTTTGCTCCTGACGTTTAGCCCTGTCTTTAAATGTTTCCTGCAGCTTCTTTTCATCGTTCTTCAACAAAGTTTTCTTATTTCAGTACCAAATTTACGAGGGTTGTTCGATATGTAATGTGTATTGTACGATATATCAAAAGCATTCGACTCAAATAGTGAAATGAACATTACATCCCTTCAAAGTATTCTCCGCGGTTTGAAATACATAATTTCAATCTCTGAATCCATTTCTGAAATGCGTCACGGTACGCTGATTTAGGTAGACCTCTGAGGCACTGACTGATGGCTGAGCCAAGGGCTTGTCGGGACTTGTAACGACGACCAGATAAGAACTTTTCAAGTTTTGGAAAAAGGAAAAAGTCGCATGGGGCTAGATCTGGAGAGTATGGTGGGTGTGGCAAGACGGTAACCTTCTCCGACTTCAAAAATTGCTTCACAAGCTCAGATGTATGTGATGGAGCATTATCATGAAGTAGACGAACATGCCTAAATCCTGACACAGGGCGTCGTTTAAGATAATATTTCTTGTCCTTTTTTAGTATAACATCTCGGTAATACCGACCTGTAACACTTTTGCCCTTCGGCACCGGAATTTGTACGGCTATAACATCACATGAGAAGTATATGCAATAAAGAACCTTCTTTGTGCTTGTGCTTCTTTTGGCAACTACAGGCCTTCTACCGTGTTTAGTTAGCCATATTTTGTTTCCAATTTTTCTTACTGGTTCGAAATAGTGAACCCATGTTTTGTCACCAGTAACAATGTTTGCAAATTGTCTTTGATTGAATTTGGGAAACATTTTGAGCAATTGCTTAGCGGTTTGTACTCGTACCCGTTTTTGGTCATCTGTCAATATATGAGGTATCCATCTGGAAGAAATCTTTCGTACTTTCAAAATACGCTTCAAAATGAAATGCACCCGCGATAGCGATATGCCAACAGCGTTGGCAGTATCACGAATCGTGTATCTGCCATCACTTTCAATTATTTCCCTGACTTTTGAGACATTTGCCTTGCCTGTTAAAGTCACAGGTCGGCCAGATTTTGCTGCATCTTTAACGGACTCTGTGCCAGTCAGAAATTTCTTTCTCCAACTACGAACTGTCTCATAAGATACCTTATCAGACCCATAAACTTCCCCCAATTCAGTAAAAATCTGCATCGCCGAATGACCGAGTTTTGTGCGAACTTTTATATAAGCTCTAATTTCTTTAATATTCTTAATCCGTTTTCCCAACCATTTTTACAACAGTGGTCAACGACTAGCTCTATTGAAATGACTACAAGTTTAAAACTATGTGGAGCTGAAGGCTCGTGTTTATACCGTTGGAAAGGTATTGAATAGAGCTATTCAACCGTATCATCATCCATGAAATCGTGCAAAGCGTTATCGCGCTGTGGTACAATACACATTACATATCGAACAGCCCTCGTATATAGCTTGCAACACGCGAAAAGGAGCATTCGGAAATTTGCGTAAAGTGTCGTCTCGGATCAGCCTGCGCAGTCCGCGCAGGGTAATCCGAGACGGCACTTTACGACTACATTAGATTTTGTGCTACAGTAGACTTGTGCAAAACAGAAAATTACATAAAAACGGAAAGTGTCGTTTCGGATTAGCCTGCGCGGACTGCGCAGGCTGATCCGGAACGACAGTTTACGCAAATGTCCGAATGCCTCTTTTCGCGTGTTGCAGGCCATATGGAATTGAGATAAGTGAACGATCGTTGACGTGAGTTTTATTTACCAGGGCAGTGTAACACCACAACGTTTGTTCTATCATCCAGAACTTTGACCTTTCTTAGAATTACACAGTCTCGAGATTCAACGACCGTGACCGGTAACAGCATTTTATCCTTTTCCCACAAATTTTTCTTTCCTATCGAAAGATAAATCCCATCATTTGAGCCAAATTTAATCGACCGTCTGCAAATCATTTAAATCCGGACAAGTCTAAAATTTTGTCATTTGGTAAAGAGTTGATCCTAGCAGCACGCGGTATAGAAAAAAGGGATAGTGATACGGACCCAAATATTACAATGTCAAGGTTATGTCCATTTGGAATATCGGATACAGTGTCATATAAAGACTGCGCGTTTTATCAAACTGCTGAGAAATTTCTCGAGATCTGATTGGATAACATGTCCCGAACATTATATTCCTGTACACTGGCAAAATCCACGTAAAATAAGTTTTCCCTCTCGAGAGCCCCGTAGGCCTATACATAACTACACATTCAACACAACATCCAAAGTGGCGGCTTCGATCGATACGAGCCGCCCACAAGACGAACATACTGAGTAGCTTGCACCATATTATTACTAGTTTCCTTGATAATTGTCATTAAAGCGGAAAGAATAGTTCATTTAAAAAAAAAAATAAATGAATATAGATTTAGGTACATATATTATCGTTTGTTGTCATCCTAAAACAAATACGAGGTTAAATCGAGCCATCTCTTCGTCAGGTGAGCAAATTGTGAAGTGTCGAAACTCGTACATTGTAACGTTAAAATGATAACCTCATAGTCGTTTGAGGCAACTAATGGTCGTTTAAATTGCATAGATAATTACCTTGAAGCTGTTTAAATCCATGTTTGAATAAAAAAAAAAAAGTCGAATGTCTATCGCAGTGACATCATCAGGTTCAAGCACTTTTTTTTAAGGTTTCGACGATGTTAGTTCTCAGTGACGTCAGTTTTCATTGAATTGGGGCACTCAGAAGGGAAATTCTATTTCGTCCACGTACTCAATTCATGAGACCATAAAACAAGGAAATTTCGTTGAATGCACGTTGGAATGTTAAAACTTTGCAGTATAATAAATTCGTTGTACGGACAGGTGGCGGGGACTTGGAAACTTGTTTACGGCTGTGGCGAACTCGGATTCGCCACAGCCGTGAAAAGTTTCCAAGTCCCAGACCCCTGCCACCTTACCATACAACTTTACCGAGCGGTCTGATCTTAATTTACTTCGTCCAAAAATGTAATCAAAGTTAGGACTTTGGGAGGTAAGACATACATGTGGCGTAAGTGAACCATTCTCTAGGATTAACCCATTTCTTTACACATTAACTGGACAACAGCTCAAAGCTACAAGCGCCTCGCCCCGGTAGCGCAGTCACTAGCGTACAGGACTTGTGAACAGGGCGTTGCTGATTCGAATCCCCAGCTCGGCAAATTTTCTTTTTGAGGATTGATGATAGTCACTGGGACGGCTTATTGTTGTCATAGATAATGGTTATGTGGGAAAGCTGCTAGAGGTACTGGAAAAATATCATGCTAAATACTGGTGAAAGAAACCCCAGAAAAGCACCCGCTGATGCGATGTAACTGAAAAAATTGTTTTTGAAAAGCGTTTAACACCATACACTGAATAAGTCGATCAATCAAGTTACAATAAGTGATGTAAAGCATAAAATCTACCTAAAGGTTGGAAATTACCCCGCCCCCTACACTTTCCCCTTTGCGTGCTATAGAACCCGTGATGCGAAAAGCAGCAGTTATTAGTATCAAGGTATTACTCCCTCTTCCAAATTATTTACTATTAATTAGTTGTCTGCAACTGGGCACGTCGGGTATTTGTAATGTAGTAAGAAAAAATACAAGGGAAAAATAACTATTCATATGTAAACAAAAGCCAGGAATCTAAAATAGGTGAGTCATGCTCTGTGAAAAAGGGGGTTTAGTGTATCTGCAAAAAGCACCGATCAAGATCAGCCTATGCAGTCCGTACAGGCTGACCTGGTTCGAAACATTTTGCTTTTGGTCAATTTTCTACATGTTTAAGGTCCATTCTGCCTCATGATTCAGCCGTTTGTTTGACAAAGTTAATATAATGGACTGATATTTATGTGATGACTTGCTCGGTATAATGCATAATGGAGATGCATTTAACTCCCTTTTGCCAGAGCGTGGATCACGTGTATTTATCATACAGTCGAGCCTTGAGAAATTTTAGAACATTGTGTCAAAAGCTGCAATTGGTCATCTTGAATTCCTTATCCATTTGACCTTCTGCGATGTTTGCAAAATGTTTGATGATCCAAGGTCGAACTAATTTTTCTGACCTTCCTGTGTTCAAGCTTTTCGATGTTTTATCATATACACAGGAGTTAGTAACAGATAATTTTGATCCATGGTGACATAAAAATCTTTTGCTGACGTCGTTGGTTCAGATCAGACTAAACAAAACGTGCTGTCTGATCATGACCTCACGTCGTTCGCTAAGCCATGGCCTGTTTACTCTTTATGTAACAACCCCGTGCTTTAATATAATTGGCTTGCAACACGCGAAAAGGGACATTCGGACATTTGCGTAAAGTGTCGTCTCGGATCAGCCTGCGCGGACAATTCGAGACTGCACTTTACAACTACATTAGATTTTGTGCTACAGTAGACTTGTGCAAAACAGAAAATTACATAAAAACAGTAATTGTCGTTTCGGATTAGCCTGGGCGGACTGCGCAGGCTGATCCGAGATGACACTTTACGCAAATGTCCGAATGTCCCTTTTCGCGTGTTGCAGGCCATATATGCCCTGGCTGGAAAAGTTTTTGAAAACACTGTGGGGGAAAAGGCTTGTACATTGGTGTCATAAATGGGCCCGCAAAAGGGCCAATAGAATAAACATGTCAACATTTTTACTAACCACGAAATTACTAATTATTCATTGAAACTAATACCAAAAAGTAGGCCAAAAGCCAGCTTATACAGCTCAACCGAGATGAACAATATCTGACGCTTTCTGATATGACAAGTCATATTAGTCACGTGAGGAGAAAGCAAGCTGTTGCAATGTGACAGTTTATGTACATTGATCATAGATAGGTCTTTCACATCTTACTAATTGTTTCTTAATAATGAGATATGACTCAGTATCTATCAATATGGAGCTCGCTCCATTGATGATTTTTATTTAAAATTTCAAAACATCACCAACAATGAAAGTCGGACGAACACACGCAGTTTTATTAACCCTTAGGCTGCTAAGCGCGACTCATTGACCTTTTGCGGACAGTGTAGATCAAGATCAGACTGCACAGAACGTGCAGTCTGATCTTGGATCTACACTGTCCGATAAGGAGATAGCTTTCCACCAAAAACATCTTTCAAACAGCAATATTTGGGTTTATACTATCGGCTTGAAAGTTTTAATTTCTTTTATTTAGCAGGATAAGGGTTAAATCAGCATCACCATTTTAGTTACTGCATTCATAAGTTTACATGTACACCTTTCAAAGGTTCGTAGGTTTCTGACGAAGACAAATTTAACGCACGTTGCCTTTTGTGATGGTTGAACATCATTCAACTCTGTATATACATGTAGGAAGGCAGCCAAAAGCTTGCTATGAGAGTTGCATTTAAGGCTGGAAAGAAAAGTACATAGATGCATGGCAAAGAGCTTTGCTCGGCTGAAATAATAGAGTAGAAGCTGATAACGGCCTTAACACATAGCAACAGAATACTCAATTGCCGAATTGTATTTCTTCCTTTTCTGAGTTCAGTTGTCCATGCGTTTTTATTTTAAGACTATTTGCGATAGTGTAATTTGTAGCGATAGGGCGATGGTCTCTCACGTCAAAGGTTCTGGGTTCGAGTCACGTGATGATTTGGGGTCAACCGTTGGAACAAATCACATCACGGCATTAGTACCAGTTATGGTTTCCAGGGAGTAATCATCGACAGTGATTAATATAGGTTATGAGAACTTGTTTGACAATCGATATAAATACATATGTTTAAACTAAGATAAGTCATAATTAGTAATCATAAGGTATGCATAACACTATGGGAGCGGAATAACAAAGGGCAGGTGATTGATGCCATTATATGGTCCAGCGGAATTCTCCTCCTTAACTTATCTAGTTATCTTTTTCTAATTCTGTATTTAGAAATAGCACAACTTTTGATTGACCAAACCATATGGTTAAGCCAGTCAGAAGCTGTGTTACTTTCAAACTCAGAAAGTTTAGAAATTAAGAGAATAAGACCAAAAATGTTCCTAAGAATGGTCGGTGAATACGGACGCTAGCCTTATCAAGACGAACCCGGTTTAGCAGTCGGTTACGTACAGGACTTGAGAACTGGGGGTCGCTAGTTGGTATCCCCAGCTCGGCTAATGGACTGATGATAGTCATTTTGACAGGATTTACTCTTCTCCAACCACTGATCATTGTATCGACGATGGTTATGTTGGAAACTATCCAATGGCAATGGAGGAAAATTGTGCAAGGTACTGATAATAGAAACTCCAAGAAAGAATGGATAGGTTCACAGGCCGCCGCGATATATCTGAAATAATGTTAAAAACGGTGTTAAACACCATACAATCAATGAATCAGTCAACGAATCAATCAATCTCTATCAAGGCGAATAAGAATCTTGGTCTACATTCACTCGTCGGAAATCGAAAAACGCTAGGAATAGAGTTTCTCAAAGAAACACACTCGACCCATACTGGTAACGACTAATATTAGACTGCATAGAGATACCATCTGATCCTAGTCGACACTCACTCTGAAGGCATACTATAGCCCGGAATACGGAAAGAATAACGTCTGACCACGAAATAAACCTTCCGTCAATACATACATTCATTAATTAACTTTGATATGTCCCGCTCAAACTCTTCACTAAACAGTTCCTTGTTCCCTAACAAGGAAAACTTTTTTGAAAACATTGTGGGAAAGGGAGAAAATGCTGGTAACCAGCATTTTCTCCTTTTCCCACAATGTTTTCAACCGTTCAAGATTCATAACATGTCGGTCGGTAATAAGTTTACCTGTGCATTGTCTATTACAGTTAGTTGTTCTAGTGGACAGTGTACATAAAGATCGGAGGGATTGATGTCTAATCAACAGTGGTCGATTGTTTCGTGCAATATTGTGGTGATATTGTTGACTTTCAACGTCTCAGGATTGCAATTTATTTGTCATTTAACCGTTGTTGTTGGTTTTAAATCTTAAGAAGAACAGTCATCGTCTGAGATGAGAAACTAGGGGACGTATTCAACAACCATTTCTAAAAGAAGCGTTTTAATTTTTACGCCGTAAATCAAAAGTTTTTTTTTTTAATAAAATACCATAAATATAGCAACGTAATATTTTTCTCTCGTATAAACTACATGTTTATATATTCAATAAAGATACTAAATTTCTGCTTGGTTAAAAAACGGGATGGTCGTTTTGCAGTTATTAACTCCGTTCATTTTTCTTGCATCAGATATGACGTCATCATGCAGTTTTTGATACGAATCCTCGTAATCGATGCTTGTTATCAGTCTTTATTCATCACAACTCGGCCGCTTCCGTACCTACATCTAACCTCGTCCGTATCAAGGGGGTCACCATTTTGAAATACTGCCAGTCACATGATCTTAAGCATGGCGGCGTCCTGGACATCGATTAGCAAAGGCAACAACAGCCACGGTGATAAGCAACCTATCGCTGAAAAATGCCAGCGTGATTGATAGACCGAGTTAGAAAATAAATTTACAAACTGTTTATCATGGACAATGTATTCAGAAAGATTCCCACGGAAAATTGTGACTCATGTTTCTTTTCTAAGTGAAGTTTTACGATTTTAAGAACGGTGAAGTCGTGTACTTTCGGCGAAGAAATGTACCGTGTAGGTGCATATCAGGCTAGGTGATACAGCCGATGGACTTGATCAACGGGTCACCCAAAGTTTGCCGAAAGATTGATCATGTGACATTCCGACAAATCTTTTGGAAAACTCTAGTGCGAAATATAAAAATACATAGAGGACTGCTTAGCCCTTTAATAAAGTGTCATTGAAGTTTTACTTTTTTGTTTCTATTGTCGTATTTCTGTAGTAATGATTTGCTAGCTATCGGCTTTTTTTATTGAGTAAAATAAATCTGAACAGCTCCTTTAAATTACATTATTCGTCTATTTCCCATTATCTTCCGCTAGATGGCATTCTACAAAAACACATCTATCTAGTTTGGGCATTCTGGGTACAGAAGCGGACTAATTTTTCAAAACGACAACCGTTACTTTGAATTTCAAAATAAACGTTTACTCAATAAAACGCTACCTGGTGCGATTCATTCAGTTATGATCAGCTAGCAGGTAACCTATGCACCGGCCGTTTATTAAAACAGTCCCTACAGGCTTGGGTATAGCTTCGGTGTAAGCCCTACTTTTCCCAAGTATCCGGGGATGGGTGATGTGTCATAGCAGACAGGTCGAATCTTCGAAGAATATGACATGCGCAGACAACGGTCTATTTCATTTTCAAGAATTTTCTAAATCTCAAGTAATGAAATTACACCGAACGATTTAGCCAGTCTGAAACTGTGTAACTTTCTTAACTTTTACTTGGTCTAGGAATGCATTTTTAGAAGTCGAGCCTGGTAGGTCATTCGTTAACGTGAATGGCTTGAAACTTTGGGATCGCTGGTTTGAATCCACAGCTCGGCCGATTTCTTTCCGAGGACTAATAATAATCATTGCGACAGGATTCATTCCTCTCTCATTGCCGATCATTTTTTGGACAACAATCATAAGTGATAAAGCAGTCAGTGGCTTGGGAAGAATATTGTTCGCAGTATACTTGTTATGGCGACTCCGGAAAAGTAGTGATAAGTGCACTGGGGGCAGTGAAATAACCGAAATGGTGCTGTAAACGGCGTCAAGCACCATGCAAACGAACAAACTAGCAATTTAGAATGCTCGTTGAATATGAGCACAGATGCAAAGTCGCAGTAAAAGAGGTGAATTCACGCATTTATTCATAGTAACCTTGACATGCGTCAAAAAAAGGGTAAGACGTAATTAGCGGTTTTTCCGTGAAATGCACAACGCATCAGAGGCCAATGACAGTATTATAATTGTGAAGTTTAATTTATTAAAGTAATTCGTTAATTTATTAAATCCTTTAAAGCAATAAAATTCTTCTCCTGTCACATTCTTCGTACCTTATCATTTACCAGTATCATTTTTACTTCGAAAATTCTGTTTGTACCGAAGCTGATCATGACATAAACATCGATAACGGGAAACAATGAACAAAAGGTAGAAACAATGAAGTTCAATGACTCTAGTAAACAAAATGCAGACACAATACATTTCATACACTTGGGAATATGAGTGGCAAGTTCTTATCAATGGAGGAAAAGTGAGCCGAATAATAGTTAACTGTATAAATGGAAATAAATAACGTTAATCAGTGACTCATCCTGTCAGAGCATTGTCAAAAACAAACTAACCAGCTGTCAGGGAAAAACCTGTAACTGCGGAATGTTTTCACCTAGGACCATTGACAAGCAATAGACTAGATAATTCTCACGTTTATCCTTAAACTGTTTAACTCGTGCTGCGCCTTATATATGAGCCATGCTCTGTGAAAAGGGGACTTTATGCATCTGCGAAAAGTATCGACCCAGGTCAGCCTGCGCAGTCCGCGCAGGCTGGCCTGGGCCGAAACTTTTCGCTATCGGTCAATTTTTCTGAATGTCTAAGGATCAGTCTACCTCATGATTAAGTCAGTTGTTAAAAAAAAGCGGCTGTTATGGATCCATAAGTATGTGATGTCTTGCTCGGTATGATAGATTACGCAGATGCATTAAGCCCCCTTTTGCCACAGCATGGCTCATATATATGAGCCGTGCTCTGGCAAAAATTGGGCTTAATGCATCTCTGCAATGCAAGTTACCAAGCAAGTGATCACAGTGGTATGGATCCATAAAATTCTTTTTGTATAACAACGGACTGAATTTTGAGGTACACTAGTCCTTCGATCAGTATTAAAATGTGAAGGACGCATACAGCTCTGCGACTCTTGGAAATCCCTTTTTGACTCTTGAAAATCTGGGCCCAAGAGTCAATGACTCTTGGGTTTCTTGACCTATTGAGAATTCTGTCAGTCTGCCTTCGATGCTGTTCAGTTGCTATTATTATATCTGGGATTTCCACAATTACATACAATATAATCAATCAATCTAAATAGCACAGCGTCTCTCGAAAAACCTGTACTGAACTGTAAAGTATCAGCGGAAATCGGTACCAAACATTGCCGAATGTTTGTTTTCAGCAGCACATTTTATTTTTATATAATGTCCAGCTCAAAAGTTATTTAAAGAGGATGAAGTAAAATTGTTTCGTTATTTTTCTTTTAATTACTCTTACTAGCTGGTCAATATATAAAATAAAAATGTTACGTCAAACATGAAACATACAACCGTTAGAATTTTGTTGCTTAAATTTGCTTCTTAAGGACTGTCATTTCATTTTACCTCATTTTACCTCTCATTGTCGGACAGTGTAGATCGAAGATCAGACTGCACGTTCTGTGCAGTCTGATATTGATCTACACTGTCTGCAAATGGTTCTTGAGTCGCGCTTAGCTTAACAACAGATATACGACTGCATAGATAACCTGTAAAGCATTCAAGCAGTTTCATAGACAGAAAAAAAATATCCAGGTGCAAAAGGACAAGAGAGGGGGGACGGACGGACAAACATATGGAGGAACGGAAATCTATGTTTTCAAGAAACCTTCAGGAATGTTTAGCACGCCAACACGTCAGTAGGCTATCACATTATTTACACGTACATGCGCGAGTGGCTCCGTGTCCATATTGCCCTGCAGGTTACTACTATAGTTGTACAGAATGTACCCGGTATTACCTTGTGGGTATCTAATGCTCCCCGTCCTTATAGTGAGACACAAAGCCGTAAGAGGGCGGATTATAGAGAGAGAGAGAAGGGAGAGAGAGAGAGAGAGAGAGAGAGAGAGAGAAAATTGGTGGTAGATGAAGAAGTGGTAGTAGTAAAAGTGGTTATAGACTTACTAGAGAGAGAGAGAGAGAGAGAGTGGAGGAAGAGAGAAGGAGGGCAGAGACAGAGACAGAGCGAGAATTGTTGGTAGAGGTAGTAGTGGTAGTAGTAAGAGTGGTTATAGAAGTAGTGGTATTAGTAGTAGTTGTTGTTGCTGTTACTGTTGTTGTTGTTGTTGCTGCTGTTACCGCTGCTGCTGCTGCTGTCGTAGTCGTTGTTGTTGTTGTCTTCGCCGTTATTGTGGTTTTTGTTGTTGTCGTTGCCGTATGCAGCGCTGCAGGGCGTTACTTCTATATAATTGCTATCAGATTTTGTGAAAAACGTTTGATCGGGGACAGCAACACCAGCAGTATAGAAGTTACTGATGAAGAACTTAACGTAGATAAACGATATAAGACGTTGTGACGTAACAATTATATAATACAATATATATAGAAGGTTTGTATTTATTAATGTTTGCAATAGCCTTGTACGATATTTCTGACATTTGACCTTTAGAAATGTCTAGTGAACATTCTCTTAATCAAGCCTTTACCAGACGACCCAGAGTTTTAACGACCCTGAGACAGAAAGCTTTTGAAAACATTGTGGGTACAGGAGAAAATGCTGGTAACCAGCATTTTCTCCTTCGCCCACAATCTTTTCTTCCCTTTCGAAGACAAACGCCAGTGTTTGAGCCACGTTTAACTTGTCGTCTGCAAAACCTTTCGATATGGATAACCCTTACATTTAGTGAAGAGTTGATATCCCACATTTCAGAAAAGGCAAATATTTTACAGATGCCTCGCGACGCCATGTTTTTTACATCGTCTGAAAACAACTTAGACTGCTGGGTCACATACTCAAGTTCTTGGCCAGAGAGCACTCATTTATCTTTGACAGTTTCGTCTTTCAAGGCTTTTGTGAAATAGTATCGCTTGGCTTTTTGACCTCGAAACATCCCTCATGAGAGAGAAATATTTAAACTTCAAAGCTCCAGACGTTTAAATTTGTAACAAATTATTTATGCCTGCTTTAGAACAATAAAGAATAACAAGTGTAGTTGAGTTTTGATGTGAAATCCATGTTCGGATGTCACCGGTTTTATACTTTTTAAGTTCAGTTAGAGAGAGATAATTGCATACAAACGACGTTTATTGAACTAAACAAGCACTAATTAATTTTTCGTGGCTTTATTTAACATCCAACTGTGTCCCGCCGAGCAGTTCTGACCACGTTGTGAGATACTGGTACATAGCAGTCCAGCCTGTAACCAAAGTTTGATTATAGAAATAGCACTGCACACAAAAGTTTTTTTCTTCTTCTTCAACTTAGTATTTACTGGCTAAATTAGTCATTGTTCCATGTGGCACTCTATTAGGTGCCTTTGTAGACGGTGTAGATCAAGAATGGAGTCAGTATTCACCAACCATTCGTAAGAATATTCTTAGTCTTGTTTGGAGAATTTTCTAAATTAAAAAGTAACACAACTTCTGATTGGCTAGACCAAATGGTTTAGTCATTCGGAATTTGCATTATTTTTTAAATCTAGAATGAAACTAAGAATCGTTGGTGAATACAGGCTCAAACTGCACAGTAAAAACCGTTTAAAGGTATAGTCTGACAACCAGAGAGAGAAAACGGTGTTGAAATTTGATAGACTTAATTTGTTGGTCCAGAACCTATTCAGTTGTGTAAACATAGATAAATTACCGATACATATGGTATCAGGGAATAAAGAAACTCAAGAGATTTGTCAGAGGAACCGAATTTTGTCCGAAGAAAATTGGTTTATGGTCAAAGCAGTAAACAATGACGGGGCGTCACGGAAATTTATTGATGGATTCCGCCAAGAGTCGGATACGATGTAATTTACATATAATTTCGTTTTCCACGCTTTTTTTTTTGTTTACCTCAGTACACACAAGGCGAAGGTCAGATATAGTCACGTGATAGAATGCATAATTATCATGCAATAGCTCGAGGGTAATAAGGACGTATATCGGAAATCTTCGATTTAAAACCGGAAACGATAACAGTGATTTCTCTTAGAAAATGAAATGCATCTTCTACCGGTCGCAATCTATGCAACCTTGCAACCGTCAAAGGCAACATTCGGTATGAAGATACACGAATGATTATTGTTTGATGAAATAAAGATGAAAAAAATATTGATGCATAACATCAATTGCGACGCAAATCAGTTGTTTCTGAAATAGGGCACATTACAGCAGCTTAATTTTTTACGCCAAGGGCATCACTTAAACAAACTTCATAGAGGTCCACGTGGTGATACTGCATGACAAATATTTAAACTCTGGGCCATCTGGGATACGATCTGGTTTTTATCGATCTGGCAATGAAAGTTCTGTATTTTACATGTTAAAAAACAAAAAATCAGTCCAAATAGAAAAACAAAGTTGGTACGGGCTCGATCTGGTAATGAAAGTACCGTATTTTTACATGTATGTTAAAAAAAAACACTGAACCAGTCCATATAGTAAACAATATGGCTACCTCCACAGGCACTTTTCAAAAGCGGCGCCACAACGAGTTAAAAACTAGTTTAAAACGAGTATAGATGCATCTGCAATATATTGTGCCATATTTTGACTGAAGAAGCCGAGTAATTAGAACATCTTTGTCTGTCTTCCCCTGACTGATTGTGTCTTTTTAATTTAACTCTTTACCAAACTTCAGAAAAAATCAGACTTTTTCAAAATTCAAAGCATTTGCAGACAATAAAATAAATGTGATTCAAAAATGGAAATTTGCTTTTGGAAGGTTAGAAAACATTGTGGGAAAAGGATAAAATGCTGGTTACCAGCATTTTCCTTTTCGCACAATGTTTTCAAAAGGCGTGTGTCTCAGGGTCTTAAAAATCGGGATTGAGTAATAAAAGGTTAACGGTCTATAAGCGGTATTCCATGATGTAAGAGAACGCCATGTAGACAAGTCATAAATTCTGAGCCGAGGCTCATTGACTCTCTTGGCGCCAAACATGTAAACAGAATCTCTTTCGACGGCTGAAGATACATTCCAATAAAACTCAGATTTTTCTGTCTTAAAAGCTTGCCTTGATTTGACAGGCCAACGGTATAGATCCAAGATCAGACTGTATGTTCAGTGCAGTCTGATTTTAGGTCTTTAAGGTCTACAAAAATCCCATGTTTTGCCTACGGGACAGAAGAGACATGGTATATATATGAACATACTACTGCTCCAATCGCTGTTTATTGTTCAGACTTGAAAGATCAAGTCAAACCGACAGATGCATTCATAGAAGTTGGAATGGTGGCCGTCGTATAGCTCAAAGGGGGTATCCGACCAAACTTAAAAAAAATCATTTATTGTGGAATTAAGAAGGGGTATAGCTGGCAAACCAGCAGTAAAGAAGGAAAACATAAAAAATATTTTTCTTTGATATTTGCTTAATGAGCTACGTAGCCTATGAGGATACGATTAGATTTTGCGTTAGAATTTCTAGAAGGTTTGTGGGAATGTCAAATGATCAATGGCACGCGTCAATTATCTGGCACTCGTCAAGACTCGGTTGATTCCGTAACTACATCTAACCTCGTTCATATCAACCAGGGTTTCATTTTGAACTGCCAATCACGTGATCTTAAACATGGCGGCGCCCATGTAAATCGCTTAGCAACGACATGAATAACCATGATGAAGTTATTCACATCTGTCAATTTGTCGATGAAACCTTCCAACGGAATTCATGTTTAAACCACGTTTAAAATTGAATTTACAAACTGTTTCTCAACTGAAATATATTTAGAAAGATTTCAAAAGAAAATTGTAACTCATGTTTTCTTTTTCAAGAGGAGCCTTAGAAATTTAAGAATATTAAAACGGTTTACTTCCGGTGAAGAAATGTGGATGCATATCAAGTTTCGTAATACAGCCTAGGGACTTGATCAAAGAATCACCGGAGGTTTGCCGAATAAATTATCTGGGATCGTATTCAAAAAAGTTCGATGACGTCATATTTGATTATAATTCAATATTATTTGTTTTCATGAATATTAGCGAGTTCTGATTGGCTGAAAAAAATATTTCATAGCTCCATGAAAATAAAATTCATGCAGTGCCAGAATTACTCTTGCTGTCAAACTAGATCTAATGTAAACAAACATGTGTAAAAGATTTCATGTTTTTTTCTTTCTAATTTTATACCCAGTCCGAAGTTCAAATGCCAGCTACATTATTAGTTGTACGGTCAGATGGCAGGGGGACTTGGAAACTTGTTCACAGCTGTGGCAAATCATGTCGCCCCGAGCCGAAGGCGAGGTGGCGACATTATTCGCCACAGCCGTATACAAGTTTCCAAGTCCCCGGCTACCTGACCGTACAACGAATTTATTATACTGCAAAGTTTTACCGTTCCAATGTGTATTCAGCGAAATTTCCCCGTGTATGTACTCACGAATTGAGTACGCTGACGACATAGAATTTCCTTTCTGAGTGCCCCAATTCAATGAAAACTGACGTCACTGAGAACTGACGTCACTGAAACCTTCTTAAAACGTGCAGTTTGGTGAATGAACTTGATGATGTCACTGCGATAGACGTTCGTCATATCTTTATTTAAACATGGATTTAAACAACTTCAAGGTATGTAACTATGCATTTTAATGCTTTGTTGTCAAAAAGTAAAAGACCATTAGTTACAACAAACGGCAGTTTGGTTATCTTTTTAACGTTACAATGAATGAGTTTCGACACTTCACAATTTGCTTACCTGACGAAGGGATGGCTCGTTTAACCCCGTTTAGTTGTTTTAGAATGACAACAAACGATAATTTTGTAACTATATTCATTTATTTTCGAAAATAATCCATTCTTTACGCATTTATGACAACCATCAAGGGTGTTGTCTGCGCATGTCATATTCTTCGAAGATTCGACCTGTCTGCTATGACGCATCACCCATCCCCGTATACCTGGGAAAAGTAGGGCTTATACAGAAGCTATTAGCCTATTACCCAAGCATGTAGGGGATGTTTTAATAAATGGCCGATGCATAGGTTACATGCTAGCCAATCATAGCTGAATGAATCGCACCAGGTAGCGTTTTATTGAGTAAACGTTTATTTCATTTTGAAATTTAAAGTAACGGTTGTTGTTTTGAAAAGTACTCCGGTTCTGTACCCAGAATGCCCAAATTAGATAGATCATTCGGCATACCTCGGGTGATGGTAGCCATAAAATCCCTCGACTGTATCTGGTAGCTTGATATGCAACTACACCCTACATTTCATCGCCGGAAATACGCCGGTTCACCGTTCTGAAATTTGTGAGGCTCCTCGTGAAAAAGAAAACATGAGTTTCAATTTTCTATCGAAATCTTTCTAACTATATTTCAGTTGACAAACAGTTTGAATATTCATTTTTTAACGTGGATTATCAATTGCGATTGACGTTTTCACCGACAGATAGATAGGTGTTTATAACTTCATCGAGGTTGTTTATGTCGTTGCTTAACGACTGACAGTGGCGCCGCCATGTATAAGATCACGTGATTGGCAATTCATATGGAAACGACCGTTATACAGACGAGGTTAGATGTAGGTACGGAATCGGCCGAGTTGTGACGAGTGTAGATAGATGTGTATTTGTAGAATGCTATCTAGCGGAAGATACCGGTAATGCCATCAAGCGAAACTAGAAATGATACGGTGCAGACTACTCATTATGTTTGCCTTGTGGGCGGCTCGTATCGGTCGACGCCGCCATTTCGGATGTTTTGTTGAAAGTGTAGTCATGTATACCGGGCCTTCAAAGGGGAAACTGCTTTTAAGTGGATTTTGCCAGTGTACATGTTCGGGGCATATTATCCAATCAGATCACGAGAAATTTCTTTGCAGAATAATAAGTAAGTTTATTTTCTCTGAATATCATAATTCGAAAAAAGAAAAAATAAATATCCAACAAATTGGTCTAAAAACTTAACTCATTGTCAGTTTACTGGGTACGAATTATGTAATGTTCAGCTTATCCCCAGCATATCAAATTTCTAACAATTGATCAACTAATTCTGCAATGTTCAATGCAACGATGACGCCATGAATTACACAGTTTGACGTCATGAACGCGTCTTTGTTGTCTGCGATATTAAGTTATTAGGAATAAAGAGATTTTGTTGTTGTTGTTGTTGTTGTTTTCATGAAGGTAGGGAAAAAAAACCTAATCACACTTTTGTATGAAACCGCTTCGCGGTTTCTTACAGTGTGATTAGGTTTTTTTTCATATCTCTATGAAAACAAAAAAAAAAAAATTCTTCATCCCTTAAATAAAAAATAGCAGGAGTCACTGACTGCAAAGCGACTAACCAGTTATTTCAACAACGAATTTGTACCTTTCTACTGCATTTTACTTTCTTGTTTTTTTTTTCGTTTGCAGAGAACTTTTTCAGCATTCATAAGTGTTAAACAAAAAATAATAATTCGCCTCTTAAAAATCAAAAACGACTCCTTTAATAACCAGCTGGGGAACGGAACTTAACACAAAGCGTTTGACGTCATCTTTTGTAGAGACAGTCAGTCTGTTTGTTACGGTTGTAAGGAACTCTAAGCACCATAATTTATGTATTAACTCTATACAAAACGATCCCGAGTTTTAACGAGCTTGAGGTAAAAGGCTTTTGAGAACATTGTGGGAAAGGAGAAAGTGTAGTAGATCTATCTAGCATTTTCTCCTTTCCTAACAACGTTCTCAGCCCTTTTAAACACAATCTCCAATGTTTGGACGCCGTAAGTTGTCCTTGGCAATTGCTTTCAATTTGGACAAATTTAAAATTCAATCAGTTTTGTAAAGGGTTGAGAATATCAGAAAGATCAACGTTAACGTCTTTTATGTAAGACAAGCGATTTGTTTAGCTAACCCTTTTCAACACAGCTATAAAGAGTGGTACCCTGGCAAAAGAGCGTTTAAAGTATCTTTGTAACGATCTATACGACGCAAGTCATTACATAATCATGGATCCATAAAAATCTACTTTGTCTAACAACCGACGGAATCATGTGGTAGACCGGTCCTTGGATATGCAGAAAAAGTACTAATAGCGAAAAGTTTCGACCCAGGTGAGCCTGCGCTGACTGCGCAGGCTCACCTGGGTCGAAACTTTCCGCAGATGCTTAAAACCTGCTTTTCATGGAGCATGATTCATCTATAAAAGTGTATGATATTGAAGCAGACAGCATTGAAAATTTTTCCATGCGAAAACAGGATAAATGTCTTGGCTCCAATATCGTTTACATAAGATTTTCGTCACCTTTAAATACTCATACTTGGGGTCAACTGCACTAAGTTGTGAAAATGTCATAAACTTTAAGTTGCCGAATAAGTTAGATATAGATTTTTCAGCTAACGACAAAAAAAAAAAACCCAGTTTGTGATTTCAAAGCTCACAACGTTGGGGAAAAAATACACCGTATCGGGTCTCTTATACAAGTTTGTGATATAACGTGAACTATAAATTGGTTAAAAAGAAATAAATCTAATGAAAATTTCCAGCAATGACAAAAACCCAAACTTTGCAATTTCAAAACCTTTTTCGCTGGAAAAATCTCACTGTTTTGGACAGTGCAGATCCAAGATCAGATTACAACGCCTTGCGTCACGTGACCTAAGTATAAACATTACTCTCAGAAAAAATAGAACAATAGAAAACATTGAAGTAAACACTTTAACAAACCATTCCGACCTTTCCAAATGATACTTTGAAAAATGTGGAGAAAGGAGAAAATGCCGGTGACCAGCATTTCCTTTTGCCACAAAGTTTTCAAAAGCTTTTCGGTTACAAATTCCATCAATTTTGCCATATCTCATTTGTCGTCTGAATATGCTTTCAATTTGGACAAGTCCATAACATTTTGTCGTCTGGTAATGAGTTAACTATCAAATATTAACTTCATAGTGATAATATTCCTGGTCACAATGAAGACGTCTGCATGGCATTAACCCCAATCCTGCTAGATAAAAGAAATGAAACTTTCAAGCCGATTGTAAAAACCCAAATATTGCTGTTTGAAAGGTATTTTTGGAGGAAAGATATCTCCCTATCGGACAGCGTAGATCCAAGATCAGACTGCACGTTCTGTGCAGTCTGATCTTGATCTACCCTGTCCGCAAAATGTCAGTGAGTCGCACTTTGCAGCCTAAGGGTTAATGATGTACAATTGCGCGACTGGCATAGAAAGACTTTTTAGGTAGGCATGGCGTTTCACCGGAAGTACAAGCCGTATTACCGTCAACAAAATGTAGCTTCGAGACAAGACGTTAATCTCGCATGCACAACATTACAGATTTACTGTTACTTCCAGAAGTGAGCCCGCTCCTAGCGTATTTCCAACACTTGCATAATATACTTGACACAGTTTAAAGTCTGGCGTTAATGATGTACAACTAGAAAATATACAGCGCGACTGGTATAGAAAGACTTTAAGGTAGTTATGGCGTTCCACCGGGAGTACAAGACGTATTATACCGTCAACAAAATGTAGCTCCGAGACAAGACGTAAATCTCGCATGCACAACGTTACAGATTTACTGTTACTTCCGGAAGTGAGCCTGCGCCTAGCATTTCCATCACTTGCATAAAATACTCATTTAATTCTTTACGAAAAAATGAATAATTAGACTAGCAAAAACTGTAAGCATTTGCAGATAACAGATCAAATGTGAATGAAATAGTGGAATTTGTATTTGATCTGGAAAAAAAATATTGCGGGAAACGGAGAAAATGCTGGTAACCAGCATTTTCTCCTATTTCCACAATATTTTTAAATTCTTTCTTTGGGTCGCTAAACGACGAAACTGTATGGTAAAAGGTTAACACAGTTGAAAACCTAAGTTTACGCACATTGCGGCGACAAATTCACTTCCGGCTGCTTTGTCGAATATTACCCCTCTCTCTCTCTTTCTCTCTTACAATTAAAAACACTGGGAAAATGTGAAATGACAGATAATTTGCCTGAACGAAAACACGGGTTGATAATAAAGTCCAACAATATTTGAGCCATGCCTTTGAAAAGGGGGTTTTAATACATCTGCAAAAAGTATCGATTCATGCTAGCCCGTGCAATCCGCGCAGGCTGACATGGGTAGAATCTTTTTGCTATCCGTAAATTTTCTGCATTTTGAAGGACTAATTAAGGTCAAGATTCAGTCGGTTTTTAGACGAAATGAGTATCATGGATCCGTAATTTTACAATGACTTGCTTGGTATAATGCATCATGGAGATCCATTGAACCCCCTTTTTCCAGAGCATGATTCATTTGGTATTAGTTAACCCCAGGTTGCAGGTCAGATACTCTAACCGATTTACCAAGGTCGGCTTCCGTGACCTTACAAATATCATTGTAATAAAACTTTTGACGAAGTATTTGATAAAGCTTTCAATCGAACTGTATGTTATGATTTGTAATTTATGCAAGTTTTTTAAGTCGATAGTTCGTGAAATAGAAAACTTTGTTTAAAACTAAATAGGTAAAAGTTTAAATTTATAAAAAAAAAAATCAGCTGGAGTTATAAAAGAAGGTATTAAAGTTTCTATTCTTGAAGCGTTTACCGCACAGGACTTTTTAAAGACCTACCATTATGTACTCCTGTAGATTTAAGCCTTTGGCTGCTCAGCGCGATTTGATGACCTTTTGCGGACAGCGTAGATAAAGATCAGACTACACAGAACGTGCAGTCTGATCTTTGATCTACACTGTCCGATAAGGAGATATCTGTCCTTAAAAATACTATAAGAATAGAAAAATCTTGGCTTTTTACTATCAGCTTGAAAGTTTCATTTCATCTTATTTAGCAGGAAAAGGGTTATAAGAATAAAATTGGAAGGAACGTGTAATTTTGTATCTGTTATACTATTTCGAAAGTAATGAAGAAAAAGGAGCAATTATTAGTAAAAAGCGATTATTACTTTTCCCTAAATATTTTTGACACCTGTGAGTAGCAGAGGCGTCAAACTCAGTACTTGTGTGGCAACGTGTTTAAGTCGTTTTTGTTACAAAGTAGCTGAGTGTGGAGGATCAGTGAAATACTTCGTTATGATCTATTGTCTAAAGATCACATGTAAAACACTTATATCACTGTATCATCTTAATGCGAAATTAATTTAATTAATGACAACTTATTATAAGACATTAGAAGATGTATTAAACGAAAGAAGCATTGTAGAGCGGTTTGATGGATGGACGGGGCAAACATTAAAATGGGCTTATGATGGATTAGAATGAATTGTAGGGTTTATTTATAGGGTAAAACAACCCAGGTTTCACTTCCGGAAACTGAATTTAGAATATTATTTCACCGCGGGGGTCATTTTCCGAATTAAAAGTGCGCACTGTACTTTTTTAAGTCTGCCAGTGTGTTTATATCATGTTACTTACCTTTGGTATTGCTATCTTTTTGAGCGTTTTTTAATCTCTTTTTGTGACGATGCTTGTCACGTTTAACTAATCTAGATTTTTCCTTCTGCATATTTCGACGATAAATATTGTGACATACGGAATTATTTTCGTTGTTGTACCATTCAAAAGTGAGCACGCCAAAAGTTTCTATGCTAACCGCTGCAGTTCCATAGGTAAAATAGAGGTGTGTGTTTAGCCAAGCCTGAAAGTTAGACTTTCAGTTGATGGTTTTTTAAGCCGTTGAAGAAGGCACGAATTATCAATCGCAAAATGTTTAACCTGGTTCGACAGTTTTTTGCAGATGCATTAAACAACATTTCGACAGAACATAACACATTTATAGCCTGCAACACGCGAAAAGGGTCATTCGGACATTTGCGTAGAGTGTCGTCTCGAATCAGCCTGCGCAGTCCGCGCAGGCTAATCCGAAACGACACTTTCCGTTTTTATGTAATTTTCTGTTTTGCGCAAGTCTACTGTAGCACAAAATCTAATGTAGTTGTAAAGTGCCGTCTCGGATTGGCCTGCGCGGACTGCGCAGGCTGATCCGAGACGACACTTTACGCAAATGTCCGAATGCCCCTTTTCGCGTGTTGCAAGCCATTTTACGTATGTAGAATTTGATCGGATTTGAAATCGCTAAGATCGCCCAATGTATCAGGTAATAAAGTAAAATGATAAAAAAAATACTAGATAAGTGACAGTAAAAACAGGAAACATGAACATGTTAACCCTGAAGCTGCTAAGCGCGACTCAAGGACCTTTGGCAGACAGTGTAGATCAAGATCAGTCTGATCTTGACTCTATACTGTCCGATAAAGGAGATATCTGCCTTCCCCCCCCCTCCCCCCCCCAAAATAAAACTTTTGAAATAGCTAAGTTTTGGGTTTTTACTATTGGCTTGAAAGTTTTTGATCACTTATTTAGCAGGATAAGGGTTAACGTTGAAACGACACGGGTGGATACGGTGTCTGTTAGTGTAGAATAGGGTTACACGTGTTATAAACGTATTTTCTAAAACAAACGTTGAATCTATCAATATGCGTTTTGAAACATCTGCCCCTACTCCCTATTAACAAACCATTCTAAATTGAGGTCGTGTTCCAATTCTGAATTTAGAAAGCAACCGTTTGGCTTAGCTACTGTAAAATCTGTTACTGTGAAATTTAGAAAACCTCGCCAAAATAAGACTGCGAACTCAATTAAGCATGGTTGGTGCATACAGGTCTGATGCAAGTTACCAAGAAGTTTAAATGTGCATTCATCTTAGATTAGGAATGTAACACACGTGCTACACAATGGCTTTGCTGTATACTGGCATCATTCGACACATTATCCAATCAGATCGCAATAAATTTCTTTGCAGTATGATAATATTAGTCGTACGATTATGGAACAGGGGACTTGGACACTTGTTCACAGCTGTGACTCGCCACAGCCGTGAACAAGTGTCGAAGTCCCCTGCCACCTGACCGTACAACAAATTTATTATACTGCAAAGTTTTACCATTTAAACGTTTATTTAGTGAAATGTCCCTGTTTTATGGTCTCACGAATTGAGTACGCTGACGAAATAGAATTTCCTTTCTGAGTGCCCCGTCACTGAGAAATGACGTCACTGAAACCTTGGTAAAACCTGAAGTTTGGTGCACGAACTTGATGATGTCACTGCGATAGACATTCGACCGTTGTCTGCGCATGTCATATTCTTCGAAGAATCGACCTGTCTGCTGTGACGCATCACCCATCCCCGGATACTTGGGAAAAGTAGGGCTTATACAGAAGCTATACCCAAGCCTGTAGGGCCTGTTTTGATAAATGGCCGGTGCATAGGTTACCTGCTAGCTGATCATAACTGAATGAATCGCACCAGGTAGCGTTTTATTGAGTAAACGTTTATTTCATTTTGAAATTCAAAGTAACGGTTGTCGTTTTGAAAAACCCAGAATGCCCAAATTAGATAGATGTGTATTTGTAGAATGCCATCTAGCGGAAGATAATGACATTCGACCTATTTTTTTTTATCTAAACATGGATTTAAACAACTTCAAGGTAAGTAACTATGCATTTTTATTTGTTGGCAACAGTAAACGATCATTAGTTGCCTCAAACGACCACTAGGTTATCCTTTTAATGTTAAAATGTATGAGTTTTGACACTTCACATTCTGCTTACCTGACGAAGGGATGGCTCCGTGTATTTGTTTCAGAATGACAACAAACGATAATATATGTAACTATATTTATTTTCAAAAATAATCCAATTTTTCTCCTTTATTGACAACCACCAAGGGAAACTAGTATTAGTAATAATATGGTGCAGGCGACGCCGCCATTTTGGATGTGATGTTCAACATGTAGTAATGTATACGGAACTTCCAAAAGGGAAACTGCTTTTCCCTGGATTTTGCCGGTGTACATGACTTTATGTTGCGGGCATATTATTCAATCAGATCGCGACAAATTTCTTTGCAGTATAATAAGGACTTATAAGTCCTTTATATATGACAGCATGATTTTGTCCATAACTTACTTGTTGCGCACAGCATACCTATGCCCACGTTGTTAAACGTGCATTTCCATACGAATTGTGCATAACCTTTGGCCGATTGCGGTAACTGTATTTTAGCAAGTTGGAAACTTATTTAACCGAATTATGGTTGAATTTGAAAGCTGCATAAGCCTCAATTAAGAGATCAAAGGCATAACTTGTCCATTGTTTATTGTGACCTCTGTCTCTATCTAATTTAGTCCTATAAATATTAGGTCTTGTATCCTGCCAGTATTCTCTGTCGACGCCTCGAACTCTCTGTCTCCCTTTTGGTGTGTGTGCCGTTTTTAATACACAAATAATTCGTAGCTACATGATTTTTTGTTTTTCTTTTTTTGGAAAAAAAGTACTCGTGTTCCCATTATTTTTTCTGAGCACTAACATAAGTGTTTGGCATAGTCTTAACTTTCTACATTTGGTAAGTTTTCCTCGGCGGTTCTTTGGTTAAAGGCCCAGTAGTGGCCAAAACTAAACGATGCATGTGTTAAAATGCATTTAAATTCAAGTCACGCCATTTAAAAGTATGGAAATAAATGTGAAGATAACAATCTGTTATTGTCCAAGTGTTAGTCGCTGGCAGAAAAATGAATTTTAAAACTTAGTTTCTCTATCTTTTATTTACTTTTTACCTAACTCTAAAATTCATTTTTTCTGGCACCGACTTACACCCGTACCAACCGCACAATAACAGATTATCGTATTCACAATAATTTCCATAATTTTAGAGGGAATCATTGGAATTTAAGACTGCATGTTTACACCAAAATGGTTTACTTTTGGTCGCTATCGGACCTTGAAGGACATCTTTTAAAAAAAAAAAAGGGGGGGGGGGGGGGTGAAGCGGCAAAAAATATTGAGCTACAAAATGACTTCGCCAGTGATATTTTGGTGCCCATTAATCCCTTTACCATACAACCTCGAGTTTAAACGACCATAAGAAAGAGGACATTTAAAAAAAATCACCTTTTTTCCACGATGTTTTCTGTCTTCAGACAGAGAAAACTCGGTCATGAGACGCGTTTATTTTGTCGTCTGCCAATGCCTTCAATGTAAACAAGTCTACATTTTGGGCGTGCAAAAAAGAGTAAATGATCAATTGTGTTCGGGGTCAAGATTGTTTGTAAGTTCAAAGGTTCTATGAATTGACATTTTCACGTCTATAATTGATACAGCTGCTTTATTAAATCAAACCATTGTAAACTTGATTTTGCTCTTGTCATCATCTCTCTCGCTCTCGGTCTCTCTCTCTCTCTCTCTCCCTCCCTCCTCTCTCTCTCTCTCTCTCTCTCTCTCTCTCTCTCTCTCTCTCTCTCTCTCTCTCTCTCTCTCTCTCTCTCTCTCTCTCTCTCTCAAAGTATTGAAGGAGTTTTTGTTATTTTGCTTTACCCCTACATACAAGTATGACTAGGGCATAATCAGCAGGTAGTTGTAAACATGACATGTATTTTGGGCCAGCGGCCTATATTTACGGTAATAAAATGTTCTGTTCTGTTCTCTCTCTCTCTTGCAGTGACGTTGTATATGTAACCGTCAACAAAGCTGAATTTATGAACACCTTACCACACTACCACACAATCCCGACTTTTAACGACCTTGGGGAAGAAGGCTTTTGAAAACATAGTTGGAAACGGAGAAAATGCTGGCACTCAGCATTGAGTCCTTTACCCACAATGTTTTATTCCCTTTCTAAAACAAATTCAATGACTTAAGCTAAACCTTATTTGTATTTTGCAAATACCTCGGATTTGGATAAGTCCAAACTTTTGTCGTCTGTTAAAGAGTTAAATAAGCAATGAAAGGGTTGCACAGAAATGAATGATGACATGGCAATAGATAATCAACCGGAAGAGTAAATCAAAATAGACAATTCAATTATCTTAACCCTGAAAACAGCTGTTCACCATTTAAGCTGCCTATGCGGCCAGCGTAGATCAAAGATCAGACTGCACAAAACGTACAGTCTGATCTTTGATCTTCATTGGCAGCTGTGCTCAGACATTATGAACAAGAGCGACTTTGAAATTGCTATTATTTTGGGTCTTTTTTCTAGATTAAAAATGTCGGCTTGGTTTATTCATTGCTTGAAGTGTTAAAACAATACAACCCTTCATCAGCTTTTTTCAGACCGCAAAATAAAAATGAAATCAGACAATAACTGTAAATGAACCATGCTCTGGCAAAAGGGGGCCTAATGCATCTCCGTTATACTTGATACCTGTCAAAGTCATCACATAATTATGGATCCAAAGGAACCACTTTTTTCAATAACCGACTTAATCATAGGGTAGATTTGTCCTTTGACAAACAGAAAATTGACTTGTAGCGAAAAGTTTCGGCCCAGGTCAGCCTGCGCGGACTGCGCAAGCTGGCCTGGGTCGATACTTTTCGCAGATGCATGAAGCCCCCTTTTCACAGAGCACGGCTCAAATATAATTGTAATCGCTATCTAGAGACTGTAAGGTAAACTTCTTAAGGAATGATGTCCTTAGTTTCCACTATAACTACAAATACATCTGTTATATGTGCATCGAAAAACGATACCATGACACTGAGAGTGGCAGTAGAGGATTTATTGAATGATTGATTGATTGATTGATTGTGTTTTACGCCGCTTTCAACATTATTTCTTCAGTTATATCACGGAGACAGCTGACATATTCAAGTACTTCCTGGGTTTCACCAACACTAGGCTAGGGCTCCGAGGTGCCTTGCCCAAGGATACTCCCCCGAAAAACCCAGTGGATCCAGTGAGGTTTCGAGCCCGGGGCCTTCGAGTCTTACACTTTACCACTGAGCTACGCAGGACCCCCCCCCCCCCCCCCCGCCGCCTTACTGAAGAAGGAGAACTGACGAAATTTACTGTAAGTTTTAAAAAAAATCTTTCTCAGACAACAAAATTTTAGACTTGGCCATTTTGAAAGCACTGCCAGACGACAAATAAAATGTTTATCAAATATTTATTTGCTTCTTTAGGACAGATATTCCAACAACGTTTTAACCCTTAGGCTGCTAAGCGCGGCTCATTGACCCTTTGCGGACAGTGTAGATCAAGATCAGACTGCAGAGAACGTGCAGTCTGATCTTTGATCTACACTGTCCGATAAGGACATCAAAAAATAATTTTGAAATCGCATTATTTGGAGTGTTAGTATCTGCTGGAAAGTTTCTTTCACATTATTTAGTAGGATAAGAGTCAAAGATCCGCTGGTGTTGATAGAACTCGGATTGAATGGTAAAAGGATTCATGTAAATGAGTCATTGTCACACGACAAAGTTTTCGCCCATTTGAAAGCATTTTGCAGACGAGAAAGTATATGGCATGCAACACGCGAAAAGGGGCATTCGGACATTTGCGTAAAGTGTCGTCTCGGATCAGCCTGCGCAGTCCGCGCAGGCTAATCCGAGACGGCACTTTACGACTACATTCGATTTTGTCCTGCAATAGACTTGCACAAAACACAATATTACATAAGAACGGAAAGTGTTGTCTCGGATTAACCTGCGCGGACGGCGCAGGCTGATCCGGGATGACACTTTACGCAAATGTCCGAATGCCCTTTTTCGCGTGATGCAGGCCATTTATTATGTGGCTCAACTGATGTTTTTAATAGGGTAGAAAACATTGTAGGAAAATGAGAAGATGCAGGTTAGAAGTATTTGCTTCTATACCTACATTCGTTTCAAAGGCCATCTTCTTCGCAGTCGACAAAATACGGCGTCGAATGGAAAGGGTTTAGATATTCAGTCTGATGCGTTATTTACTGTCTTGTCTGGCTTTATAAACTGTTTGTACAATTTTTAACGCCGCTTTCAACACTATTTTTGTTATACCACGGCCATCAATGCATTTACCCCGGCGCTATATGCATTTCTTTTTTCCAGTGCTTCTCACGACTCTCTTTCCAAGCCACTGACAGCTTTTCCGCTTACACATCGTCAAAATCAATGATCAGCGTTGAGAGAATAATGAAATCTATGGCAATGACTATCATCAATCCTCGAATTAAATAAGGCCGAGCTGAGATTCACTCTCAAGACCACTGGAATGATAACTTTGTATACACGTATTTTGCCGATTCGAACCCGGGACTTTCGTATTGGTAAGTTAAGTGCTTCATCTGAATAGCTGCCGCTCCACACAAACACAAATAAAAAATGCAGCGACCAATCAGCTCCCAGTGAGGATCAATCTCACGACCCCTGGTTTACAAGGCCAGTGGTCTTACCACTGAGCTATGGAGGCAGATGGTGAGTTTCATTAAAATAAAAGTACTGAGGGTAATAAGGGCCTCGTCCTCTTTTTCATAACGGCTTGATTAATTGATTGGCAAATTTTGCTGCTTTTCCTGCGTCTGCTGATGCTGCTGTTCTTGTTTTGTTGCCTCAGCTGCTGCCAATGATGATGATGGTAATATTATTACAAGATATAAAAGACCGGTCGACCAGGATGAAGTTCAGGTTGATGAATATATAATCATGCTCAATATACATTGTTTTCATTGAAGAAAATAAGATTGATTCGACTTGATAAAAATAGATTCAGGTGAAACAATAAACCAGTTTAGCCGATGATTGATCGATCCCAGGATCCCTTTCTGTATTTATTGTCCTACTGGTGGTTATATACATGAACGGCACCCTGGCAGAAGGGGGTCTAATGTCTCTCCATGATCTATTATACCAAGCAAGTCATTACATAATAATGGATCCATAAAATTTTCTTCAATATTTTCATAAATGACTATTTAAATAAATATATGGCCTGCAACACGCGAAAAGGGACATTCGGACATTTGCGTATAGTGTCATCTCGGATCAGCCCGCGCACTTCGCGCAGCCTACTCCGAAACGACACTTTCCGTTTTTATGTAATTTTCTGTTTTGTGCAAGTCCACTGTAGCACAAAATCTAATGCAGTCGTAAAGTGCCGTCTCGGATTAGCCTGCGCAGACTGCGTAAGCTGATCCGAGACGACACTTTACGCAAATGTTCGAATGCCCCTTTTCGCGTGTTGCAAGCCAAATAATAGTGAAAGCGGCGTAAAACACCACTCAATCAATCAATTAGACTTCTTACAAGAAAATCGCTTCCTTTTTCCATCAAATTGTCATTTTTTTTTAAAGATGTCTCCTTTGTGGCATGTGTTCTGTTACCCACTGGATTATTCAAAAGGAAAACAAATGTTTTTTGTGACTGATGTGAACAAAAATGTTGTGGTATAAGGAGTAATTACTTGTTATAAAATATTTTTCCATTATCAAACATTCCCGTCTTTTTACAAATCCTAGGAAAATACTTCTGAGAAAATTATGGGGAAGGGAGAAAATTATGTTAACCCGCAGCATTTTCTCCTGTTCCCATAATGTTCTCTACCCTAGCAAACACAGAAATCGTTGAGTCATATCTAACTATTCGTCTACACATGATTTCAATTTAGTCTAGTCCAAACTTTTGTCGTTTGGTAAAGAGTTACGAGTGTGCTATCATTTTGAATTATCAAAAACTTTTCAAGATAAAAATACCACAAGTACTTAAATATGACAAGTTAAAATCGTTTGAAGGAATGTTTTAAAATAAATAAATAAATCGTAAATTAACCACAGTGTTTGAATATTTAACTAGTGAGTTTTCGTGAATGAAGAGTAATGATTCAGAGTACCTGTATGTCAAGGAATTATTTAATTGGCCAATATCAAATACAATGTAATTGCAACTTTGACATACCCGTCTGTCTGTCTGTCTGTCTGTCCGTCCGTCTGTCCGCCCACCAGCCCACCCGCTTTTTCGGTTCCCCCCCCCTCTCTCTTTCTCCCTCTCTGCCTCCCTCTTTCTTTCTTGGATAAAAACACACTGTCCAAGAGGTTGAGGGATCAGAAATACAATATTTGAATGTTTAAAGTTGAACCCGTCGTCGTTTGACTGGGTTAACAGGCTTCATTAATCACCAGTCTCAGGTAAAATGGCATAGAATAAAAGGATTGGACGATTAGTGAACAGTGTAGATCAAGATCAGTATACATGAAGCTGAACTTCTTGGTCGTTTGCACGCGGCGGATGGGTAAAAATGGGCTTCATTTATTTAACACACGAAGGTTGAATGAAAAAAAAAATACTCTTAGAACAAAACTTTTTACCATAAACTCTTTACCTGACAAATATGGTGGGAAGTATCATGTCTTTGAAAAAGGTTAAAAGTCGTATGTTTTGTATGAATGAATGGTTCGTTACCTCCCGTTTCTGGGTGGTCATGATCAGAGGGGTCGATGTCATAACTGGTGCACTTACTTCAATATGGCCCTGATTTTAAAGCTTTTGGCACCACAAGCGAAAACGGGGGGTTTTTGCAGACGGCAAAGGTCAAGATAAGACTGCACAGAACGTGCAGTCTGATCTTAGATCTGTACCGTCCGTCTGTTTGATTAAGCCTAAAAGACACAAAAATATAGTTTCTTTAGTTTTATTAGATTGTCTTTCAAGAGCCATCGAAAGAGGTCGAATTAATATGAGACATGCTCTGTGAAAAGGGGGCTTAGTGCATCTGCAAAAAGTATCGACCCAGGTCAGCCTGCGCAGTACGCGCAGACTGACCTGGGCCGAAACCTTTTGCTATTGATCAATTTTCTACAGGTCCAAGGACCAGTTTATCTCATGATTCAGTCGGTTGTTGGACAAAATGGATATAATGTGATGACTTACTTGGTATAATGCATCAAGGGGATACATTTAGCCCCCTTTTGCCAGAGCATGGCTCATACATTTGGCGCTGAAACGTTTTCTAAGCATCGTGTAGGTCTCAAATCCTCCTACATTTGTTCAAGGCCGATGTTTTTTTCTTTTCTGTTCAGTAACCTGGTCTGCCCTCATCTGAAAGTTTGAAAAGTCATCTTAGGATAATAAAAAATGAATCATAAATACTACATACACACATCACATTTTTTCTTCGTTTGATGGTTTGCTTCTTCGACCCGAAACCCATCAATAAATCATGATTTTTAACGTTTGAAATATCCAACAAGATAAATTACATTTTTTTTCAAAAGGCTTGTTCTTGTGGTAAGAGACAACCATTTCGCCACAATTGACGCAGCTTCTGATTTATGGAAAACTGCAGTATGGACTGCCGCCATGATAACAATCTGTGTCACGTGACGGTACCGTAATCAAAGTACCGAAACTGAGATGAAATCAAGTTTATTGAAATTGCATTGTATACGATAATTTATGTGAGGTTTTATGCAGTTCAGAACACGTAAACTGAAAAAATAAAGAGATAGCAAATATTTCTGTCGTATTTTCGCGACAAATGACTAGTTCCATGGATTGACTCTTCAGGGTGACCGTCATTGTTTCACATATATGCACCAATAAAAGTATAAAATATCGCCAATGATTCAACTGCATTCGTGTAAAAGGACAAAAGTATTATGGTAAACCATTGGCCCTCAATGCACGGTGCCATACTTCTTACAGACTTGGACTTTAGTATGCTCTATAAATTGTAGCCATTTAAACAAGTATCCGCAAACCGTATGTATTTACACCAAAAGCAGCTGATCGTCGCTGGTTATCTGTTGTTGGTAAGGTCATGACCATATCATAAGACCGTTGAGACAGGTAAGGATGTTGGTATTTTTCAAGAGATTAAACTTGCTTTCTGAAGAGTTTGATCTTGGTCTACATCGGACGCAAAGCCTACAATAGCTATCCTAGATAATCTTTGTGTTTACATATTTCCAATAGATGGTCCACATTTTTACTCTGTGATATAATTAGTGGGAACTTACTATATAGTACTTTAGAACTCATTCATTAATCCAGCCTTGTTCACTCTTTCAGCGTTCAACCAATGGACTTGACCTCCATCAACGGCTAAAAATACAATTCTCTAAAACTAAGCAAAATATTTGTGTTATATGCTTGACTAAACAAGCGGATGGTATAGATGCAAGATCAGACTGCACGTTCTGTGCAGTCTGATTTTGATCTATGCCGTCCGCAAAAGCCCTTGTTTTCGCCAATGGCGCTTAAAGGGTTATTTAGGACAGTGAACGGGCCTAGTTTACAACTGTTCCTAAACCGATTATGGGCACTTCCTTCCTAAATCTGTTCAGTGCTTTTAGTAAGCTTTCTCTTACCCTTGTTACCTGTTTTAAAAGTAGACGTTCGAGCAATGAATTTAATTACTTCTTTATTATTCATAATTCGACTTTTTTCTCTTAAATTCGCGTTGGTTTTCAAAATTTCATTGTATTTCGCTCTTTTGTCGGCAATATTTCAAAATAACTCTTTGGCAGAAGGCAAAATCTTTATACTGTCCGGATTGATAGCAGACAAATGATAGCTTTTGTTTTTGAAAGGATAGAAAACTTTGTGAGAAAGGGAGAAACTGCTCATTATTAGCATTTTCTTCTTTTCTCGCAATCTTGTCAAAGGCCGTTTTCATTGTGGTCCTTTATACTCAGGATTATTTGGTAAAGGTTTAAAGACGTTTCGTCGGGTTGTCATTGCGCAACATTTCCGCGCATTTTCTGTTTCCTTGCGCGTAATTTTGTTCGATTGTAGTACTATTATCGGACTGCCGATTTCAGCTGCAAGACGTGGAGGAAGTAGTGGTAGATACAAGTTTTTTTTAAAGATCAATGTATGAAAGTGTAAACCGTTCCGAAACAGCGGACACGGAGCAAGTACATTTTTCGGACATCACTTATCCGGATAGTAACTTAAGGGTGAGAAAAAAGAGAAAACTGCACGCAGTCTCTTTCCTGGATATTGATATAAATCGGGATCGCTTGGTTCATTTTGCTATAAGATTCATCTGTAATTTATGCCTTCGAGTAATTCCTGGACAGTTCTACTTTTATTGTTTTTCCATCCATAAAAATGTACTATTTCGCATGAACCCTTTCCTAAATGAATTGAATAGGAGCTTCTAAATTGAAAGAAGCTGCAGATGACAAATTTAAAAAAGGTATTAATGCAAGTTGAAATGCCGCTTGTGTAAAAATATTGTGGGGAAAGGCAAAATTCCTTGTTATGAGCAATTACTCTTTTTACCAAAATGTTTTCCAAAGCCGTCCCCTTCCATTGTTCAATCGAGTATATATCAGGGAAAGGCAATATTATCTTTATTGTGAAAAAGACATTAATTTGTGCTGAAAATAATTAATCTTACTTAATAATTTGAATCTTGGGTGATTTGTGTCATTTTCGTTGTTCCAAGGGAGGTAATAGAGTCCCAAAATGAGAAAAGTAGCTAGGCGACATATCATTTTTTTTTTTTTGGCATTTTTTGATAAAAGATATACCCATGTGTATATCTGCGAAAAATAAGAAAAATCTCTGCGCTAGATTTTTTTGGAAGTCAAATAATGTCTTGACTTTCTATAATAAAATGATCTTTTTGGCGGTTATGGATGTTATTGAAACATCGATAGCGGGCCATTAATTTGAAACAAATATTAATTTCTCATCAAGTTGAGAGGATCAATCGATTTCTTATGAATTTAAAACACACAGAACATGTTTTGGCTGAAATGATAGACTTTACTCACAAAATTCCGATCTTTGCTGCAATAACTGGGTTTTTGTGTAATTTGAAAGAAGGGTTATGTTCTTTATGTGCTCAGAAATTTTTTGTTCGTCTGGTTAGGTCTAATTATCTCTTCATATACTGAAAGAATATACTTTGAAGTGTCTCTGTGTCAAATTTCACAAAATTCTCTGCGCTAGAAATAACTCGCTGAAACGCCTTTAAGACAATAGTCAACTTATTCATGCTTTTCGACGTTTCCAAATATGGCGTGTTAAAAGGACATGTCCATCTGCCCAGTAATGTGTTTTCTGTGGTATGACGGTCAAGGCGCGTGAAATCTTACCCAGATGTCCATAGCTCAATCACCATTAATGGTTCTAATGGAGATTGAGCTATGGACGTCCGGGTTAGAGTTTGCGCGCCTTGACCATCATACCGCAGAAAACACATTACTGGGCAGAGAAACCGTACCCAAAAAGAAAGACAGAAATACAGTTCGAATCCTTAATTTTACGAATTTAATGACTATATAGCAATTTTTCATAACCCGTTTTTTGTCAAAATTTTCATACCAGAAATTTGTTACCCGTTTTCGGCAATACAGTTGGCAGATAGGCGTACCCTTACAGCCATGATCTAACTGCATCGACATATTAATTTTTCACAAGGTTACACCGCTCATACAATACTTCTTCCACAAGAAAGACTTAGAAAAATCCTCGATACAAAGACTAGTATTTACCATATTAATTCTTATGTTTTAGAATCTGTACAGAAAATAACATTCTCAAAGTTTTTGGTTATCCTTTAATCCTCCGTAATCCATTTAACCAACCTTTCCTGATACACTTGTAATCGGTACGAGTAATACTCAGACTGTAAATTAATTATCGAGGAGGATAATGCTAGATCAGTCTTCTTGGACTTGCAGACTGATCTTGTTCTACCTACTTCCAAAATACCTTCAGTGGTTCGAGATACCAAAAAAAAAAATCTATTTAGCATCGAATTCCGGTGTTGGTAAATTTACTTATTCATAAGAAACACTCTCGACTTTTTCAAACCAGATGGAAAGGTGGACCACAACAAAAGAGTAATTGTAACCCTTTGGCTTCTAAGCCAGACCCAAGGACCTTTTTCGGACAGTCTAGATCAAGATCAGTCTGCACAGAACTTGCAGTCTGGTCTTGGATCTACATTGTCCGATGAGGAAATATCTTTTCTCCAAAAATGCCTTTGAAATAGCAAAATTTGGGTTTTTACTATCAGTTTGAAAGTTTCATTTCATTTATTTATCAACATAAGGGTTAACCCGTGTGACACTTTGGGCTTTTATATTGGTCCATATAATACAGTTTTATATTCAGTACTAAGTAATTAGTGACGAAGTACACGGTGATTAGAAGGGCAGGATTGCTGCACCTTTGGAAAATCAGTGTAAAAATAAAGTGCCAGAGTTTCTCCGTCGAAAGTGTACGGAGCTATCAACATGCGATTACTGGTTAAATTGCAGGTCTGAGAAATAAAACCCGTAACAAGAGACTTCAAGAAGAAGGCCAAAAAAAAAACCCATTACCGGGCGTCACGGGGGACAGTAATTACTATGACGCAAAGCGCTATACGAGTAACTGAGGTCTAAGGAATAATGAAAGCGGTTACAACGTCCGTAATGATAGACGTCAAGAAGCATTGTCACAAGGAGGAAAGTCATTGCTATCCCAGTAAAGTTGAGAGTCGGGGTTGGGAGAAAAGAAGCCTTTACAATTCCATAAACCCTTTACCAGATCACAAACTTTTAGATCTGTCCTTATCGATAGCACTTGCAGCTGACAAAATGATGGCAGCTCAAATAATAATTTCTGTCTTTGATAGAGTAGAAAACATTGTCGGAGAAGACAAAAGTGTTGCCTACCAGCATTTTCACCTTTTCCAACTGTTTTCAAAAGCCCAGGGTGTCCCTGGATCGAATCCCCACCTCGGACAGTTCTTTCCGACAGACGATGATAGTTATTGCGCCAGGATTCATTCCTCTCACCGTTGATCATTGTTTCGACGATGGTTATGTGGGAAAGCAGCCAGTGGCTTGAGAGGGATATTGTGCTAAGCGTTGTTTAAAGAAACTCCAGAAAGCATGAATAGGTGCTCTGGCCACCGCGATATAACTGAAATAATGTTGAAAACCGCATAAAACACCATACAGTCAATCAATCAATGTCACTATGTACCAACCGACAAAATTTTAAACTTGTCTAAGTTCAAAATACTTAAATTTGGTTTAAATGATGGAAACTGGCTTTGAACAGACAGAAAACATTGTGGAAAAAGGTGATAATGCTGGTTATCAGCATGTTCTTCTTTTTCCCCAATGTTTTCAAAAGCGTCCTTTCTCATGGTCGTTAAAACAATGAATTGTTTGGAATCTTCTCTGCTTTCAACGATATTTCAGGCTTTTATAAGGGAACCACTCATTTATTCATATTTTTCCTAGATTACAACACTACTTGGCTGGGCTCTTCCTGTACCATGCCCAAGGGCAATCCCATTTCTTTTATTATTCAACGCCTAAGTCGCTTAGCCACGAAGGACCAGGAGTGGATTGGTAAGATACGTTGCACGTTCTCATGTTGAAAACCCCGGAAGGTTCAAATGACGCCCTCATACCCATTACTGCACACGTGATTTGTAAATTAAATGAAGCAACTAGTACAAATAACACAGAAAAAGTTTCTGTAATGGAACGGAAAAGAATTTTTCCAATGGTTTGAAAAACACCGAGGAAAAAGGAGTAATTCTATGGAGTATGGCACAGACAGTTACTCCATTCCCGCAATATTTGCAAAACATTGTTTACTTGTTTGCTGTGTACACTTATCCTGCTAAACAAAGTAAACGAAACTTTGCAGCCGATAGCAGAAACCTAGATAATGCTAGTCCAAACTTACTTTTTTTTTTGAGAGAGAGAGAGAGAAACATCTCCCTATCGGACAGTGTAGATTCAAGATCAGACTGCACGTTCTGTGCAGTCTGATCTTGATATACACTGTCCGCTAAAGGTCCTAGAGTCGCGCTTAGCAGCCTAAGGGTTAAAAGAAATGTACAGTATACGGTTAAAACAGAAAGGTGTATGACAAATTAAATGCATCCTCATCAATTAATCAATTCATTCAAAGCCGTACCGTTATCCTACAGTCGTAGGAGGTGTGTATCCGTAAGGCAGGGCTCGTATTAACCAGCCATTCTAAATCGCATCCTTAGTCATATTTCAGATTTGGAAAGCAACGCAAATTCTGATTGGCTAAACCATTTGATATTGCCAAACAGTAATGGTGTTACTTTACAATTAAAAAAAAATCTTGAAAATTAAACAAAGAGTGTCATTAAAAATGGTTGGAGAATACGGGGCCTGATTTTAAATCTTGCAGAACTTTAACCCCGAGACCGATTTCAGATTTGAGTAAAATAAGAGACTTAAGTTCTGTCGTAAAACCGGGCCCGAGTTTTTTTTTTTTTATATTTGACGATGAAAGTGTTAAATCAAATGACCTGGACGGCGTGTCTGTACGTAAGACTAAAGGTGGGAAAATAGCCTTGAAGCTGTGTTACACTGTCGATTACTCACTATCTCGTGTGCTATATACTTCCACATTACATTAGATGCTGATGAGGGGTTGGGGTATGGAAAGTATGAAAAATTAATTGAGGCATGCTTTGTGAAAAGGGGGCTTAATGCATCTACGAAAACTATCGACCCATGTCAGCCTGCGCAGTCCGCGCAGGCTGACATGGGTCGAAACTTTTTTCCTTTCATCAATATTCTCCACGTCAAAGAACCATTTTACCTCATGATTTGGGCGGTGGTTAGACAAAATTAATTTTATTGATCTATAGTTATGTGAAGACTTGTTTGGTATATTGCATCACGGAGATGCATTTAGCCCCTTCCACCAAAGCATATTTTATATGAGCCTCGCTCTGGCAAAAGAGGGCTTAGTGCATCTCCGTGATGCATTATACCAAGCAAACCATCACATAGTTATGTATCCATAATAGCCACTCTCTTTACCAACCGACTTAATCATAAGGTAGACTGGTCCTTGGACATACAGAAAATTTACCAATAGCGAAAAGTTTCGGCCCAGGTCAGCCTGCGCAGACTGCGCAGGCTGATCTGGGTCGATACTTTTCGCATTATAAATTTGCATATCAGTGAAAATTGAAATATTTCGACAAATGCATGAAACATCGATTTCGAGCTATTTTTCCAGTTGTTGCGAAGGTTTTTGTCAAAGTTTTGAAGATTAAGCAAAACGTGTCAATAATTTTGTGGGGGAGGGTTACGTTGTCAGTTTTACCCCTTTCCAAAACAACAATACGAGGGGTGATCAGAAAGAACGTGGACCAGTGCTGGTATCGGAATATTGTAATAAAAAAGAACTTGGAGTGTTTACTGTTTCTGAAAGTAACGTCCTTTGAGTTCTATGCACTTATTCATTCTTGATTTCCACGCGCGAAACACGTGTGCGAGCGTGTCACGTGACATTACTCTCAAGGACCCGGTCATAGCGAGGGTTAGCTCCTCTCTGCTCTCGTAGTGCGTGCCACAAAGAGAATCTTTCAAAACAGGAACTAGTCAGAGGTCACATGGAGTCAGAACTAAATTATAAGGGGCGTTGGCTAGTGTTTCTATGTTTAGTTTTTGCAAAGTTTCCTGTCCAAGTGCGGCTTTGTGAGCTAGGGCGTTATCTTAGTGTAAAGTGACGTCACTCCGCAGGACTTCAGGCTGTTTTTCTTCGTATGGTGTTTGTGAAATTCATTTGAATAATGTGGGCATAAAACTCGGTATTGACTGTAGTATGTATAGATACAACATGACTTAGAAGAAAAAAAGGAGAATAGAAATACATGATGTATAACTTTACCAAGTGACTTCGAAAGGTTGGCTTTACCAGCGGAAGGCGATGTTTGATGTTTCCATACACTGCTTTGTTGTTTAGATTTAGTCTTGTTAAAGTGTGCCTATGTTCCATTGCATGTTGCAATACGATAAGTAAAGTTTGACCCCTGTACCCTAATGCTTTCTGAAATTTCTTAACAGATTTCGACCGTAACCCCCATTTTCTCGGACGTCAGTTGCCGAGGTACCCACCTTGTGCAAACACGCGACATTCCAAGATTCTCTGTCAGAATCTCCTGAGCACTTCTATATGAAATGTTGAATGTGTCAGCTATTTTCCTGACAGTATCTCGGCGATCTCGTTTAACATGCTGCACTACATCCGTTATGATTTTGTCTGTGACTGATGTTGATGGACGGCCAGATTTATGGTCATCTTTAACAGTATCGCACCCTTGTCTAAATCGGCCCGATCCATGTACGAATATCAGATTCCTTGAGTGCAGAGTCCCCTTCATCTGTTTCTAAATCGGTTTTGATTTCCGATAAATACTTTCCGAGTTTAACGTAAAACTTTATGATTACTCTCGACTCAAATAAAACGTCGTCCGATATTTTGGACCACTAATGCACTATATGACGTCATGAAAATGACGTCATACTTTACCTGCTTGATTATGACGACACTTGAAAGCTTGAGTCATTTACCAGATAATTAATGCTCATCTATGCAAATTTTTGTAATCCTCCGTGGAGTAGTTTTCAAAATAACGAGGTGGTCCGCGATCTTTTTGATCACCCCACGTATATTGACTTTTCTAAAATTTAAATAAACTGCAGACGACGGATTTGGAATTGGTACAAATGAGCTGTAGTTCTCTGATGGGGAAGAAAACATTGTGGGAAAAGGATAAAATGCTTTTACCAGCAATTTTTCCTTTTCCCACACTGTTTTCAATAGCGTTGTTCGTAAGGGTCATTGAAACTCGAGATTACGTGCTAAAAAGTTAATTCTTGAACTTGACCACAAGTTACGTCATCAGTCAAGGGTCGCCTCGGCCTCAGGCAGTATCGTAACCAACTTTAGGCCAGTGAGCTGTCATTCTTTGGGATCTGTTTAAAATAAGAGTACAATTTTGTAGGTGGATGTTGATAAACGTGCATGTTGAAATTTTATTACTTTATGTATCTGCGTAAAAACACGGGTTTTAACCCTTATTTCTATGCGACAGTTAGTGTAGTTAGTGTAGTTTCGTGCAGATTGATCTTTCCAAGGGCAGCAATAAATGTAGATGCATGTACATTGTGGTTTAATCTTTCCATGCACGACAATATATTTGGATGCACACAGTTTGATATTTCTATGCGAAACAATAAATGTAGATGCATGTAGTTTGATCTTTCTATACGCAACAATAAATCTAGATGAACACAGTTTGATCTTTCCATGTACGACAATAAATGTACATACACACAGTTTGATCTTTCCATGTACGACGATAAATGTAGATATACACAGTTTGATCTTTCCATGCACGACGATAAATGTAGATATAAACAGTTCGATCTTTCCCTGTACGTCAATAAATGTAGATATACACAGTTTGATCTTTCAATGCACGACGATAAATGTAGATATAAACAGTTCGATCTTTCCCTGTACGACGATAAATGTAGATATACACAGTTCGATTTTCCCATGTACGACAATAAATGTACATACACACAGTTCGATCTTTCTATGTGCAACAATAAATGAGCCGCGCTCTGTGAAAAGGGGGCTTAATGCATCTGCGAAAAGTTTCGACCCAGGTCAGCCTGCGCAGTCCGCGCAGGCTGACCTGGGCCGAAACTTTTCGCTATTGGTCGATTTTCTGCATGTCAAAGGATCAGTCTACCTCATGATTGAGTCGGTTGTTAAAAAAAGTGGCTATTATGGATCCATAAGTATGTGATGGCTTTCTTGGTATGATGGATTACGGAGATGCATTAAGCCCCCTTTTGCCAGAGCACGGCTCAAATATAAATACAATCAGTTCGATCTTTCCATGTGCGACAATGAATGTAGATACATGTAGTTTAATCTTTCCATGCGCGACAATAACTGTGGATTCATCCAGTTTGATATTGGGCACCTCTATCCTAGTGTTCGTGGACTTTTACAAATCAGTTTCCTATGGTTACTTGGTATGTAATGGACAATTAGCTTTTGAAACTAAAATTTGTATATTTTGTTATATGTTGCGTTTAACGCCGTTTTCAACAACATTGCAGTTATATCGCGGTTGCCAGTGCACCTATCAATTATCCCTGGGGTTTCTTTTACCAGTTCTTTGGTAAATATTCCTCTCAAGCCGCAGGTTGCATAGCCATCGTCGAGAACATGAATTTTTAACGTTAAAAAAAAACTTTACCCTCGCCGTCGGTTTTTTTGAAAGTACAAGCCATTGAAACTCGGGCTTTTATTTTTCAAAACAAGCGGACGGTATAGATCAAAGATCAGACTAGATGTTTTGTGCAGTCTCATCTTGAGCTACGCCGTCCTCAAAAGCCACTGTTTTTCACCTATAATGCTGAAAGGGTGTGTTTGCATGTGGTCGAAAATGGTTCCATTCTTTCTTCTGCTGCCTATACAACTGAAAGTTGAATCTGTTCAACGCCGCTTTAAACATTATTTCAGTCACATCACGGCGACTGCCCACATATTCATGTATGTCCTGGGTTTCACCAGTACTAGGTTAGGGCTCTGAAGTGTCTTGCCCAATGACACTCCCACGAAAGACCCTGGTAACTCAAACAACCCTTCCTTGCAGTTATATTTTACATGAGCATAGGCGGACAGACGAATGAAAGATTAATAAAATGAAGATAAGCACGCCCATTGCCACAGGGCGGTCTTGTCTTGAGGTTATCGAAAAGTGTTCGGAGTGACGAAGAAAATGAAAGAGACTTACATTATAACGTTTACTGATTGGTCACTTACGTCGTTTACTGATAGGTCAATCGTTTTGTTTGATTGATTGCCGAGTCGGTTAGCTAGCCGCATGAATCATCTAACGCATGTTTGTTATCGTTGTAATATGTACGTATATTTCAAACACACGCAAAAATGACATGCAGTTTTCCAGATACGCAATTCCCTTCAGGATATCAACTACTTTTTTGCCTTGCCACCTACCGCATCCATACGTCATTCATCCTGTCAATCAATCAATTAATCAATCGAATTAATTTCTTGATTGACAGTATAATTACAGATAAGACTGACAGGGGCCCGAACTATTTAAAAGTAATATAATGTATTAAACCGCAAGGAAAGTTTTTGTAAACCGAAAGGAGACCACCATTTAAGGATAATCTGTACCTCGTCTATTCAAACACAAATCAAAATAAAGATAATTATACCCACTCCTTGTTTCCGGTACTGGTTAAAGCAAGCGCACACGTGCTAATGACGTACAAAATGCCACACAAGATTAACAATTAGGCTGCTAAGCACGAATCGCAGACCTTTAGCTGACAGTGTAGATCAAGATCAGACTGCACAAAACGTGCTGTCTGATCTTTGATCTAGACTGTCCAATACGGTTTTTTCTTTCCAGTAAAGTCAACTTTGAAAACGCAATATTTGGGTTTTTACTTTTGAGTGAAAATTTTCGTTTCACTTATTCAGCATTTCGTGGGTTGATAGAAATTTTGATTTAGGATTACGACCCCTAACTCATCAGTAAATATCGTGTAACATCGACGTTTTCGTAAAGGCTATTCGGTCAATCTCGGCAGCTTCCGTCTCTTAATATGAGAGTTAGGGGCCGTAGACCTTAAAAGAAAAACGTATGGCAAAGGGTAAATCGGGCTTGGTTTAGTAGATATAAAAACCATCTCATTATGCAGTAGACTAAAGTATGTTTTAATAAGATCTTTATTGTCATTATACGCTGGACTCTTTCAGCTAAATATATATTAACTATGCTCTGTATAAACGGGGCTTATTGCATCCGTGAAAAGTATCGATCCAGGTCAGCCTGCGCATGCCGCGCAGGCTAACCTGGGCCGAAACTTTTCGCTGTTTGTTTTTTTTTTTTTTTTTTCTGTATGTTCAAAGACCAGTCTACCTCATAATTAAGTTGGTTGTTTAAAAAAAGTGACTATTATGGATCAATAATTATATTGTAACTTGTCCGGAATCATGTACCACGGAGATGCATTAAGCCCCCTTTTGCCAGAGCATGGCTCACATAACTTTGACCTCTATTGATGGCTTAACGCTTAACATGCTAAATAAGTGAAATCAAACTTTCATTCCGATAGTAAAAACTCACCATTTGCTATTTCATAGGTATTTTTTGGAGGGAAAAAGTTCATTCTCACCGGACAGTGTAGATCCAAAATCAGACTGCACGTTCCCTGCAGTCTGATCTTGATCTTCACTGTCCGCAACATGTCCTTGAGTTGCGATTAGCAGCTAAAGCGTTAAAGTGCAATCCACCGAAACTCGCAAATTTTATCTTGTAGGCTTGACTAAACAAGCAGACGGTATAGATCCAAGATCAGGCTGGGCGTTCTGTGCAGTCTGGTCTTGATCTATGCCGTCCACAAAAGCCCATGTTTTCGCCTGTTGCACTGAAAGGTTTAAATCTATTACGTTACAACCTCCGATGTGACTAAAGGGGAGTGGGGATTAATGGATGTAGTAAAGGACAGTATCTTCCTTTGGTTGGACCCTTGACCAAATAATTCTTATATTGAACTACCAAGATGGAGATAGCTTATGAATATTGCAAAAAGGAAAAAGTTATTACAAAATCTTTTTTTCTCTTTTCGACAATGTTTGCTACCCCTTCAAAGGCAAATCGCAACATATATCCATCCATCCATCCAATCCAATTCAATCCATCCATCCATCCATCCATCCATCCCATCCATCCAACGAAATCCAATCCATCCATCCATCCATACGCCCGTCCGTCCGTCCGTCCGTCCATCCATCCATCCATCCATCCATCTATTCATCTATCCACCCATCCATCCATCCATCCATCCATCCATCCTTGCTGTTTTCAGAATGTCTACCCATCTGTCTTGGTTTTCAAATACTAGGTTGGGTTTCACAATTCAATGAAGCTGGCAGATCAAAAAAGTTCTATAGAAAGCGTTCATGTAAGCCCAACCTCACTTTGAGGACAGATTTTCAACACATCAAAGGAAAATTTAAAATAATCACAGTGATCGCAGGTGTACAAATAATTCTAACATCTTTTTCTTTATTTTTCTTTAATGTATGAAAATTTCGGTTAACACATCAAAAGAAATAGCGTTATACAATAAGTCAGTCACGGTTGACTTAATTTTGGATTAGACGCACAAATTGCCCGCAGTCAATCCCCGAACATGGAAAACGCACTTCCGGTTTTTATATCTTCAGTTCTTGAAGATTTCAATCATAGTTAGCCCGTATAACTTAAAGAAGTAGGCCGTGAGACTGGTAAGAAACGAATCTCGGGACACATGAGGGTATGGGTTTGAGCCCAACGGCTGTCTGACTAAACAAGTACTAGTAGTCTTTCGGATGAGTCATGGAAAACGCACTTCCGGTTTTTATATCTTCAGTTCTTGAAGATTTCAATCATAGTTAGCCCGTATAGCTCAAGTAATGAGCCACGTGACTCGTAAGCGAAAAATCTCGTGACATTTGAGGGTCAAGGTTTGAGCCCCATGGCTGTCCAAGTAAAAAAAAATTACTAATAGTCTTTTGGATGAGACGTGAAACCAAGGTACCATGTGACCATGCAATACATATTGAGCCCGTTAAAGAACAGTGCGAATCTTAGGATGGGTGTCGTCTTGTATCTTACACTATACCCGTAACATAACTGACAGCCTTCTTGGGGCGTCGCCTATATATATGGGCGTTCGATGGCGACGATAAATAAATGGAAAATTAATTCCAATCATCAGAAACGACACATTATCTCGACCATCCTCCACCTATCCAAGAATCAAGCCTCATATGGCTGTTGCTTTGGTTGGCGACTCTGCATCTGTCTTTGAACCACAGATGATGCATTAACTTTCAATCAGACGACAACAATGAAGTCTTGTCCAAATTGAAAGCATTTGCAGATGACAGTTTAAATGTGTCTCAAATGATGGATTTTCTCTTGGATAGGGTAGAAAACAATGTCGAAAAAGAAGAAAATGCTGTTTACCAGCATTTTCTCCTTTTCCCACGATGTTTTTAAAAGGCTTCTTCTTTAGAGCCGTTAAACCCGGAATTGTCTGGTAAAAGGTTAATCTTTCCATAAATCAAAGTCGGGACTGCACACACACACAGAGCAGTCAGGTCTTTTTGTCTTTCTTCAGTTATTCTGACCAAAACGTCCCTGCACTAGTGCTAGGGTCCTGCACAGCTCTGTGGTAAACTGTAGGATTTGTGACCTAGAAGCCCCGGGTTCGAGCCTCCAACTTTTTTTTTTTTTTTTTTTTGTGGTAGTGTCGATGAGCAAGACACTTCAGGACCCTAGCCTAGTACCGATGAAACCGAAGACATACATGAATATGTGAGCTGCCATGATATGGCTGGAATAATATTTTGCGAAAACATCGGTTGTATAAACGGAAGTAGCAGGTGTCACAGTAATGTTCCCCATAACTTGCAGGCTCTAGAAAATAGAAATTTTACTTTATAAAGTTAACCATTTCAGCACCACTTGCGAAAACAAGGGGTTTTGCGGACGGAATAGATCAAGATCAGACTGCACAGAACGTGCAGTCACACCTTGGATCTATGCCGTCCGCTTGTCGATCAAGCCTTTCAGAGAAAAAATCGTTGTTAGTTTCAGCGTAATGCATTTCATCCGTCGAAAGAGGTCGAGTTTATGTATTTTACGCGGGAAGAGTTGATCACAGCCACTGAGATAATATAAAGTTTATCAAGATCTAAGTTTGGGGAAAAAAGGCTTGTACACAAGCAATATTAAAATGTTGTAGCTTTTCATTGAGTTCAATAGAACTAATCGGATTTTACATTTCTTTTTGAAAACTCGCCGGAAGTAAGTTGTTTGTCATGGTGCATTATGGTTATCTTTTGAAAACGTGACCACAAGCACGTGCGGTCCTCGTATGAAGGAGCAATACCAACCGCAAATTTGAGCGGTTTGTTGTGTTTGTTTGTAGTTATTTCGAGGTTCTATAATCTTTACTTGTAAAACAGATCAGTGAGCATCTTTCAATACATCCAAAGTCTGGCGCTGATCGCCTAAGGTAACGCCCAAATCGATTCTGGCTTTTACGAAGAATTGCTTGCATATAAGACGGACTTCTTGAGATGCAGTTATGTGATAAAAAGAATCTGCATTCGTTGGCTATTGAGGTAAAAAATTACGGCCAAAAAATTATTAAAATTGTCTACAAGGAAAAAAATATATATAATATGAAAATAGGCAAAGCCTAGAAACGGGCGAAAGAGACTTTTTCCTCAGACATATGAAAACATAATCGGTACAATAACTGATCGGTGCAGATATCTTCATTTGATCCTGCCCAGCAAATTTTTGATGGCAGTAGATATCTGCAGACAACAAATTCGAAAGTGATACAAATATAACAAAAGTCCTCAACAGGGTGGCATTTTACCGGCATTTTATCCTTTTACCGCAATGTTCTCAGAATCCTTCTCCTTCAGGGCCGTTTGAACTCGGATTGTGTAGTAAAGGGTTAACTTGTGAAGAAATTTAGCCACAATTATCAGAAATTGCTAATCCCAACTGGACTAGTTTTTTTTTTCCAAGAATTAATGATAATCATTGCGACAGAATTCATCCACCTGTCATCGCTGATCATTGTTTGGGTAAATGTAAGGTGGGAAAGCAGCCACTTGGCTGGAAAATAGTTAGTGTAATCTTGATTAAAGGCACACTAGGAAAGCAAGGATAGGTGCACTGGCTGCCAAAATAAATAACTGAAGTAATCTTGAAAGTGGCCGAATAAACATACAGATACCCATATTTTTTACGGCTCCATGTACATTAAAAAATATGTTATTTCTGATCATTTTTTTTTTTCGCTACATAGGGATGTAGAAACCTATCTGCAAAAAAGGGAACTTTGTAGATCTAACATCTAGCTCTATGTTATACATAAATAAACAAGAAATATCGTTAGCATGTAATGTAGACGGCGTAATTTTCAGGCACTTGAATATGAATATTGTCAAAACTCTTTGGGGATTCAATATGAAGAGAAATAATGAAAAGTAAAATTGCAAGAAATTGTCTCTTTCTCCTGCTTTGCATACCTATGAAAAGCCATGAAAGATTCAAATTATAGATCTAGATATATTTTTCAAGATTAGATGTTAATCCAAACCATGTTTGGAAAAGAAGTTCCTCCTACAATTAGTGTGTCTGAAAATAAAGTCAGACAGGCATACAGTTCCCTATGGGTTATAAGGGTCAAACCCAGGTCAATAGCAGGCCAAAAGCCATCACAATCAGCTCCATGGAAAAAAAGTAAAAACTAAAAGGGTGCTTACATGCTCACCAGGTACTACCAAAAAGTACCTTCATCTTCTCACCCCTGACCAGCTGATTGATTGAATTTGCATTTATCGTGCACCCCCCCGCCCCCCCCCCCCCCCAACGCTGTTTGTATTGGTACGGGGGACAGTGCAGATACACGACGAACCCTTCCTAAATTATACCCGGTTCTTTAACGTGCTCAGTGTATAGCACGGTCACACGGGACCTCAGTTTAACGTCTCATCCGAAAGAATATTAGTAATTTTAGATGACCAGCCGTGGGAATCGAACCCACACCCTCAATTGACCCAAAACATCACCTTCACTCTACCAACTGAGCTTTGCGGGCTGGTCATCCTGACCAGCTGAGAGTGTGGGGGCCTATATATGTAGGCTACAGTACTCCTTCCAGCGAGGTCCAGGATGTACTTTCAACATCAGCCCCCTTCGCACCTCTGATAATGCAAGAATATGTGTATATTGTGTATACGTTGTTTTTCTCTAGCTCTGCTTACCAGTTGCAAGAATGTGCCATGATTTTTGCTTGTCTACCTCTGAATTACTTTAATAAATTTATACGATAAACTCGGAGTAGATATTGATCAACATGATTTTGACAACTTGGATTATTTCTTCAATCTAGTAAGCTGCATATATTGATACTAAAACTTTTTTTTCAAAACCTTCTTATCGATCTATATATCTTTATACTCATCTATGTATCCATTCTAAACTTATTCTCTCGGTAGCTCAGTCAGTAGCGTACAGGACTTGGAAACAGGGGCACGGCAAATTTCTTTCTAAGGATTGATGATATTCACTGCGACAGGATTTATTCCTCTCTCACCGCTGACCATTGTTTCGAAGCCAGTCGCTTGGTAAGAATATTGTGAGGAGTACTAGTGAAAGAAACTCCAGGAAAGCATGGATAGGTGCATATATTTTGCTGTTTTGGTAAAGAGTCAGTAAAGATTGGAGCGTATCTAGGTCAAATCTACGCCTCCGATAGCAACTGGTCCTATAAATCAGACTTTTTTTGAGGAAGCTCATTCATTATTATTTTTTGAATTATGATTATTTACATCAGAGAGGAAAAAAATCGTAAATTATCTTTTGTGAATACATCATACAAACGCACATTGTACCAAAGTTGCTGATTACTGCTTTTTTTTTTTTTTGTGCTGAAGTTATTCGATACTTTTGGGCTTCTGAATTTCGTATTTAGCCCCGGATTCGAAAATAGATACCGTATATATGTCACGTGACTTTCCTCCACGTGCCGTTGTAAAAATGGGCAATGACAGTGTGCTATATACAATGTTAAGCGACCCCAGACATCCTTTACGTAGAAACTAGACATCTGGGTCTGTATCCACTAACCATTCTTAAGAACATTCTTAGTCTTATTCTCCAGAAATTTCTAAATTTAAACGTAACACAACTTCTGATTGCCAAATTAGTCGGTTCAGCGAATCAGAAGTTGTGTTATTTTCAAATTTAGAAAATCTCAAAGAATAAAATCAAAGAAATTCAATAAAATAAACTCAATAAAATCTCAAAGAATAGGACTAAGAATGTTTAAGAATGGTCGATAAATACGGACCCAGTCTGCGTGTTTGTCCAGCCTCATCATATTTCACTCACTTCTATGTTTTTTTTTTTGAAAGGAGAAAAGGAGAAAAAATTCGGGGAAAAGGAGAAAATGCTGTTTATCAGCATTTTCTCCTTTTTCCCCACAATTTTTTCACAAGTCTTTTTCTCATGGTTTTGAAGCTTGCTTCAGTTGCCGGAATCTCAATGCGAATAAGAAAGATGCTTTCCTTGTTTGCCAACTTTGTCACTACGTTTTTTTTCTCACGGGCTCAAAATAACCTGTAACACGTTCTTTTTTATGGGCTCAAAATAACATGTAATCGAATACTGTTTTTTTTTTATCTCTGAAAATAATCGACCAACTTAGATAGACTGAGTCAGACATATAACTATCCGTTGCTTTAGAATTTATATGACAAGACTCTAGGATGGATGTCACTCACCAAGCGGAAACTGGTCATCTTTCAGCTTGACAAAAAAGAGCTCACTGTTTATGTAAGAGTAGTGGTCATCTCTGAACTCTTAGGCTGCTAAGCGTGACTCATTGACCTTTTTCGGACAGTGTAGATCAAGATCAGACTGCACAGAACGTGCAGTCTGATCTTGGATCTACACTGTCCGATAAGGACATATTTTTCCCCAAAAAATACCTTTGAAATAGTAAAATTTGGGTTTTTACTATCTACTTAAAACTTTTCGTTTCAGTTATATAACAGGATAAGAGTTAAAAATGTGTCGGTATAATACAGTTCTTTGATGAGAACAGTTTTATGTAATTGCAGGACTCGCTTATTTCATTGCACCAACATGCAAGCAAATTCGGTATATCCTGCATTCCCTGTTCATTTTATGTCGTATGGCCAAGGCTTTTGTACATGGCGATGTAGTTAAGACTGGTCGGAAGAGGAACACATTTAGTGCTGAAAGAAAGAAAGGAAGATTTTGATCCATTTGGAGCAGGTGTGCTGGCATCGGACTATGGGTCGAACACCCCACTTTTGTTATTCCGAGGTCTAATTTTACAATCTAATCTGTTAAGTGTAAAATATCAATCGTTTGTACCCCTGGTCCACACCCTGAAAAATGAGCTATAATCAAGGCCAGAGATCTGTTTTAAACTCTTTACTATACGATTTCATGTTTAAACGACACCTATGGAAAAAAAGAGAATTCAAAAGGAAACTGGGACAAGGAGAAAATACTGGCAACCAGCATTTTCTCTTTTTCCAACATTTTTTCTACCATTTTAAAGACAATATCTATCATTCGGGCCGCATTCATTTTGTCTTCTGCAAAAATGCTTTCCATATAGATAAGTTTGAAATTTAATCAATGGGCAAAGGATTAACTTCCTCGACCTTGAATTAGACGGATATGTGTCAAAAACCTGACACTTACTGTATACAATAGGATATTTTTGGGGAATACACCGTGTGACTAATTATTTATGTACTTCAAAGTTTAGACTTACAGATTGTAGGCGATAATCAGAGGTACGTAAATAATAGTATCCTGATCCTGGGTTTAAAAGAATATTATAACTAAAGTCTTGCACTTAAACCTGTGTTTTCGGAACGCGACAATTCTGAAAGGTACCAAAATGTGCCACATTAAAATAGAATATCGAATGGCTCAAAGAATCATATATATCATATAAAACCTATATTTTGAGCCCGCATGAGATGATCAAGAGAATGATCAAAACGTATCACAACGTAAGTTTTTATTAAGAGATGATATTATTTAACGAGGAGGAGACCGCGATAAAAAGTGATTAAAGATTATTTCCGTCTAGACCCTGGGCTAGATAAAGGCTAAAATACAGTAAAAGAATCGTTATTAGTGCGTCAAAACTTCAACTTGTAACGAATACATTTCTGTATCAAGACTTCTTGATGCATCGAAATCTGGTTTGTAGACAGGGACTTTTATCTGTATCCAAACCTCTTGCTGCACTAATACGTCTAATAGAATCTATGCTTCTTAGAGGATCAAAAACTTGTTTTCGAGAATCAACACCTCTCTTTGCAACATAAACTTCTTTCGGGGTCAAAATCTACTTTTATGCATCAAAAGCTTCTTTCTACATCCAAACTTGTTTTTGCATCCAAAATCTGGATGCATAGAAAGAAAAATCTGTGTCAAAACTTTCCTAAATCAAACCTTCTCAAATGCATCAAAATCTTATCTATGCATCAACAGTTTATGTAAAAAAAACTCTGTCTAAATTCAAACTTTGTGGTTCATCAAAAACTTTTATGTGCATCAAAAATTTCTTCTTTATCGAACTTTCTTTCCGCGTCAATATTTCTTAATGCATCAAGAACTTCATCATCACTTTGCATCCACAGTTCTTTTTGTTCTATATACATCAAAGTCCCTTTCTGCATAAAACCTGCTCTCGGTATCCGCGTCACACCTTTTTTCAGCATCAATGCCGTTCTCGGTATCAGCACTTCTTTCTGTATCAAACTTCTTTCTGTTTCAAACCATCTGTCTGCATGAAACCTTATTTCTGTACCAAACCTTCTTTCTGTATCAAACCTTCTTTCTGCACTAAACCTTCTTCCTGAACCAACCTTCTTCCTGTATCAAACCTTCTTTCTGTATCAAACCTTATTTCTGTACCAAACCGTCTTTCTGCATCAAACCTTTTTTTCTGCACTAAACCTTCTTTCTGAACCAACCTTCTTTCTGCATCAAACCTTCTTTCTGTACCAAACCTTCTTTCTGTATCAAACCGTCTTTCTGCACCAAACTTTCTTTCTGTATCAAACTTCTTTCTGTTTAAAGCTTTCTTTCTGTATCAAACCTTCTTTCTGAACCAAATCTTCTTTCTGTATCAAACCTTCTTTCTGCATCAAACCTTCTTTCCCTATCAAACCTTCTTTCTGCATCAAACCTTCTTTCTGTATCAAAACATCTTTCTGTACCAAACCTTCTTTCTGTATCAAATCTTTCTGCACCAAACTTTCTTTTTGTATCAAACCGTCGTTGTGCATCAAAACTTCTTTCTGTATCAAAACCTCTTTTAGCATCAAACTTTTTTTCTGCGTCAAATCTTCTTTCTGTATCAAACCTTCTCTCTGAATCAATACTTTCTTCCCGCACCTGAACTTCAACATTAAGCTTAATCAAACAAGCGATGTGCAGTCTTGGTCCGTTCTCACTAACAGTTCTTAAGAACATTCTAAGTCTTATTCTCCAGAGTTTTTTAAATTTGAAAGTAACACAACTTCTGATAGGATCAATCAAATGATTTAGCCTATAAAAAGCTGCGTTCCTTTCAAATTTAGGAAATCTTGGAAAATAAGACTAAGAATGTTCTCACGAATTGTTGGTAAATACGGATCCTATCTATGTTGTCTCTTTTCACCTATTGTGCTGCAAGGGTTAGGTCTTGCACTAAGCATAGTAAAGATGGTCATATAACCCGACCATTTAGACATACAGTGGGTGTCATTAATATTTCATCAAAGTCCGAACCCACGTTGACGCACATGTATTTTCAACTTAACTTTTTTATTTATTATGGGTTAAAAAAGAAACTGTACAATAAAGCAAAATAAATTTGATATTGAAAAACATGTATATACTGTATGTATTTTCAGAGTCGATGCCACAGCTCAATCTTATTCAATCTATATAGATAAAGACAGCTTGGCTTGAATATGTTTTTGTGTGTGTGTGTGTGTGTGTGTGTGTTGAAGGTGGGTGGGGGGGGGGGGGGGTGTAAACCACACAATCTCAAAATTTAACGACCCTGAAAGAGAAAGCTTTTGAAAAAAGAAAAAATGCTGGCTACAATGTTTTCAACCCTATCAGACAGAAACCATCATATTAGCAGCATTTAATTTGTCGTTCATTAATGCTTTCAGTTTGGTCCAGTCCAAGCATTTGTTGTTTTGTAAATGAGCCATGCCCTGGCAAAAGGGGGCTTAATGCATCTCCGTGGTACATTATACCAAGCAAGTCGTCACATAATTATGGATCCATAAAATCCATTTTTTGAAACAACCGGCTGCATCAAGAGGTAGAATGATCCTTTGACATGCAGAAAATTTAAAGATAGCGAAAAGTTTCGGCCCATGTCAGCCTGCGCGGACTGCACAGGCTGACATGGGTCGATACTTTTCGCAAATACATTAAGCCCCCTTTTCACAGAGCATGGCTCATTTTTAATAGTTAAACAGAATATGCTATTGTTGAGACTTCCCGGCCGGGAAGCTCAGTGGTTAGCGTATCTGACTTGTGACCTGGTGGTTGCGTCTTCGATACCCAGTTGAGGCAAACTGTCTCTCACTTCTAATGCATGAGAAAAGTAGTCAGTGGCTTGGAAAGAAAGTTGTGTCAGTACTGGTGTGAGAAAGCCAGGAAACACATGCGTAGGTGCACTGACCGTTGTGATATGACCTAAGCTGTTAAAAATGGTGTTTAACTCCAATACATACAAATCATACACAATGTATCTACGTTTAACGTTGTTTTTTCGTTCAGTTTCTTTTCATGTGTTCAAATCAAACACTTAGATGAAAAAGTTGACTGGCTGCTAAAAATTGTTCACAATTACATGTAGAAACCCTTTCTCTTATCAATTAAAAGGTACCCGTTATTACAATTGGTCAGAATATCTTTAGATGCAAAATCCGACCGCACGTTCTTTGCTTCCTGGGTCCGTATTTACCAACCGTTTTAAATAATGTTTATTGTTTAGTTCACAAGAATTTTCTAGATTTGAAAGTAACACAACTTCTGATTAACTAAACCAAATATTTTAGCCAATTAGAAGTTGTGTTATTTTCAAATTTAGAAAATTATTCAGCATAAGACTAGGAATAATCTTAAGAATAGTTGGTGTATATGGACCCGAATCCTACTTTACTGTGTCCTCAAATCAAATTAAAAAGGAATCAGAGAGTAACCCATTATCAAACAAGAGAATTTTTAACTTGTCTAAACCCAAAGCATGCACAGATAGCAAATTAAATGTGGCTCAAATAGGAGAAATTGTCTTTGAAAAGGTAGAAAACATTGTGGGAAAATGAGAAAATGCTGGTTACCAGCATTTTCTCTTTTTCCCACAATGATTTCAAAAGTTTTCTCCCTTAAGGTCGCTAAAACTCGGAATTGCGCGGTAAAGGGTTACAGTGTTAATTTATTTACATTGAAAAGAAATCATATTTTAAAGATAGTAAAAGCTTTGCCAATTACGAAAAAAGAGAGAGAGGAAAGAAGAACCCATATAAAATAAATAATACAGAAATATTCACGCCCAATTTATTTATTGTAAATGGATTACTTGAAAGAGAAAATCTGTATTTAATCTTTTCTTATTTAACTCTTTTCCAAACGACAAATATTTACACTTGTCCAAATTGAAAACATTTGCAGACGACAATTTAACTGTGGCCCAAACGTTACAATTTGTCATAGAAAGGGTAGAAATATTATCAGAAAAGGCAAAAATGCTGCATGCATATTCTCCTTTTCCTCACAAAGTTTTCAAAGGGCTCCGTTCTGAGGGTACTTCAAAACTTACAATTGTGTGGTAAAGGGCTAACCCTTTATCACACATTCCCGAATTTTAACAACCTGAACAAAGAAGGCTTTTGAAAAAAATTGTGAGAAAAGGAGAAAATGCTGGTTACCAGCATTTTCTCCTTTTCCCACATTTTTTTCTATTCTTTCTAAGACAAATTCAGTTATCTCATCCCTTTTTTATTTGACGTCTGCAATTGTTTTCAATTTCGACAAATCTAAAGTTTTGTCGTTTAATACAGAGTTAAATCCTTAGGGGGCCGAATAAACCCAACAGACCTTTTAATCCCAGAAAGAAGACCAAAATAATTACAATTAATCATGGTTGCTTTACCTATAAAGTTTCAGGAAAGCAGACAGTGTTGATCAGAGATCAGACCATATGTTTTGTGCAGTCTGATCTTGATCTACACTGGCTGCAAAGGCAAAATTATTTGTGAAAGGCACATTAAGGGTTATTATTTTTTTTTTACATTTTACTTTCTTTATCAGCCGATTATTTGCTTTATCTGTCGACCAGGTATTTATTGTTGGATTTAAAAGCTTTTTCTGATAGACTATTATCTTGAAATCGCCAAAAAAAGGCAACATAATAATAACTTGGTTTTTGCCCCAATGCTTTTTCGTACTTCATTTCAACCTTTGCTATTTTAAAAGCCGCCGAAATAAAATCGCAACTGTTCGGGTTTTTGCCTGTAACTTCATTTTCGTGAAATAGGAGAATTATACAGATGCTATAAATGAATCAAGCTCTGTGATAAGGGAATTTACTGCATCTGTTCAAAGAGTATCGACCCATGTCAGACTGTGCAGGCTAACACATTTTGCTGTCGGTCAATTTTTTTGCAAGTCAAAGGATCATACTACCTTATGATTCAGTCAGTTTGGTTTTCTTTTTTCGTTTATTTATTGTTGCCAACGGTAGCTCATCTGGGCGACGCCCCTGAAGACTATTAGTATTGTTTCGGGGGATAGTGCATATACAGGACGAGGCTCATCCTAAGTAACGCCTGGTTCTTAAACGTGCTCGGTGTATAGCACAGTCACACGGGACCTATATTTAACGTCTCATCCGAAATACTATTAGTTATTATAGATTGCCAGCCGTGGGAATCGAACCCACACCCTTGAGTGACCCGAAACATCACGTTCACGAGTCCTACGCTCTACCAACTGAGCTATGCAGGCTGGACAATTCAGTCAGTTGTAAGACAAAATGTTTTTATGGATCCATAATTATGTGATGACTGGCATAATAATTGGCCTGCAACACGCGAAAAGGGACATTCGGACATTTGCGTAAAGTGTCGTCTCGGATCAGGCTGCGCAGTCCGCGCAGGCTGATCCGAAACGACACTTTCCGTTTTTATGTAATTTTCTGTTTTGGGCAAGTCTATTGAAGAACAAAATCTAATGTAGACGTAAAGTGCCGTCTCGGATTAGCCTGCGCGGACTGCGCAGGCTGATCCGATACGACACTTTACGCAAATGTCCAAATGCCCCTTTTCGCGTGTTGCAAGCCATTATTATGTATCATTGAGATGCGTTAAATCCCCTATCACCAGAGTGCCGCTCAAATATGACTGCATATTAAGCGAATTTGTTTTGTATGCTGAAATTGGTGGTCTCCATAACTTTAATCATAAGTTTCCCTCTGAACCACGTAACCATTAAAGGCCCACTGGTGGCTAAAAGTGAACAATGCGGGTGTCAAAATGCTGGCAAATTAAATGTAACTTAATAAATATCATTTTAAAATATCAATATTATTATGAGACTGACAATCCTTTTATGTAAGTATAGTCCGTCAAAGTTCCTGTTATTGGCTGGAAAATTGTAAAACAAGACTTAAAGTTGTCAACTTAAATTCTTTTTCTTACTTTTGGCTGCCGATGGGCCTTTGATTAATTCCACATTAGTTGGGATTTTTCAATATAGCTGTACCATACTGTTTGAAATTGGTTTAATACATCTAGAAAAAGTAACGACCCAGCAAGCCTGCTCAGGCTGTGTAGGCTGGCCTGTGTCGAAACTATTTGCCATTGGTGAATTTTCTGAATGTCAAAGAACCTGTGTTCTGCCAGATCAAGTCACTTGTTGAACAAAATAGATCCATAATTATCTGATGACTTGCTTGGTTTGATGACTCAAAGAGATACAGTAAACACCCCATTTTCCACAGCAGCTGGCTCAGCTGTCGGTGAAAGCTTTTGAAATCATCATTGGCTCCTTTTCGAGTAAAGGAGGGTCACTTGTTCTACTTAATGAATCTCCGTGATCCATCGTACAAAGCAAGTCATCATATAATTCTAGATCCATAATCAATTGTCTAGAAACCGGCTGAATCGTGGGGTAAACTGGTCTTATGGCATGCAGAAAGTTGACCTATAGCAAAAATGTTTGACCCAGGTCAGGTCAGCCTCTGCAGTCTGTGCATGCTGACCATGTTCGATACTTTTTAATGATGCATTAAACTCCTGTTCACAGAGCATGTCTCACTATATGAGCCACGCTCCGGCAAAACGGGGCTTAATGCATCCTCATGATCCATGGTACCAAGCGAGCCGTCACATACTTATGGATCCATAATACACACTTTTTTTAACAACCAGCTTAATCGTGGAATAGACTGGTCCTTGGATGTACAGAAAATTGACCAATGGCGAAAAGTATCGTCCCAGGTCAGCCTGCACGGACTGCGCAGGCTGTCTTGGGTCGATGCTTTTCGCAGATGCATTAAGCCCCGTTTTCACTGAGCACGGCTCATATAGTTTTTGATCATCACACAATATCCTCGTCGATGAATTGCCAACTTATTCTACGCCAAATCATAAACTACATCTCTTTAGCAGGCTGAAATTACAAGCCATTTAAACTCAAAAAGACTGTTATCTTATAGACTCGACTAAACAATCGGACGGTATAGATTGAAGATCAGAATACATGTTCTTGCAGTCTGATCTCGAATCTATGCTGTCAGCAAAAGTCCCTACTTACGCCTTTGCCGCTGATGATCCCTTTAGTCGCTCTAACTTCCCACCATGGAAAGTCAGAGTAGGGTACCTTCCCGCCCTTGATAGTTTGGGAAATGTTTGACAGCTTGTAAACTCTTGACAGTGACAGCCTCCCCACCCCTTTTTTTGTCGGAAACGACTTTAAATCAAATAGATAAAATAAGTAAGTAAATAGAGAAATAAATAAATAAATAAATAAATGAAATAAATCTACCAAAGCATCAGTCAGCCCTTAGAAAAAGGTTGGAATTATGTAAAATTGCGAGATTGGTAAGGAATTATTCTCGGCTAACCGCCCTCCTGTGCCCCCTCCACATCTGAAATTGCTCCCTCTGGGCCTGTGGGGGATACCAAACAAGAAAAAAAAACCTTTTGATATTTTATTTCCTTTCAAAAGCAAGAATAGATTAATATGTCTGGTAATTCGCGTATTTCTCTCCGCTTTTTCACTCTCCGATTAACAGAATGAAATAAAATTCGTGTTTAACTTACAAACTCTTGGATCAGTTTTTGATGTCGATTTAATTTGGCAGAATTTTGTCAATCTTTGCGCTACGTCAATAAATTTCAAATTAACCCATCACCTTATGCAATTATTGACACGTTCTTTTCATTTGAGCGCAGTCATATTCAATAAAAGATATCAAAAAGGAACATATTAACGATCTTTAGGCACTTTTAACAATTATTGAAAATGGTAGTTAAAGATGTCGGTTCTGCAGCACTTTTCTGGCAGTGTTTTAGATTGTATATGAAAATAAATATTCCAAAACGGTTTGAATTATGTAGAAGAGGGATTCATTTCGAATTAACCCTTTCCCAAATAATCCCTGGTTTTCACGACCCTGAGAAAGAAGCCTTTTGAAAACATTGTGGGAAAAGGAGAAAATGCTGGTAACCAGCATTTTCTCCTTTTCCCACAATGTTTTCTTCCCTTCCCAAAACAAATTTCAATTTTTGAGTCACATTAATTTTATTTTCTGCAAATCCTTCTAATTTGGACTAGTCTATGATTACGTCGTTTGGTTAAGAGTTAACTCTTTACCAAACAACAAAATTTTGGACTTGTCCAAATTGAAAGCAATTGCAGACGTCAAAATAAATGTGAATCAAAAATTAAAATTGGATTTGGCAAGGCTAGAAAACATTGTTGGAAAAGGAGAAAATGCTGGTTACCAGCATTTTCTCCTTTTCCCACAATGTTTTCAAAAGGCTTCTTTCTCAGGATCATTAAAACTCGGGATTGTGTAGTAAAGAATTAAATGATCCGTTGCAATTTGAAATCAGTCGGGCAGAACTGATACTCTCTCCCCTCTCACTCTATCATTTCGTTTGCCTCATTATTCGCACACAGTAAATCAATTGAAGACAAGAAAAACTGTTTCAATAAGTACAGGTGTTGTAGGGCCGCCCTTCTTCTTTACAAAATTTATCTTATGATCATCATAGCGATTCGCGGATTAAATTCGGTGAATTATAGAAAATCCACAAAGTTTTTTTTTTTCATGTTTCTTTCTCTTTTTAACCTTTTATCAAAGAAATTTGAGTTTTTAACGACCCTTAAGAAGGCTTTTGAAAACATTGTGAGAAAAGGAGAAAATGCTGGTAACCAGCATTTTCTCCTTTTCCCACAATGTTTTCTGTTCGTCCAAACATAAATTTTATTTTTGAGTTACTTTCATTTTGTTGTCTGCAAATGCTTTGAATTCGGTCTTAAATGCTGTCGTTTAGTAAAGAGATATAGCCCTTTCTTTATACCTTGTTCATTCAAGAATGTGTGGTTTCATTCAAGAATGTGTGGTTGTATGTTCCTGCGAACAGACATGTAGTCGTCTTCTCAGACTCGACATTACATGATTGTTTTATACTTATATTATTGTTTTATGCTTACATGCCTGTCTTCATTATATCACCGTTATATTACAACTACTTTCTTGATTGTTTCATACTATCAGGATTGTTTTATACTTACATTATTGTTTTATGCTTACGTGACTGTCTTTATTATTTCGTTATTGTATTACAGCTACTTTCGTGGTTGTTTCATACCTACAGGATTGTTTATACTTACATAACTGATTTATGTTTACATGACTGTATGTATTATTTCATTATTGTATTAAAGCTACTTTCGAGATTGTTTCATTCTTTTATGATTGTTTCATACAGGACTTAGATTATTGTTTTATGCTTACATGACAGTCTGTATCATTTCATTGTTGTATTACAGCTACTTTTATGATTGTTTCATACGTACAGGATTGTTTTATACTTACATTTTGTTTTATGCTTACGTGACTGTCTTTATTATTTTTATTGTTGTACTACAACTACTTTTGATTGTTTCGTACATAGCGGATTGTTTTATACTGTTTATATTATTGTTTTATGCTTACGTGACTTTCTTTATTTTTGTATTCTTGTATTACAGCTGCCTCCACGATTGTTTCATATTTTTATGATTGTTTCATACATAGAGCATTGTTTATACTTACATTATTGTTTTATGCTTACGTGACTGTCTTTATTTTCTTTATATTGTAGTATTACAGCTACTTCCATGATTTTTCATATTTACAGGTTTGTTTTACACTCACATAATTGTTTTATGCTTACATTGCTATCTTTATTATTTCACTGTTGTATTACAGCTACTTTCATGATTGTTTCGTACTTTCTTGATTGTTTTGTACTTTCTTGATTGTTTTATACTCACAGGATTGTTTTATACTTTTTTTTTCCATGCTTACATGACTGTATTTATTATTTCATTGTTGTGTTACAGCTACTTTCATTATTGTTTCATTCTTTTATGACTGTTTCATACATAGAGGATTGTTTTATATTTACATTATTGTTTTATGCTTACATGACTGTCTTTATTATTTGATTGTTATAGTATAGCTACTTTCATGATTGTTTGATACTTTCATGCCTGTTTTATACTTACAGGATTGTTTTATACTTACACGTTTCCCGAAGTTTTCCTTGTTTGACAGCTAGCTGTACCTACATGCTTACAGGATTGTTTATACTTACATGTTTCCCCAAGTTCTTCCTTGTTTGACAGCTAGCTGTATCTACATTTTCCTGTACAATCAATACAAATATCGTTCGCTCTGTTTTTTTCCCAGTAACACGTTAATTCCTCGTTTACATAACCTAACCTGGTTGGATTCCCTAGCTTGCAATTAGCCAATTGCTTCCCTAGAATTGATGGTATTCATTGCAACAGGATCTATTCCTATGTCACCGCAGAAAATTATTTCTACTAGACTCTATATCTGTGTGGGAAATCTGCCAGTGGCTTGGAAAGAATATTGTGCGAAGTCATGATAAAAAGAAACTCAATAAAAGCATGAATAGGTGCACGGCCGTCGTGACATATCTGAAATTATGTTAAAACAGCATTAACGTCTAACTTAACAAATCCCCGTTTACATAACATGGATCAGAAATTACTGTAATAAAAGTAACCATATCTAATCCATTATCGTACAAATAAAACTTTCTACGATCCTACGACTGAAAGGCTTTGAAAGCATTGTGGGATACTTACAAAGGGATAGACTCGTTTTATTGAATGCGCATCAAGCCTACTACATGACCGCAGTCTTTGGATGTGGTTTGAGATATAATTCATTTTCTTTTATTTCATTTGTATTTACTTTTTTGTAAGGTATTAACCCTTACTTTGCCTTGCAACAACCTTTTTTTTTACTTTGCGGCCAATGCAGATCAACATAAGACTGCATAAACCGTGAAGTATTAATCTTTAAACCACGCTGCTCGCTTTGATATTCTCTTCCCTATCACTCTACATCTAGACATCAATATGGATAATTGCAACCTCGAAACTGATCTTATTTTCGGTCTGATTTCCAGAATGAAGATATATCTTGAATTTACTCAGCGCTCTAAGGGTAAAAAATTTAATCCACCACCCTGCTGATGGCAGCTTCTGATGGCCTTAATGAACGAATGCGGCACACAAACATCAACCTGTCCATCTTTAGTTTAATGTTTGTCTACTTTCGACGATAGTCAGCTTTACAACATTCACCGTAAAACCGTTAAAACGCCGTACGCTTTTGCGGACCGCATAGGCCAAGATCAGTCTGCACTAAATGTCAAATCTGATCTTGGATCTATACCGTCCGATCGTTTAACCCTTTACCAGACGATAAAATTTCAGCCGTGTCCAAATTGGAAGCATTTGCAGACGATAATTTTAATGTGGCTCAAATGGTGCAATGTTTCTTTAATAGGGTAGAAAACATTGTGGGAAAAGGAGAAAATGCTGGTTCCCAGCATTTTCTCCTTTTCCCACAATGTATTCAAAAGGCCTCTTTGCCAGGGTCGTTAATAGTCAGTACTGTGTAGTGAAGGGTTAAACAAACTCAAACAAGATAAAAATATACTCTAGCTTCAGTGGATCGTATTTCAGCCGGCGACAAGAGGTCGAGTATATAACTGAACGATGCTGTGTGAAAAGTGGGTTTGATGCATCTGTGAAAAGTATCGACCATGGTCAAGCCTACGCACTCCGCCAAAGCTTGGCAAGGTCAAAACTTTTTGCTTTTTGAAAATTTTCTGCATGTCAAAGAACCAGTCTACCTCCAGATTCAGTTGGTTCTTAGTCAAAATTGATTATTATGGATCCATGATTATGTGATGACTTGCTTGGTAAAATGGATCACGACCCCCTCCCCTTTTGCCAGAACGTCACTCATATAATTGGCGCTGCCAGTCATTTCACATAGAAGAATAAATATTTAATCACCATTGCTTTGTTTTGCATTTCGTGCGCAGTTTCAAAGAAACTTGATTCTTTTCCTTTCCCTTCTGAGTGTCTATAACAGATTTTGTTCTTTTTCGAACTATGCTTGTATATGTTGAATTTCATTTAGTATTTGATACATTAAACGAACCAGTTTATATATTTTGCTTTGATCGTAAACGTCATAATAAATAGTAATGAATACTGCTCTATAAATGCCTTTTTCGTTGCAAGCGTAGAGGAAGTGAGCGGGATGGTCGTTTGCCAATCGGAAAAGTTCTCCGTCCTTTTTCACGAGACCAGACATGACGTCATCGTACCTTTTGCATACGATACCATAATTGGCCTGCAACACACGAAAAGGGGCATTCGGACATTTGCGTAAAGTGTCGTCTTGGATCAGCCTGCACAGTCCGCGTAGTCCGCGCAGGCTAATCCGAAACGACACTTTCCTTTTTTTTCTTTTTTTAATTTTCTGTTTTGCACAAGTCTAGTGTAGCACAAAATCTAATTTAGTCGTAAAGTGCCATCTCGGATTAGGCTGCGCGGACTGTGCAGGCTGATCCGAGACGACACTTTACGCAAATGTCCGAATTCCCCTTGTCGCGTGTTGCAAGCTATATATATAAATCGACGCGTGCTTTTTGATCATTGTAATATTCCTACAATTCTTTGAGAAATTCTGGTCCGAAACCTTACATACCTTAAAAGGCTACGTACCACTTTTGGGAAATTTTTTTAGAATGTGAATATTTTCTTTATGAATCTTCTCTTCAATATTTGAGCCATGTTCTGGCAAAATGAGATTTTACTCTTTACCACACAATCCCGAGTTTTGACGACTCTAAAAGAAAAGGCTTTTGAAAACATTGTGGGAAAAGGAGAAAATGCTGGTAAACAGCATTTTCTCCTTTTCCCACAATGTTTTCTGCCCGATCAAAGACAGAAATCATTATTTTAGCTACATTTAATTTGTCCTCTGCAAATGCTTTCAATTTGAACAAGTCTAAAAATTTTCTCGCTTGGTAAAGGGTTGATGCATTTCTATGGTGCATTGTACCAAGAAAAAAAAAAAAACATCAAATATTTATGGATCAATAAAATCCGTTTTGTCTGAAAACCGACTGAATCATGAGGTAAAATGGTCCTTGGACATGCACGAATTTTACAAAAAGTTTCGACTAATATCAGCCTGCGCGAGCTCGGGCTACACGGTAGAGAAATACTTAAAGTAAGCGTGCAGTTATTTTCTTTTTCTATATTCATCTGCATATTTACAAACAACATTTTTTTTTTTACCTACGAAAAGGGGGTTTATGGGCGACGATACATTAAAACTTAGGCTGCTAAGCGCGATTCAAGGAGCTTTTGCGGACAGTGTAGATCCAAGATCAGACTGCACAAAACGTGCAGTCTGATCTTGGATCTACACAGTCCGATATCTTTACCAAAAATAGAAAAACCTTTGAAACAGCAAAATTTGGGTTTAAACTATCGGCTTTCATTTCACTTATTTAGCCGGATCCGCTCCAAATATATAAATTCTATCTTTTTCGACCACTGAACGTAAAATCTACAAAAACAGAAGGAAATTTATCTTATAAGACTGGCTAAACAAGCGGACGACATAGATCAAAGATCAGACTGCACGTTCTTGATCTATGCCGTCCAGAAAAGCTACTGTATCCGGCTATAGCGCTAAAAGGGATAAACTTTTTTAATCTTTGATTGGCCGACCGAATAATTACGATTAGGGTCTGCTCTACCACGTTATTTCGGTTATCGACCGCAAGCCCCTGTCGACTACAGAGGATGGGACTATTCAAGGACTGAACGCACCGGAAAGATAATTTGATTGTATGATTGGTGTTTAACACCATTTTCAACAATATTTCAGTTATATGGCGGCGGCCAGTGCACCTATCCATGCTTTCCTGGAGATTCTTTTACCAGTACTCCGCTCAATTTTCTTTCCAAGCCACTGGCTGTTTTCCCACATAACCATTGTCGAAATACTGGAAAGATGAACAGTATCAGCACGCGCTCCATGTGCGAAAAATAATTAGGTGTGAGGAAAAGAGGTGTCGGAGGAACCAACTTTTTGACCTCAATTCTGATCCTTTCAGCTCCAAAGCCAAAAAAAAGAAACCTTTGTGTGTGGTATAGGTCAAGATCATGTCAAAAAAAAGGTATAATCCGATCTTGGATCTACACTTACAGGGGCGTAGTTAGCCAAAAATAAAGAACATTTATACATAAAAATAATACCGAAGGTATTATGTGAGGCGCGAGGTGCCGAGAGGGGGGGGGGGGGGCGAAATATCCTAGTTGGTTCTTGAGGTTCCCCTCCCCCAGAATATTCTTGAATTGTAGAAGTTAGTGGCCTCTGATGACGTTTATTGGACTAAATTGTCATTCTTTTATTTCTAAACTGTACACAACCGCTTTTTTTTTCGAACGGGCAGCTAAACCTCTTTCCCCACCCCCCTTTTAGAGAAATATTCTGCCAGCCAAGAGTACAATATCATCGCACATTTTGTACTGACCGGACACTTTCGAGTTATGCTCGGTTAAAAGGTACTTTAATGAAATCTGCAAAAAGGTGTCGATACAGGCTAGAAACTTTTTTTGTCGATAAATTTTCTGTATGTCAAAGAACCATTCTAATTCACAAATCCCATGTTTTTTAGAGAAAAAAAAGTGGATCAACATTACGGGATGACCTCCGTGGGGAGATGCATTAGGCCCCCATTTCTCAGAGTAAGGCTTATTTGTGTTTATCGGTTTGACAATTGAAGTGTAAATGAATAATCATACATTTTTTTTAACATCAGATTACTGTTAGTGTTCTTGTTGACCAGCACATGGTCTCACAGAGGGTCAAATTTTGCCAATTCCACACTGTTGACCACTGCATGGCCTCACAGAGAGTCAAATTTTGCTAACTCCACAAGATTACATTCGCACATGGACTTCAGGAGTGTTGAATCATAAATTATTTCTTTTACATCTGATTGTTTCAATTAATCAACAGAAAATACAAGCTCCACATGTAGCAACAGACCTCTTGTGCGCTCTGGTCCCTCCTGGCTTTGATTTTGTGAAGACGGGAGGGGGTTAACGACCATGAGGAAATATGCATTTGAAAACATTGTAGGAAAAAGGAGAAAATGCTGGTAACCAGCATTTTCTCCTTTTCCCACAATGTTTTCCACCCTTTCAAGGACAAATTTCATCATTCGAGCCACTGAAGTCGTCTGGAAAAAATTACAATTTGGAAAGTCTACAAACTGCTCTCTGGTTAAGATCAGGCTAGGGGTTATAAATAAGGGAAAAATATGAGCCATGCTATGTGAAAAGGGGGTTTAATATATCTGCAAAAAGTATTGACCAATGTCAGCCTGCGCATTCCGCGCAGGCTGACATGGGTCAAAATTTTTTGCTATTGGTCATTTTTCTGCATGTCTAAGGACCAGTCTAAATAATGATTCAGTCGGTTGTTAGAACAAAACGGATTTCATTTATCTATAGCTATGTGACGACTTGCTCGGTACAACGCATTACGGAGACAGAAAAGCATTCAGATAGCCCAAATTTGAAGGCTGATAAAAAACAGTTCTGTTTCTTCATTTAATGCCGTTTTCAACATTTACAGTTACATCGCGGAGGCCAATGCGCCTATCTATACTTCGATGAAGTTTCTCTACACAGTCCCTTGCACAGTATTAATCTCACGCCACATGCTGCTTCGTCGTATTAATGATAAGTGGTTACAGGGGAATGCATCCTGTCGCAATGCCTATCATCAGTCCTCTGAGAGAAATTGGCTGAGCAGTTGGTTCGAACCATCGACCCCCTGGTTTCAAGGCCTGTATGATACCGACTGAGCTAACGGGGTCGTACAAGTTCTATGCTGGGATTTCGATAAACGGTTGCAAAAGTAAAATTGACTTTGGTGTTTAATGATTGAAACGACGATAAATAGCAGGTTTAAAAGGGTACTGGTGGTACTTTAACGGACCTTATTCCAAAAGAATGTGTTGTCAGAAGTTTGAACTGCACTGCCCACGGGTAATTACATACATGAAAAGGTTTCCGAATTGCAACTCAAGTATTTCTCTACCGGCTGAAATGTCACCATTTTTCAGCCGTCACACGTTTTCTTTCATTAATCTGCATAATACACTGACGGAAAAAAATTCCTGTGCATTACATGATACACATATATCTTTATTGGGAATGCGAGCTGGTTACAATTTATTGCATTTTATTAAGCATTAACAATTGGACATTTTATTTTCAAGCAGAATTACCACTAATATAACATCCACGGATGCTACAGCCGATCAGATGACGTGATACTAAAACACTGAGTCTAAATCAGTACACTGTGTGTCCACCGTTTACTGCAACTATTTTCACACATCGAATTCGCATAGCTCGCAAATAAAGTTTGTCAGTGTAGCCTGTGGAAAAGCTGTCCACATCCAAACAAGGGCTCGTTCCAGTTACTGGTGGGTTAGGAAAAAGTCGAGTACGTAATTCCATTTCGTGCCAAAAACGCTCTATGGGCGAAAGATCTGGTGACACCGCAAGCCAAGAGTATGGTTTGTCTCGGGGATATCAACACAACGCGAAAAACATGTAGACGAGCGTTGTCGCGCTCTAACGTGATGTTTTGGCCTCGTGCTTGAAGGAACGGCAAAACTAAGGAAAGAGTCATCCATCATGATACCGCACTGCCGCTAAATTATCATGGAAAAGATACGGTAGAGTTCTGTGCGTTGCATTTATACCTTCCCAAACCATGACACCCCTTATTCCACTTTAGGGTATAAGTCAGACGTCGCATGGATCAGAATAAAAATCACCGTGACGTCGAGATACACGATATCGGCCATCACTACGGACCTAGAGGAGCGGCACAGGCACAGACATTGTGATGAAAAACTGCACGTAGAGGTGATATGTCATACTGAACAGTTGGATTGCATTGTCACAGTGTTAATTAAACTGGGGCTATGTTTCAGACAATAATCATCTGTAGCAAAACGTGTAAAGGTCATCATTCAGCAGATTGTTTCGTTACTAAACTGTCAAGTAAGGCTACATTCCCACGGAGGCTGCGACTGACGCACTGTTTAACTAATTAGGTCGCGGTCTCAACGAGTTTGCGACTGCCTTATTGATTGTCGAGTAAGGCAACCGTCCCTAACAGATTGTGACTGACGTGATAGGTCACTGCCATGTTAGGTCATTGATGTGTTGTCTGTCATGTAAGGTCACTGTCCAACAGAGACTGTGACTGATGTGTTGTCTGTCATGTAAGGCCATTGTCCCACAGATTGTGACTGATGTGTTGTCTGTCATGTAAGATCACTGTCCCAAAGAGATTGTTACAGATGTGTTGTCTGTCATGTAAGGTCACTAACCCACAGAGGTCGTGACTGATGTGTTGTCTGTCATGTTAGGTCACTGTCCAACAGAGGTCGTGACTGACGTGTTGTCTGTCATGTAAGGTCACTGTCCCATAGAGGTTGTGACTGATGTGTTGTCTGTCATGTAAGGTCACTGTCCCACAATGGTTGTGACCGATGTGTTGTCTGTCATGTTAGGTCACTGTCCCATAGAGGTTGTGACTGATGAGATGTCTTTCATGTAAGTAAACTGTCCAACAGAGCTTATGGCTGGCATGTTTTCTGAAAAGCAAGTCACTGTCCCACAGAGGTCGTGAATTGTCTGAAAATATTTTGCCCAGCCACTGACTGCTTTCCCATATAACCATCGTTGAAACATTGATCAGCGGTTAGAGAGGAATGAATCCTGTCGCAATGACTATCATAAATCTTTGGAAAGAAAGTGGCCCAACAGGAGCTTCGAATCATCGACCATCAGGTTTCAGCTTTGTGCGTTACCTATAAGCCAACGGGCTCGACTAATCGCATAGAGATTGCGACTGCGCATTGACTGTTAAGTAAGGTCGCGGCCCTACAGAGCTTGCGACTGCCGTGTGTAGCAGGTCATTTCATTTGCAACTAACTGTCGACTTCAGCTTTTCCCGTCAGTCTTGGAAACTGATAAACGGGGGAGTCACTTATACAATCGATAGATACCGTAGGTAGTATCACACTCACTGTATAGGCTGATTGCAAATTTTATAGTTTTGATCAGACACGTCGAAAAGACCATGTCGTGATCTTCTTTATAAGAACACATGCAAAGAATCCAATAATACTGTATTTTCAAAAGAATCAAAGACAAAGAATGAATATGAATTTCAAGAACGTGATTTATAACATGACAACCAAAACAAATAGCGCATTGTCTTGAAATTTACACGGGTCTGTTTTGCATGAAACTCCAATATTAACCCAAACGACGAAGATCTCTGACTTGTCCAGTTTGAAAGCATCTGCAGACGACAAATTAAATGTGGTGCAAATAACATGATTAAACCTGACAAGGTTAGAAAAAAGATTGTGGGAAAAGGAGAAAATGCTGGTTACCAGCATTTTCTCCTTTTCCCCCAAAGTTTTCAAAAGCTTTCTTTCTTGGGGCATTTGAAACACAGGATTGTGTGATAAAGGGTATATTGTTTTTGTTCCTCTATAACAGCACCGCCTGGTAGCGCCAACATTACTTGTAGGGACCGCCGGGTGGTGACAGCAGTACTTGGCGACGCTTTCCACCAACACAACTGTAATGCACGCAATATGCACGTCGACCGTCTATCATATTACATGTACTTCATGCTTGTTTTTCAGAAATTTTCTGTCTGAAAACATATTAGCGAAATTAGCGAACATTTTTTTTGGGGAGGAGGGGGTATAGTACTGATACAGTTAAAATGGGGAGAAACTTAAGACAAGTTCCAAGTTTTCAGCACTCTCTCTGTCTTCCACAACGTTTTTTCAACTGTCTTGTACATGGGAGTAATTTTTTGTGGTGAATAAACTAACACAATACGACAAGATTACAACCCGACACTTTGGGTTCCATTTATTTTCTTTTTTTTGTGATTAAGAAATTTGAGATCTAAGATAAGGAATTAATGACGTCACTATATCGAACTTGCACTTGCACACGTTAAGTTTGCAATATTTCTTTTCACTAATTACTGGTTTTGACCGAGATCGATTACAGTAAATAAAGTGCAACAGACACTGTAAAAACTACGAGGACTACATAGAGGATAATCAACTGGTGATATTAAAAACCTGTCACTGGAATGGGGTGTGATGCGGTTGAAAAAACGAGTCCAAAGGACGAGTTTTTTAACCGCATCAAACCCCATTCGAGTGACAGATTTTTAATATCATACACAACCAGTTGATTATCCTATTTATTATATTCCAAATTCACCTTTTTTTATTCTAATAATTATCAAGAATGGCATAATATGAGATACATAGGAAAAAAGTAGTTCCGGCAAACATTATGAAACTATATCGTCACTAGTAATGATACCATAATTATCATCACTGGTGGTGTTATTCACTGAGAAATCCCAGTAATTCACCGATAGAAATATAATAAAGCAGAGTTAACAACTGTGTGCTGTGCAGTAACCAAAGTGCTGTTGACAGTTGGGTTCCGAAGTTACCAACCATTCTTAAGACCATTTTTAGTCTACTATTTTCCTCTAGCCATGGCAACCAGACGTGTCTATATAACATTTTGATTATTGTTCTATACAGTAGCCGCGTCTGCTATAAAATATATACGTAGTAGCAATGAATATATCAGGTTAGGTACTTACAAACCATTCGTAATTTCATTTTAAGGCTAATTTTAGATTTATTAAAAAGTGCAACTTCTGATTCGCCATATCATTTGGCTTAGCAAATCAGGAGACGTGTTACTTTCAAATTAAGAAAATTCTTCAGAGTAAGACTAAGAATGTTCTTAAAAATGGTTGGTGAATATGTAACTGTGCCAAAATATTTCAGGATTACTTGCATTTGAGCCTTGCTCTGTGAAAAGGGGGTTTAATGCATCTACGAATAGTATCGACCCAGGTCAGACTGCGCAGGCTGACCTGGACCGAAACTTTTCGCTATTTGTCAACTTTCTGTATGTCCAAGGACAAGTCTACCTCATGTTTAAGTCGGTTGTTAAAAAGTGCATTCAATGGATCAATAATTACCAAATGGCTTGCTTGGTACCATGGAAACCGGAGATGCATTTAACCCCCTTTCGTCAGAGCATGGCTTTTATATATTGACGGTGAAAGAGTTACTGGTATGTTTATTGTTTAAGTATTTCTGTTTTTAGAATACTGTCTTTATTTCAAAACTGAAAACAATTAAATTCCATTTCAATGATACAAATAGCTACAAATAGCTACAAATGGTATCGGTTTACGCAAATAAGGTCAATTTCACTTTGTACGGGCGTTGTCTTTGACAAGTTCTTTAAAGAAAGGTTAACATCTGATTAGTTCGTTTGAAAGAGAAACTGTAACGATTCAAGATAGGAATCTAAAACATAATGCGATTTCTTTACTTCTACGTCATAAAATAACTGAGCCATGCTCTGTGAAAATGGGACTTGGTGCATTTCCAAAAAGTATCGACGCAGGCCGACCTGTGTCGAAACTTTATTGCTTTTGGTAAATTTTTGCGCATGTCCAAAGACCATTCTACCTCAGGATTCAACAGGTTCTCAGACAAAGTTGACAAAATTGAATTTATGGATCCATGGTTGTGTAATGATGTGGTTGGTATCACGGATCACGGAGATGCATCAAGCCATCTTTTGCCAGAGCATAGTTCAATGTGATTAAGGGTTTCTTCGTTCTAATCCTGGTTTCAATTTCACACTAACTTACAGATTTTTTGTATATACGGTATGATATTGGGGTCACCTCATAATTATATGCATTAACAAAGTGTCATGTTACTTTTTGTCAAAAATAACAGTACTTTTACGAAATATTAGACAAATTAGGACAAAAAAACTTATCGTCAAAGCTCGATGTTACGAGTACAAGTAGCTCAAACACATATGTTAGGATCATCGATATAAGCATACTCTGTGAAAAGGAGGTTTAATGCATCTCTGTGAAACATGATACCAAACAAGTCATCACACAATCATGGATCCATAAAATTATTTTGTATAACAACCGACTGAATCATGAGGTATACTGGTCCTTTGAGATGCAGAAACAAAAAGGTTCGACCAAGGTCAGCTTACAGAGAATGGGCAGGCTAACCTGGGTTGATACTTTTTGCAAGTGCATTAAAACACTTTTCACAGAGAATGGGCAGGCTAACCCGGGTTGATACTTTTTGCAAGTGCATTAAAACACTTTTCACAGAGAATGACTCAGAGAATGTGCAGGCTAACCTGGGTTGATACTTTTTGCAAGTGCATTAAAACACTTTTCACAGAGAATGACTCAGAGAATGGGCAGGCTAACCTGGGTTGATACTTTTTGCAAGTGCATTAAAACACTTTTCACAGAGAATGGGCAGGCTAACCTGGGTTGATACTTTTTGCAAGTGCATTAAAACACTTTTCACAGAGTATGACTCATATATTCTTGTTACAAAAAAAAAAAAATACCTGGTACACTTCATTTGGCATTAAAGGGAATTATTCGAACTTTTGCAAAAAAAATACTTCCAATTAAAATATTCCACTTTTGCTTCTATTTCTACCTTAATGTGTAAGTTTCACATGACAAAAGCTACCTATCTGCTAATCCAGAAATTTAGGTCAAGAGTTTGAACTCCATTTCAGCCTTGTTGTTTTCGTGGTTGTTGTTTCGACAGGATTCTTCCTTTACCGCTTAACAAGGTTTCGGCGATGTTTTTTGTCGGAAAGCAATCACTGACCTAGAAAGAATGTCGATTAGATTTCTGTGAAGGTATGGATAGGTGCCTTGACCGCCGTAATATGAGTATAAAAAATGGCGATATACTCCGATAAAACAAATCATGTAATATTGCAGCCGTTTTTGACTCCCTTTTTATCTTGGGACATATTCGTACCAGTTCGTATACCAAATACATAAAGTAAAAGTTGTGCCTGCCTCTCTCCCTCTCTCTCTCTCTGTCTCTCTCTCTCTCTCTGTCTCTCTGTCTCTCTCTCTCTCTGTAAATTAGATTTCATTGAATTAGTCATACATGTAATTAGTTTGTTTACAACTCTAGGTGACTATCAGTTACACATCTTACTTGTTTTAGACTACAACGCACTAAATTTACTCACGGTAATTAAACTTTTACTCTTAGGCTGCTTAGCGCGACTCGCTGACCTTTTGTGGACAATGTAGATCAAGATCAGGCAGTCTGACCTTGGATCTACGCTGTCCGATAAGGAGATATTATTCACCAAAACATAAGTCTAAAATAGTAATATTTGGGGTTTTATTATCGATTTGAAAAATTCATTTTAGAAAGTTTAGCAGGTGAAGAGGTTAACTGTTATTTTTGAAATCGTTTCACATTTCAGGTGTCTTCCCATCTCTGATCATCTGTGACGATCGTAAAGGTTCAGGGCTAAACTTTTAGGGTTGTGTCCCCGCGGCTTTGATGGTGATTAGCACCCTATCACCAGACCTAATATAATTGGCTTGCAACACGCGAAAAGGGGCATTCGGACATTTACGTAAAGTATCGTCTCGGATCAGCCTGCGCAGTCTGCGCAGGCTAATCCGAAACGACACTTTCCGTTTTCATGTAATTTTCTTTTTTGCGCAAGTCTACTGAAGAACAAAATCTAATGTAAACGTAAGATGCCGTTTCGGATTAGCCTGCGCAGACTGCGCAGGCTGATCAGAGACGACACTTTACGCAAATGTCCGAATACCCCTTTTCGCGTGTTGCAAGCCATGTGATATAATATAATTGTGCGGCTCTCTGTTAAAAGGGGGTTTAACTCTTTACTAAAATACAAAATTCTAGATTTGTTCAAATTCAAAGCATGTGCAGACGACAAATCAAAGGTCGCTTAAATGATAAAACTTGCCTGTAATGGAGTAGAAAACATTGTGAAAAAAAGGAGAAAATGCTGGTAACCAGCATTTTCTCCTTTTCCCACGATGTTTCCTTTCGCAAGGTCGTTAAAACTCGAGATTGTTTGTTAAAGGGTTCAGCATTTCCATAACTCATTATGACAAGCAAGTCATCATATATTGATAGATCCATAAAATCTATTTTGTCCTTATACAGGGTATATCATGAGGTAGACTGGCCCTTTGACATGCAGAAAATTGACCGATAGGAAAAAGTTTTGACCCAGGTCAGGCGCTGACTGCGAAGGACTGACCTCGGTCGATACTTTTTGCAGATGTGTTAAACACCCTTTTCTCAGAGCATTAATCATCAAGACAGCCTTCGGCCTACTTCAGCTTACAAGTAAACTACAACACGAGTCGAACATATTTTAAGTATTACAGCTTAATATTTATGGCAAAATCCGTAGGTACTGTAATTAAAGTCCACCTGGTGTCATTCCTGACTACCCCTCCATTTAAAAATAAATTTCTGAATTTATATTTTGTGAAAGAGGTTAATGCGCTTTGAACACGTTACCAGACGACAAAATTTGTATACCAGACGATAAAATCTGCTAACCAAAAGACATAAACTGTCTATCAAGACGATAAAATCTGTTTAACAGATGACAAAATCTGTTTCCGGAAATTTGTTTACCGGAAATCAGTTAACCGGATGACAAAATCAGTTTACCGGATTACAATATCTAATTACCGGATGACAAAATCTGTTTACCGGATGACAATATCTATTTACCGGATGACAAAATCAGTTTAACGGATGACAAAATCTGTTTACCGGATGGCAAAATCTGTTTAAGGGATGAAAATATCTAATTACCGGAAGACAAAATCAGTTTACCGGACGACAAAATCTGTTTACCGGACGACAAAATCAGTTTACCGGTCGACAAAATCAGTTTACTGGACGACAAAATCAGTTTACCGGAAGACAAAATCTAATTACCGGACGACAAAATCTGTTTACCGAATGCTCCAATTCAATGAAAACTGACGTCACTGGGAACTGACGTCACTGAAACCTTTGTAAAACGTGAAATTTGGTGCATAAACTTGATGATGTCACTGCGATAGACATTCGTCGTATTTTTATTTAAACATGGATTTAAACGACTTCAAGGTAAGTATTATGAATTTTAATGATTTGTTGGCAAAAATAAACGACCATTAGTTGCCTCAAACGACCATTAGGTTATCCTTTTAACATTATGCACAATGCATGCGTTTCGACACTTCACAATTTGCTTACCTGACGAAGGGATGGTTCGTTTTAACCCCCGTGTATTTGTGTTAGAATGATATCAAACGATTATACATGTAAAGTTCTATATTTATTTATTTTTAAAAATAATCCATTCTTTCCTTTTTAAAGACAACCTTCAAGGGAAACTAGTAATAATATAGTGCAGGCTACTCTGTTTGTTTGTCTTGTTGGCGGCTCGTATCGATCGATCGATGCCGCCATTTTGGATGTTGTGTTAAAAGTGTAGTCATGTATACGGGGCTCCCATAAGGGAAACTGCTTTTACGAGGGTTTTGCCAGTGTACATGATATATATGTTCGGGGCATATTGTCCAATCAGATCACGAGAAATTTCTTTGCAGTAGGGCCTATAATAATAAAATCTATTTATCCAATGACAAATCTGTTTTCTGGAAATATGATGCACGAGCATTTTGATACTCTTTAAATGCATTTTTTTCTTATTTTTGTGTAAAGTTTCCCTTTGTCGTGAACGAGAACTTTAAAATTAAGAACTGACTCTACTTACTACACTCTTTCTAAAGCTTCTGGTTGCTTTACCAAATAAGCATGTGAGGATCAATTATTTGTAGGGTCAGAGAAATTCATGGGTCCTATCGCAAAATGGCTTCCATCAACCCTCACAAAGAGTTTTAGTCGAGTAGAGATTTTAACCTTTGGATACGTTACTATGATACGTTACAAGTATCCTACTGAGCTACCAGGATACGATTGTAAGTACTGTATTGTCTACAGAAGCCTGGTCACGAACCATTCTAAATTGCATATTGGTATAAATCTACATTTTGAAAGTAACACCATTTCTGATTGGCTTAACCGAATTCTTCAGCCAATCACAAATCGTGTTACTTTTATAAATTAAAAAAAAAAAAATCAAGAATTACACAAACAAAGGATGGTTTGTGTATACGGGCCCGGGAATATCAGCAAAAGGTGCGCACAGTAAATTAGATTAGTCGGTCACATGATATCTGGGAGCTGTCCACCTACATTGACATGGCCAGATCTCGTCAAGACGTCTGCAAACAGTACCTGGAATTTTGTCTGGTAAGATTGACGTCATTAGAGAGTTTTACGTCATTAAAATTTCCCTTTACGACAATATCTGTGAGACCAGTTTGCTGCACAAATATTTTATGCTATGATAAAAAAGCTTTGATAAGAATTAGTCTGAAAAGCGCCAGATCATTTAACTCTTTGCCAAACGACAAAACTTTAAGCCCATTCAGATTCAAAGCATTTGCAGACAACAATTAATATACGACTGAATGATATTCTTTGAATAGGTAGAAAACATTGTAGAAAAAGGTACAGCATTTTCTCCTTTTCCTACAATGTTTTCTAAAGCGTTCTTTCTCAAAATCGTTTATATTCGGGACTGTGAGGTGAATAGCTAAACCAGACAGTTCCAGTCTGTCAATAATTCCTCTAAGTCATTTCGTTTCGGTTAGAATATCTCAGAAAGTGTCCTATCGTGTAGCTTCGATATTACACAGCAGGTTTCACGTAGTCTGATCTTGATCGTCATTTCAGAACATGTGATCAAGGTAAGTAAATGTCAGCTGACGGGCCTTGAAACGATGTATGTATGATTGACTAATAGATCTACAGTATTTAATTTGGAGCCTAGCCCCGGTTGCTCCGTCGATAGCATACAGGACTTGAGAACAGGGGGTCGCTGGTTCGATCCCCTGCTCGGCCAATATCTGTCCGAGGACTGATGATAGATCTAGCCATTGCAACAGGATTTATTCTCTCTCACCGCTGACCATTGATGATTAGGTGGAAAAGCAGCTAGTGGCTTGGAAAGAATATTGTGCAGAGTACTGTTAGAGAAACTCCAGGAAAGCATGGATAGGTGCACTGGCTGCCTCGATATAACTTAAATAATGTTGAAAACGGAGTTAAACAACATACACTATGTAATTTGCAGAACAATAAAACTGTTGGTTGAGATATCTTTTCAGACTTACGAAATTGATTATTAGCATTTTTTAGTCATTATAAGCCATCGTATCTACGTTGTTTACATAGAGTGTTTTTTGGTACAATGCATCACGGAAATGCATAAAGCCCCCTTTTGTCGGAGCATGACTCGTTTATTTGTTATTGAAAGAGTTATTAATTAAATCCCGTGTCAACAAGGAAGAAGTTCGATGCTTCAGGCCGGATTATCGAAAGACTATCTACTTGGTGGCCATATCTCAATCCTGGAACTTTGATAGTCGTAATGCCTCCTCTGACGTCATCGATGGTTTGAAATGTTTGAAAAGCACTTACACATTTCAAGAAGCTTTCATTTCATTGGCTCCCTAAAACTCGATGACGTCATCATCGTCTTGTTCCTGGTTACCAAGACCCGAGATATCAAACTGGGATAGTTGTGTGAATTATTTGTTTGTAAACAAAGTCTCAAGAACTATTGAAACGGAATAGTGTGTGGAAAGATTATTGTAATTTCTAGATCAACTTTATACGAGAACTGTTTAAACAAAAGAAGAGGTCATTATGGCGATGTTGATTTCTGGGTTTGCCGTGAAGGATGCATTGACGTATGTTCTGGAACAACAAGTTTATCTGAACCTGTCAAATCAGCAATGTCTACGTGGAAATCTACCCCTACTGCTCACTTTCCATCGTTTTGTTATCGTATTGTTTTTTTTTTTTATTTCGTTTTGATTTATCGACTTATTTTTCCGAATGAAATGTTCAGTAAGCTCTAAGCTTTGTTTCGGCGGAGCGGAATACGCTAGCTTTTGACCTCCTTTTTGGTGGTGATACACCCGAATGAATAAACAGTAATTTGCGATTGGTAAAAACTTTGGACATGTTTACATTGCGGGCCTATCTGCGGGCACATGTATGACATTAATGTTTAGGTGTCGATGGCACTAGGTGCACCATAGCAAATGAATATGACAGGGATAATCTTTTTTTTTTTTTGTACTAATTGTACGCGTTATGGTCAGCGCTGGGACGAGCGACCAAGCACCTTACATTTATATCTACGTAAGTCCTCATTCTTTTGCAGCAACACTTCTAAATTCTATACGATATATTGACATTTACTCCTCTTTTTCTTTACAGTTATACAAGTCGTTGTATAAAAATACTTTTAAGTTACGGAAATTTGTCATTTGGTCCAAGTTTCACTTTGCCAACGCATGTTCGAAGTCAAATCTCCATTTGCTTACCGGCTATTCTATGAACTCTCTGTTCAGTGTTGTATGTTTGGTGGTTGACCAATAGTCAAATCAATCAAAGTGCTGTCAGCACTGTAATCGGTCGACACTGAATAACCACACTGTTTTTGAAAATCACATATCAAATGGTAGTTGTTTGAACTGTGTATGGGAGTAAGAACCCCATGTTATATTGCCTTTTATACTGAATTAGAACCTTGACAATGGATAAAGAAATCCATTCTTATTCTTGCAAAGGACTATGTGGAAATCATCTAATTTAGTAATAAACTGGTTGAGTAATTGGTTGTTTTGTGTTTTTGGTCGCTTTAGACATTATTTCAGTCATATCGCGGCGACAGCCTTCTTATTCATATTTGTCAATGATTTCACTAGTACTAGGCAAGGGCTCTGAGGTATCCTACCTGATGACACTCCCACGAAAAACACAAGTGTCGAATCCTACACCATACAACTGAACCACCTAGGAACCCTTTTTTTTCAACCTGTCTTTTACAAATTAGTAGTTTAACGGAATGGTCTAAGTAGAGATTTGCCAGCCGTCAGCAATAGAACGTAAAAGATACGGAATTCTAATCAGCAATTCTTATTATCAAGCTTTAGACATCACTCTTACAAGATTAACAGTACCTACCAGCCTTTTACTAAAAAGAAAAAAAAAAAACACACACACACACACACAAACACAAAATTTGATATTCTTTATTATTCTAACTTTAGCAACTTTGGTAACTTTAATATAGTTACAAGACTCACTTTTCTACCAACTATTGGAACACAGACAGAGTGTACTGTAGCACATTGCCAGACTCTTAATAATATCCTTAGTTTTTTACTTTTAAATAATTTGAATAAATCGTATAAAATGTGTTTGCATTTTGACTCCCGAATTGTTTATTTTTGGCCGCTAGTGGGCTATCTATTTCTCCATTTTTAACAAGCCATCGTATCTATCGAGATAAATTGTCCTCTCTAATATTTTTGGCTGGCTAAATCTTCCTGGGCCGAATCACCCTGGCCACAACGTCTGCTTGCCAAATTTTCCAACCGTACTTCTAAAGAATGTAGCTAATATCTACGTAACCGTCATCTCTTCACCAACCAACGAAATTTTAGACTTGTCAAAATCGAAAGCATTTGGACATTACGAATCGAATTTGACTGTAGCCCAAATGATGAGTTGAATCGTTGAAAAGGTAGATAACATCGTGGTAAAAGGAGAAAACGATGGATCAGCATTTCCCCCTTTTCTGCAATGTTTTCAACAGCCTTTTCCCTCAAGGTTGTTAAAATTGGGATTGTGTGGTAAAGAGTTAAAACTCTGAGTTAATCTACTGGCCGTTTTCAGTCAGAAACCACTGTACAAATATTACAGTTTCATTTACAGATCTATATCCTACGCGAACATCCAATTATGATCTAAGATATATACGTGTGTAATATTGATCTGCACTGCACTCAAAGGACAGTCTAATCTCGATATTTTATTGTCTGCAAAAGCAACGTTTCTTAACCTTGACCAATACAGGTTATGTATTTGATTCATTCTAATAAGCGAGGAGCATAGCTACAGTAAACCTTGTGCTCTTTATCTGAAAAACTGGACCTTGTGGAAAGGATGAGAATCAACTAATATAAAGCAGCCTATTTATTGAAGGGCCATTGCTGTCTTGACTAGAATATCTCATATAAAAAATGTTACGACAGATCCAAGATCTGACTGCATGTTCTATACAGTCTGGTCTGAATCTGCACTCTCTGCAAAGGCAACATGTTTTGCTTAGCCCTCTAAAGAAAAATACCTTGGAAAAAATACATGCTCTTAAACTTTTCCCTGGTCCGTTGATTCAGACATGGAGAATTATATCTTAAGTGAGAGTATTTATGTTGCAGTTTCACCCCCCCCCCCCTCCGGAGAAAATGCTCTATTTAACTCAACCAAATGACAAAATTTTATTTTGAAAATCGTTCATATGGTGAAGAAAATGCTGTTGGAAAAAGAGATGATGGTGGTTACAAGCATTTCTCTCTCTTTCCCACTATATTTTCAATGCCCCACAGGATTGTTTTGTCAAGGGTCAGCAGACTGACAGACTGATTCAAATCTAAGCTCATCAAGAAGAAACATGTCAGTGACCGTACAAAATGGTAGTGCCGTGTCTGTAAGGGGTTATGAAAATTTAACACATCTGACGCTAAAAAAAATGCGTAATCAGATACTGCTGGTCAGTACTGTGAATGGACAGTCTGGCTTGTAAAGTTGTAGGCGTGGGATCACCAGTCCATTCTGAAAATGCTTACGTAATGACCTCTCCGCTACTTAGAAGTTAGAGGTCATAACCCTTACACAAGTTTACATCCCTTTCCCTCACAGCTTCACACTTTTTTGCCTCACTAGCGTTAAACAACCCACGGCCAATCACTATTTTAAACCTACGCCTGTTACGAGTTGCATTTACATCACTTTGCTCTAATGCAGTACAATCTAAATTTCTAAATTCTTTACAGCACTATTTCTTACAAACTCCTTTCTGTAGCGATTTTATCTTTGCCCCAACCCTAGATGACCCGTGAACTTTTCAACACCTGCAACATATACGGACAACACTCGTCACAACTCGACCGATCCCGTAAATACGTATATAGTGACCAACGACCCACTCGAAGTTTGCCGAATAATATAGACAGTCGACGGCTACAGAATGTGTTTACATCACGCGATACAATTGATTCGCTTTCGTTTCATTCATACAATTACTCATTACCTCTGACCCCATTTCTGATAACTTTTGAAAGTAAACTGCTACGAGTTTTTCCATTTCTGCTCGCTAGACATTTTGATTACATTGGTAATATGACAAAATTCAATGCTAAACAAGTTGTAATCACCGTTTATTGCATAATTGAAAAGTTGAGAACGGGATTACTTGACGCCTGTTTACTAGGACTGTTTATTCATTCTTGCGCTCAACCGAAAGTAGTATTTGTAATAAGGTCACGACAGGCTTGTTAAGCGTTGTAATGCTGTAAATGAACGCTGTTACGAGTTGCAGTTACATCAGTTTGCCCTCAGCGGACGGGTTTCCGAAATTTGTGGTCTCTCTAATCGTCCGGCTTACGCCGACCGGTTAAAAACCTGTTTTCCTCTCTATTTAATGAGAATTGCTTAACCCTTGTAGCACTGAACCCGGACTCACCTGCCTATGCAAACAGTGTAGATCAAAGATAAGACTGTACAGAACTTGCAGTCCGATCTTTGATCTATAATGTCCTTTTCTTTGCCAGAATTCTGACAAAAATAGCTTTAAAATTGCAATATGGCCTGCAACACGCGAAAAGGGGCATTCGGACATTTGCGTAAAGTGTCGTCTCGGATCAGCCTGCGCAGTCCGCGCAGGCTAATCCGAAACGACACTTTCCGTTTTCATGTAATTTTCTGTTTTGCGCAAGGCTACTGAAGAACAAAACCTAATGTAGTCGTAAAGTGCCGTCTCGGACTGCGCAGGCTGATCCGAGACGACACTTTACGCAAATGTCCGAATGCTCCTTTTCACATGTTGCAAGCCAATTATATGCCAGTCATGCTCTGACAAAAGAGGGTTTACTGCATCTCCGTGATGCATTAAGACCAAACAAGTCATCACATAATTATGGATCCATGAAAATCCATTTTGTCAAACAACGGACTGAATTATGAGGTAGAATGGCCTTGGACATGCAGAAAATTTAAAAAAAAAGGCAAAGCATCATTCTGGGTTGTTCTCAAGCCCGAGACAAAGGTGGGGGGGGGGGGGGTATAACGAGATTGATATTGCATTTACATATTTTTCTTTAGTCCCTTTCCCTCACTCCACTGAAAATGCTTCCTACGGATCTGCTGCAAGCAGAGTTCCCTCGGCGAATTCCGAAAATGATCGTCAGTACATCTGTACATGCTTGTCGATAAAACCGAGTACGGAATGTGCCAAGACAAGTCAGCTATAACGATCAGGTGCGATTTGTCATTGGGTCGCAAGACCTTAGTCGCTTCCGACTGAGCCACACACATGGTAATACCACATAACTTGCTGCATGTTTTCTGAATGATTTGACAACGTATGATTTCCTGTACAACAAACATATTTATCTAATGTAGTGAGTAATGATTAACAAAGAAGGAGAACTTTACACCTTGCTCTTTGGAGGGGGCTGTCTGATTTGTATAAATTACAAGTTTACTTACCCCATTTCCACCAAACCCCCCCCCCCACTCCAATTCAATTGGTCAGTAGCTTTAGGTATCACTGGGTATCACTTAATTGATTTCGAATGGCAAAGAAGAGCTGAAGATCGCTATGGCAGAAAGAGGACTGAGTTCAGACAGTATGGATGGTCTAATCTCTATCTGCTTCCTTAGTAATGGACATTCAAAGATCGAGATAACAGATTATCGTTGAACCCTTTACCAAACAATTTAGAACTTTTACCACCAGGGGAAAGAAGGTTTTTGAAAGCATTATATGAACAGGAGAAAATTCTATAACTAGCATTTCTCTGTTTTCCATAATGGATTCTACCCTTTCAAAGACGAGTTCCTTCTCTTGGGGACAGTAAATTTTGTCGTCTGCAATTGCTTTTTTTTATTTTTGAAAAGTCTTGAAAGTTGTCATTTGGTAAAGAGTTAACCCTGTACCCGATGTCAAAATTACAGACTTATCTAAATTGAAAGCAGTTGCAAACGAAAAGTTAAATGTGTCTCAAATAATAGAGTTTGTCTTTGAATGGGAAGAAAACATTGTGAGAAAAGAAGAAAATGCTGGTCACCAGCATTTTCTCCTTTTCTCACACTGTTTTCAAAAGTGTGTGTTTTTTGCGGGGTCTTTAAAACTCGTGATTATTTGGTAAAAAAAAAAAGTGAAATAATTGAAACTATTTACAAGGAATGTTAAAATAGGTATTATATATCCCTCAATGGCCCATGATGAATTTTATCGCTGATTTCTATCTAACTATAACACCTGTTATATAGGTAGACGACGAGAAAGTGACTCAGGGGTTTGTTTCCCTTTGTTTTCAATTTCTCCTGTTCTCGGTGAGTGACAGGTTCTCGATACCCCTAGCCGAGCTCGGTAGCGCAGTCGGTAGCGTACAGGTCTTGCAACCAGTGATTCGCTGGTTCGAAAACCCAGCTCGTCGAATTTCTTTCCGAGGATTGATGATAGTCATTGCGACAGGATTTATTCCTCCCTCACCGCTGATCATTATATTGACGACAGTTGTGTGCGAAAGCAGCCACTGGCTTTGGAAGAAAATCATGCTAAGAACTGGTAAACGAAACTCTAGGAAAGCATGGATAGGTGCAGATTGGTTGAAATTTTTTGCTATCGGTAAATTTTTCTGCATGTTAGAGGACCAGTTTAGTTCATGATACAGCTAGTTTCAGACAAAAAAAAATAATAAATCCGTATCATTCGACTTCTTCCTGGGTATATTGCATAACGGAGATACATGTATAAAACCTCCTTTTCTCAAAGCCCTAGTCCTTTGTAGTTGTATAATGAGTTATGACAAACTATGGGTAAAGTACTCTGAGTCACTAGGATCGGACAATATTTGCACTTTCACGATAAATAGTGATTATCAACCACCAGTTATTTATCATTCATTAGTCAATAGTCAGGTAAAAAGAAACCGCAGTTTACTTTTTCACCTTTTTTCCGTTAATCTAGATGGTATTTGTACCCTTTCGGCGTCAAAAAAAAAGGTGATTTTTATCTGCTTACTTGTTGTGTAGATAAGATCAGTCTACACGGGACAAGCAGACTGATCTTGGATTTACACTGTTAAATATAGGAACTTTGTTAAATACTCAAGATAAAACTATATGAGCTATGCTCTGACAAAGGGGGGGCTGAATGCATTCCCGTCATGCTTTATATCGAGTAAAACATCACATGGTAAGGGGTCCTTACAATCCATTCAGTCTAACAATTGACTTGATATAAAGGTAGAATAATCATTGGACATGCAGAAAATCTACAAATAGGAAAAAGTTTCGGCACATGTCAGCCTGCGCGAACTGCGCAGGCTGACATGGGTCGAAACTTTTTGCAAATACATTAAGCCCCCTTTTCACAGAGCAGGCTCATATATATGTACATGTAGTGGTAGTTTTGCTGCTTTGTTATTTAATTTATATTCATGTCCCTTTATTTTCCGCTCAAACGGTCAATCGTATTCAGTCTTAACCAAGTTCTTTTTTTTTTCTCAAAGAAATGAAACAAGGGTTAAAAATCTGGACAAAAAAAAATTAATAAGTCATTACCAAATGCAGATTGCGCAAGGTTATGACAAAAAGTGCAATATTTTCCCATTTTGCTTCTATGATAAAGCAGCTATATAATTGGTATTTCATTTCTTTATTAACTCTTTGCCTAACTACATTTTTTTTCCTGAAGACAAAGTAAATGTGACTTAAAGTATGAATTTTTGTTTTTGGAGGAGAAGAAAACATTTTCGGGAAAAAGAGAAAATGCTAGTTACCAACATTTTCTCCTTTACCCACGATGTTTTCAGAAGCCCTCTTCCTCAGGAACATTAACATACCCAATAAATTTGTATAGGATCTTTCACTCTCTACCAAACGACAACACTTTAGACTGATCTAAAATTGGAAGCATTTGCGGACCACATACAAAATACGGATTTTCCCACGATGTTTCAAAAGTTTCATACCTCGGGGTCGTTAAAACTCGGAATTGTGCGGTAAAGGGCTGAAGGGAAGAAGGGTCTCACATGTTTGTTGTTCTCACTTATCCGTTATTGTTTGACTTTGACCAACACTTGCTTCGGAATGACGTTATGTACGAGCGAATTGAGGACCCTAATTAATCGTAAAAGCTTCCGTTATTGTTGGCTTAATATGCCGACTTAGTGTAACAAAAATAAACCTTTTTGACGATAAAAATTTGTTCAAAATCTGTTCATCCTTGACGTCAAACGTTCTTGGGCCGTTTCGCCAACCATTCTTGAATTTATTCTTAATTTCATTCTCAAAAAATTCTCTAACTTTCAAAGGTACGCAATTTCTTATTAGCTTAGCCTTTAAGCTGCTAAGCGCTACTTAAGGACTTTTTGTGGACAATGTAGATCAAGATCAAACTGCACATAACGTGCAGTCTGATCTTGGATCAACACTGTCTGATAAGGAGATATCTTTTCAAAATGAATACTTTGAAACAGCAATTTTTTGGGGGTTTTTACTATCAGCTTGAAAGTTTCACTTATTTAGCCATGAGTATAGAGGTTGACAAATAGCCAACTCGTGATTATGATACTCTTTGAATTCAGAATGCAGTTGATGCAAAGTACGTACTATGGCCATCTTCGTCCATTGCAAAAGTGATCAGAGTTGTTGTTGTTGTTGTTGTTGTAGTTATTGTTGTTGTAGTTGTAGTGGTCGTCGTCGCTGCTGCTGCTGATGCTAATGCTGACGCTGCTTCTGCAGTTGCCGCACAGAAATCGCACGGGCACCGTGTGAAAACCTCCTTAGAGTCGTGCAAGGTCAGTATGATTATCCAATGATTTTGGGGGTCAAAATTCCCGCAAGATCAGTGCGGGACCTCTATGCGGTGCCCATGTGAGGATCGTGTGAGGCTATCTACGACGTGTCTGTGGGGCTTTTGTGATTTTTAACCCTTATCCTGCTAAATAAATAAAACTTTCAAGTCGATGGTAAAAGTCTGAATAATGTTATTTCAAACCTATTTTTTTAGAGAAAAATATCTCCTAATCGGACAGAGTAGATACAAGATCAGACTGCACGTTCCGTGTAGTCTGATCTTGATCTACACTGTCCGCAAAAGGTCAGTGAGTCGCGCTTAGCAGCCTTGGGGTTAAAATGTATCATCTTGCAGAGATAAACAAAATCGAAGCGGTTTGGGCGCTTGTAGTTCTATACGTTACTCTTACGGCCACGGTATAGAGGCTGCACAAAGAGACGAATTTAAGCGCCGTAAGTTCATTGCAAGCCAAATGTTACCTAGGCATTAAAGATTATAACATGCTATTATCGTACGAAAAAAAACTAAATGCCTGTGTTTTTACTGTTGTTTTAAGGGGCTACGTAGCACCTTAAGGTATCTTAAGATTTCGCGTCAGCATTTCAAAAAAGGAATGTTGGAATGTCACATGACCAATAACACACTTCGATTACCCTAAAAGCACCTTCCACAACTACTGCTGCTTTTGCAGCCAATTAGGATCAAGATCACACGGCTGGACAAAGCGTGCAGTCTGATCTTTGATCTACACTGTCCGCTTAGCTTACACACTATAGACAAAAGCAATCATCAAATTGCTATTAATTCGGTCTTATGTCTAGTCCGAATATGTCCTCTGGGTTCATTCGGCGCTCCGTAAGAGTTCAGATCTTTCTAAGGGTACGATCCCTACACACGTGCTTTTCTGACCGATGATCTGTTCATCATAAAAAATAGCTCATTGGTGATTGCACGACGAAAAAAGGGGGTTTTATCTGTTGATAAAACGCATCCACGTGTCCCCTTTACCCTTTCCCACTTGAAAAAATATTAGACTCGACCAAATTAAAAGCATTTGCCATTATCTCCCGCTAGATGGCATTCTACAAATAAACATCTATCTAATTTGAGCATTCTGGGTACAGAACTGGACTACTTTTCAAAATGACAACCGTTACTTTGAATTTCAAAATAAAATAAACGTTTACTCAATAAAACGCTACCTGGTGCGATTCATTCAGCTATGATCAGCTAGCATGTAACCTATGCACCACTCATTTATAAAAACAGCCCCTACAGGCTTGGATAATAGCTTCGGTATAAGCCCTACTTTTCCCTAGTATATGGGATCGGTGATGCGTCATAGCAGACAGGTCGAATCTTCGAAGAATATGACATGCGCAGACAACGAGCATTTGCAGACGACAAAATATATGTAGCTTAAAGGTGGGTATTTAGATTTTTCACATCTCACCAAATTAAAATATATATATATCACTGAAATTTATATGAAAAAACAATACAAATCATCAGTAATTAAGAATCATAAAATTACAAAAAAAAAAAATTTTTTTTTTTTGATGGTGTTCCCTTGAAAGGCTACGTAGCCTCTTAAGGTATTTTTAGATTTCGCGCCAGAAATCAAAAAAACATTGTGGGAATGTCAAGTGACTGGCACGTGACTAATGACGCTTAAATTCCATAACATAACAAACATGTAATTATCATCCATAATGTCTTCTTCGGACAGTATGTTTTAAAGCTTCGTCTGTGTATTTCCGGTATGTAAATGAGCGAGTAGCTCATGTAAAAATAGACCGTGTTTCCCGTCGGTGCCGACCTGGGCCGCAGTAAATCTCTAATTTCTCTTGTTGTCGGATGGTTTTCGACTACTGAGGTTTTATGAATGAAAATTAAAAGGCTTTGGGAGTATAAGGATGATTTTTTTGTATTTTTGTAAAATTTTCGTCCCAAAATCTGACGGGCCACCTTTAAGTGATGATTTCTGTCTTTGATATGGTAGAAAAGACTTCGGGAATAGGAGGAAATGCTGGTTACCAGCATTTTCTCCTTTTTCAACAATTTTTTCAAAGATCTTCTTCTTCAGGGTCGTTAAAACTCAGGATTGTGTGGTAAAGGGTTAATTCTCGTATCACTGCTTATATTCCAATCAAAAGTTTGACTCTCGCCTCATCGAGTATGCAAAGATTTATGTCTGTGAAACATGGGTGGGCGTAAACTTGCCCGGCTAAAACTAAGCAATGACATTAGATCCTGTTTTTTATCAACCTTTGCCCCGGCAAGAAATAAAACAACGGCATTAGATCCTGGTTTTGTCAATTGATCTAATCCTAGTGATCAACCCTTTACCCTTAGGTTGCTAAGTGCGACTCACTGACCTTTTGCGTGCAGTCTGATCTTGGATCTACACTGTCCGATAAGGGGGAATTATTCCCCAAAACATAACTTTGAAATAGCAATATTTGGGTTCTAACTATCGAATTGAAAATTTCATTTTAGTTATTTAGTAAGATAAGGGTTAACACATAGAAGCGCAAAGCACAACCTACGTTTCTTCAACGGACAACAGTGATAATTAAGATCAGGCTGCACTGAAGATGCAATCGTAGGTTTATTTTTCTACGTACAGAATTGATTGAACGAGTGGACGGTATAGATCCAAGATCAGACTGCACCTTCTGTGCAGTCTGATCTTGATCTATACCGTCTGCAAAAATCTGCTGTCTTCGCCTGTGTTAAGGGTCACACTTAAAGATACATAAATGAAACGGATGTTCTTAATCTACACTGTCAGCAAAATTACCCAAATTTATGATAAGGGAATCAAGTGATTTACACTTTGCTTTCTACAGACCGCTGTTTTCAACATGCAGTAAATGACTATTAATACATCATGGGAAAAGGAGAAATGCTAATGAAAACCAATATTTTCTTTTTGTCACAATGTGTTCATGTGTATTATGTATCAAAATTTAATCCCAGTTTATTACCAATATTCTAAAATATTTGTTTTCCTTTTCATCAAAACTTTTTAAAGGTGTTTACTTCTAGCTAAAAGAGTTAATCATTTACAAAACAGTCCATCTTTTTAACGGCCTTGAGAAATAAAGATTTTGAAAACATTGTGCAAAAAGGAGAAAATGCTTGTAACCAGAATTTTCTTTTTTTCCCACAATGTCTTCTACCCTTTTTGAAGTAAAATGTCATTACTTGAGCCATGTTGAACACGTCGTCTGCAAACGCTTTGGATTTGAACAAGTCTGAAATACATTTGAGCCAAGCTCTGTGAAAAGGGGACTTAATGCATCTGCGAAAAGTATCGGCTCAGGTCAGCCTGAGCAGTCCGCGCAGGCTGAACTGAGCCGAAGCTTTTCGCTATTGGTCAATTTTCTGTATGTCCAAAGCCCAGTATACATCATGATTAAGTTGATTGTGAAAACAATATGGTTAATATGGGCCCATAATTATGTAATCGCTTGCCTGGTATCATGTATCATGGAGATGCAATAAGCCCCCTTTTGCCAGAGCATGGTCCATTTATTGTCGTTTGGTTAAGAGTTACGCAAGAGGGTCTAATCCGGTTAGGTCATCACGTCAAACGTGCATTTTTAAGATTCAAGAATTTATTGTGTTTACAAACACACGGATATACGAGTCTTAAGGGGTTTTATTTGGTGGTATTTCCCTGAAATTCTAAATCAATAAATTGCGTTTTGAAATATCTTATCGTCGGTTTTAAAAAAATCTCACCACACCGGACAGTGTAGGTCCAACAAAGATATCCTTGTAAAAAACGGATATTTAACGTTAATAAATCTTTAATGGAGGCTATTTAGATTTCTTTATAATCTCATAAAACTTCAGAAAAATTATTCATCTCTGATTTGAGAAAATGTTGTTCGAAGATACATTAAGCCCTCTTTTCTCGGAGCGCTACTTGAATTTGAACCATGCTCTGTGAAAATGGGGTTTAATGCATTTGAACAAACTATCGACCCATGTCAGCTAGCACCAGTCCACGCAGGCTGACCGGATGCGAAATGAAACAGATTAAGTATTAAAGCGAGTCATATAATGGGTTTCCTATTAGGTAAGTGAACTGCTTGTGCTCAGAAATGTGACTCCTTTGATTTTTCAGTCTTTAAGCCTCCTTGAAGAACGTGATAAGTCAAAATAAGATCTATTATTTGAAGAATGATATTTCAAATCTAAATTCAATTAACCCTTTACCAAACAATCCCTGGTTTTCACAACCCTGGAAAGGAAGGCTTTTGAAAACATTGTGGGAAAAGGAGAAAATGCTGGTAACCAGCATTTTTCTCCTTTTCCCACGATGTTTTCTACCTTATCAGAGACCTAAAGCTAATTTATACCAGTTCTGAATTTGTCATCTGCAGATGCTCTCAGTCTGGAAGAATCTAAAATCTGTCGTTTGGGAAAGGGTTAAATAAAATAAGGAGTGCATATTGAGGACAATATCCACAGCTTCAAGATTGAAGCACATATTGACCAATAACAGTACAAATGCATTAGCCAGTCAGAAGTCCTTACATAGTCGTTTATTATGTGTGCAGGCGCAATCAAGGATGCCCGGTTCAATTTTTTATTAGTAATCCTAGGGACTTCTTGAACGCTCTACCATACAGCAAAATTTAAGACTAGTCCTGATTGAAGGCATTTTTGCAGTCGACAAAGTTTCATGTTACTCAAAACATAAAATTTTTCTTTCGAAGGGCAGTTTCAAATGCTGGTTACCACTTTTTCTTAGATGTTTTCAAAAGCATTTTGCCGTAGGGTGGTTGAGAAACATTATCCGATAGAAGTATAGAATGGGGGGGGGGGGCCATTCCTGTAAGTTAAATTGTCTCCCTTGCCATATAAAGACTGAAGGTAACCAAATAACAAATTGGTCCTTTTACCTGCATTCCTTTGTTTTTATCCTTGGTTCCCTTGGGGATGTTGCGATAAATATAATATGATTTATGATACATGTGTAAGGTCCCCATGTAACTCAAGTTAAATTCTATTCTTAGTCATCAGGAACTACATATATATCGATTTGTAAAACAATCTAACCAGATTTAGTTGAAATATTGTCTGAAGAACAAAGCTGTGCAGTACAAGAAAATCAAGGATAAAATCCAAGTAATACCCTTATCAGGACCAATGTAGTACTTGAGAGGAATCAAGGTAAATAACTGAAGAATGGCCCTCATTGCTTGGACTGGTTTTTAACTCAATACTCATTACATTTATACAATGAAATTGTCTATATGTGCAATAATAAAATTTTGGTGCAGTGGTAATTCATTGTTGCTTAACTTTTTGTGAAGAGTATATTATGCTATTTCAAAAATATTGTGGGGTAAAAATATCTCCCTATCGGACAGTGCAGATCCAAGATCAGACTGCACGTTCTGTGCAGTCTGATCTTGATCTACACTGACCGCACAAGGTCCTTGAGTCGCGTTTAGCAGCCTAAGGGTTAACATTTTTCGTCAGCAAACGTTTTAAGCATGGACCAGTCTAAAATTTTGTTGTCTGCAAAGAGTTCACAGAGCTTCACTTTACAGTTTATACATGAACCTGCAGCGATAGCGGACTTAGTGTTAAAATGATATATTACCTTTTTAGCACTTCTGCTGTTACTATTGTGAATTTGACGCTTTGTCCTAATTACCAAACTTTGAAACTCGTTCAAATTGAAAGTGTTTGCAGACGACAAAATAAAAGTGGCTCAAATGATGGGATTTGTCCGAGGTGGGGGGGGGGGGAAGAGAAAATAGGGAAACAAGGCGAAAATGATGGCTGATTACCTGCATTCTCTCCTATTCCCTCAATGTTTCCTGAAGTTCCTCCCCTAGAGGTAGAAACGTTTGAAACGTTTGGTGAGAAACTAATTAAAGAGAAGGTCAGAGACAGGATATCAAATTCAAAAGTAGGTCATAGACCGAGAATTTCATTAGTCCTTGAATCTCGTAACTTTAGGGCCACGACACGGGGTTAAGGATACATCTCTACTCGTTTTCAGGCAGTTTTCAAACCATTTCATCCTTATTTTATGACACGATAATCATTCTTGTATCTTCCTACCAAACGTTGCCCCTGATGGCTGCAAGATTGCACGGATTACGTCGGATAGAAAATGCATTTCATGTTTTTTGAGGCCTTCAAATCAATCGCTGTTGGCGTTTCCGGTGTTACATGAGGACAAATTCCTTGTGTTTCTCTATCCCTTACACCATATACATTGGTAATTTATCTATGTTAACACAGCTGAGCTACTATACACACTTTCAAATTTTAACAGCTTTTTCTCTCTAGCTGTAAGGATGTATCTTTAAACCGATGAATATTGGTACATTTCTTCGGCTGCTGCAGAAAAAATGATGACTGCTTAAATCTACAGAACGCTACGAACCACAACTTCAAATACTCTTGTAGAGGGTGAGTGTAGATCAAGATCAGACTGTGTTGTCTTCATAGTCTGATCTTAAAACTACATCTTATGATGTTTTGTGAAGGGTCCTTTACAGAAACAACAGCCTTCTCGTGTCGTTGTGGCAGTTGGATTTCTTTGACCCTTTACAAAAGAATTCCAATCTATAACGACCCTGAAAGAGAATGCTTTTGAAAATATTGGGAGAAAACGCTGGTAACCAGCATTTTCTCCTTTTCCCACAATGTTTTCTATTCTGTCTAAGTCAAATTCTATCATTTTTACCAGCATTTAATTTATCGTCTGAAAATACTTTGAATTTGGATTGGTCTAAGATTTTATCGTTTGGTAAAGATGTAACCCCCTAAGCAGTGTGATCTTGGATCTACACTGTCCGAAACGGTGAGGTTTTTTTTTTCCCCCCAGCAACAAGCACTTTGTAATCGCATCGTTTCGCTATTGGCTTGAAATCTTCAACCTATTTAGGGGTCCTGTGTGGCTCAATGGCAAAGTGTGGACTCATAACCTGGAGGTCCCTGGTTCGAGTCCGGCCTGATCCGCTGGGTTTTTTGTGGGAGTGTCCTTGGGCAAGACACTTAAGAGCCCTAGCCTAGTACTGGTGAAACCCAGGGAATACATGAATATGTGAACCGCCGCCGTGATATGACTGAAATAATGTTGAAAGCGGCATTAAACACCATTCAATCAATCAATTCGTTCTATTTAAAGGCCCAGTAAAGGCCAAAATATCAAAGCAGGTGTCATAATACATTTGAATTTAAATCATACCATTTAAAAGTATGAAAAATATTGTGGAGATGACAGTCTGTTATCGTGTGGTCGGGCCATATGTTAGTCGCTGGCAGAAAAAAGAATTTTAAGATCAGGCAAAAAAGTAAACAAAAGACACAGCTACCTGGCAGGTTTTAACCTAGTTTTGAAATTAATTTCTCTGTCAACAACTAACACTTGGACCAACCTTACAATGACAGATTGTCAAGTTCACAATAATTTCCATACTTTTAAATGGTATGATATAAATTCAAATGCATTTACACACCCGCTTTGTTTACTTTTGGGCTTTTTTGTTACTTTAACTGCTCCCGTCCTTCCACCGTAACCAACAAGATTATCTCCCTTACCCATTCTCCATCAGCGTGAATATTCGTTAATCCTTAACCCTTTACCGTACAATTCCACGATTTTATCATCTTAACTTGAGAAGAAAGCTTTTGAAAACATTGTGGGAAAAGGAGAAAATGCTGGTAAGCAGCATTTTCTCCTTTTCCCACAATGTTTTCTACCTTTGTAAAATCCCAAATCCCGCCATCTGAGCCTTATTCAAAATGGCGCCCGGAAATCCTTTTAGTGTTGACCAGTCTAAAATCTTGTCATGTTGTAAAGAATTAAACAGCGAGATGAAACAATTGAAAACATCCAGTCAGTACTTAGAACCCAAATTTGCTATTTAAACGTCCATTTTGCCTGAAAAACCTTATCGAATCTTACACAGTAAATCTAAATGATCTACCCTGTCCATGAAAGCGTACCTAGTCGAGCTTGCCGGTATTAGAGTTATCTTCAGTCTATTTTGGTAGTGTATGTCACAGAAAACAAGACAGAAAATGTCTTTGTATCGAATTAAACGGTTAGCATTGTGGGAAAAGTAGTTGCAGTAAGCCCACTGTTCATATAAACAACATGTCACATATGTATGGTCATAGATTCGACGACTAATAATACTATAGAAATAGATTCGATGGATGTTTTCTGTCACTTCAAGCAAACGACCGCACGATATTATAGCTACATTTAATTTTAACCTGTAGAATGAGAGACGCGATTAAACGCGCTTTTTTCTTTTTTGTGGACAATGTAGATCAGCATCAGACTGTGCGGGATGTGCGGTCTAATCTTAAGTCTACCCTTTCGGATACGGTGAAACTTTCCGTCGAAAAGACCTTTCAAATCTCGAGATTCTACTATTGCTTTACTGAAATGTTTATTGGATTTTTCGTTCGTTCGTTCGTTCGTTCGTTTTAACACACAGTTTTCAACGTTGTTTCAGTTACAAAGTGTTGGCTAGTATACCTTTCCATGCTTTTCTGTGATTTGTTTTACCAGGACTTCATACAACATCCTTTCAAAACCAATGGCTCCTTTTCCGCATATTTTTACAACTATTTATACACAACTGGTTAACCTTTTACTAAACAGTGCCGTGTTTTAATGAATCACAATGTTTTCTTCCCTTTCACAGACAAATCTAATCATTACAGCCACATTTCATTTGTTGTCTTTTATTGAACAAAGCTTAAGTTTGGTCACTCAGGAAATACGCCAACTTTGCTGATATAACCCTATAATAATATGGCTTGCAACACGTGAAAAGAGGCATTCGGACATTTGCGAAAAGTGTCGTCTCGGATCTGCCTGCGCAGTCCGCGCAAGCTAATCCGAAACGACACTTTCCATTTTTATGTAATTTTCTGTATTGCGCAAGTCTACTGAAGGACAAAATCTAATGTAGACGTAAAGTGCCTTCTCGGATTAGCCTGCACGGACTGCGCAGGCTGATCCGAGACGACCCTTTACTTAAATGTCCGAATGCCCCTTTTCGCGTGTTGCATGCAAATTATGCCACACATTCCCGAGTTTTGACAACCCTGAAGTAGAAGGTCTTTAACTCTTGCTATACCATAGACGACACCAGAAGCTTTTGTGGACAGTGTAGATCAAGATCAGACGTGCAGTCTGATCACTGATCTACATTGTCCACTGCTTTACTCTAGATTATGAACGAAATTTCTCTTGATCTTGATGCAAAACTATTTTTGGAGCCATTGAGAAAATGCTATTTATTTACTCAGTATTGGAAGAGTTAAAAACATAGTCGGAAAAGGATTATATTATTTGGTCGTTTTGTAAAGAGATGATACCTTGTCCAAAGACATAATACATAGGTTTATCTAAGGCTACACTTCTTCACAAAGATTGTTTCGTACAGGTCGGGGCCTGCAGGAAATAGCAAATCTCTCGCACCTGTCATGCCCGTGTTCGTGTGATTTGACGCGATGCAAAACTCCGGTGACATTATCATAGATTACAGTGGTAAATGCAATAATCTTTCGCATATTTCATCAGCATACAATCCTATGGCAAATATAGAACATAATATACAGTAGTCCTTTAGGATTTTATGGATCGTTAAGAGCAGTTACTTTGTTCTTAAGCGGATTACGCTGAGAAATCGCTGTAACGACTGAGACGCGATGGCAAGTGAGACAGAGGCTCACGTCCTCAACGCTTCAGCATGGCTGAACAATAGCGGGGTTTTTTTTACATTCCATCGGCGATTACCAAGGGTAGTGAGTGTTACAAGGTTTTATGAATGGGGAACGACTCATGCGAAATAAATACGTCTGACTCATACTGTTGGTATAGTAGTCAAAACAAATCGGTTTACATACCTGTCAATCACATTGTGAAGGGGCGGGGCCTGAGAAGGGGCGTTACCAGATTTGAAATTTTGAAATTTCTCAAACGGTACAAAAGATTTGACGACTTCTGCGTTTTCACCAAACTGACTAACGACATTTTTGTCGGGATTTATTTCAAAAATCAAAAACCACAAATGCATTCCTTGGAATTTGAAAAATATTCATTGAAAGAGGGTGTGCGAATGATTGAACATCACTTTCATTGTATAACAATAAGTGAAAACAAAACCTGCATTTTCAGGTGGGGTCACGCCGGAAGTGTCCTCGAGCAAGGTGCATTCCCCTGACTTTTCCCTACTTCCGGTGGATGACCAAGGCAGCATGAGTAACTGTTCTTTCGCAGCTAGAAGCCCAAAATTCGGTTCATTCAAACATTTTAGCGCCATTTAACACTATCTAATAAAATAAAATTTCGGTCATTTAGCTCTTTCCTAGATCAAGCGATTAGAGGATGATGAGTCCTTTAATAGATCTACATGCCAAAAACGTATGTGCTGATATTGTCCCCTACGCTCGTGATGGTTTGACTCTGCAACCACATCATAGTGCGCTTGTGAAAGGCAAAAAATTGGTTTCAACAGTTTGACATAAATATATGAGCAATGCTCTGACAAAAGGGGCTTAATGCATCTCCGTGATCAATGGTACCAAGCAAGCCATCACATACTTATGGTTCCATAATATCCACTTCTTTTTAACAACCAACTTAATCATGAGACTGACTGGTCCTTGGGCATACAGAAAATTTATCAAGAGCGAAAAGTTTCTCCCAGGTCAGCCTGCGCGTCGATACTTTTCGCAGATGCATTAAGCCCCCTTTTCACAGACCATGCGTCATATATACGTACAGATCAATAGTAACATTTGTTAGTTTTTAGTCTTTCCATGACCTTCTTTTGTAGGCCTAACCGTTTTTGCCGGAAGTTAAACTGTTTATTTCCGGAAATGAAGAACTGATTACTGTCAACAAAATATATTGCTGCAAAGTAAAAGGGTTCTCTTTAACAGAATTGTTGAATCGTTGTTATTCTGTATTTTAGAGAAATGTTATCTAAGGGTCGAAACAAACGTTTTTTACAATTAAATAGAACTCGGAGATCCTGTACTTAACTCCCTATAGCACTTAGATTGTGACATAAATCAGAAGTCAGCACTTTTACGATACCAAGTTTCAAAAGAGTCTTCAAGAATATACGTCAACGTGGGAACTATATATAGTGCAATGACCCTTAAACAGTTGAGAACAACCGAACTTCCTTTTGGGAACGGTATAAATCAAGATCAGACCGCGAAGTAGCTTCGAGTTTCATCTTGGTTCTCGTCTTTTCAATATTTTGTGAGCTGTTTCGACCAAAACTGCCAGCGGCATTCGGTATTTGAATATTTCTACCTGAAATAAACTATACTCGTAGTATCTCATTCTAGGCTCAAAGAGTATAAACCTTTCCCAAAATACAAATTGTTCACTCTTCCAAAGTGAAAGTGACTGCAAACGGCAAATCTCGGCAATGGTACCAATAAAACTGTAGTTCTCTGATAGGGTAGAAAACATTGTGGAAAACGGAGAAAATGCTGGTTATTAATGTTTACAAAAGTGCATTCTTCATGGTCGTTTAAACTCGAAATTGTATGGTAAAGGGTTAAGCCTTTACCAGTCGACAAAATTTAGACATGTCCTGAACGAATGTACGTGTAGACAGCCAATTAAAGGTATGTTAACCTAAGGCTGCTGAGCGCGACTCACTGACCTTTTGCGAACAGTGTAGATCAAGATCAGACTGCACAGAACGTGCAGTCTGATCTTGGATCTACACTGTCCGATAAGGAGATATTATTTCCCAAAACATGACTTTGAAATAGCAATACTTGAGTTTTTACTATCGAAGTGGAAATTCCATTTTAGTTATTTAGCAGGATAAGGGTTAAATAATACACTTTGTCTTTAAAAGGATAAAGGAGGACATTTTGCTTACTAGTATTTTGTCTTCTTTCTCATTGTTTTTTTTTTTTTTTTTTTCTTCCCTAAGTCGTGTAAAAAATTTGGATCAATTGGTTAAGGGTTGAGCAGGAAACATTTAAACACTAAATAATGTTCAAAAGAAAGAAAGTTGAAAAAAATAACCCTTGGTGCGCCAATTAATTGTAGTGCATATAAATTTACAGTTGCTAAAAAGACCCAGTTATCTCAATTTCCTGCCTGTTTAGGCAAAATATGTTACAAAATATCAGAAAAACCTGCATACAAGATCAGGCTGTATGGGTTGTGAAGGCTGATCTTTAATCTACACTTTTTCCAGAACCCGTTTTACATTTCTTTGGTAACCTGTAGCTTTATACAAGACAGTCTCTTGCCCTCAGTTCATTCATCTTTGAACAGATCTAAAAATTATTTTAAACTCATGGAACTAAAATAGCATAGACGTCGCATACTCAAAAGGTTGTCTAAAAATGGCGTTCACCCACATGTAGACACTAGAGGCTCGTTACACGTGATTTTTTTGTACAAAACATGTCAACCCTTTGACTATCATATCAACAAAAAAATAGGACCAAAGAAGATCCAAATACTTGTAATTGAAGTCTGCCTTTTGCTAGTATGCCTCAGCTAAACAAACAGTATGGATCAAATATCATACTGAACGTTCTGTGTAGTCTGATCTTGGCAAACACTGGCCGCTTAGGCAACTTAAGTTACGAATGACGCTTTCAGAATTAACTTTTTTTGTACCTGACGTCCTTGATCAGTACTAATAAAGGTCACGCCTGTGGAACACGAGACCTCGGCTTGAGTATCCATCTGGAACCGTGTTCATCAACCATTCCGAATTGCACTGCTACTTTTATTCTCAAGAATTCAAGTTGTAAATGTCGGTGCAAAGCAATTTCTGACTGGCCAAACTAAACGGTTCAGCCAATTAGAAATTGTGTTACTTTCTTCGGAGTCGTATTCTCATGAATGATCCAAGTTACAAAGTAACATTATTTCTGATTGGCTAAACCATTTGGTTTAGCTAATCAGAAATTGTGCGACTTCCTTGGTGAATTAGACCAAGAGTGTAAATTGGAATGATTAACGAATACAGGCCGATGACACATAAAACGGTGCAACGTATGCGTTCATGTATACATTACGAGGTACGAGGCAGAATTTTTCCTATCTATAGATTTACGAGAAACTCTTTCGGAAAAGCTAGCTTTTGGCCTGCTTCTTGTTATTAGTCTCAAATGAATACATAGTAATTTGCGATTGGTTTAAAATGTAGACATGTTAAAATTTTTCCTGTGAACCTTTTGCGGGCCTATATGCGGGGCCATTTATGACACCAATATACAAGGGTCCCTACACTAAATCGATACTTCGCTGCACATCTTCACACCTTAGCAAATGTATATGATAACGGACAATCTTCATCTTGTACTAATTAGTGATTTCATATTTCCTGAAGCATTACCCAATAACCCGCTTGTGAACAGTTTTCATGTATTTTCAAATATACCAATTTAAGCAGCAACTGCTCCATTTCCAACAATGAGTTGGATTAACATCTAATCTTGAGAAATATACCTAACTAAAAATCTCACTTTAAAAAATTGCAGTACAATAGGGGAAAAGAGGCAATAACTGGCGATATTACTTTTGATTAGTTCTCTTTATATTGAACCACAAAAGAGTTTCACTACTCATACACTGAGTAAAACTCATAAACCGCTCAATGCCAACTTTGGAGCATTGCCGTTGTATAAAATATCAGATGTTAAGAAATAAAGACTTGATAAGCATGTGGTATGACTTTTCAGTGTTGTTGAAGAAAGTGCCGAGAAATCATATTCTAGTTTTTAAGGTTGCGCTTTATAAATTTTGTAAGGTGTATTCCAGTGCCCCTTACGCCGTCCGTCTTTTTTTTATATTGCTTGCTCTTCAATTTCAGTTCTGTGACATATATAGAAACTTCTCCTAGGAGTGGATGGCTATATTTTCACTGGTGGTTTCGCCATTCATGAATATATTACCCGGGATTCTCACTCGGTGACAGAAATTTCCATCGGTATTTTCAGTATTTTTTTTTAGTAATATATGAGCCATGCTCTGTGAAAAGGGGGCTTAATGCATCTGCGAAAAGTATCGACCCAGTCCGCGCAGGCTGACCTGGGCCAAAACTTTTCGCTATTGGTCAATTTTCTGTATGCCAAAGGACCAGTGTACCTTATGATACAGTTAGTTGTTAGACATAATATATTTTATGGATCCCTAGTTATATGTTATGTCTTGCTTGGTATGATAGATCACGGAGATGCATTAAGCCCCCTTTTGCCAGAGCACGGCTCATATATAGATCTACATGTATTAGGTATTGAAAGTATTTTGAGATATTTAACGCGTAATATTTTCAGTGCCAAATATATTAACTTGACCTCTTTCAACGGCTGAAAATACAACCTACCCTGGGTTGTTTCTTTTTCTTCTTCTTCTTCTAGGCTTGATAAGTTAAGGGGTCTTTATAGATACAAGATCAGACGACACGTTCTTTGCAACCTGATCTTGATCCTTACAGGCTGCAAAGGCAACCAGGAATCTGAAAGACGCCCTAAGTTTAAATAAAGAATCAAAACACGAGTTGGTACGGTTGTTTGTTTCAACATATTCGCAAGCGTCCTTCTCCCTTCTGCAGTTTCAATGATGCTTATGTGCAGAATGTCTCAGTAAAGCGGACAATGAAGATCAACGACCATAATGCACGTTCTGTGTGTTGTGAATGGGTAAATTTAGAATAAAAAACAATAGTTGGCCCTAGTGAAGTATAGTTATTTATTTCAATGCATTCTCACGCGTCTTTTTACAGCTTTCACATCAGCTAGGTTTAGAATTTCTGTGGCCAATGTTGCAAAAGGATCATTTACCTGTTACAGGCAGTGAGCTCCTTTTTTCACATTGTTTTTTCACCTTCTTTTCTTCATATATTTCTGCTTTGTGTCCCGCAACCCTTTACAACAGACCCCGATGTTTTTACGACCCTCACGAAAAGGGATTTTGAAATTAATGTTCGAAAAGGAGAAAATGCTGGTGACCAACATTTTCTCCTTTTTCCCAAAATGTTTTCTCTTCTTTAAAAACCAGTGCCATCATTTGACACACATTTGTCTTGCCGACTGCAATTGTTTTCAATTTCTACCAGTTTAAACTTTTGTCATATGATAAAAGATTAAAACAGTCAGCTGTTTATTTTTAGATAGTCTGTGAAGTAAATAGTTTAGCCATGCTCCGTGAAAAGGGGGCTTAATGCATCTGCGAAAAGTATCGACCCAGGTCAGCCTGCACAATCCGCACAGGCTGACCTAAGCCGAAACTTTTCGCTATTGGTCAATTTTCCTTATGTCCAAGGGCCAGTCTACCTTATGATTAAGTCGGTTGTTAAAAAAAGTGGCTATTATGGATCCATAAGTATGTGATCCTTTGCTTGGTATCATGCATCACGGACATGCTTTATGCCCCCTTTTGCCAGACCATGGCTTAGTTAATCAAGGCTTTTACCAGGTCGTGATTTTACCACCCTATGGAAGAAGGCATTTGACAACATCGTGGACAAACGATACAATTCCATTAACACACGAATTTCTCTACTTTATCACGCAAATAAAACCTCTCATTTGAGCTAGATCATGTTTTGTCGTCTTCAGCTGAAATAGGTGTTAATTCGTGTAACGAGTTAATTACTTTTCTATGATTATATCGTGGCAGGTAGGAAATTTCTAGAACAAAGTCATGACTGTATCAACTGTCAACTATCATTTTCTCGTCACTTTAAGAATTATTACATTCACTGCTTATCAAGTTTTCAAACACCTTTTGTCACTCTTTAACGCCTTACAGTGTGGTGTACGTGGTTGTGAGGTGGAGTGTCGGTCTCGTAACCATAAGGTGCCAAGTTCAATACCGGGGAGCGGATGTCAACTTTAGGATTTTAATGGCCCAGACATTTGGCGCGAGTACTGGTGTAGTTCCAGTGTAGAAGGATGGAGAGAGATTAGTATAAGTTGTAAGAACTTGTTTCTCAATCGATGTAAAATAAGTGTGTTTAAACTAACGCGTTACCAAATAATCCCAGTTTCAACGACCCTGATGGAGAAAAAAGCTTTTGAAAACATTGTGGGAAAAGGAGAAAATGCGACTAACCAGCGTTTTCTCCTTTTTCCGGCGTTGTTTTCTTACCCTTTCACATACAAATCACACCACTTTAGCCACGTTTAATTCATCGTCTGCAAATGCTTTCAATTTGGAAACGTCTAAAATTTTTTTTTGTCTGGTGAAGGGTTAAAACTATTTACTTTTGTACTCATTATCATCAAAAATAAATTTTCCAGCAGATCAGTTTGAAAATAGCCTTAAAGAACTCTTTACCAAACGACAAAAAGACTCTTCCAAATTGAACGCATTACCTTGAAAAAAGTTAACCTTTAAGCTGCTAAACGCGACTCAAGGACCTTTTGAGGACAGTATAGATCCAAGATCAGACTGCACAGAACGTGCAGTCTGATCTTGGATCTACACTGTCCGATACAGTGAGTTTTTGTCAAGTAACGAGTAATTTGTAATCGCAATGTTTCGGTATATGGCGTTACTATTGGCTGGAAATCTTCATTTTTTTTTTATTTAGCAGTTTAACTCTTTCACTACTAGGTAAATAATTTACACTTTTTCATTGGCTATAAATATAGCTCCGCTGCAAGATTAAGAGACAGTTTGTCCTTAATCTAAAAAAAAGTAGCGGACACTGTAGATCAGAGATCAGACTGTACGTTCTGTGCAGTCTGGTCTTGATCTACATTGTCCACAAAAGCTTCTGGTGTCGTTAACAGTAAGAAAAGAGCTAAGGGTTAAAAGAGATCGAAATGATCAAATTTGTTGGAAAAGGAGAAAACTACTGTATAATGGTAGCCGGCTGAGCTGCAGGACTCGGCAGATAAAACCGAAACCATATGTTTGGCCATCTCGTATGTAGCGATGTTGCCTAATGTTTGGATGATAAACGTGCGCATCTAGCCTTTTAGCTCTGTACTAAACGACAAAAATTTCTTAATTGTCCAAATTGAAAGCATTTGCAGAAAACATTCTAAATGTTGCCCAAATTATTATCTTTTTCTTGTATAGGGTTAAAAAACGTTGTGGGAAAAGAAGAAAATGCTGGTTACCAGCATTTTCTCCTTTTCCCACAATATTTTCAAAAGGCTTCTTTTGCTGGGTAGTTATAAGTCGGGATTGTTTGGTAAAGGGTTAACTTTTGACCAAACAACCCCCACTTCTTTACGAACCGGGCAGAAGACGTTTAAAATCGTCGGGAAATACAGAAATGCCGTTTACTTGTTTTTCTACAGTATTTTCTACTTCAAGAACAAATTCAGTCCTACGGGCAACATTTAAATTGTCGTTTGCAATGTTTAATACGGACAAGTCTAGAATTTTGATATCTGGTAAATAAAAAAAATGCAAAGAGCAACATTTTTTTTTTTTTTGGGGGGGGGGGGGAGGGGTATGGGTGGGGGGTCTGATCTTGATCTACGCTCTCCAAAACTGTGTGCAGTGTGACTGTTAACCCATAACCTGTTAGATAAGTTAATCAAACTTTCTAGCCGATTATCAAAACCCAAATATTGCTGTTTCAAACTTTTTTTTTTTTTGGAAACATTTCCTTATCGGACAGTGTAAATCCAAGATCAGACTGCTCGTTCTGTGCAGTCTGATCTTGATATACACTGTCCGCAAAAGGTCCTGTCGCGCTTAGCAGCCAAAGGGTTAACACAGCTTAAAGTTTACAATAAATCACGTGTGCTGCTCCTGTCGGGGTTAGTTGGCAGAGTAAGAACAATTTTTCCACATAGTTCAACCTTTTACCAAAGAATCCAGAGTTTTAACTAACCCTGAAATGGCAAACTTTTGGGGGGAAAATGTGGAAAAAGGAGAAAATGCTGGTAATCAGAATTTTCTCTTTTTTCCCGCAATGTTTTTAACAATTTTTTTAGGGAAAATTTGCATCATTGAAGCCAGATTTGATTTGTTTTCGGAGATTTCTTTCAAATTTGGCAAGCCAAAAATTTTGTCATCTGGTAAAGAGTCGAAATGCCACATATTTAAAATTCCGTTGTGATCAGCAGAGCTCGGAAAATTATTCTGTCAGCTTCAGTCATTTTACCTTTACCCTGTTGAGTTGAAATCCAACCTTAGTTTAAAGCTCGGTTACGTTTTTTTGTGGTTTGTGGGTTTGATAAAGCTTTGAAATAAGTTGCTTACTGAAGCATCGAATGATGTAGATCAAGATCGTGTTGTACAGATGAACAGGCTGACTGTAGTCCACACTTATCGAAATGAACATCATATACATCATGGTTTTCAGTAATCAAGCTAAAGGGTCATTTAGGGCCATAAGCTGTCACTTAATTTTGAATAAGTTATTGTGGAAAAACAATTGGGCTATAACTTTCTTAACCACTTTACCACATAATCCCGAGTCTTAAAAACCCTGGTAAAGAAAGCTTTTGAAAACATTGCGGGAAAAGGAGAAAATGCTGGTAACCAGCATTTTCTCCTTTTTCCGCAATGTTTTCTACCTTTTTACAGCCAAAAAGCATAATTCCAGCCACATCTAAAATGTCGTCTGCAAATGCTTTCAATTTGGACTACTCCAAATTTTTGTCGTATGGTAAGGAGTTAATTACACGAAAATATCAGAGAGCAAATGTTCCTTTTGTTACAAGACCGTTTTTCAGGACTTCTTTTCGAGATCAATCTGAACCTAATATGTTACGTAAGTTATATATATGTGTATGATCTCATTTGAAAACACTGGGTTGGGGGATATCCACAACAAGGTACACGTATTTCTCCTTTTGCCATAATATTTTCACATTCATTCATGCTAGAAACCTCAATTCATAGTTTCCTTGCTTTGACAATTTACCAGACGCCAAAATTTTAGAGTTCTCCGTGCTAAAAACGTTTGCAAACGTTGTTGAAATGATGGCAATTGTCTTCGAAAGGTAAAAAACCTTGTGGGGGAGAAAAAACGCTGTTTACAAGTATTTCTCCTTTTTCCACTTTGTTGTCAAAAGCCCTCTTCTTCAATGCAGTCAAGACAAGGGATGTGAAGGTCGTACAGCGTCAAGAAAACGCCTTGTGAAGCTATTTGCTACAAACCGATTTCAGGGACATTTCTTGATTAATTTGCAGTAGAAGGGAGGTAACTTATAAATGAATTGAGCTAACTCAGGCTAACTTTCAACAAATTTGTCGATAATATGTTCTGATTATGTTTCTTGTAAATGATCTAGCTTTGGACGCGAGGAGTGCAAAGCAGGAGAGTGGGAACCCTGGCTTGGTTTTTAAAAATATGAACTTTTTCCGGGGTAAAAAATATAAGTGACAACTTAAATGATATGAAGAATTCGGACGTGACAAATCTATGTAGGCCTACAGATCTGTGCAGATTGTAGACACACTGTACACATACATGTATGACAGCCAATGTTAGCTATTCTGTCCTATTACGCAGCCTTTTCTGATTATCTTAACCTCATGTTTAATCCTCGAGTTCTAACGAGCCTGAGAAAAAACGCTTTTGAAACCATTGTGAGAAAAAGAGAAAATGCTGGTAACCAGCATTTTTCTCTTTTTCCCAACAATATTTCTTATTTTTACCAAAGGCAAATTTCATCGAACTCATGGTCAACTTGTTAGCAAGTCCTTTTAATTTAGAAAGTCTAAAATTTTGCATAACTTGTGGCAATACTATATAAAATTTGGTCATCAAAAATATCTACACAAGCCTATGTAAAGCATATTTGAAAACTCTTAACTAAAACTCTTAACTAAGTACCACGCATAAAACATTGACCACTGACGTTTCCTAATGTTTTTTATAGTCGCCTAGCCGTGGTCGAGCAGTCGGTAGCATGCGGGACTTGATAACAGGGGGTTGCTGATTTGAATCACCACTCGGCCAATTTCTATCCGAGAAGTGATCGTCATTGCAACAGGATCCATCCCTCTGATCATTGTTTCGACGATACTTGGGGAGAATATTCTGCGAGGTACTGGTAAAAGAATCTCCAAGAAAGCATGGATAGGTACATCGATGTAGATTGTATCTGAAATAATGTTGAAAATAGCTTTAAACACCATACAGTCAGTCTTTATAATCCTTTTTGGTATTTCTCTTTCGTTTCGATATTCCGATAAAATAGGTACCGATAAAATCAGATGACGTAAAGCACTTTCTTGGATGCTATTAAGCACTAACCGATACGCAGCGGGAAGACAAACTGTCAGTATCACTCTAAAGGTTCCCCGTGTGTTTGATTTACCACAAAAAATGGCACTAACGATGATAAAAGAAAACGAACTTTTACAAAAGGAGATAATGAAAGTAATCGAAAGTATTTTGTTGTTTATATTTGCCAAGAGTCTGCGGCCAAAACTCTTAATAAAAAAATGGGACCGCCTTAATTCGTACTCAGTCTTTTTCGATCTCACTTGTTGAAAACGATAAAATGAAATAAAACATAAATTTGGAACACCAGTAGGTGAAAGCGCAGTCATCCAACTCAGACCAGGTTATACAAGGCTGAATGAGTATCTACACAAACTGAAGGTAGTAGAGAGTGACAAGTGAGTCTGGAGAAATTGAATCTATCAAACATTATCTCTTGGAATGCAGCTTGTACGAGAGAACAACTCAGAAGAGAACTGCAGGAAATGTGCGGCATAGCTCATCTTGATTTGCCATTAGTCTTGGATGCCAACCCAATGACGAATTCAAGAACGAGAGATTTTTAATCCTATCAGCACTTGAGACATACGTGACAGAAACAAAATGTTTTGTCACTCTAAATCCCAAACAGTAGACTTAAGAAGATACCATAGTGGTTTTATGGCTTTTTGACCTTATACAAGAAAAGTGATCGAAACTCTATCCAACTTAATGTGACCCCATTTAATCATTGTATTATTTACAATCTACAATCCTTTTCTGTAAAAGCGAAAATCATGCCTAAGTCTTAAAAAAGCTGAGACTTTTGGGCTTTTTTAATATTATTATTATTTTTTTTGTTTCATTAGTTACAGGATAAACTTTGCAGTTTGGTTACTGGTCCACAGACTCTAGAGCCAGACATCAGTCAAGGGAATGAGGACACTACTGTGGTGCTACGGCCTCAAATCTTGCGTCAGAAATGCAAACAACTACGTTCCAAGATAGATGTGGAGGGCAGTAAGTACCAAGGTAAGTGCTTTTAACAAAAACTGAAAAAAAGAAGTCTTAATCCTTTACCACACCGCAAAATTTTAGACCTATCCAAATAGAAAGCATTTGCAGACGACAATTTCATAGTGGCTCAAATGACACAATTTTTCTTTGGTAGGATAGAAAACTTTGTGGGAAAAGGAGAAAATGCTGGTTATCAGCATTTTCTCCTTTTCCTACAATGTTTTCAAAAGGATTCTTCCTCAGGGTCGTTTAAAGTTGTCATTGTGTGGTAAAGGGTTAAAAGTGTATATGTACCAACTCTCAAGGTCATTTAAAAGTATACTCACATATCCCTAACACTTCACTAGACAGCAACATTTGAGACTTGTTTAAATTGAAAGTATTTGTATCGACAACTCCAATATTGTTCAAATAATGTAATTTGTCTCAGAAAGAGTAGAAATTATTGTGGGAAAAGTAGAAAATGCCTGAAACCAACATTTTCTGCTTTTCTCAAAATGTTTTTAAAAAACGTACTTCCACGGGTTTTCTTAAACAGAAGATTGTTTAGTAAAGGTAAAGAGTTGAAAGGTAATTATCCTCATTAGCTTTACACATTGTAGGCAAACTAATTTACTAAGTCTTTCGGAAATGCCATCAATCAGACGGACGTATCTTGTAAAAGTTAGATTTTCTGTCAAAATTCTTAAAGTTAAAAGACTGACTGGCTGGTAAAAATCCAACATTGATATTGAATATTCCTTTATGATATAAGGTGACTGTGTTTACTTTGTTTCCCTACCTAGGTTGACATAACCGATAACCAAATCACCATTGAATTTTGCAGCTGGTGGCTATAAATACAAAATGAGTTGAATTTGACAGATCCCAAAAATATGATAGGATCAAATCACTGATCTTAAAATTCTTACTAGAAATTTTTGTATATTGAACACCACCTAAACTGTGAAATCAGCGTTCACAAACCTTACTATCATATACCAGATATTCTAAACTGATACCTGTGGCATCTTCCATACTGATAGATGAAATCCGATAACAGTTGGCCCCGGCCAGAGGACTGGGTAGTCATATTCTGTAGACAGAATACATGAGCGATCACTTCTTATCAAGTAAAGTTATCTACATCAATCATGGCTGTAACTGTTTGTAGCTACTATATTTTCTAGAAATACTTAACCTTTTAAGCTTTATGGGCTGTATTAGATTTTAGTTGTGAAACATTTTTTCTTGTCTTCAAGACAGATGATAACTCAATCTATAATTTCGCCTATTGGAAAAAAAATTATAGCCACATTTTTTTTCTTGGTGATTGGCAACACAAACCCTAAATTCAAGATAGACAAAGTGTGAAATGATATTTGTTGAATCATTTGAAAGACAAAACACTTGTTTTCTGGTAAATTTAATCATAAGTAGATCATACATAACTCATGCAATGCATGAAATTGTTGATTGGTTTGAAGAAAATCTATAGCTGTATACAAGACGGCACAATTTTAGTCACAACCAGGCAGATTGAAAGCATTTACAGACAACTATTTAAACATGGTTCTTTCGGTGATTTAATTATGCTTTTGAAAAGGTAGAAAACTGTGTTGGAAAAGGAAAAAATGCTGGTTACCATCATTTTTCACCTTTTCCTAGCATTTGCAAAAGCCTTCTTTCTCAAGGTCACTCAAAATTGGGATTGTTTGGTAAAGGGATATGCCGAAATCTGATTAAGCCTTTACAACTTAATGCCAACTTTTAACAACCCTTGGAAAGAAGCCTTTTGAAAACATTGTGGGAAAAGGAGAAAATGCTGGTAACTAGCATTTTCTCCTTTTCCCTCAATGTTTTCTACCCAATCACAGAAAGATTGCACCATTTGAGCCAAACTGAAGTTGTCCTCTACAAATGCTTTCAATTTGGACAAGGCTAAAATTTTGTCATCTTGTAAACTGTTAAAATATACATATTGTTGAATAGATATCTTACCTACATTTTTATTGTCTGTATACCAGGTATTATCTGATATGTTTAATTTGCAATAGTGTGTGGATGCAAGGACAGGTGTCAAATGTAAAGCTTAAAGTGAAATATTGCACATTGCTCCTTTTTTACTAACCAGTTGTCTGATGGGACATGTTATGTAACTTAATGCAGGATTTCTTTTTTTCACTCAAATATTTTTCATGTTTGTTAACTCTTCATCAAACAATGAAATTTTATACTTGTCTAAATTCAAAGCATTTGCAGACAATAAATGCTGGTTACGAGCATTTTCTGTTTCTCCCACAATGTTTCCAAAAGTCCTCTTTCTCAGGGTCTTTAAACCTTGGGATTGTCAGGTAAAGGGATCATTGTAAAACCTAGCAGTATATCAGAAAAAGTCTTTCCATTAATTTGCTATGTGTAATTGTAATTTATAAACTCAAACCATATTTTCATTATGGTAGCATTTAGACATTAGTGCAGTCAAGTCTGGGCATAGCCAGATGAGAAAGAAGTGAGTGGAAACTATTTTCCTCCCATTTCAGTGTTGCCACATGATGATAACGTACAGTATGAGATTTTGAAAAATGACTTCATCACAAGAATTTCCCAAACCAAAGAATGTTTGAAGTTTCAAGAACATCAGAGGAAGGAAATGCATGGAAACATTGAAAGGTAAAAACATAGCCCACCATTTATAGACAGTTGGATAAGTTGGATTGATCTCAAGTTCTTGATCAGTTTACTTTTCAATTTTCTAGGAACTTTTTAATAGATTGAAAGCAGCCATTGTGCGAATATCTTAATTATTCTTAACTTTTCGCAAAATGACAAAATTTTAGACTCTCTCTCAGTTTGACATATCAGTTTCAGAATTTGAATTTCATAAAGACTATAGCTTGGCTTTTGAGAGAAATTGTTTATAAGAAAATCTGAAAAATCATTTTCATGTTTTCAGACAACAAATTAAATACAGCTTGAATTATGGAATTTGTCTTGAAGAGGATAGAAAACACTGTCAGAAAGGGAGAAAATATTGCTGTTGTCAGGGTCATAAAAAACACAGATTTTCTTGATAAAGGGCTCTTTACACATTTACTCTTTTTCAAGATTGATCTTGTTGGTATTGGCCATGGAAAAAACTTGTTAAATGGGGAAGTTTGACATATCAGTTTCAGAATTTGAATTTCATAAAGACTTCAGCTTGGCTTTTGAGAGAAATTGTTAATAAGAAAATTTGAAAAATCATTTTCAGAATTTGATTTTTGAAGCAATTATTGCTATATATTAAGTTTTGAATTTTTCCAAATTGAGTTAGTCTAAAATTTTCCTCTTTTTCCACGATTATGGAATTGTTAGGTAAAGTGCTAACAATCTTTCAGAAGTCTTGTTGTAAGTTTGTCTGATATATATATGAGCCATGCTCTGCCAACTGTGCAGGCTGACCTTGGTCAAAACTTTTTGCATTTGATGAATTTTCTGTATGCCGAAGGACCATTCTACAACAGGATTAAGTTGGCAAAATTGATTTTATGGATCCATAATTATATGATGACTTGCTAGGTATAAAGCCTTTGTCAGAGTGGCTCATATTCTTTTTGAAAACAGCTGGACAGGATGTCAAAGTGCAGAGAAATTATGCTATAAGTGTTTGGCTGCTAACATTGTTTCATTTCCTGCAGTACTTTAAAAAGCAATTTGATATAGCGCATGAAAGTTCCATTTTTTCTGTAAGGGGGTTGAACTATGTCAGTGCATACACATGTATCAGTACTTGAATCGCATGTTATGATTGCAATAGACTTGTTTACTCTGAGAAAATAAATGGTGAACTAAAATCTATCAATCTATTCACAGAGAGAAGAAGATAAATGATGAGCTGAGTTCTATCGTGTCAGCTGCGGGATCAAAATACAGGGAAATTCAGACAGACAAAACTTCTAAAAAACTGTAACTATTTTATTCTTTACCAAGCTGCAAAAGTTTACACATGTCCAAGTTGAAAGCAGCTGTTGACCATAAATTGTATATGGCTCAGTTGATAATACTTGTTTAGAAAAGAGTAGAAAACATTGTGGGAAAAGGAGAAAATGCTGATTATCAGTGTACCCAAAGTTTCAAGCCTTGTACTTTAATGAATGACCTACCAGGCTCGACTTATAAAAATGCATTTTTTTTGATGTTTTAACAGTCTTCCACCTAAGGGTCATTAAAACACAGACTTGTTTAGAATTCTGGCACAGTTGACTGTAATTAGAGTGATATGATAAAATGTAGAAAATTGAACATTGTAGCAAAATAGCAATTCGCTCAATATGAGCAACTTTTCAACAAGATTTGTAATATTGTTTTCAAAACTCTCCAAGTGTTTGTCACAAAAAATTGCTCCTTTTCCTTCAATAATATATTGAAGAGAGCAGGTCAAGATAAGACCTTGGTTGACTGCCTGTGAAGAGGACATGCACACGTGACTTGGGTAAATAATCTCAAAAAACATACATATATTTGTCTTTAAATGCCTGATTATGTATTTACTACAGTGTAAATGTTTTTGTTTTTTATTACAGAGTGTGTGAAAGGTTGCAGTCAAAATGTGCACAGTTAGAAAAAATCAACAGTGAGCTAAAAAAAGAAACGGTAATGATATACACACATAGTTCTGCTGGTCAAGGGCCAGACAGGCTTTTTACTATTTTCATCTAATAAAAAATTTTGCAAATAGGATTTGAGAAATATTGGGGATTGGTTAGCCTTCACTTACAAATGAGGGAGACCAGTCATAATTATGGAGAATTGAGAAATTTCATATGGAATTTAAAAGGGTATAATATATCAAATAAAATCAGCAATGGAAACAAATACAAGTAAGTGTACAAATCATGACAATCAGTTCTTATGTTGAAATACATCTGAATATTTGTCAGTGTCTAAAATTTGAATGCCTGAATACTGGTACATTTTTTGAGAAGAGTTTAACATTTTGTATTTTCAGGATGTTAAACTAAGTATGAGCAAAGGAGCAGTTTTATTTGCTTGCCTTCTTAATTTGACAGAAAGATCTTGTATGATTGTAAATCAGTATAAAGATATTTTCACTTGAGCACTAGGTGCGAAAGCTATGCTTCTATGATCATGATTTGTGTTGTAAGTAATCCACCATGTGTCATAACTATGCACCTTGTGTACACTTTACAAAACCAAATTTTCAGTTGAATGCTTATGCAACTCAGGCAAAATGTATGTCTTTACAATATCTACGACATTTGTTAGAATGACACAATTCAGTTCAAAGGTAGGTCTGAAGGTCAAATCTTAAAAATGATTGTTTTCACACTGCAGGCTGAATTTCAGTCAAGTACACACAAAACTTGGTCAGAATATAAAATCACTGCCTACTACAATGTATTACTGCCTGTTATTCGCCTTCAATCAAAAAGATATGCCACTACATCAAACCAGAAAAAAACATCTCAAAAGGTCAGACTTTCTCCCCAACGTTAACAGACCTTGGTCACAATGTTTTTCTTGTTAATATCTTTTTCCCGTATAGGTCAGTGTGGTGAAGGAATAGGTCATAAGATAAAATATCACAAAATACATTTTGTTCACACTAAGGGCCCATATTTTCAGCTAGTTGATTTTGAAACTTGGTCAGCACTTTTGAACCGATTACATACAGGTCAAGTTGTAATTTGGAACTGCTTCATAGAAAACAAAAATAGGCCTCTGCCTCAAACTTTAAGCCTGAAGTGCACTCTATTCTATTTCTGTCCAGTATTAATCCTATTTGACTGAAACATCTGTCGGGATCCTGTTAGCCTGGGTTCCAGTCTGTTAATTTCTTCCATCATTCCGATGTTACTTTGTCGAAAATGATGGCCTGGGGACATTAGAAAAGCAATCGCAGTGACATCCTGTTTACCCCACCTCAAAGAGAGCAAAAGTAGATGTTGCTTCAATCAGGTTTCAAATGTTGAAATGACTAAAAATAGATACAGAAATTTTAATAGCCTTGGTTTGTTTATTTTTTGTTTGTGCGCCATCTTTGAAAATATTGACAATATCATTTCAAGCAGGTTACTTACAATGGCTATGGAGGATAGTTTAACCATAGCTGCCAATCATTTCGGCTGTTTGGCTCTGAAAGCTTTTCAAAAGGATGCTGTAAGAAGTGTTGTTGAAGGTCACAATGACTTGGTCGAAAAGTGCACAAATCCATCGTTATTAAAAATGTGACGTCAGTCAATAAACAAGTCTATAATTAGATTATCAGCATAATTGATAATCATGGAGAGACCCTTGAATGTCCCTAGGTGGTAATAACAGTGAATGCAATAAACGGTTAGCTGCCAAAGATCAATAGCAGAACGCGTTTCTATAGGCAGCATGATACGGAGTAATTAGAATTATTACCACCTAGACCCAGGCTAGGATCCTGTATGCCCCAGTAGTTAAGGTGTTGGATTGTTGACCAGAGGGCCAAATGTTTTATCTTTACTCAATTTCTGGGATTTTTGTTGGATTGTTTATTGGTGAGACAGCTGATCATTGGGGTTTGAGGCCAGTACTCTCCCCCTACACTCCTGTCCGGCACTTGCCCAGCCCCCCTTAACTCTGTACCAAACAACAAAATTTTGAACCTGACCAAATTGAAAGCATTTGCAGACGAAAAATTATACCAGCATTTTCTCCTTTTCCAAAATGTTGTCAATAGGCTTCTTTCATTTCGTTAAAGTCAGGATTGTGTTGTAAAGGGTTAAGGTAATGGTTGTGTGTTCTTATTTATTGTTGTCTAATAAACATCATTTTGTTATTATTTTCAGAGTAATTTTATATCCAAGAACTTCCCCCTTCCAGACAAACAGCTTTTTAATTCGGTCAAGAAAAAGGTAAGTGATACTGGTTTCTTTGACAAAGAGTTGCCTGGAGTACATGTGTCACCCTCTACAGTAATCTGTTACCAACAATGCCATGTTTTTATGATCTGGAGGAAAGATGCCTTTTGAAACATCATAGGAAACGAGCATTTCACTATGTTTTTTATGATTTCTAAAGATTTATTATGTCTCTTAGCCACATTGTACTTGCTCTTCTTCATCAAAACATTATTTGTATTTCATTTAGTTTAAACTTTTCCCAAGTAAAGACAACTTCAAAGCTGCATCTAGGATTTTCATATTTCGGGACATTTCGGCAAGCTTCTGAAACTTTCATATGTAACATAATCTTATACCTGTATTTGAGGGCCAGTATATTGTAACTGACAACATTGAAAAAGTTGTATGATTATATCAAGATACTGCCGCTTTTTGATGATTCAGAAAAACATTCTTTTTCAAGTCAGAACAGTTTTGGTTTTTTTTATTTTTTTCATGTAGCAGATGCTTACCTCAACAAAGTGTTAGTTTTTATTTTACAGAACATATATCAAATTAATTAGAAATACATATAGTATTTTAAAGATAAAGTACATGGAAAATAGATCGATGTAAAAACATGAAAACGAATGACAAACCAAATCTCAGATTGACATTCTCTGCTCACGGACACTTCAAACTGTCTTTTTGGCCTTTATGATGATTTTAAAGAGCAGATTTACATGCATACAGACTGAATTATGTAAAACAGGAGCTAAAATTATATTCACAAGGAAAAGACATTGATGATTTTTATGAAACGAAAATTTTCCCACAATCAACAGGGGAAGGGGGATTGTCTTGCAGCATGAAAGCACAGGAACCAGTGTATTAATTGGAGATATTGGAAATTATGAGGCATTTATAAACACTGTTGAGTTGCATTCTTAGCTAAAAATTGTTCTTGAACTGTTTTTACCTGGTATCACGAACACTCCAGATGAGATGGGTATCTGCTTGTTTACATCTTGATAAGTTATGTATGTTATATGGACAGTGAATTTTCATTTCTTATTCATGATGATTTTTATTCTGGGAAAAAACAACAACACAAAAAAAAGTTTCTGCTGCCCATCAAACATGTCTTTATTTGTTTTAAGTTGCTGGCAGAAATACAGCTACATTGTTCTCGTATGGTGAATTATAAAATTGTTCTGAATTTAACTCTTTCTCTACCAAATAAATAAAGTACACATTTTTGATGCCAGCAAGTATAGTTCCATAGTAAGATAAAGAGACAGTTTGGTCATAATCTAGAATAGAAGAGTGGACAGTGTAGGTCAGAGATCAGACTGCACATTCTGTGCAGTCTGATCTTGATCTACACTGTCCACAAAAGCTTCTGGTGTCGTCTACGGTATGGAAAGAGTCAAGTCTACAGATTCTGTTCTGTTATGCTGTCGATGCGCCATAAAACAACATTCACTCATTCATTCATTCTGTTCTGTTATTTTTTACTTTATTATGAAACTTAACATTGTAGATGGAGATTTCTCATGAAGGTATAGAGTTGATGAACTATGGCTCCCTGCTGTCACTGACAGAAATAGTGGAGGTAAGCAGTTGAAACTAGGGTCCATATTCACTAGCCATTCTTAAGAACATTCTTTATCTTCATATCTGATATTTTCTAAATTTGAAAGTAACAAAACTTCTGATTAGCTAAATCAGATGGTTTAGCCAATCAGAAGTTATGTTACTTTCATATTTAGAAAATTCTGGAGAATGAGACTAAGAATGCTCTTAACAATGGTTGGTGAATAAGAACCGAGGAGTTTTCCTTTATGGCACACTGCTATATGAGCCAGGCTTTAGCAAAACGATGCTGAATGCTCCTCCAACTCTCTATGATGCATTATATCAAGCAAGTCACCACATTATTATGGACCCATAAAATCCATTTTGTCCAACAACCGACTGAATTATGAGGTAGACAGGTTCTTTGACGTGTAGTAAATTGACCCATAGCAAACAGTTTTAACCCAGGTCAGCCTGCCCAGATTGCTCATGCTGACCCGGGTCAGTACTTTTTGCAGATACATTTAGCCCCCTTTTCATAAAGCTGGCTCATGTTTATTTGTTCATCTATCATTCTAAAATGGAAGCATTTCTCAAATGTATCTATGTCAAGCTTGGTATCTCAGTCCATAAGATAAAAACCGAGGAGGTTGCTGATTCAGATCCCCAGTTCTGCTAATTTTGTCTTGGATTGATGACAGTCATTGCAACAGGGTTCATTCTCCTGTCCTATTGCTGATAATTGTTTTGACACTTTTTATGACACTAGAGCAGCCAGTGAGAAAAAATATTGTTCGAATATCTGGCAAAAGAACTGAGGGAAAGCAGAAGTAGGTGCACTGGCTGCTGCAATACTTCTGAAATAATGTTGAAAATGACGTAAAGCACCAAACAAGTCTAAGGTAGATGCTGGTTAGCACTGTACCTGGGTCAGTAAGGTACAGAGCTTTTATACAGTTATCCAGGGATCCTGAGATGGAATCCCACCTGTGCCATACTCACTCATTTCTGGGCTTGATGTTAGCCATTGCAAATGGACTGATTCTTCTCTCTATACTGAAGATTTTAAACTCTTCACCATACAACAAAATTTTGGACTGGTCCAAATCAAAAGCATTTGCAGATGATAAATAAAATTTGACTCAAAAACTAAAATTTGCCTTTAAAAGGGTAGAAAGCATTGTGGGAAAAGGAGAAAATGCTGGTAACCAGCATTTTCTCCTTTTCCTACAATGTTTTCAAAAGCCTTCGTCCACAGGGTTGTTAAAACAGGATTGTGTGGTGAAGGCTTAAAGGCTCTTTATTTAGGAAAGCAGCAAATGGCTTTAACAGTAGCAAAACAATTTTGTGTTAAGTACTGGTAAAAGATACATTCACAGTATAGATCCAAGCTCCGACTGCTAAATATATTTACAGTTTGATTTTGGTCCATACAGCCTGCAAATGTTGTGCTCAGGGCTTATCCGGTTAAAGGTACACTAGCAGCCAAAATTAAATGATTGTTGAGTCAAAATGCAGACAAATTTAATTCATACTATTTAAAAGTATGGGTATTGTTACAAGTCTGACGATATATTTACCGATGGTTACGGCAATATAATGTAAAACTAGATCAAAAGTTGGCGACTTTTGTTCTAGTTTTATTATACATTTTTCTGCCAGCATCTAGAACATTGATAGCTTCCACTGTAACACATCAGACTTGTAACAGTATAAATACTTAAAATGGTGTGACTTAAATTTAACGGCCGAATTGCGTACAGTTGGCAGCTATTCGGCCTTTAATGGAATACTTTGAGGGTTGTCAATTTGCAAAACCAAATTATGTGGACATTTGACCATTTATAACACGTATGAATGTAAAAATGACCCAAAATATTTTTACCTCCTTTCACGTCATTTTGGAAGGTATTTTTTTGTGAAATAGGGTAAAACAACATGAATCAAGGTGAACCCTCAAGCAAACAATTCTGAGTTCTAACAACCTTGAAGAAGAAGTCTTTTGAAAACACTGTGGGAAAATGAGAAAATGCTGGTAACCAGCATTTTCTCCTTTTTCAACAATTCTTTATACCCTATCAAAGACAATTGCTTTAAATTTGGTCAAGTCCAATATTTTGTTGAATTGGTAAAGAGTTAATGCATGATTACACTGTGGCAAAAAGGAAGAATTGATTGTTTAGAGCAAATGACTACTTTTGCCCCATTGCTTTCATAAGTGCCTTGATGCACAATAAAAATAGTCATTGATCCTAATTTCATGCAGATTTTATTTGCTCTCTCAATCAAACTGCTTGGTTTTTAGGGTATTATGTCTTGTTTTGTGACAGTTCTGGGTGCTTTGGCATCAGTGTTTATTATACCCCCACAAAACGTATGTTTTCGGGGGTCCACTGGAATCAGCCTGTCTGTCCGTCTGTGTGTCCATCCGTGTGTCCGTCCGTGTGTCCGTCTGTGTACAAAATACTAGTAATTGCCTGTTTCTGTCAAAGCGCTGGCGGGGGTATTAAGTCACATTCACTGACAGCTCTAGTTTTTTGTCTGTTTCAGTTGCTGATGAATGCTAATGCTGACAGTCCCAGTGATCCTTATGTAGTTCTAGATCACAGATACTGGCCGCCATATGTAGAATTACTTCTAGAATGTGATATAGTGGTGCGGCATCCTGCAGACACAAGGCGAATAAAACTACTACCATTTCATTTATGATTCATGTGCCTTTCTACTATGTCTATTTTGTAACATTGATTTGTTTCTCAGTGAACATGTAAAATTTGTCATGAAAATAAAGAAAATGAAAATAATTATTTGCTTAGAATTTCTTTGAATTTTTTTAATCTGCTTTTACACTTTAACACACAATCCAGAATTGTAACAAGCCTAAAGAAGAGGGCTTTTGAAAAATTTTTTGGAAAAGGAGAATGGTGGCAACTAGCATTTTCTCCTTTTCCCATGATGTTCTGTATAATTTCAGATACAAATCCCGTTATTTTAGCCACATTTAATTCATTGTCTGCAAATGCTTTCAATTTGGTGGAGTCTAAAATTTCCACTTTTGATAAAGCATTAAACAGTAAATTCAGCAACCCCTGGTTTTTACAACCCAGAGGAAGAAGCCCTCAGAAAACAATGTGGGAAAAGGAGAAAATGCTGGTAACCAGCATTTTCTCCTTTTCCCGCAATGTTTTCTACTCTTCCATAGTCAAGTTTCAATTTTTGAGTCGCACTTATTTTGTCGTCTGCAAATGCTTTCAATTTGGACCAGTCTAAAATTCTGTCGTTTGGTAAAGGGTTAAACAGTAAATTCAGCAACCCCCCCTTTTCCTGCTTTTGACATAACTTGATGACCCAAATTAAAAAAGAAATAGCCTGCAATACGCGAAAAGGGGCATTCGGACATTTGCGTAAAGTGTCGTCTCAGATCAGCCTGCGCAGTCCGCGCAAGCTAATCCGAAACAACACTTTCCGTTTTTATGTAATTTTTCTATTTTGCGCAAGTTTACTGTAGGACAAAATCTAATGTAGTTGTAAAGTGCCGTCTCGGATTAGCCTGCGCGGACTGCGCAGGCTGATCCGAGACGACACTTTACGCAAATGTCCGAATGCCCCTTTTCGCGTATTGCAACCCAAATAGGAGTGAATCCAAGCTTGCTCAAGCTTTCTGTGATGACTGATGATAGTAACTGTAATATGATTCATTTCTCTCTCTTCTCTGAACATTGTCTAAGTGGGAAGATTGCTATTTGCAGCACCAGGAATGTCTGGATTTGTGTACTGGCTGCCAACTAAAATTTTGTAGAATATGGCAAAAAACATCAAACAAAAAACACCGAACAAAATCTCAAAATAGTAATCCTGAAAATTTAGAGAGACTCACAGTCTTTCAAGGCAACAATTTTGCATGGTCTAGCCTGCGTTCAGATCTGAACATTTTTCTATTTATGTATGTCAAAGATACTAAATACACATACCTTTTAACCCTTAGGCTGCTAAGCACAACTCAGTGACCTTTTGTGGACAGCGCAGATCAAAGATCAGACTGCACAAAACATGCAGTCTGATCTTTGATCTACACTGTCAGATTTTACTACCGGCTGAGTAAGTGAAAAGTTTCATTTCACTTATTCAGCAGAATAAGGATTAACAATTTAGCCACAGATCTGTACACACCATGATGAGGATACCTCCATAAGGAGTGATAGAAATATTATCACCTGGACCAAGGATATGTGTAGTCATGTGTTTCCTTGTTTCTACACCACTGGGTCTTTGCAATGCCTTGACCAAGGCTACTTCAATGTACAGCTTGCAGGAATTAAAAGCAACACTTGTGGTCATAGGTGCTTTTTTTTTTTCAACCAATCCATATTCAATTCTGATTTTGAATTTCAAAACCTTCATTCAGATTGGATGATCCAAAATGTCTTGGCAAATGAAAAGGATAGTTTTTGAGTTGTAACCTTTAATGTGTCTTTCACATTTTAAGTTGCCATTGCACACAGTGAAGATCAAGATCAGACTGCACAAAAGGTGCAGTCTGATCTTTGATCTACACAGTCTACTTAGCCGAGACATTCTGGATAAAAGCAACCTTGAAACTGCACTAAATTAGGTTCTATTTCTAAACTGAAAATGACAAGATGAAAACAAGATGTTCATCTCATCAAGCATCACTCAATGAACTCTGACAAAGAGTATTTTGACTAGATTTCCAACAAGAGGGCCAGAACGGTTTTCCTTAATTAGGTTTGCTGCTTCCTAACGATTTCAGGTTTTGCTCCAGATTTTCGAAAAGGTTTCTGGGAATGTCACATGATCAATAACGATTGTCAAATATGTGATTATACATGGATCCGTGGTGATAAGATAAACCGACTTCCTTGGTTACTGTTGCCAAGGGCTCCCAAACAACCACAGTAAATACACATACAGTATAGCAGATAACCTACTTAAATCGTGCTGTCAGGACTGTTTCTCTCAATAAAATTCTGGAAAAAAATATTTTTAACATATGTTAAACTCTCGCTAAGTAATTTAAAGATACTTGAACTAATTTACACAACTATATGTACAAAAAGGGCGAAATACGGAGGCTACGGACAATGTAACAGATCTACTTGTTTTAGCAAAGTTTTGAACTTCAATGAGAAAGAATAAAACACTTCACAAAACCTCCGTTTTGCCACAGAATAAAAGAATTAAAGATACTTATTGTTTTTGTAAGGCTAGTAAAGTCATCTCAACATCATACCCAGTTAAATGACACTGAATCACAAGCATTTCGAAAAATTTATAGATTGTCTGGTCTACAGAGAGGTGTAAGTTTATGAAGAATTTCAAGATCAGGTTAAGGGGAAAAGGGTTGTCAGATGATTTTAAAATGTGTTAAGTGTGCTGTCAATTAAGAAACTTGTTAATATCATTGACGGTAGTTTGTTTTATCTTATGATATACTAAAGACAACGAATGGTCAAGTTGATTAGAGCGGCAAATTGGTTTGCAATCAAACACAATTCCTATCAATTAACAGTTTACCAACACACCCTTTGACTTGGCAGATGTGCTAATTCACTTAAACTCTTTACCAAATGACAGAATTTTAGAACAATCCAAACTCTAACATTTGCAGACTACAAAATAAATGCCTCAACAATTGAAATTTGTTTTTTAAAGAGCACAAAACACTGCGAGAAAAGAAGAAATATGAATGTTACCAGCATTTTCTCCTTTTTCCGCAATGCTTTCAAAAGCTGTCTTTCTCAGGGTCGTTGAAACTCGGGTTTATGTGGTAAAGGGTTAAAACGGCTAGGTCAAAAGAAAAAAAAATACAAATTGTCTATTGAGCTGAACTTCCACTAGTACAGAAGTTAGACCTTTTTACAACTGAAATCTACACTTAGTGAGGAAGAACTACGTGTCAAAGTGCTTATTGTAAATAGCAGATAGCTTAAATCCAAGACTAAACATATGTAATTTGCAATCTAATCTATATCTACACATTCAGCATATTCTTCATGCACCATGGGTTATGATTAACGTCAAACTGAAACATTGGTGACAAGTGCCACTTTTTGGATGTGCATAGGTTATTGAACAAGGTTAGATATTCAAGTAAACGTACTGTCTTTTTATTAGTATTTCATATAGGTCTATTTTTACCTTTGTTTTCCATTTTAAAACATTTTTGTCTCTTTCAGAGGGGAAAAAACTATAGAACTAATTAATCCATTGTGTAATGTAGCGCTGATCAGAACTCTTTACTTATGTCCAAATTTTCAGTCATTATCATAATTCAAACTTGTCTACAGCCTCTGCGTGATCTCATGTCAGCGGTACACGTTCGCAAAGCACATATTTTAAACTTTTTCTTAAATTCAAACGTTTAAAACACAAAATAACTCAATACTATCGCACCCCTCCAACGTTAACAGTCGTTTATTTGGGAGCCGAAATAGCAGACAACAAGGCTGCACATCGGGTAAAATAAATGCGATGACCTGATTGGTCAAATATCGATTTCCACAGATCCATGTATTGCATGGGGGGTTACTGATACCCTGACGAACAAGCCATTATTGAAATGTAGAAATTGCACCTTGTACTTTATGTTACCGTCCATTATACTTATGTGTGCCCAGAAAACTGTGTTTATAATAATTAAAAGTGTTTTTTTTTTTTAAATGTCGGTTCAAGTAGAAAAAGAACTTTGTTGTAATGGCCTCTTTGCATGTTTTTTCAACACAGTTAATATTGAAGCACACTAATCGAGCAAGTCAACGTGGGTCGAGATTTCAATTATTCGAATGTGATAATGGAATCCAAATTTAAGAACAAAAAAGAAAAAGATGATACAGAGTTAAGCTCTTGGATAAATTAACGTAAATTACGAGTTTAAATGAGATTAAAAAGGTTGTAATTATTACACAAAATCCATATCAGTAGTCAAGAATCGATTGCACTTTTGGAAATTACTCTAGCTAACTTGCCAAACAAGCAGGCTATATGTACATCCAAGCAGAAAGCCCGTAAGCTGATATTACTCCTCTATAAAAATGTCGGTAAGTTCAACCGTTTTATAAAAAATTGGCGATTTGAATTCAAATTGACATAAAGCCCTAAATGTTTTGCTTCTGTTTGAATAATAAGGGTAGATTACGAAACGGATTAAAAGCAGTTTGGTCAAATTGCCCTATTGACGGACTAACCCATTTCCGGATAAATGAAAAGATTAAGATCAGTAGCTAAGATTGTAGGTAGCCCCAGTAATGGTTGTGCTTAGTACATACATGTGCTGTTGCATTTTAATGTAATGGTTTTGCTCTTATATTTATGCAGTAATGACAGCAGATGTCTTAAAAGTTTACTCTTTCAATACTTCAGCCTCAAGTGGTTTAAAATTCGGACAAGAAGTATCGCTCTGTACTGAGCACTGGTCAGTCTGGTGCTATCATTTAACTGCATCTGCTTCTCAAAAAGAATTACTATGGTGTGTGTTGGCATGTATTGTATCTTCAAAAATCTGATTCCAGATGTGAAATATAACAAAATTGAAAGGGGGAGTTGAGAGATAAAGGGTGTTTTTAAGACAGAAAATTTGAAGAAAAAAAGTTGAGCCTAATTTTTTTTTTAACTCCACTATTTCAGAAATCTCACAATATGGAAAAAAATTTAAGGAAAGGAATATTTTCTGTAAAGATTGTGCTCTTTATTCTGAAAATCTACATTCCGGAACAGGACTGAAAAAATCAGGTACAAAGGGTTGAAAAACAGTACAAAGCTTATTCGATGAACTTGACTTGATGTTATTTTTTGTGGTATCATTGATGACTGGAATCATGGATTGATGGAGACTACCAGGGTTCAAATTTTATTTTCATCCTTTGGCAAGTTTTAGCAAGTGGCCTTTTTTCCCACTGTCAAAATTAATATTAGACTTGGATTTTTTTAAAGCCCTAGAGAAACCAACAAGAGAAAGGAATTACAGCAAGTTAAGAACAACTTTTTAATTGTACAGTATGGTTCACTACAATATATATTTATTTTTCACTGTCTTGTTTAAGCAATAAATTCCAATTTCATTCTATTCTGTTCTCTGTATTTGTCATTGATTTTATTCAACTATTAACATAGGAGAAAGTTACAATGTGCTCTGTTAGGTTTATGATTTCATAATTTAATATGCAGACAATATTTATATTATATTTCGAGAAACTTTCAATTTACAGATGATGTGCTCTGGAAACTGCCTGCTTACAGCAGTAATAGCACCAAATTTACCAATGTTGTCATATTCAGTTCTGTGACCTTGGGTGATATAATAACTGATATTGAGGTTTTTTCCAATTCAGTACAGTTCAAAAGATGCTGTAGGTTTTGAAGTATTTCTTAAATTGGGTCTCTCTTGGTTTTTCCATTGGTCCCCTGTTTGCTTATTTCTTGATAATATGATGGATTCTTTGGGATTGGGTGGGAAAGAATCTCTGTGTCAAATCTTTTCTGACATGATGATCAATGTTTGTTTCATCCACAGTTGCAGGGGGATTACATGGTTCTAGTTTTTTCAGATGCTGTATGTTCACTGAATTAAGAGTTTAGAACTTATAAAACTGGCTGCCCACTATTGATCTTAGCATTGTTAACAGAGATAAATGGGAACAAGTTTATCTTTGTAAATTCCCCGAAAAATTATAAATAGCCATTCAAGGATTTTCTCAGTGTGTTTACCCAGACTTTGAGTTTATATCTATTTGCTTCTAGTGTCTGTTTATTGGAAATATGTGTTTTCATTTTCAGGACACCATAGAAGAATCAGTTGAAGTTCAAAAGGTATTAACCATACCTGTGTCAGACTGGGTTTCAAATAGCATGATATCAGTATTGATGTTTGTTATAGCAAAAAAACCAACTATGTATTAGTTAGAAACTATCATTGGTTAGCCTTTTCCTAAAATAGGCACCGTACGTTTTCACACATCTACAGATGACTTTTAGAAAATCAACCCTATAACCTAAACTTGATAGAAGAAGAATACAATACCTTTCATGAACAGTAATTTGTTATGAGCTATGCTCTGGGAAGAGGGTCCCTAGTGATTTAAGCCTTTACCACACAATTCCAAGTTTTAACGACGCTGAGAAGTAGGCCTTTTGAAAACATTGTGGGAAAAGGAGAAAATGCTGGTAACCAGCATTTTCTCCTTTTCCCACTATGTTTTCTAGACTGTCTGATTCAAATTCCATCATTTGTGCCATTATAGATTTTGTCTTCTGCAAATGCTTTCAAATTACACCCATCTAAAATATTGTCATTTGGGAAAGAGTTAAAGCATCTCCATTATGCACTTTACCAAGCTGGTCATCACATAATATTGGACTAGTAAAATCCATTTTTTCTTACAGCACACTTAATCATGAGGTAGACTGGTCCTCTGTACCATATTAACCCTTTACCACACAATCCCAACTGATAATAACCTTGAGAAAGGAAACTTTTGAAAACATTGTAGGAAGAGGAAATGCTTAGCAGCATTTTGTTCTTTGTTTTCTACCCTTTCAAAGACAACTTCCACAATTTTAGCCCCATACAATTTGGTCTCTGCACCATGTTTTGGGTTTTGAAAAGTCTAAAATATTGTTGTGTGGTAAAGGGTCATATGAGAGATATTTTTCAATTTGTTAGTTACTTGCAAATGAGGGAAATGGTTCAACCAAATAGAGTTTCAGTTGTTGTCAAGCTTTCGTATTGTAAATACATGTACATACTGCATGTATAGTGTAGTTACTAGCTGAAATTAGAAGAGCATGAATATTGTCAGTGTAGCTGATGTGTGCTGGTATCCAAAATACTTAGAATTTGAAGTCTTAAAGTTCATTGCCATTTTACAACACAATCCCATGCTTTAACTACCTAATAATGTGACTTAATAATCAAAATTTGTCCTTATAAGGTTTGGATACATTGTGGGAAAAGGAGAAAATGATGACTACCGGCATTTTCTCCTTTTCCCACAATGTTTTCAAAGGCCCTCTTCCTCAGGGTCGACAAAAGTTGGGATTGTGTGGCAGAGGGTTAAATGTTGTAGAACCTTTATCGTTGTTTAACTCACTTACTCCACAGACAAATGTGACAAAATAAAGAAAATTTGGAAAAAATTCTCACTTAATGTGGATTATCAATGTGAATTGTCAGGTCGATCATTATGATACATGTATATGTGGAATCATTTACAAAAGGAGATATTATATGTTTTATGCAATGCCTCCTTTTGCAACACTGTTTTGAAAGTGGTCAGCTGCAAGAAATAGAGTAAACACGTAATGTTTTCATTAAAGTTAGACACTTACATGTACATAAATTATGTTTCCTTGCAAGTATCATAGATGTTGTAATATACCTATGAAGACTGTTCAGTTATATGGTTCAGTCTTTACAAAATGAAAAACTTTTAGACTTTTCCAAATTGAAAGCACTTGCAGACAAAGATTTTTGTCTCTGAAATGCTAGAAAACAATGTGGGAAAAGGTTCTTTTTTGCCCACAATGCTTTCAGAAGGTTTTCTTTGTCAGGATCGAAGAAACACTCGATTGTTTAGTAAAGGGTTAAAACAGTTGTTTCTTGTGGTTGCTACCGTGTTAGCTTAGTGATGGTGTATATGATATGATTTTCAGATATTAGTGAACTTTGCTGTACAAATGCATGCAGGAATCAAGTAGGAATTATGAGATATGTGTAGGATAAATAGCAAATCAGGTTGCCTATGTGATACTGAAACAAGTGTCAGCTAGTGTCAACATCAGATACTGTATAAGTGGGAATTTTTGCAATGTGGAAATTCTTGTGATTCAAATTTGGAAACTTTTCTGTTCGCATGTTTTACCACAAGTATACCAACAAATAACAACTTTCTTGAATTCGCAAACTTTTCCGTCTGCAAAATGTCTGTAATCAGTAATTAGCAAATTTTTCAGCACGCTTATATATCCACGCATACAGTAGACAACCCCATAAGCTTATGTCTATCGGACTAAAACCGCATGGCATAACAAAGGAATGTAATATATGCAGACCAAATACTGAGCGCTGATTGGCTTATTTATTGGAACCATGGCAGGAAAATGATCTTTCTTCAGTAATGGAATGTGTTGTATGACCTGTGATTCATTCAAACCAAAATTAGGAATTTCAGGGTTGGAAAACATGAATTTAGGTTTTTTGACCAAATGCCAAAATAAATAAATGTTTTGTCTGTCTAATCTATGAATCATAATTCCAGCAAACTGAGCTAAAGATTTCAGTGGTATGGTATTAATGGTGGTGTAAAAATTCACACTCTCTTCGCAACACAGTGTCGTGAAATTTTGAGTGATTAAAACCTAGACTCACTGCAAGACATTACATTTCAGCAGGATAAGGCTGTTGCGCATGTAGCATGATTCAGCATGGCAAATTTTTGACACTACCATTGGTTAAAAAAAGATGACTATGTTGTTGTTGTGTGGAATTGTGTGACTAAATCAGCTATTACTCAAGTTAAAACCCTTAGAATTTTTTCCATGACCAGCTACAAGGCAACTGGTGTGTGTTTGTGGAGGGGGGAAGTAGTTCTGGTTGATACGGCTTGGACTGCATATTAACCCTTTACCATTCCCTGGTTTTTACGACCCACAGGAAGAGGCCTTCTGAAAACATTGTGGGAAAAGGAGAAAATGCTGGTAACCAGCATTTTCTCCTTTTCCCATAATGTTTTCTACTCTTCTAAAGTCAAGTTTCAATTTTTGAGTCATGTTTATTTTGTCATCTGCAAATGCTGGTAACTAGCATTTTCTCCTTTTCTCAAAATGTTTTCTACTCTTCTAAAGTCAAGTTTCTATTTTTGAGTCATGTTTATTTTGTCGTCTGCAAATGCTTTCATTTTGGACAAGTCTAAAAATTGTCGTTTGGTAAAGAGTTAAATCTTGGGGTTGTCTGTTTCTCGATGTTTGAAAGTTTACCCTTTACCTCACAACCCTGTGTTTCTACGATACTGAAGAAGGCTTTTGAAAACATTGTAAGAGAAGGAGAAAAATGCTGGTAACCAGCATTTTCTCCTCTTACAATGATTTCTACCCCATTCAAACATATATTCAAGTATTTGAGCCACATTCAGTTTGTCTTTTGCAAATCAGGGAGAGAATACGAAACTATTCTATCTGCCTTTTTTGAAAATTTTACAGGAAAGGGAAAAACCTTAGCATGTTTGAAAAAAGCATTGTTAAATTTTCTTGTATACATATTGTTGTGTGGAATTGTGTGAATGAATGGCTATTAGTGAAGTTCTGGTTCATAATTATGGCTTGGACTGTATATTAAATTCTACTGCTTGTTTTGACTTGTCAGGATGGTTGTTACCTTAACCAAATGGCAAAATTTTGTACATCTCCAATCTAAGAATATGTGCAGATGACAAATCGAATGCATTGTAAAACTACATGTAGTTTACGGTTGCCAACTTTGATTCTAGTCTTAAGATTAATTTATCAGTGGCTAGACTTTTGACAGACTACTTTAACACATTGTCAGACTCCCAATGATAGCCATACTTTTAAATGGCTTAAATTGAATTTTCCTGCATTTTGACTCAAGAATTGTTTACTTTTGGCAGCTAGTGGGCCTTTAGATTATGATAAAATATTAAACCCTTTACCTACCAATTTTGTATTTCATCCACCCTGGGAAGACAGCTTTTGAAAACATTACAGGAAATGGATAAAATGCTGGTAACCAGCACTTTGTCTGATTTCTGATAATGTTTAGGATCTGTTCGAGGACATTTGAGACTCATTTGTCATCTCCAATTGCCTTCTATTTAGGCTAGTCTTAACTCTTTAACACACAAGCAGAATATAGACTTGTACAAATTAAAAGCATTTGCAGACAAAAATAATATTTAAATTTAGCTTAAATAATGGAACTTGCCTTAAATAATAGGGTGAAAACATCGTTGGAAAAGGAGAAAATGCTGGTTACCAGCATTTTCTCCTTTTTCTACAATGTTTTCAAAAGGCTTCTTTCTCAGGGCCATTAAAGGTGGCCCTTCAGATTTTGGGACGAAAATTTTACAAAAATACAAAAAGAATCATCTTTATACTCCCAAAGCCTTTTAATTTTCATTCATAAAACCCCAGTAGTCGAAAACCATCCGACAGCAAGAGAAATTAGAGATTTACTACGGCCAAGGTCGACACCGACGGGAAACACGTTCTATTTTTACATGAGCAACTCACTCATTTACATACCGGAAATACACAGACAAAGCTTCAAACATAGCGTCCGAAGAAGACATTGTGGAAAATAATTACATGTTTGTTATGTTATGGAATTTAAGCGTCATTAGTCACGTGCCAGTCACTTGACATTCCCACAATGCTATTTTGATTTCTGGCACGAAATCTAAAAATACCTTAAGAGGCTACATAGCCTTTTAAGGGAACACCATCAAAAAAAATTTTTTTTTGTAATTTTATGATTCTTAATTATTGATAATTTGTATTGTTTTTTCATATAAATTTCAGTGATATATATTTTTTTTTTAATTTGGTGAGATGTGAAAAATCTAAATACCCACCTTTTAAACGGGATTGTGTGGTAAACGGTTAAGTTTATTGTCTGGTAATGTTCAGTTGTTAGTACATGTACTACTATAATATGTATATTTTCTTCATGTTTAGAAAAGGTCAATAGATCAGCAGTTCTACTTGCCAGAAAGGAAGGCAAAGGTCGATCAGATTGTGAAAACAATAGAACATTGCGATGCTCCAGACACAGTCTACTGTATATGTCGCTCTACAGATGGCACACGTTTTATGATGTAAGTACATGCCTTGAAGACAGAGTTGGGTATTCAATTAGCTATCCTTATCACTAAGTGCACAACCCTTTCCCAAACTATAAATATTTAAACTGTATTATGTTGTTCTACAGATGACACACGCTTATGTAACTGTATGAGCTGAAGACAGGGATGCGTATTATTAGCTCATGGAAGCACTCAGTGGTAAAACCTTACCCAGACAACTACTATCTATTGTATATGTTACTCTACAGTGCTCTACATGTATATGTAGGTTGAACTGTGACCAAACTTTTTGTTAGTAAAACTTGTGGCTGCCTAGTTCTATTGATTCCTATAGGGAAAACTTCAATCTCCTGTTGTCTTTTGTTGTGATATTTTGCATCTGGTGGTTCTCTATCAAAATTGATACTAAGACCCCTTTAAAAGTAGATAATAGAAAGAATAAAAAAAGGCTGGTTATTATATACATATATGAAACTTGAGTCTTTACTGGAAGGCATTGAAAGCAATTGTAGACAACAAATTAGATTTAACTTAAATAATGTGACTTTTCTTAGAAAGATTAAAAACATAGTGTGCAATGGAGAAATGGTGACCAGCATTTTCGTCTTTTTTACCTCAATGGGTTCAAAAGCCTCTTTGTTTAACTCTTTACCAAACAATCCCGGGTTTTAACGACCCCATGAAAGAAGCCGCTTGAAAACATTGTGGGAAAAGGAGAAAATGCTGGTAACCAACATATTCTCCTTTTCCCACAATGTTTTCTACTCTATCAAAGACAAATTCTGCCATTTAAGCCATCTTTATTTTGTCGTCTGCAAATACTTTCAATTTGGACCAGTCTAAAATTTTGTTGTTTGGTAAAGAGTTAAACACAGGTTTGTATGATTAATCCTTTATTAAACAATCCCAGTTAAAACATTCCTGAACAATAACGCTTTTTAAAACACTGTTGATGCTGGTCACCAGCATTTTCCCATTTTCCTACAATGTTTTGTACTCTATCATAATTTTTACCGTGTGAGCCATTTCACCATTTTATCATTTGCAGTGATGAGTGTAAAGTTTCTTTGTTTTGTAAAGATTGAAAGTTTAAAGAAATTAAGTTCTTATGCACCAGTATTTTCTATCCAATTTTAGACATCTGATATTCATGACTGATTACTTAGACAGAATTTTAGATGACTAAATACATGTATTTGTGTATTTTCAGAGCGTGTGATAACTGTGAAGAATGGTACCATGGTGACTGTATAGGAATCACAGAGAAAGATGCTGCATATATCAAACAGTATTACTGTGACCCTTGTAAAAGTAAGAAATGAAAAAGAATCTTACTTATCTCTTTATATTAGACTTGATGCTTTACCAACAGACAAAATTTGAGACGTGTTCATATTGAAAGCATCTGTAGATGAGAGATCGAATGCAGTTCAAGGGATGGCAATTGACTTTAAAAGGGTACAAAAAATTGTAGGAACAGGAAAAATGGTGGTTAACGCAATCTTTATACATGTTTAACCCTTTACCACACAATCCCGACTTTTAATGACCCTGAGAAAGAAGCCTTTTGAAAACATTGTGGGAAAAGGAGAAAATGCTGGTAACCAGCATTTTCTCCTTTGCCCACAATGTTTTCTACCCTTCCCAAAACAAATTTCAAACTTTCAGTCACTTTTATTTTGTCGTCTGCAAATGCTTTCCATTTGGACCAGTCTAAAATTTTGTCGTTTGGTAAAGAGTTAAAGACAGATTTCATCATTTGAGTCCTATTTCATGTGTTCTCTGCAATTGCTGTCAACATGAACAAGTCAAAAACTATACCCTTTACCAAACAGAAAAATTTTACAATCCAAATTGAAAGCATTTGCAGACAACAATGTAAAGATGGCTAAAAATGATGAAATTGACCTTGATAGGACAGAAAACATGGTCAGAAAAAGAAAAAAATACTGGCTACCAGTACATGTATTTTGTCCTATTCCTACTATGTTTTCAAAAGTCCTCTCCATCAGGTCATTAAAATTCAGGATTGTGTGGTAAAGAGTTGACTCCTAGAGTGCTGAACAAACCTAAATGACATTTCCAGTTAGGAAAAAGAGCCTCCTTATCAGAGCATTATCAAGGTTTCTATTGTTCGGAATGTCTTTAAAAAGTGGACAGTGTCAATCAAACTTCAGATTGTACATTTTGTGCAGTCTGATCATGATCTGCTCTGGCCTCAATGGCAACTACCGTTGTGAAATGAGCTTTAACTCTTTGCCAAATGACAAAATATTAGACTTGTCCAAAATTGAAAGCACTTGCAGTCAAGGAATTAAATATTTTTAAAATTATAAGATTTGTCTTTGAAAGAATAGAAAACATTATGGGAAAAGGAGAAAATGCTGGTTACCAGTATTTTCTCCTTTTCCCACAGTGTTTTCTAATGTCTTCTCTATCAGGGTGCTTAAAAGTTAGTAACCTAAACTACGTTTATATGATGACAGGTAAAGATCCGTCCCTGGTCACACGATACAAACACAAGAAACACAAGGACAAGACAGAGAAAAAACAGAAAGCCCTTAAACCAGAGAAACTTGACAAGGCAGCCACAGAGTACAAGGGAAAGCTTAGAGACAATGAGATGGTAAGTTTGCTTTTAATATTGTGATAACTACTTTTTCTATCGCTGTTTACCTGGTAAATAATTTCTAGATTCTTTCAAACCAAGTGATTTTGTTACTTTTTCCTTCACTATTTATCACATAAATGAATTCTACATTCTTTGAAACTGATTTTTTTTTTTGGTAGTTTATCTTTCACCATTTATCACGTAAATGAATTCTACATTCTTTCAAACCATGTGATTTTGGTAATTTATCCTTCATCATTTATCACATAAATGAATTCTACACTCTTTCGAACCATGTGCTTTTGTCACCTGACCATGATGTGAAGAAACATAAGCTGTTGTGATGCAACTTTCCGTTGTGAGATCTCACCATGTGGTTAGACTGGAGGTCATATTTTTTAGCTTGGCTGTCTTCAAAGAAAACATTAAGTTGTTGCTGTAGCCCTGTCTTCATCTGTGTAGTCGTCGTGAAAAAACTTTGACATTTTATGATATCTCTGCTTTTACTGAAGATATTTACTTCATACTTGGACAATGTGTTATCAAAACTGGAACCCATACAAGGGCAAGTAACCATCAGAGTATTTTTGTTACAGTTATGCCCTTCTTTTTACTTAGAATTTTTGCTGAAAATCAAGCACCTGCAAATAAGTATTGGCACCTCCATTCAGCGCTCTTGTTTCCAAAGTGATTAAACATGGTCAGAACAATTTCTTAGATAAATTTATATGGGTTATTTGATACTTACTAGGTCATTAGTCGAATCTTGGAGAAATTTGTGAACACTCCATTTTACATTTTAGTCCCAAACATAATGAATCAAACTTTAGCATATGTCCTGAATTTGTCTTAAATACATGTAGAATATTTCAGTTGTTATCTACATTTTTTCTGAAAAATACACATCAGATGTGAATGCAAATTCAACGTAATTGATCTTAACCCTTTACCAAACAATCCCTTGTTTTAACGACCTACAGGAAGAAGCCTTCTGAAAACAGTGTGAGAAAAGGAGAAAATGCTGGTTACCAGCATTTTCTCCTTTTCCCACAATGTTTTCTACTCCTCTAAAGTCAAGTTTCAATTTTTGAGTCACGTTTATTTTGTCGTCTGCAAATGCTTTCAATTTGGACAAGTCTAAAATTTTGTCGTTTGGTAAGGAGTTAAAGTAGCACTCTGCATATCCATGTTCTACAGATTTCGTTCTAACTTTACAATTTCATTTCCTTTGAGTCACATGCACTAGTAACATATGCATGTTGAAAATCAACATTTTTCTCTTTTCCCACAATGTTTTTTGCCCAAACAGAGGCATTTAACTCTTTACCACACAATCCCGATTTTTAACGACCCTGAGAAAGAAGCCTACTGAAAACATTGTGGGAAAAGGAGAAAATGCTGGTAACCAGCATTTTCTCCTTTTCCCACAATATTTTCTACCCTATCAAAGTCAGAAATCATCATATGTATTACCAAGGTTTAATTTGTTGTCTGCAGATGCATTGAATTTGGTCCAGTCCAAAAATTTGTCATTTGGTAAAGAGTTAAAACCACTTACCTTGTCACCTGCAAATGCTTTTTGATATGACTGTTGAAGTTAGTTTGCCAATATGGTAAAGGGTTATATTTGTGTTGTGCTCATTGTGATATTTTTTAAGGCTGAAGAGTTGAGGAAAAAGTCCAGTCGAAGATGTGGAGCCTGCCATGCTTGTTACAGGACAGAAGATTGTGGTCGCTGTGACTTTTGTAAGGTAAACACTTTTAAATGCAATAGAAGCTTTTTCTTCAGGTGAGGAATTTATTTCTGCTTTATCTGCCACCATGAAGGGCACCACAGAAAATTAGATTTAGGTTTATTCAGAGAAAGAAGAACACCTATGAAATTCAAATGTTTGAGTCTGTTTCCTATTAGAAATAGTCCATTTGATTTGTACAGATTCTTAAGAACTTTGATTCTTAGTCTTATTCTCAGAATTTTCTAAATTTGAAATTAACACAATTTCTGATTGGCTAAACCGTTTGGTTTAGCCAATCAGAAGTTGTGTTACTTTCCAAATCTGGAATAACACAAAGAATATTCTTGAGAATGGCTGGGAAATATTAGCCCAAGGGTTTAGAAATTCCTATCAGTCCAAAGTCAGGGAAATAATAAAGAGGTGATGAACTTACTATATTTTCAGGATATGAAGAAATATGGTGGACCAAACAGAATCAGACAAAAATGTAGACTGAGACAGTGTATGAATTTTGTATGTATTAAACATCTTATTTTATACGTAATCTTTCTATAACTGGTTGCTGTATCTAAATGGTCCTGCATTAGTCATTTTTATGCATTCATGATTCACCTGAGCTTCAAAGTGCTAAATTGGAGCTTTAGGGTGGGTAGTAGCATGTCTGCTGCTGAAAACATCTGTCTGTTGCATGAATAGCTGACAAGAGGTATGGTTAAATTGGAAAATGGAATAGAGTTTCCTGTTGACAACCAACTGTACTGAATTTTCGTATGAAGCTTCCCTTGATTATACAGAAAAATGGAAAAATATTAAAGTCATTTGACCAATACAGCTGCCATGAATATGACTACAAAGCTGATGAAAGTATGTTATCATTGAGAAAGTTGGCATAGATAATTAGTATCTCTTGTGCTACGTAGATTTCAAATAGTGACCATAGGTTGACGTTTGACCTAATTTTGGGTAGGACAAAGCTTTGGCTACTGTGTCCAGTAGGTTTTTTTAATGAAAAACATTAAGAATCTACTTGTTTAACCTTTAAAGAGCCTTTCACAACTATAGTTGCCTTTGTGGCCAGTGTAGATCAAGATCAGACTGCACAAAACATGCGGTCTGATCTTTGATCTGCACTGTCCGCTTTGCTAAATCTTTACAGACAAAAGCGACAGTGAAATTACAATTATTTAGGTCTTATTTTACAACTGAAAATGTCTGTCTAGTTTATTTGGTCCTCTAAGGGTTATAATCTCACGGCTTACATCTTTAAAAATTTGTATGCAGCATTATACAGTAGTCTTTTTATTTAAGTTGATGGAATCAAGTCCTGGGGTCAAAGATAGCCCCACTTGAGAGATCACATGCTTTACATTTTTATACAGGCAAATTACAAAGATCTTGTGATTGTTTGAATCTTTGGGACATTGAAGACAGATATTTAATAGGTTATGCTATCTAATGGTTGTCTATGAAGTTGTTTGGGTTATGCCAATAGTTCAGCCTCTGGGTTGACATGATTTACCTTTAGATTAAATATATTGACAATTCAAAAATCTTCAATGTAAATCATCTGGGCATAGAGGATAGATATTTTGTATGCAGCAGCACCTGGTATTCCTATCCCAAACTTGTTAAATCATGCTCCTTATAGGCTTGCATTTGAAGTAACAATGTATTGCACAGAGTTCTATTGCAAAAATTTAAAAAAAAAACTGTTTTGTTTGAAGCTACATAACCTGAAAACGTAACTATTGCTTTATGGTATCAACTTATTATTTTCTATCAAGACTTCAAATGATTTCCTGGCCCTCACTAATAGATGTTGTTGCCAGATGTTGACAGGCTCTGAAGTATATCTTTTTTCTTTTTCCAGGGTATAGTAACAAGTAAAACGACAACAGAGTTTGATGAGCGGGTCTGTAGTAAAAATACAGATTTTAATGAAGCATTCTATAGCTATTTGTAAGTTGCATTTTATCCTTCATTTTACTTTTCATGAAATCTGTCAATCTACATGAGTGGTCATTATCCACCAAGCCATTTTGAAAACGAAATAGATCTTGCTGATTTTTTATCGTCTTTAAAATGACAAGTTTAGGCGTTACCAGATGACAAACTGTGGACTTGTCCAAATTCCAACACAGTTACAGGTGAAAATCAAATGATGCTCAGATGATGTAATATGCTTGTGAAAGAATAGAAAACATTATTGGAATTGAGAAAATGCTGGTAACCTTTGTTTTCAAAAGTGTTTATCCTCAGGTTTATTACAACACAGGATTGTTTGGTAAAGGATTAAAGAAAACCATAATTTGTACACAGTTGTAGACCTGCACAGATTGAAAACTTTCGCAGACAACAACTTCAAACTGACTCATATGATGGGGTTTTATTTATTTTGGAAACAGTAGAAAAGACATTATGGAAAAAGGAGAAATTGCTGGTTTCCAGCATTGTCACTTTTTCCACAGTGTTTTTCAAAAGTCCTTTTCCTCAGTGTGTTAAAACTATAGATTTTTTGGCAATGGGTTTATTTTAGGCCAAAGGCAATTTCACTGTTACTGCAAATTCATAACAGAAAGAAAAGAAATGATAATACACGTAGTTATCAAAATGTAATTATAAAATGAAAAATATTTGAATTTTGGAGTCATTTTGTTTTTCATAGAGTCATGTGATACTTTATAGAAATTTAGGTTGATATATGTCATATGATTTCTTAACAGTATCGGCTGCAAGAATTGCAGAAAAATAACGTTTCAATATGTAAATTGGCCAATTTCAAAAGCTCATATTCAAAACCACTGACTTCACCAGCATCAAAAACCCTCCCCATAGAAACAACAACTTATTTCTTTTGATACTAATCCTTGTTTGTAAAAGAATGACACTGCCACAAAATTTTGTTGTTTATGGCTGTCGCATGACCATGTCATCAAGGGAGGTTTAAGGTCAGTCTATTTTTAAAACTCTGGTTTATTCTCACTCTCTGCTAGTATAGCTGCATAAAAAAATGGCTGTTAAAAGGTGTCATGGTCACTAAAATAATTTTTGTGAATATTTAAAATAAAGTTGGATATGGAGGACATTAAAGGATTAACTCTTTACCAAATGATAAAATTTTAGATTTGTCCAAATGGAGAGCAAATTAGATACTACTCAAATAGTGGGATTTGTCTTGAATTGGATAGAAAACATTTTAGGAAAAGAAGAAAATGCTTGTAAGTAGCATTTTCTCCTGTTCCAAAATATTTTCAAAAGCCGTTTACCATAGGGTCGTTAAAGACTCAGAATTGTCTGGTAAAAGGTTAAGTCATCCTGTAAGTTAGCAAGCACGAAGGCCTCATATTGTGATTAATGGTGTGACCAAGTTATAGATGAGCTTTATTTATGGAAGTCTGTCATGGGTGAAAGCAACAAGGGTATCATTTTCTGGCAAAGTGGTAAAGTAGTCTGGCATGTGCTATTGTTGGTTTCGCCAGCGTTATGTGCTCATAACCACAAAAATAACCAGAACTGGGACCCAAAAAACGATAATACACTTGTGTACTATCAAAATAAGTCATGGGTTAAATATACTGCTGGAGGAGGTTTTACGTACTTAACAAAGTTAATCTTGAAATGAGTTAATGAATAAAGGGCTTTGTAAAACAGAAAAGAAGCATTTCATTGCACTGAATATTATTATTTACTTACAGGCTTGATGAATCTAGGGAGAATGTGGATAGATCAGAAAAGGTATGTCATTGTTATGATGTTTGTTGTGGTTATTCCCTCACTGTATCACTCTAGATATTTCGCACATAGTTACAGAGACATAGTTGTCACTTTGATATTAAAGATCTTTCTCAAAGCTCGAGATGTAGGGATCAAAACATACCTGCATGTAAACCTTGTTCAATGTTAATATCCAGCTGAAAAGTAATTTTGTGTGCACATGCTCCACGGTGAGTAGGCACAGTGCATGGGAGGCTCAAACAGGTGGCTTAAAGGTCAGTGTCACTATTTCGGTTACTGTCAAAACAGATCTTAGTATCATAAAGTTTTTCAGTCAAAAGCCAGGTCAAAGGACCAACTTTTAGAAGCTATACTTCTGGATCTATGCATGTCCAACTGGTCAGCCTGTTTCTCAGGAAAGGTTCATAGCTCTCTTCATCTATTTGCAGAAGAGAAAGAAAAAGTTGTCTGGAAAGAATGACAAAGGGTCACCCAAAAAGAAACAAAAGGATAAAAAGTCTCCAACCAAGAAAAAACAAAGTCAGGTAAGGCGTTGGCCTTGTTGTTATCCCTGAAGTTTTGTATCAAAGTTATTGTAACTTCATCTTTTACCACACAGTCACAAGTTTTAACGACCCTGATGAAAAAGGCCTTTGAAAACAATGTGGGAAAAGGAGAAAATGCTGGTAACCAGCATTTTCTCCTTTTTCCACAATGTTTTCTTCTCTTTCTGATAAAAACCCCATCATTTGTGCAACGCTAAATTCATGATCTAGGAATGCTTTAGAATTGGACAGTATAAAATTTTGTTGTATGGTAAATAGTTAAAGAATAGAAAAGGAAAAAAGTAAAGAAAATCTTTGAGCTTGGTTTATGAACATTCACATGGGGAGTGATCTTTATTTGTGATTAATACACTTACCCTTTTTCATTTGTTTTTAAGTCAAGGTGACCTGTAAAATACAAAAAAAAAAAAAATGTGTTTTAATGAACTTGATGAAGAAAGCCTTTAAAAACATTATGGGAACCAGGTAACCAGGAAATCAAATTTTGTCATGTTGGCCACCTTTTTCATGTGATTTGCAATTGCTTTCAGGTTTGAGGAGTGTAAAATTTTGTCTTGTGGTAAAGAATTTATTGGTATTAAAAAATCTCCTATGTTGGAACCATGTAGTAGAAGACTTATATTTTGCCTTGGAAAATACAAAGCTCTATGGTTACCAGCATTTTCTCCTTTTCCCACAATGTGTTCAAATGCCCTCTTCTTCAGGGTCGTTGTAACTCAGGAGTGTATGGTATAGAGTTAAGCTGGCATATATTCAGTTCACAGAAAAGGCAACTGTATTCAAATGTACCTGTATTAAACAGGCACCTATCTTAAGCAAGCACATTGACAGTGTCCCATAGGTGGTTGCTTGACCCTTTACCAGGTGATAAAATTTCAGAATTACCCAAATTTAAAGCATTGGCATAGGACAAATTGTGACCAAAATGATTGAATTTGTTTTTAGCAGTATAAAAACATTGTGTGAAAAGAAGAAAATGCTGGGCATCAGTGGTGTCTAAAGCTGTCTTCTGTAGGCTCATTAAAATCAGGATTGTTTGATACAAGGTTAAGATAGGTTTGACTGTTATTAATTTGTAATATTTCACTGTTTGTAGAAGGGAAAAGATAAGAGAAATGACTTTAGATTTGAGATAGAAGATGTGAGAGTGGAACCAGACGAAGATGTGCCTAAACAGTGCCTGGGTCCCGGCTGTACAGAGCATGCAAGGACAGGATCAAAGTATTGCTCCGATGAATGTGGAATGAAATTGGCCAAAAGGTTGTGTCAACTGAGTTTGTTTTTGTTTTCACTCCATTGTCTGTACCATGATATTTTATTTTTGTATTAAACCATTAAGTGTCTTTCAAAGCACCGGTTGCATTTATGGCCAGTGTAGATCCAAATAAGACTTACAAAACATGCAGTCTGATCTCATTACACTATAAACTTTGCACAGATATTCTGTACTAGAACCGGCATATGAGTTGCACCTTTTTCAATCTGAGTTTTTGACAAAAATTGTCTGTAGGGTTGTTCAGCACTTTAAGGATTTATTACTTATTATTGCTTCAGCACTCTGTTTTTTGGGTATTCCATCAGTTTTGGTCATCATAAAAGTGGCAGTGTCTTGTCTATTGTGTTATCATAGAACAATATGGCAAACAATGAAGAAAGGTTACTGGAGAGAAGGAAATTCTGCTTTGATTTTATTATACTTAGGTGAAACTACAAAAGGGAGAAATAGTTTATCATTAGATCTGTTAGAAATTCTTTACTTATTTTAGAATTAGTCTGACTTTTTTACACATTTTTAGAATATTACACATAGGTCAAGAAAACTTGATAAGCATTGGAGTATTATTCATCTGATTGCATATAAGTCCAGACTATTTCTAGAGCACACTGTTTTCCACTTTTATTTGGAAATGGCATTGTACAAGTTCCCAGTTCAACAGATTTATGTGCTCCTCTTCCTAAATTCTGATTTAAAGGGCCATTGGCCCCTATTGATAAAAGAAAGGAAAATGTCTGATTAATTCATCTTCTGTAAACATGACATGATATACCTAATTTCCTCTAGATAATGTCTGATACTGTTGGAGTCAGGGAATATTGAGAACAAGCACTGTATAATCAGTTATGATTAAAATTCTGACTTTGTCTTAGGAGTGGACAGATTTAAGATACATCATAGGAAAAAGGAACCATTGCTTGTTAGGAGGAAATTTCTCACAGGGCCCAATGCAGTCTGGTCTTGATTTACACTGTTTGCCAAAAAAAGCATTTGTACTTGATATTCTTGTGTGTTATTCATTGCTTAAATTGGAAGATTTTTTTTCTTGAGACATTAATCTCTAACTGTTAATCCTTTACCAAACAGTATCGAGTTTTAGTAACCTTGAGGAAAGAGGCTTTTGAAGACATTGTTGGGAAAGGAGCAAATGCTGGTAACCTGCATTTTCCCACAATGTTTTCTAACATTTCAAATAAAAATCTCATCATTTGAACCACATTAAATCTGTCATCTGCATACACTTTCAATTGCCGAGCCCCGGTAGCTCAGTCGGTAGCATGCAGGACTTGGGAACATGGGGTCCAGGGTTCGATCCCTGGCTCGGCCAATTTCTTTCCAAGGATTGATGATAGTCACTGCGACAGGATTCATTCCTCTCCCACCGCTGACCATTGTTTCGATGATGATTGTGTGGGAAAGCAGCCAGTGCCTTGGAAAGAAAATTGTGCGAAGTACTGGTAAAAGAGACTCCAGGAACGCATGGATAGGTGCACTGGCCACCGCGATATAACTGAAATAATGTTGAAAATGTCGTTAAACACCATATAATCAATCAATACACTTTCTATTTGGACAAGTCTACAATTTTGTAGTTTGGTAAAGAGTTAGGTATTGCTGTTTTATATATTTAACAGTCGTATCTACGAGTTATTACCACCAAAGATACAACAGTGGCAGAGTAGTCCTTGTGTGGCCGAGGAGAAGAACAAGCGGATGCTGGAAAAGATTAGACGAGAGCAGCTTGAGACCCGTCAGAAACTGGTTGACCTTGACCTTAAACATCAAGAACTTGATGCCATTGTGGAAAAAGCAAAGCAAGCTAAAGTGGAGTCTGACAATGAGCAGGTAAATGTGATTGTCACGAAAATCATGGTTCTTTTTCTAAAAATGAATCTGTAATACAGTGGTTGAGGTTCACTCTGTACCAGAAGAAATTATTTTAGACTTGTTCAAATGGAAAGTATTAGCAGACAACAACTTGAATGAGACTCAAATATTGAAATTTTTTTTCTGAAGGAGAAGTAAATGTTTTATTCAAAATCCTTTTTAATAGGGGAAGTAGAAAAAGGAGCTTAATGGTCCAAGGATAAACAGGCAAAAGGCCAGTAAGCCACTGTAGTTCTGTCCCAGTCTTTGTGTGGTTTTTCTTAGTGGTTAACATGTAGGATTGGTAACTTTAGGACCCGGGTTCAAGGCTCACTGGAAGCACATTTGGTTTTTCATTGGAGTGACCTTTGGCAAGACACTTCACAGTCCTAGTTTAGAACTGGTGAAACCCATGATATACATGAATATGCAAGCTATTGCAGTGATATGGCTGAAAAATATTGAAAGTGGTGTAAAGCACCATTCAAACAGAGGCAGTCTTTGTGTGTTCACTTTTATTTCTAAAATCTTTTCTTTTGAAATTTGTCATGGTGTTCTTTAGAACTCCCTCAAAGACTTTGGGTCCTCATGGTAACAAAGCTAGAAATGCTGAAAAAATGTGTGAAAATTTTCTCCGACAGCAGTTGAACCTGCAGTTTTACACAAATAGTCCTGTGGTAAAACTCTGTCAGATTATCATTCTTAACTCTTTCTTTATCAATGACAACTTAAAGTAGCTTTTGTGGATGGCGTTGATCAAGATCTTGGATGTACACTGTCTGTAATGTAGTGCTTATCTATTGACAACAGTCAGCTTTAAAAGCAGTGGAGCTTTACTTTTACAACCAAGAAAAAAGTGTAAATCCCAGAGTTGATAGTGAAAGAGTTAATGAGACAGACCTAAGTTTATGATATAAGGGAAATAAATGTTTACTGAGAAAGTCTGATATGATAGCAGTAAACAATCAGAAAGTGATGTTTGTTTGGTTTACATTTTGATCATGTACTACATGTACTTGTTTTACCATGTTGTAGGTAACAGAATCAGAAGATGAGACTGAGTATAACATGTTCTGTGTGACCTGTGGTCTGGAGGTGAATCAGAAAGTTGCTTTAAAACACATGGAAAAATGCTTTGCAAAGGTATCTTTTTATTTTTATGTGTAATTCTCTTTGGCCTTCAAGAATATTGTTTTCTACATGTATTTCTATCAATGTTTTAATTTGAAAGTGAATGGAAATTAGCTTACCATAGAAAGATTTTCTAAAACACTTTTGAAATGAAAACTGGTTTAATGCCTCTTTAACTCTAACCAAAGGATAAAATTTTAGACTGGTCCCTATTAAAAGCTGTTGCATACAAATTGAATAAGGGATTTGTCTTTGATGGAGCAGAAAACATGGATAGAAAAGGGAAAAATGCTAGTTACCAGAAATTTATCCTTTTCGTACAAAGTTTAAATAAGCATTTTGCCTTGAAAACATGTATTTTTATGTTAAGGGTTTTAAGGTTTTTCTTTACCATTCAAAAGCCGTTAATCCAAATGTTTATCAAAAGAAAGATATGAGCCATGTTCTGGCAAAAGGGGGCTTAATGCATCTCCGTTATACTTGATACCTGCCAAAGTCATCACATAATTATGGATCCATAGGAGCCACTTTTTTCAATAACCGACTTAATCATAGGGTAGATTGGTCCTTTGACAAACAGAAAATTGACTAACAGCGAAAAGTTTCGGCCCAGGTCAGCCTGCGCGGACTGCGCAGGCTGGCCTGGGCCGATACTTTTCGCAGATGCATGAAGCCCCCTTTTCACAGAGCACAGCTCATATAGATTTGTCATACAAGTTGCTGGTACTACAATTATTATTCTTACAGTTTGAAGCACAAACATCATTTGGTTCTATATACAAAACCAGAATTGAGGGGAACTCCATGTTTTGTGATTTTTATAACAGTCAACAGAAAACATACTGTAAAAGATTGAAAGTATTGTGTCCAGAGCACACCAAGGAACCTCGGGTAAATTTTACTATTTACAACCTCTTTTCACATCAGTCAAAATATCAGTCAAAACACTTGTCTACAAAGGCATACCTAAAGCTCATATAATTTATGTATGTATATTTTTAACCCTTTCCCATAGAGCAACAATAAAGACTTGTCCATATTGAAGGTATTAGCCAGAGGCATTTTAAATGTACTCAAAACATTAAAAATGTCTTTCATAGGGTAGAAAACATTGTGGGGAAAAAAAGAGAATGCTGGTTACCAGCATTTTCTTCTTTCCCCACAATGTTTTCTAAAACCTTTCTGAGGGTTTTCAAAACTCGGGACTGCGTGGTAAGGGTAAGTATTTTCATGGGAAATTTCAAAAAGTTGGCAATTTGCCCAGGCACATTTATAAGTATGAGAGATTTTTGAAGCATGATTGTTGAAAGCATGTTTTGGTTCTCACCCCTCATCTGTCCCATTAATTCAACACTGGCTGAGGATTCTTCAGCTTCTTTGTCGGCAATCTGTGATTAATACAGTCTTGATATTGTAAAACAATCGCTTATTTTCATATTTGTCATGTGCATTCCTGAATACTGTAATTGACAGAAATTTCTTTATTCATTAGTCGCAATGGGTAATGAAAGAAAGCAAAGTGTATATTCTGATGTTGGTAGAAATATTTTTATGAACATGGAATTAGACTGTTTTCCATCTATCATCTTATTCAAATTTAAAAAAAACGCTTTCAAATGATTATGAGATTACAGATTAGCGCAATTTTAACTTTGGATACAATATTTTAACCCTTCCCCACACAATCCCGAATTTACCCTGAAAGAGAGGGCCCATGAAAACATTGTTGGAAAACAAGAAAATGCTGGTATCCAGTATTTTCTCCTTTTCCCACAATGTTTTTTATCCTATCAATGACAGGACTCATAATTTTAGAAACATTTAAATTGTTGTCTGTGAATGCTTTCTGTCTGTGAATCCAGGCCAGAATTTTGTTGTTTGGTAAAGACTTATCCCATTAAAATTTTAGCCTTGTCCAAATTGAAAGCACTTGCAGACATTTTCAGTGTGGCTCAAATGGTGCTATTTTTCTTTGATAGGGTGAAAAACATTGTGGGAAAGGGAGAAAATGCTGGTTACCAGCATTTTCTCCTTTTCCCACAATGTTTTCAAAAGGCTTTTTTCCCAGGGTCGTTAAAAGTCAGCATTGTGCGGTAATGGGTTAAACATCATACTAGAATAGCACTGGTTCTCAATAATGGTATCATAATGCTAGGTGTCAGCAGAAGAGGTGTGTGGTTATCCAATTGTATCAGACGTATTTGAGGAAACAGGAGAATTTTGTAGAGTTCCAAAACGAAAATGCACAAAACATTATTGCTGGGAGAAATGTCGGCGTGCTCAGATTGATTTGGAGCGTGTGAGACAGGTTTGTGTTTTACCATGTTGTACAGGATTTCCGATTGCCTAGGATTTCTGTTAGTACACAGGGCTAACTATCACCTTCAAAGTTCAGTTCTGATTATTTTCTATAACAACTATTAGTGAGCCTTTGAAAAGCACATTGTGGGAAGAAGAGCTAATAAACAGCATTTTCTCCTTTTCCCACAATGTTTTAATTCAAAGACAAGTACTATCAATTGAAACACCTTTTAGTTGGCATTTAATAAAGCTTTCGAAATGGACAAGTCTAAAATTTTGTTTTGTGTTAGTGTTCAGCAATGACTCCACAATAGTTTTAATTTAAAATATGTGACATCCAGTACTTGAAATGTCTCGAACAGTTAAACTCAGATTGAAGTCTGTATGTTTCGCAACAGTTTGAGTTAAAAGATTTTTTCATTACACAACAAGAAAGGCCCTTAACTCTTTACCAGATGAAAAAATCTAGGGTAAACAACAGTGGAAAAGGAAAAAATGCTGATTACCAGCATTTTTTCCTTTTTTCACTTTTTTAGCTCCACTGGTCGAAGGCCAGTAGGCTTATGTCATGGCCTGGTGTCCGTTCTGCATCCGTCCCTGCGTTAACTTTTATTTCAAACATTTTCTTCTCTGAAACTACCCATCCAAATTTGATGAAACTTCACAGAAATGATCCTGCTATGGTCCTCTTCAGAATTTCGTAAAGAAATTTGATTCCTTTAAAAATTCTGGTTGCCATGGCAAGAAAACTGAAAAATCTTTGAAAATCTCCTTGTCTGAAACCATTAGGGCCAGGGGTACAAAATTTGGCATGTAGCTTTATCTACTGGACCTCTAACAAGTTTCTTCATATTATAGACCTGGGGTCAAAATTGGCCCCATCCATGGGATTACAAGTGTAACATGGGGTCATATAGTGACTTCAATTTAAATAGTAATCAAGGGAAATAACTCTTGTAATAAGAAATCATGTTTGTTGCTACTTACCTCCTTGATTATCAAACTGCAGTAATACATGATTGGAGTTAGGTGTTCAAGTTTTTTTGGAAAAAATGTTGTTTTCAGGGAGAATGATGTATTTTGATGCTAATAGTTATGCTCACATGACTGGAATGTTTAATTTGAAGTAAGGTTTCTATCATTCAGGTTTTTTTTTTTTTCAGAACTTTACCTTTCATGCCAATGAATAAACCTGCTTGTATTCACTGACATTATCTTTGCACTTAAAAAGATATGACTTTTTTTCTTTGTTGGGCAGTGGGGAGATTATGTTTTCCAAGTAAGTTTATTACCATACAGACTTTTAATGCTGTATGTCTCTGTCAATGCCAATTAAGTGCATGATATGTTAATTTTACTCTTTTAAGAAACAAATTTTTTTGACTGGACCAAGTTAAAAGCCATTGCAAAAGACAAATTGAATGTAGCTTAAATAATTATTTCTGTCTTTGATAGGGTGGGAAACATTGTGGGAAAAAGAGAAAATACTGGCTGACAATATTTTGTCCTTTTCCCACAATGTTTTCAAAAGCCTTCTCTTTCAGGGTCATTAACACTTAGATTTGTGTGGTAAAGGGTTGAATAGCCAGTGGAGCGATACAGGGCCATCACGGCCCTCTTGTTTTTTCCAAGTTGTTCATTCTAAGTGTGTCAACACATGGGATTGTTTTGTACCACTACCATATGCTTACACCCATATAGATTTCGTGGAATAAATTCCTTCTTTTTTTCAGTGGATGAAGATAGATGAGCTGTTTGAACAAGAAAGAAATGTGAGGCACACAATTTCCAACAGAATGGGTGTTCTAGGGCTGATGTTACACCAGGCTGTTGACCACAACCCTCTAAACCCTATCATTGTACCTGACATGGACTGATATACTTATTGTCTGCTTTCTACATAATCTACAAATGTTCAGTGCTCTGGGGAAAAAGGGGGTTTAATACATCTCCATAATGCATTTTACAAAGTAAGTCATCATATAATTATGGAACCGTAAAATGTAATGTGTATTACAGACGATCGAATCATGAATTAGGCTGTCCTTGGACATGCAAAAAATTTACAAAGAGCAGAAAGTTTCAACCCAGGTCAGCTTGCTCTGGCTGACCTGGGTCAATCCTTTTTTTTTTTTTTTTTTTTTTTTTAATGCATTAAACCCTCTTTTACCATAGTATGGCTCAAATAAAATTTTCTTAAAGAATCATAGCTTTGTTGTTTTCTTTTTCAAGTCACATTGAAGATTCAGTTCCAGATAAATGTTATGTTATGTCTGTGTGGCACATGGATAGTCATCAGCATTAGCCCACTAGACACAACTTTTGCATACAGTGTTACAAGTGTATTTCAAGGTCAGACCACACACAGTGTGCAATTTGTCTCAAATCTGCGGATCAAGTAGCCAATGAAATATATTAGTTGTACGGTCAGGTGGCCGGGGACTTGGAAACTTGTTCACGGCTGTGGCAAATCATGTCGCCCCGAGCCGAAGGCGAGGTGGCGACATTATTCACCACAGCTGTGAACAAGTTTCCAAGTCCCCGGCCACCTGACCATACAACGAATTTATTATACTGCAAAGTTTTACTAATTCCAATGTATATTGAGCGAAATTTCCCTGTTTATGTACTCACGAATTGAGTATGCTGACGACATAGAATTTCCCTTCAGAGTGCCCCAATTCAATGAAAACTGACGTCACTGAGAAATGATGTCACTAAAACCTTTTTAAAAAGTGCAGTTTGATGAATGAACTTGGTGATGTCACTGCAATAGAAATTTGTCTTTTTTTTTTTTTTTATTTAAACATGGATTTAAACAAGTTCAAGGTAATTAATTATGCAGTTTAATGATTTGTTGTCAAAAAGTAAAAGACCAATAGTTACCACAAACAACAATTTGGTTATCCTTTTAACGTTACAGTGTATGAGTTTCGACGCTTCACAGTTTGCTTGCCTGACGAAGTGATGGCTCATTTTAACCCCGTGTATTTGTTTTAAAATGACAACAAACGATAATTTTGTAACTATATTCATTTACTTTCAAAAATAATGCATTCTCTCTGCTTTATTGAAAACAATCAAGGGAAACTAGAAATAATACGGTGCAGGGTACTCATTATGTTTGTCTTGTGGGCGGCTCGTATCAGTCAACGGCGCCATTTTGGATGTTGTGTTAAAGGTGTGGTCATGTATACGGGACCTTCAAAAGGGAAACTGCTTTTATGTGGATTTTGCCAGTGTACATGACTTGTATGTACGAAGCATATTATCCAATCAGATCGCGAGAAATTTCTTTGCAGTATAATAAAAATACTTTTAGGTCTATTCCGACTGAAAAAATTGATTTCATGTACAGTAACACCCCTCTAGTAAGACCATCCATGTTACTTTTGTCTCATTAGCGGAATGGTCTGATTTCAAGGGTCACCCATCTAGATTTTGAATCAAACCTTTTCTTTGTGTAGAGTTTTGTAAATTTATTTTATGTGCAAAGTAAATATATTTCAGTGTTGCTTCTAGGCTGCTGGATTGCTGAAGGAGAGAAAACATTGTGGGAAAAGGAGAAAATGCTGGTTGCCAGCATTTTCTCCTGTTTCCCACAATGATTTCAGGAGCTGTTCCTCTCAGGAGCCAAAGTAGAGTAGCTTATTAGGTAGCATACAAGACTTGAGAACAGGGGGTTGCTGGTTCGATCCCCAGCTCGGCCAATTTCTTTCCGAAGATTGATGATGGTCATTGCGACAGAATACTTTCCTCTCTCAATGCTGCCTATTGTTTCAATGAGCCAGTAGCTTTGAAAAAATACTGTATGGCATCAATAAGCCAGTAGCTTTGAAAGAATACTGTATGGCGTCAATGAGCCAGTAGCTTTGAAAGAATACTGTATGGTATCAATGAGCCAGTAGCTTTGAAAGAAGACTATAAGGCGTCAATGAGCCAGTAGCTTTGAAAGAATACTGTATGGCATACTGGAAGAAGAAACCCCAGGAAAGCATGGATAAGTGCACTAGCCGCCACCATTAAACTGAAATAATGTTGAAAAGGGCATTAAACACCATACAATCAATCAATCTCAGGATTGTTAAAACTCGGAGTATTGAGGTAAAGAGTTAGTAAACACTGGATGAAAATTTTTAATGCTTGTCCAAAGTGAAGGAAAAATGCTGGCTACCAGCATTTCTCCTTTTCCCTCAAAGTTTTCAAAAGCATTGTCTCCTTTCCCATAATGTTTTCAAGAGCCCTTCTTCCAAAGGGTTGTTAGATCACAGGATGTTGTGATAAAGGGTTAAGAGAACAGAAGCAGTGGATCTGACACTAAATTAACTCAACAAAAAAGTGTTGTACTAGCAAATGCAGTCAAATCTGTGTATAGCAGCCACTAATGGGAAGTTCTGAAAGTGGCTGCTGTTCACAGATTTGCTGTTGTCCACAATATGCACTTTTTGCACTATATTGTGTGGTGAATATGATGGTTTCAATAGATCAAGGTTTGTTTGCAATGAACTTTCAATCTACATGTATTTCTATTTCAAATACAAAGATAAAACAGACAAATGAACCACATATTTTAAACAGTAATTATATTTCATTTTTCTTCTGTTTCAATGTCCAGTATTTTCTCCTTTTCCCACAGTGTTTTCAAAAGCCCTCTTCATCAAGGTCTTTAAAATTTTGAATTGTATGGTAAAGGGTAACAGTCCAATGTTGACCTACCTCTGGGATTTGCCACTTCTTCAGCAGTAGAAAACTAGAACTTGTTTTTCTACAAAAAAACAGATGTCTCCCCCCTTTTTGGTGTCAGAAGGATTGATATGTCACCAAGGCAATTTCTAAAATATTTTCGTGGCATTGCACACTACAGCACTAGGCAAAGCATTGACAATGTTAGTATATACAAACAAATTATTTTAGGAAGTTCCTCTTTCTTGCCAAAAAACGGCAAAATAAATGGCTCGTGAAAATAAATAAGTTTAGCATATAGGTAAAAGCACTAGCAAGGACAAACAATATAAAGTTTGTGAGCACTAGCGAGGACAAACAACATGAAGTTGAGGAAAATGCAAACACACGGTGAAAGCGGTGAAAGTTAATGTTAGTTAGTCAGTCAAACTAAATGAGTATCTGATATAAAAGTAAAATAATCGAAGGGAAATAACTGAAATAACATACAAATCAGAGTTATGGTTCTGTGCATCTCATTATATGAAGTTTCATCAAAGTATCTCTAATGGTTTTTAAGTTATACAGCTTCCACTTAATTGTATGGAAAATGATCAAAGGGAAATAACTCAAAAAGTATACAAACCAGAGTTATGTTTCTTGTGCATGACAAATTGTCTCATTGTGGTTCAGAAATGTATGAAGTTTCATCAAAATATCTCAAACGGTTTTTGAGTTATAGAACGGCCACTTAATTGTATGAAAAATGATCAAAGGGAAATAACTAAAAAAATATACAAGCCAGAGTTATGGTTCTTGTGCATAACACATCATCTCATTGTGCTTTACAAACGTATGAAGCTTTATCAAGATATCTCTAACGGTTTTCGAGTTATAGAACGGACACGAAATTGTATGTAAAATGAGTAAGGAATATAATGAAAGGGAAATAAATCGAAAAATACATGTATTAAGCAGTCTTTGTTCGCAATCGCAAAATTGGTGATTAATTCAAATAGAGAAAAACATTTTGAGACCCCCCCTTGTAAAACAATGTTTTAACTTGGTCTGAGGCAAAAGTAACCTGTCCAATGATTCAGAATTTGCAAAAGTCTAGGCTTCTCGTAGCAGCCACTACAAATACAAGTATCATGTATTTGAGATCTCATAAAATCTCTATGGTACACTATGTTGCTACCAGAACACATGAGCGTTGCCTATCTCTGTAAATATAGAACCCCTAGAGGACTACAGATTCAGCCAATGGTAAAACAACAAGACACACAGGAAAGTAAAAATAGAACAAAAACCAATCTCTACAATCAAGTTTATTTCATAAAGTAAAGGTAAATAAGAGAAAAAAGATGCAATTGCTTTTTTAAAGGAAGTGCTCTTTCTCCTGTATTTTCAAATTGATCAATTTCAGGTAAATAAAACGTTTACATTGGTGTGATTATAAATCAATTAAATTGTAGGCTAAAAATCTAGATCAAATTTTTTTATTTCTTTATACTGGTGTTTTGAGAATAGGCAGTCTTTTGCTTCTTCTAATGTAACCCACTTATAATCTTCCACGCCATCCAACTCTGCTACATTTCCTGTCTCATATGAGGCTTTGAAGAAAAATAACTGCAAAGAAAAAGTATAACATCCTTAATCAGTAAAAAACAAAACGCATTTATGTGTAAACCTATGATGTTTTCGATTTTTTACCAGACAACAATATTTTAGACTAGTCTAACTTGAAAGCATTTGCAGATAAATAAAGAATGAGGTTACAATGACAGGTTTTGTCTTTGAGAGAGAAGAACACAGTGCAAAAAGGAGAAAATGCTGTATTTTCACCTATTCCCGCAAAATGGAGAAAAAGCTGTATTTTCACCTATTCCCGCAGTGTTTCCAAAAGCCACTGACGAGCACAGCAAATGAAGTGTGCTCTCTGCTCTGAGATTTAACCTTTTACCAAACCACAACATTTTACATTGGTTCAAATGGAAAGTATTTTTTTAAGACAACATTTTAATTGTTGCACAAGTGATGAAAGTGATGAAATTTGTATAAGAAAGGGTAGAAAACATTGTGTGAAAAGGAGAAAACGCTTTTCAGGATCATTAAAACTTGGGATTGTGTGGTATAGAGTTAACTCCTTGTCAGATTTACCGATGTATTGTTTACCTAACAAAAATATCATTGATCATATATCTTCACTCCAAATTTCTACAGGATGCATAATTTTGACAAACTTTAACAAAAGTTCTTAGACAAAACTTCATAAAAATTATCTACATTCTACGCCTCAATATTTCAGACCAGAGGGTCTTTAAAGTATTCTATCCAAAAAACACAGGCAACACATTTGCCCAAAGTTCAACCTACTGATAAATAGGTTTTCCCTCCAGAAAACCCATAGAACCTAGATGCCGACAGTTCAACCTACACATGAGTAGGTCAACTAACTCTTACCAGTTGAACAAACTTTGAAGATCTTTCAAGACATCCTCTACTAAATTTCTTTAAAATTGGCTTATTTTTAGGAGAAATCTCTGTTGGTCCAATACAACAGCTGACAGATTTCTGTTACATCACAATAGCTTACCTTGAGCACAAAGTGCTCTAGCCAGCTAAAGAGATTTTGCTTTGAACACAAAGAAATCATTTTGTTTGTAAAAACTGGGTGTAATATTAAGACTTACTTTTACACCATATTCTGGATAGGAATGAGGTAATCTGTATTTCATATATCCACAGGGTGCATTACCATAAAAAGTTGCTTGTACGTCCTCCCCACAGCGTGTGCTAAGAGCACGCTCAGCAGCCTGAAATTAAAGCTATAGCTTAACTCTTTTTTCCAGGTAACAAAATTTTAGACTTGTCAAATTGAAAGGCACTGCAGACAACAAATCAAAAGTGACTCAAATGATGTAATTAGTCTTTCCACGGCTTCTTCTTTAACCCTTTACCCAGAGGACAAAATTTTGGACCAATCCAAGCTAACCCTTATCCTGCTATATAAGTGAAATGAAACTTTTAAGCTGATAGTGACAACCCAAACTTGCTATTCCAAAGGTATTTTTTCGGGGACAATATATGCTTATTGGACAGAGTTGATCAAGGATCAGACTGCACATTCTGTGCTGGTTACTTGATTGGTTAATAATTAGTTTTAGCAGCTCACCATCGTTTTAAAAGCGTATATCTAAATTTCTTTCAATCGGTTTTGAAAAAAAATGCTTGTTACCGCCTTTTCCTCCTTTTCCCGCCCAGTTTTCAAAAGCCTTACTCTTTATGGAAATAAAAATGTATGTTTGGCAAAAGGCTATCAATCATTCCTGATATTCATTAACCCTTTACCACATAATGCCAACAATAAACGAGCCTGAGAAGAATGCTTTTGAAAACATTGTAGAAAAAGGAGAAAAAGCTGGTAACCAGCACCTTTTCCCTGTCCCAAAATGTTTTCTACCCCTTCAATCAATGGGGTAATTTTTAATTCAGATGTCTTTTTTTGTCTGCAAATGCTTTCAATTTGGAGAAGTCAGAAATGTTGTCTTGCAAAGAGTTAAAGTGGTCTACTTTGAGATGGCACAAGTTACCCCTAGCGATAAGTTAAGCCTTCCCAAAAACAATCCAAACACATAATCAAAACAAAAAAGTTTGTGAAAAATGGAGAAACTGCTAATAACCATCTACCTGCCGCATAGATTCTCCTTTCAGAGCTTGAACCTGAGGCAGTGACCAGACAGGCGTCGCGTCTCCAAACTTTTGTTTCACAATCAACAAAAGTTTACGATCAAGCTTTCTTTTAATGGTTTTCATATTCCCTGTTTTGTCAGCCTCTGCAAACACATTTAAAAAAAATTGTCATGGATGGACAGGCAGAAAGACAAAAAGATGATCACACACAAGGGATGAACTCACAGATGGATGGGCCCAAGGTTAAGTGGGTGGCTGCATAGCCAGATGGGTCTGCTGATCTGTCCACATAAAATCTTAACTATTCAAATATATGAGCCATGCTCTGTGGAAAGGGGGCTTAATGCATCTGCGAAAAGTGTTCACCCAGGTCAGTCTGCGCAGGCTGACCTGGGCCAAAACTTTTAGCTTTTGGTCAATTTCTGCATGTCCAAGGACCAGTGTACCTCATAATACAATCAGTTGTTATTCAAATGGATCAATAACACTATGATGGCTTGCTTGGTATGATGCATCACAAAGATAAATTAAGCCCCCTCATGCCAGAGCATAGCTCAAATATATACATGTGCTAGGAGTGGAATGATACTGTTACAGATAGAAAAGGAGGGAGAGGAGAGTGAAATGATAGAAAGGATGACCAATAGAAAGGGAGAGAGAGGAGATCAGAATGATACAAGGTGTTACCAATAAAAAGGGGGAGAGAGGAGACTGGAATGATAGACAGGGAGAGAGAGGAGAGCAGAATGACAGAAAGGGTTACCATTAGAAGAGAGTGAAATGAAAAAAGGGGTCACCAATAGAAAAGGTGAGAGAGTAGAGTGAAATGACAGAATAGGTTACAGAAAGAAAAGGTGCATGAGGAGAGTGAAATGATAGAAAGGGTTACCAATAGAAAGCGATAGAGAGGAGTGTGGAATGATAGAAAGGGTTACTGACAGAAAAGGAGAGCGAGAAGAGTGGAATGATAGAAAGGGTAACAGATAGAAAAGGAGACAGAGGAGAGTGGAATAATAGAAAGGGTTACTGATAAAAAATGAGAGAGAGGAGAGTGGAATGACAGAAAGGGTAACAGATAGAAAGGGACAGCGAGAAGAGTGGATTGATAGAAAGGGTTACAGATAGAAAAGGACAGAGAGTAGAGTGGAATGATAGAAAGGGTTACCAATAGAAAAGAAGAGAGAGGAGAGCTGAATGATGGAAAAGGTTATCAATAGAAAAGGAGAGAGAGGAGTGAAATGGAAAGAAAGGTTACTAATAGAAAAGGAGAGAGAGAAGAGTGGAATGATAGAAAGGGTTACTGATAGAAAAGGAGAGAGAGGAGAGTGGAATGACAGAAAGGGTTACTGATAGAAAGGGAGAGAGAGGAGAGTGGAATGATAGAAAGGGTAACTGACAGGGAGAGAGAGGACAGTGGAATGATAGGGTTACTGATAGAAAGGGAGAGGAGATTGGAATGATAGAAAGGGTTACTGATAGACAAGGACAGAGAGGAGATTGGAATGATAGAAAGGGTTACTGATAGACAAGGACAGAGAGAAGAGTGGAATGATAGAAAGGGTTACTGATTGAAAGGGAGAGGAGATTGGAATGATAGAAAGGGTTACTTATAGACAAGGACAGAGAGGAGATTGGAATGATAGAAAGGGTTACTGATAGAAAGGGAGAGAGAGAAGAGTGGAATGATAGAAAGGGTTACTGATTGAAAGGGAGAGGAGATTGGAATGATAGAAAGGGTTACTGATAGACAAGGACAGAGAGGAGATTGGAATGATAGAAAGGGTTACTGATAGACAAGGACAGAGAGGAGAGTGGAATGATAGAAAGGGTTACTGATAGAAAGGGAGAGAGAGGAGAGTGGAATGATAGAAAGGGTTGCCAATAAAAACGGAGCAAATGAGCCTAAAATACTGTCATCTGATAAAAAGTAAACTAAGGTAAGAAGTCATACATACCTGTAACTCGGGACCCAAACTCAAAACTCTCTAAAAGCTTCTGCCACTGATCCTCCATATCTCGCTTTGAAAACAAAATTTGTTTGCCCGCTCTGAAAATTTCAATATAGGAAAGCTGAGGCACAATGTTTTAACTCTACCATATAAAAAAGTTTTGGACTGGTCTAAATTGAAAGCTTCTGCAGATGACAAAATTAATGTGACTTAAAAATTGAAAGTTCTAGTGCAAAGGGTAAAAAACATTGTGGGAAAAGGAGAAAATGCTGGTTACCAGCATTTTCTCCTTTTTCAACAATGTTTTCAAAAGGCTTCTTTCTCAGGGCCATAAAAACACAGTTTCATTTGGTAAAGGGTTAACTGACAGATTGTATGGTGTTTCATGCGACTTTCAACATCATTTCAGCCATACAACTCCAACAGCAAACCTATTCATGTTTCCTGGGTTTCACTTGTAATAAGCTGCGGCTTTAAAGTGTCTTGCCCCATGGACACTTCCATGAAAAACACAGGTCTCTAGGTGAGCATGGAACTTGAAGGCCACTGGCTTGCAACCCTGCACCTTCATCACTGAGCCATGCAAGACCCTAAATGTTTTAGTAAGCAAACATTAAACTAAATTATTTCATGCTTTCCGGTAGTTTATCGAGAAATAGCGGTGAAATATTTTTCGATATTTCATGGTTATGACCTGTGAAAAATACCGATTTTTATCTTCTAACTCTTCAATTGAAGGCAGAAACAGTAGTTCCAACGCACTAGTTACCTAGGTAAAATGCGTGTGCCTCTCATCAAGATAGAAATATGACGTCATTTACCCTACATTTCTTGCACTTTACGTAATATTGTAATGCGTTGCTATGCGGAGGAGGTACGCCACAGAGAATAACCGAAAAGAACTGTACTGGATTTTGATGTAAGTTCTGCCCAAAAAAAGATTAGAAGCATGAAATAAATAGAATATTTGTTTTTTTGCGGTGAAAAATAGAAATTTATTTCATCTCGTGAACATCATCGGTAATATTTTCACTTGTGGCTGCACCACTTGTGGAAATATCACCAATGATGTTCACTCAATGAAATAAATTTCTACCTTTCACCACATAAATCAAATATCCTCTATTTCTTTATCATATGAGTCATACTCTTTGAAAAGAGAGCTTAATGCACCTGCAAAACGTATCGGCGACCTATATCTGCCTCTTTGTAAATTTTATACATGTCTAAGGACTATTTTCCTACCAGATTAAGTCACTTGTTTTACTAAATGGATTCCATTGGTCCCTAATCAGAGCTCCAGATAAGGGAGAGTGATGGTAATCTAAATCCATTATTTCTCTTTCAAACCCTATGTTGTAGGTACTCATTAGAATCATCTTGTTGTTACGATTCTAATGAGTACTCATAACATAGGGTTTGGTGGAGAATAATTAATATTTTTAATTTTAAAATCAGAATCACTACCTCTATTTGGAGCTCTGCCTAATTATATGATGTCTTGCTTGGTATAACGCAAAATGGAGATGCATTAAATACACTCTTGCCAGAGGGCCGCTCATATTCTTTTGATGACAACCTGGTGCCAGAGGGAGGTGATGTTTTGTCCAACCAAACTACAGAAACAACTGACTTACAGCACACCTTATGACTATATGTACACACAGGTGAAATTGAATTGAGTCATGCTATGTGAAAAGGGGGCTTAATGAATCTCCGAAAAATATCAGCCCAGGTCAGCCTTCGCATTCCGCGCAGGCTAACCTAGGGCGAAACTTTTCGCGATTGGTCAATTTTCTGTATGTCCAAGGTCCTGTCTACCTAGTGATTAAGTTGTTTGTTAAAAAATGTGGCTATTATGGATCCATAATAGTTTAATAGCTAGCTTGGTATCATGCATCACGGAGATGCATTAAGCCCCCTTTAGCCAGAGCACGGTTCAATTATATTAACCCTCTACCACAGGATAAAACTTTAAACTCAACCAAGTCAAATACTTTTCCTGAGAACAAAGCCTCTACCAAATGACAAAATTTTGTATTTGTACAAAATGAAGGCATTTGTGGATGACAATGTAAATGTGGCTCAAATGATGGAAATTGTCTTTGGAAAGAGTAGAAAACATGGTGAGAAAAGGAGAAAAGGCTGGTAACCAGCATTTTCTCCTTTTCCCATAATGTTTTCAAAAAGCTTCTTCCTCAGGGTTATTAAAACTTGAGACTGTGTAATGAAAAATTAAATAATTAAATTTGCCTTTGAGGAGGGTACAAACTATAGCAGGTGTAGAAGGAAAATGCTGGTTACCACCATTTTCTCCTAGTCTTACAAAGTTTTCATAGGCATTTTTCCTCAGAATCATCATTGAAACAGGAATGTCTTGATTGAGTGGTTTGAATTATTCACAAATATAATCTCACTGCGGATCGCCAAGCCCCGTAGCTCCATCCGTAGCGTACAGGACTTGAGAACAGGTCACTAGTTTGATCCCCGGCTCGGCCATTTCTTTCCTAGGGTTGATGATAGTCATTGCGACAGGATTAGTTCCTCTCTCACCACTGACCATTGTTTTGACGATGGTTATGTGGGAAAGCATCCAGTGGCTTGGACAGAATATTGTACAGAGTGCTAGTAAAAAGAAACTCCAGGAAAGCATGGATAGGTGCACTGGCCACCGCAATATAATTGAAATAATGTTGAAAATGACGTTACACACCATACAATCAATCAACCATACAATCATTGCTGATGTTTTTTTCAAACTGATATTAGTAAAAAGAAACTCCAGGAAAGCATGGATAGGTGCACTGGCCACCGCAATATAATTGAAATAATGTTGAAAATGACGTTACACACCATACAATCAATCAACCATACAATCATTGCTGATGTTTTTTTCAAACTGATATTAGGGTTTTCTGTTACATTCAGTAACTCTTTCAGTGCCATATAATCATGATCTCTTTTGATAGCTGAAATCCACTGATACTGAGAAATATTTTTATTATATACCTGTAATTTTTCTGGCTAAAAAATACATGCAATAAAATAACACACACATAAAAAAAAAACATATCTACACCATGTGAAATACAGTTCCAAACAGTTCCAAACATGGTATGATGACGTATGTCGCACATGGAATACATACATATTGATTTGCGATTTAATTGGTCAAACTGTCATGCAATAATATTCATCAGCCATTCATAATAACAAAGTTTCTAGCCAATTCACCATAAAATGTTTCATTTTAATTGCCGTTTTCAAATAAAATGTCAAAAAATGCAAAAATTTGTCATAGGAAGTTGTAGGTATAAAATAAAAGGAATACCATGTTATGGTAACTTTTCTGGTGCTTGAATTTACTTCTCGCTGCGAAAGAAAATTTTGACATCTCCCTTGACCTTCCGTCTTGTGGGATATAAAATTTTCTCACGCTGCTGGAATCAAATAAAAGCACCTGGAAAACTACTACAATATAATATTTCATATTTATTATCTGGGCTTGGCTAAACACCAGGATAGTATAGATCCAAGAACATACATCAGGTCTGATCCATGCGATCCCCAAAAGCCTTGTTTTCGCCAAAGGTGCTGAATGGGTGAAATTCATCTGATATTCATCTATTACCATGCAATTGTGACTCTTTATGCCCCTGAAGCTGACAGATTTGGAAAAATTTGTTGGGAAAGGAGTAAATGCTTGTAACAAGCAGTTGCACCCTTTCCAATTTTTTTTATCCATAGACCAAATCCAGTTTATATTGTCCTTTTCTTCAAATGTTTGACAATCATGTGTAACTTGTAATACTATTTGGAATGTCAAAAAACAAACAGTATAGTCATGGGTTAACCCTTCACCAAACAAGCCTGTTTTCATCGCCCAGAGAATGGTGGCTTTGGAAAACATTGTGGGAAAAGTAGATGTTTTGAAATAAATCTGTCTCTAGTTGTGATTTACATGGACTGGTTAACCCTTAATCTAACAATCCTGTATTCTGACGAAGCTGAAAAAGAAGGCAACTGAAAGCATATGTGGGAAAAGGAAAAAATCCTTCTTACAAGCATTTTTTTCATTTTCCCCCAGTGTTTTCAAAAGCCTTCTACCGCTGGGTTGTTAAAACATGAGACTGTCTGCCTAAGGGTTTAAGTCCTGATACTTACTCATTTTTGAGATTTAATTCATGATCCGAAAGTAAACTTTTGTTTACTTCTAACTTGTCGATGTAATCTGTATAATGTTTCTCAAGATCTGTCATTACTTGGGAAATAACTGGATACCTTTGAAGATAAACAGCGCTATGGAGTTGCCATTTTCTTTGATTTTCAACATTGGTGCTTAAGAAACGCAAGAAGTTTTTCTGTAATTTCCCTGAAATAAATAGAGATTACCCCTTTACCAAATGTCAAAATTTTGGTCTGGACCAAATTGAAAGGATATGCAGGCGACAAATTAAACATTGCTTAAATAATTATTTCTGTCTTGGATAGGGCAGAAAACACTGTGGGAAAAGGAGAAAATGCTGGTAACCAGCATTTTCTCCTCTACCCACAATGTTTTCAAAGGCCTTCTCTTTCAGGGTCATTAAAGTTGGGATTGTGTGGTAAAGGGTTAAATACAAAACAGCACAGTAACTTTTTTCATCTTAGGGTCATATATGCAGTGAATTTATGCTGATGATTCTACAGGATTGATATGACCAGCCCTTTAGTTATTACAGCTTAGGGTCTAAGGTGCATTTAATAATTATCTGTTTATGTCACAATGACTAGTTTTAACCACCCTGGAAAAGCCCTCTTGAAAACAATGTAAGAAAAGAAGAAAATGCTGGTAAACAGCATTTTCTCCTTTTCCTACAATTTTTTCTGTCTTTTCAAGGCCAAATTCCATAATCTGAAGTATACTTAATTTGTCAACTGCAACTACTTTTAATTTGGAGTAATCTAAAATTTTGTCGTCTGGTAAAGAGTTTAATCTTTACCAGACAACAAAATTCTACACTTGTCTAAGTTGAAAGCAATTGCAGGAGACAAATTTAAATGTTATCCAAGACATAAAATTTGTCTTTCAAAGAATAAAAAAAACATACTGGAAAAAGGAGAAAATGGTTACCAGCATTTTCTCCTTGTCCCAGTATATTTTCGAAAGCCTTACTGCTCAGAGTCATAAACTCAGGATTGTTTGGTAAAAAGGTTAAAACCATGTTATGTACCTTCAGTGCTAAATAAAATAGATAAATAAAGAAAATAAACAAGACTTTCACTTCTGTCAGAAATCTTGTTCCCAAAGAGTTGAGCTTTCCTTAACTCTTTCACTACTGAATAAACAATTTGCCTTTTTTCAAAGGCTAAAAATGCATTTCCTCTGCAAGATCAAGAAATATTTCAGTCATGATCTAGAATATAGCAGTGGTGTGTAGATCAGAGATCAGATTGCACATTCTGTGCAATCTGATCTTAATCTGCATTTTCCACAAAAGCTTCTGGTGTCATCTACAGTATGAAAAGAGTAAATAGTTTTTATCAACTGATCAATAAATTAGTAGATTCATACTCTGTAATAATGAATGACTGAATGGTGTTTCACACTACTTTCAACCATATTTTGGTCATATATTGGCAACAGCTCCTTGATTAACCCAGTACTATGCTATGTGGCTATGAAGTAAGTCGCCCTAGAGTATTCCCACAGAAAGAAGTGCCTTGGATGTGGATCCAACCTTTTACCACACAGTCCTAACTTTATTGACCTTGACATAATGGGAAAAGGAGAAAATGGTGGTAAGCACCACTTTTCTCCTTTTCCCTCAATATTTTCTGTGCTATCAAGACCAAATCTAGTCATTGAGCAACCTCAAATTTGTCGTCTGATAGTCCTTGAATTTGGACAAGTTTGACATTTTGTACTTTGGTAAAGGGTTAAAAAAAAAAAGTCTCTAGATTCACTGTTTCTTGGACTGTTGTTTTACCATACTCATGGACATGTTTCCTCTGCTTTGTAGCATTTAACCCTGTATGAGTATTCAACGGCTAGGGAAATCCATGGTTAAGTGACAAGATTGCCAGATTCATTAGGCTCAAAGATGAAATGTGACTGTATGGCAGCAGTTACATTTTGTAAACAAGATGATTAAATGTAGGAATATCCGTCTAGGGTCTCCACTACTTATCAGTTGCTGATATCGCCTCAAGTATCCGATTATTGCATCTGTCCGAATATGTGCTAGGAAAAAGGCTAACATGTTCAAGCGCTTACAATACAATGAAATAACAGAACTCTTTCTTCAACACATTTAGAAAGTTATATGTTTAAAATAATTATATCAAACTGATACCAGAACTGAAGCAATTTCTTTCTTTGCAGCAAAACATAGGTATCTTACCGAGCGTTTGTCTCAAGGGCGCCGCCATTTTGAATATGTGTAAAATGCGGATCTAGCATCCCGGATCTATGAAGTCTAGACAAAATTTTACAGCAAACAGTCTTTAATCCTTATCCTGCTAAATAACTAAAATGATTTTTTTTTCCGATAGTAAAAATGAAAAATACTGCTATTTCAAAGTTATGTTTTGGGGTATAGAATCTCTCTAGCGGACAGTGTAGATCCAAGATCTGACTGCACGTTCTGTGCAGTCTGATCCTGATCTACAGTCCGTAAACGGTCAGTGAGTCGCGCTTTGCAGCATTAGGGTTAACGTCCGTTGCCAGACAGGTAAAGTAAGTACCTTTCACTTTACTGAAAGACATTCAATATTGTGATATAGAAACACTTGAACATTATGCCAGTTGATATACTCATGCTTGTTGCAGTAAGTTGATCTGTGATTTTCTGAAATTAAGTCGAGGGAAAAAGTAGTACCGGATTCGAACCTCTTAGCTACCCTGGGTACTAGACGGCAACGCCAAGGGCATAGCGCCCACAAAGCACAATCATGTGACGGAAGTGTACGTAATGTACGTTAAAAAGGGGAACATGAGGCCTTTCAGTGTCACTTTAGAAAATAATGCCAGTCAGTAGTTTTAACTTGTCAGCTGCAAATACTTTCTCGTGAGTATGTACATGTCCACAACTTTTTTCCCCGCATCATCTACTTTCTACGGTGGCACAAAAGTGACATGGAAGATATATTTTATACTACGTGCGCACGCAGTAGCTAATACGTGCGCACGTATTAGTTATTACGTGTGCACGCAGTAGCTAATACGTGCGCACATAATAAGTAATACGTGCGCACGTATTAGCTACTGCGTGCGCACGTAGTATAAAATATATCTTCCATGTCACTTTTGTGCCACCGTAACTTTCAGAAAAAAAAAAATGCACAAATGTTAACCACATTAGGTAGTTGTGTTATGTGCAGGAGTCATGTAGACCTATAAGTTATTGGTCAAGGTCATGGCAAGGTAAAATATGATTAAAAAGTTTTTTTTTTTTTGGGGGGGGGGGGGGGGGGGCGGGGTTTAAGGTTTTCGTTTTCCGCCCGTTCCTTTTTAATTATGAATGAATTTCAATATAACTGTGCAGAATAGCCGACCACATAAAGCTGATGTGTTGCGCGCGAGAACCATGTATGTAGGTCAAAGGTCAAAGTCACGGCAAGGTCAAATGTCTGCTTTTGTGTCCCGGCCATTACTCTTTTCCCTATGCTTTAATATCAAAATTACTTTGCACAAATGATACTAATCTCATAAAGACGATGTGTCATGCTCAAGTTATGTCCATAGGTTAAAGCTTAAGGTCACAGCAAAGTCAAATATGTATGGTAACATTAGTATGTACGTGTTTGTGTCTCGATTGTTACTTTTTTTTTAATTATGAATGAATTTCAGTATAACCACATCTTGTGTCGTGCTCAAGAATCTTGTCCTTATCAAATCTCAAGATTAATGCAAGGTCAGAAGTGTTTGTAAATGTTGTGTAAATAGTCAACGTTCATGTTCAAAGCTCACAGGATAAGCTTCGTGACTATTTTCGGGGGCATCAGTCACTACTCATTGACACGTCTTGTTTTTATTGTGTCACCGATCACAAAAATAGAATCGGAGCATGCAATCAGATTGAAGGTAGATTATGACCGTGAACGCTACCATAATTCAGTACATTCATTCCTCCGAATGCATTCTGAAGTTAGCCAACTCTCCCTGTCCCATGCCCGGGAGCACAAATTTAGTTTTATCTCAATCCCAATTTTGGGAAGTAGGTCTAGAAAAAAAAACAACAACAAAAAGTCCGTCCGACCGCTATGGGACTTGAGTCCTGGACCTCAAGCTGATCTGGAGAGTATATTCTGTTACTGGGGCGTTGTCTGCGCATGTCATATTCTTCGAAGATTCGATGTGTATTTGTAGAATGCCATCTAGCGGGAGATAATGGTTACTGAGGTACTACTTTTTAAAGAACGCTTTACGTCACCGCAACCGGAATTCAAGACACAGTTGATCTTTATACCGCAAAGAAATTTCTCGCAATCTGATTGTGTAATATACTCCGATTATATTGCTGTCCACTAGCGGCTCCCACATGACAGTTTCCCTGTCGAGAGTTCCGTGGTCTTCGTTGTCTGCGCATGTCATATTCTTCGAAGATTCGACCTGTCTGCTATGACGCATCAGTGATCACTATCCCATGTACATAGGAAAAGTGGGGCTTATATACCGAAGCTATTATACCCAAGCCTGTAGGGGCTGTTTTGATAAATGGCCGGTGCATATAGGTTACATGCTAGGTGATCAAAGCTGAATGAATCGTACCAGGTAGCCTTTTATTGAGTAAGCGTTTATTTCATTTTGAAATTCAAGGTAACGGCTTTCGTTTTGAAAAGTAGTCCGATTCTGTACCCAGAATGCCCAAATCAGATAGATGTGTATTTGTAGAATGCCATCTAGCGGAAGATAATGCCGTGGTCTTGACTTAAATATACACTTCAACGCAAAATCTGAGATGCCGGCGTCGAATCAACGCGAGTCGCCAATCAGAATCGTCGTAACTTCATGCATTCGGCAAACCTCGGGTCACCCGTTGATCATGTCCTTCGGCTGTATATCGTAACTTGATATGCACCTACAACTCGTCACAACTCGGCCGATTCCGTACCTACATCTGACCTCGTCCGTAAAAAGCGGGGTTCCATTTGGAAATACTGATAATTGATCTTTAAAAACATGGCGGTGCCCTGTATATCGATTAGCAACGACAACAACAGCCACTGTGATAACCTATCGCTGAAAAATGCCAACGTAATTGATGGACAGAGTTAGAGAATGATGTACACACTGTTAGTCATCGGAAATGTCTCGAGAAAGATTCTCATAGAAAATTGTGACTAGCGTTTGCTTTCTAAGTGGAGTGTTACGATTTTAATCTTGAACGGTGAAGGGTGAAGCGGTGTACTTCTGGCGAAGAAATGTACCGTTTAGGCCTGCATATCAAGCTACGTGATACAGCCGAGGGACTTAATCACGGATCATCGGAGGTTTGCCGAATGATGCATCTACACGGTACATTCCTTCGCCGGAAGTACTTTGTTTTACCGTTCTTAAAATTGTAAGGCTCCCCATAAAAAAGGAAACATGAGTCACGATTTTCTATCGAAATTTTTCTAACTATATTTCCGTTGACAAACAGTTTGTGCCTTCAATTTTTAACGTTTGAAGTTTCAACCGACAGATTAATAGATGTAAATAACTTCACTGTGTTTGTTTATGTCCTTGCTTATCGATTTACATTCGCGCCGGCATGGTAAAGATCATGTAATTGGCAGTCCAAAATGAAAACCTTTATACCAGGGATTATATATACACAATATCCTTGTTTATACGGACGATGTCAGGTGTAGTTACGGAATCGGCGGAGTTGTGACGAGTGCGACTTCATGCACTAAACTGCATGTTTTCAGTCACATTACTTTTTAGTGACGTCAATTTTCAGTGTTGGGGCACCCAAAAGGAAAATTCGATTTTGTGCTTGCGTACTCAATTCGTGATCATTTCGACCATAATAGAGGGAGAGTTCACTGAATACACGACAGACTGGTAAAACTTTGCAGTGAAATAAATTTGTTGTACAGTCAGGTGGCAGGGCACTTGGAAACTTGTTCACGGCTGAATGAAATGAGCGGCGCTCTGGCAAAAGGGGGTTTAATGCGTCTCCTTGATCCAATATTTAAAGTAGTCATTACATGAAATCTTATGAATCCAACCTGAAAATCCAGTTTGTCTTACACGACTGATTCTTGAGGACCTAGGCACTTTTGAGTGTTGTACAGCGTTGAAAACTGCTGCCAAACCAACTTCGCCTAGCTGTAATTATTAAACCCTCCCCCACCCCCCCCTTTTTTTTTTGAATAGTGGAAAAACTCGTCATCGACTTATTACTTAGCAGAAGTTCGAAACGTAAGACTACTCACTCCTTTTTCCATTACGGCGTTCATAACATCATTTTTAATAGTGCCGAATCTGTTTTAAAGCTCTCTCAATTCATTATAATCAGTCGGAGGGATTAGAAAAGGTTTTAAAATATGAATAAATCTAGTTTATTTTCATTATGACAATGAAAAGTAACAGATTTTTTTTTTTTTTTTTTTTTTTTTTTCATGAAATACGTTTTTTCTTACAATTTTCAAGCAAAACTCTGTACAAGACGACAAAATTATAGACTTGTCTAAATAAAGGTACCTTACATATTGCGGATACATAGAGAAAGATTGAACGTTACTATATAACGTCGAATGCACCATGTTTTTGAAATCAGGACGACGTGATCACAACGTCACGCCTTAGAAGTGCCCCGGCCTTGAAGCCTTGTGCATTCCTGTAGAATGCGGCAACTGATCCCTTTCAAAAAATGATTAGGACTAAGATCTGATCTTTAAAGTTCTATCTAACTGAAAGTTTCATTTTTTTATGGAAAAGTAATGAGGAAAAAGTAGCAGTTGCTGGCAGGGATACTTTTCATTTCATTAAACCACAATCTTTGGAGTTTCAATACTCACATTTAATTACATCTTACGCCGCCTGTCGTTTTTTTTTTTTAGACACTGCTTCTATGTTCTGATATGCATGTAAGCTCGGCACCGACATGAACCAATGGCCGAGTTGTCAGTGCTTTCATTTTCCATGAAAATGTGAATTTTAATATAGCCTAACATTGATGTAATACTTATTTATCGCTCTTATAGAATCGTATTCCGTACCGTATGATGCATGTAGTTGGATACATACATGTAGCATACAATCTATTTGCCTATTTTTCCTAAGCTTCCAGTGCAAAAATTCGTGAGTGCATTGTCGGAAGTGACGACTTTGAGTGGCCGGTAGGGGGCAGTCTGAATCAAAATAACCTCTGACGTCATGAAATGGCTGTCGCGATAATCTAGGTTTTACAACTCTATATGTGACCATTATTTATGCTCTAGTTAAAACGACCGTGTTGTTTATTCTTGAAGTGCATTGAGTTAGTTAGAATTAACCATCATAGAACTTTGTAAAAATGACAATTTTACCGAAGAAAAAGGTAACAAAAGAGAAAAACGAACAGGAAACGGGGGACCATACATTAAACCTTCACCATCCTCGTCACCACCCTTCAACGTCTGAAAGTCGCCATGAAAAAGGTGCACGGACGCGGAATTCACCTACACGGTGGCTTCCATCCACATCACGGGAGGATAAATTGAATTCTCATGACTCAGGAGGTTCGTATGATCCTCACGACTCGTCATCTGGCCATAACAAAAGGAGGCATAGGTCCTCGCCTCACAGAAACCATACCAGAAAACACAGAGGTGGCTGCCATGTGTCGTCAGGCACTGGACATCAGCAAACTGTGAGTTATGAGGAAGAAGAGTCGGGACATAATAGTGGAGATGAATATGTACCACCACCACATCCAGAAAATATCGAAGATGTGCGTTTTATAGTTTTTATTCTCATTTTTTTTTATTCGTATCTTACCGAAGTGTTTGTAGAACTAAGCAGTCTATCATGCAATTAACTCTTAAAGCGCCTCATGTGACTATAGTTGCCTTTGCAGCCAGTGTAGATCAAGATCAAACTGCAAAAAATGTGCAGTCTGATTTTTTATCTTCCCTGTCTGCTTTCTTAAAACACCAAAGACCAAAGCAGCCATAAATTGCAATTTTTAGGGTCTTATTTGTAAATTTAGAAAGTTTGTTGGGTTTATTCACCACTCAAAGGTTTGAATTCAGCAAACAAGATTGAGAAAAAAAGATTAAAGACAAAAAGATTACATTCTTGTCAATGTGGAAAGCATTTGGAGTTGACAAATGTGGTTCATATGATTAAATTTGTTTTAAAGTAGAAAAAGAAAATGCTGTTCTCCATTTAACCCTATACCACACAAGCCCAACCCTAAGAAAGAAGCCTTGTTAAAACATTTAGAAAAAGAAAATGCTGGTAACCAGCATTTTCTCCTTTTCCCACAATGTTTTCTACCCTTCCCAGAACAAATTCCAATTTTTCAGTCACATTTATGTTTTTGTCTGCTACTGCTTTCAATTTGGACAAGTCTAAAATTTTTTTGTTTGGTAAAGAGTTAAACAAGGTTTTCAAAAGCCTCAAGGTTGTTAAAATTTGAGATGGATTGGTAAAGGGTTATAGCAACTGGTACTTCGTCCAAAGTTTTATTGCCTGGTTTCTTTGAATGATATTTATGGCTGAAAGAAAATTTAAATTTCATCTTTATTTGGACTTACATGATCAGAATGGTAGTTTTTTTTAACCCCCATATTTGTTAACATACCCCAAACTTTTCTTACCAAGAGGTTCAAAAACCTCCAGCTGGAAAAATCACAGCACACATTGTTTAGTTTAAACATATTTATTTTACATCGATTGAGAAACAAGTTCTTACAACTTAAAATAATCTCTCGTGATTCTGTTTCCTGGGAACTACAACAGTACTTGCGCCGAATGTGTGGGCCAATGAAAGATCCCAAAGTTGACACCCGCTTCCTGGTATCGAACTTGGGACCTTTCGGTCAAGAGGCCGACGCTCTACCTCACTTGTTGTTTCACACACTGCTTCCTACTCTTAACTCTTACATTACTGAATACATAAATTGCCTTTTCTCAGTGGCTACAAATACAGTTTTGCTGTAAGATCAAGACAGAGTTCAGTAATAATCCAGAATGAAGTAGTGGACAGTGTAGATCAGAGATCAGACTGCACATTCTGTGCAGTCTGATCTTGATCTACACTGTCCACAAAAGCTTCTGGTATCGTCTATGGTATGGAAAGAGTTAACAGGTTTATTTATTAACAGAGATATATTTTATACTTCAGCTTGAGAAATGGTTTGAAACCAGTTTGAAAGATCAGAAAGGATTCTGTATCAAAAGGATGGGTGAAGATGGAGCTTGTCTGTTTAGAGCTGTTGGTACGAACATTTCTTAGCTCTGACACTTTGAGCATGAAGTTCTCACAGGAAGCTTTAACTGTTTACGCACAATGCCGACTTTAATGACCCTGGGAAAGAAGCTTTTTGAAAACATTTTGGGAAAAGGAGAAAATGCTGGTAACCATTTTCTCCTCTTCCCACAATGTTTTTTACCCTATCAAACAAAAATTGCACCATTTGAGCCACATTGAAATTGTCGTCTGCAAATGCTTTCAATTTGGACTGGTTAAAACTTTGTAATGTGGTAAAGAGTTAATGCTGTACCAGTTGGCAAAATATTAAACTTGTCTAATTTGAAAGCATTTGCAGATGACAAATTGAAAGTGTTTCAAATGATTGAAATTGTCTTGGTAAGGGTAGAAAACATTGTGTGAAAAGGAGAAATGTTGGTTACTGACATTTTCTCCTTTTCCCACATTGTTTACAAAAAGGTTTTTTCCTCAGGGTCTTTAAACAATGGGATTGTTTAGTAAAGGGTTAAACCCATATGAGTTGGCAGAATATTACACTTGTCAAAATTGAAAGTATTTGCAGATGACAAAGTGGATGTGGTATAAATGATGAAATTTATCTTTGAAAGGGTAGGAAACATTGTGGGTAAAGGAGAAAATGCTGTTTTTTTGGGACTGAATTCTAGCTGAAGCATAAAAATGACCTTTACCCAGAGGTCAAAGGTACAATGAAAAAAAAAAGAAAAAAAAACTTTCAAATTTTAGCCTTTAAGGTTTTGTATAAGATAAGGGATCTTTCAATCTAGGTCAAAAATGTCAGTTTGGTTTTTGGCTCACAAAAGGTTAAAATGTCTGCTCAGATTGAAATTTAGTGCAAGGAAGGTATTTTTTATGGCTTCCCCCTGAAGATTTGTGTATCAGTATCTGATGAATATTTAGTCCATGCCATGCTCTATGCTGATGCTATGTTAAAAGTATTGCAACAGTTACTTAAGTTAAAATGAGTTGGTCATTGTTCAGTCAAAGCAAGCAAGAAGTTTAGAGTATTTTGTAACTTTTATATATTTCAGCTGATCAAGTGTTTGGTGATCAAGAGATGCACAGTACAGTCCGCAAACAGTGTATAGAATACTTGGTAAATGTACTTTTTAATGCTTCAACCTTACTCGTTGAAATGCAGTAATTTGTTTTCAAATTATACAATGATTTCAAAAGAACAGGTACTTCTTGATATATGAAATTGTCATATGACAAATATAATCAGGTAGGTCCAAGATCAAGATGACACTTGAAGGTCATAGCATGAGTTTGTCATGGTTATATCTCATTAAAAATTGTAGGATTGTAGTGCTAATAATTGCTAAAACTCTTTTAGCACCAAATATAGAAACTTGGTCCCTTTTGATGGCTGAAAATACAGTTCGCTGAATCTGAGAAAGACTTAAGACTTTTTATCTTACAGGCTAGATGATATATAAATTCAAGATCATTTTGCTGCTATCTGCAAAAGTCCCCATTTTTCTTCACGGGAGCTGGAATTCTTTGTTGATTGCAGATTGTAGAAAATAAAGAATATATGGAAAAAATACCTAAGGCCTAACAAAAAAATATCTGTGTTTAGGGTTTCGGTCCAAGATGCTGCAGGTAGGGTAGGTAATTTTTTTTCCAGAGACTTTTTACATGGACCATGTACTGAAATCACACCGGACAGATTTTTATGTGCCCGTCGAAAACGGGACGTATTATGGGATCACCCATGGCATACAGGCAGGCATCTGGGAGGGTAGGCGGCGTCCAGTTCTTTGTCCGGAGCATAACTTTGTCATCTCCAGTCAGATTGACTTGAAACTTGGCATTTGTGTTTGTTGCAATAATACGGAGTGCAGTGCGAAAGAACCATAACTCTATCTCTTGCTGTCTTTGAGTTATTTCCCTTCGATCGTCATTTTCACAGCATTTTCTGCTTGTCTGGAATATAACTTTGTCATCTCTAGTCTGAACATCTTCAAATTTGGTATGCATGATTGTTGAAAAATTACGGAGTGCACTGCACAAGAACCATAACTCTTCCTAGCACGAATTTTGAGTTATTCCCCCTTTGATCTTCATTTTTATAGCATTTCTTGATTGTCCAGAGCAAAACTTTGTCATGTTAAGTAGGAATGACTTGAAATATGGTATGCTTACTTGTTGCCATATTTGGAAGTGCATTGCACAAGAATTGTAACTCTCCCTTGTGCTGTCTTTGAGTTATTCCCCCTTTGATCTTCATTTTTATAGCATTTCTTGCTTGTCCGGAGCAAAACTTTGTCATCTTAAGTAGGAATGACTTGAAATATGGTATGCTTATTTGTTGCAATATTTGGAAGTGCAGTGCGCAAGAATTGTAACTCTACCTCGTGCTGTCTTTGAGTTATTTCCCTTTGATCGTCATTTTTACAGCATTTAGTGCTTGTCCGGAATATAACTTTGTCATCTCAAGTCAGAACGACTTCAAACTTGGTATGCATGTTTGTTGCAATATTATGGAGTACAGTGCACAAGAACAATAACTCTATCTAGCGCGGATTTTGAGTAATTCCACTTTGATCTTCATTTTTACAGTATTTCGTGCTTGTCCGGAACAGAACTTTGTCACCTCAAGTCAAATTGACTTGAGACTTGGTAAACATGTTTGTTGCATTACCTGCCCTTTAAGATTATTATACCCCCTCGACAACTGGCGGTGGGAGGGGCATATCTTGCGACAATATGCCCCTCTTGTTTTTTTATTTTTTCAACCGTAGCATAAAATGTTTAGGGTCAGCAGCATTTTCTAGGTAGGGTTGGGAAACCCTTAAAAAAGATATTTTTTGATAGGCCTGAAAATCATTTATAACTTTCTGCATGTTTTATACTTTCATTTTATAGGCAAAGAATGCTGACTATTACTCCCACTATGTGACAGAGGATTTTACTACATATCTTAACCGTAAACGAATGGACCATTGTCATGGCAACCATCTAGAAATTCAAGCCATGTGTGAAATATATAATAGACCTATTGAAGTGTATCAGTATAGCATAGGTGTGTATGAACTAACATATTTCTTTTCTAATCTCAAGTTTGTTCTTAGTTCAACATGATTGTGTACTGTATAGCTGAACATGTTTAGTAGGTACACAGTTTATCAGCATATTAAAGATGTATCAGGCAACTTGCCACATCACTGACAGATTAAGCTGTAGTCAACAGTTATTTTTAGAACATTGCAATGCTTTCTTAAAATGAATTATTCATGGACAAGAAGTAAACAAAATTGTTTGATGTCATTAATAGTGACCTCACATAGTGTACTTGTTCTGCTTTTGTCTTGTGACTAGGACTATGTATGATGTAAAAATGTTAACAAAGGAGAGAGAAATTCTTTTAAAGATACATCTTCACTCGTTTTCATCCAGTTTTTAAAGATACATCTTTACAGCCAGAGAGAAAACAAATGCTGTTAAAACTTTACAGTGTGTAGAATCTAATTAGGCATGTAAACGTAGATAAAAAATCGATATAAGAAAATCAGAAGAAAATGCCAGTATCCAGCACTTTCTTCCTTTCCCACAATGTTTTCTACCCTTTAAAAGATATGTACCATCATTTAGCCCTTTACCACACAATCATGACTTTTGACGACCCAATGAAAGAAGCCTTTTGAAAACATTTGGAAAAAGGAGAAAATGCTGGTAACCAGCATTTTCTCCTTTTTCCACAATGTTTTCTATCATATCAAAGACAAATCTCACCATTTTTGAGTAATTTATGTATTTAATTTGTCGTCAGCAAATTTTTTCAATTTGGATTAATCTAAAATTTTGTTGTTTGGTAAAGAGTTAAGCCACACTGCATTTGTCATCTGTAAATGCTATCAACTTGGACAAGTCTAGATTTTTGTTATCTGGTAAAGAGTCCGTTGACACTTGATCCAAAAAAGAAACTATTTTAAATATTTTTTGTTTTTATATCACAGAACCTATCAATACATTTCATGGGACTTATAAGACAGATGATGAACCAATACGGATAAGCTATCACAGAAATGTGCACTATAACGCTGTTATCAATCCATATAAAGCTACTGTTGGAGTTGGCCTTGGTCTTCCACTAGCAAATTTTCAGCCCCCAGTAAGTTTTGTAATTATCTATAGGTTGTATCTATCTTTCTTTCTGTTCTTTTCTTCCCTTTTCCTTTTCTTGTGTTTTTTTTTCCTTTTAAAGTTAACCCTTTTCCAAACAAACCCATGTTATGACTACCTTGAGTTACAATTCTTTTGATAACATTCTCGAAAAGGGAGAAATTGCCAGTAACCATTATTTTCTCCTTTTCCCTCAGTCTTTTCTAACCTTTCAAACTTGAGCAAATTATGAAAGTTGCATTAAATTTGGTAAAGAGTAAAAGCCTCAGGGCTAGCAGTGTAGTTAACAGACAGTGCAGATCTAAAAACAAACTTGATGTCTGTTTAACGTAACTTTTAAAGTAAAAGTATTTGCATACGACAATTGAAATGTGGCTTAAATGGTGATTTCTGTCTTTGATAGGAGAAAATACATTGTGGGAACAGGAGAAAATGCTGGCTACCAGCATGTTCTCCTTTTACCACAATTTTTCAAAGGTCTTATATTTCAGGGTCATTAAAACTCTGGGTTATGTTGTAATGAGTTACAGGCATGGGATCTTGACTGGACTTGAAGATGATACAGGTCAAGTTTCAATTGTTGTTTGTCATACTCTGCAGGGATATTAGATAAATTCAGTTTCATTTTAGTTTAGTTTTGATGAGTGTTAAAGATTGCTTATTATAGACTTTTGAAATATTTTCAGTTACCGGAGAAAAAACTTGTGAGGGATGCCACTAGACAATCAGAGAATGTTGTTATTGAACAAGTAAGTGTTTTTTTTTTTACCACAAAGTCATGCATCACAATGTTCTGCCTTTGCTGAATTATTTGAGTAATGCTCTGTGAAAAGGGGGGCTTAATGCATCTGCAAAAATTACCGACCTATGTTAGCCTGCAGAGTCTGGGCAGGCTTACATGGGTCAAAATATTTTGCTATTTGTAAATTTTCTGCATGTCATAGGACCCGTGTACCTCAAGATTCATTTGGTTTTAAGACAAACTGGATTTTATGGGTCCATAATCATACAATAACTTGCTAAGTATCATGTATCATAGAGGTGCTTTAAAACCCCTTTTGCCAGGGTATGGCTCATTTTAATTTAATGTGAAGTTTAAAGAAGTGCCCCGCAATGTGGGATACATAGAGCTCAACAGTGTGTATTGGATCCTCATTATATCTTGCTGTATTCACAAGTTACATAGCAGAGCCCAGTTGCTTACTAAGTAACATACAGGGCTTAAAACCAAAGGAATCTCCAGCTGGGCCAATTTCTTTCCAAGGATTGATGATAGTCATTGCAACAGGATTAATTCCTCTGTCACCAATGATCATTATTTCATTGACGGTCATGTAGGAAAGCAGCCAGTGGCTTGATTCGAATATTGTGTGACAGTGGTAAAAGAATTCATGAATAAGTGGACTGGCTACCATGTTATAACTAGAGTGATATTGAAAATGACAAATAATACCATACATAAACTTTAATTTTCTAGCTGCCAGAATATTTGTAAAACATTCAAGCATACATAATTTCCTAGCTTTACAGAAGGTACTGACAAGATGTGGATATTTTCTAGGCAATGTTTGAAGACAAGATACGGGAGACAGATTGGGAAGTGACACAAGAAACAATTGAGGAGCAAGTGGCTAGGGAATCATATTTACAGTGGCTTAAAGATAATGAAAGGAGAGTCCGATCTAATGAGCATGTAAGTTCAGGATTCTGTTATATTCATTAAAAAATTGATACATGTCCTCCCACTTGGTGGTCTGACTTGTAAATTTTTGATTGGCTTGAAATATAGCATAATAACCTCTCATGCACAAATATACCAGGTGTTTCATAATCATGTCTTTATTCTATGTGTTAGCATTTTGTACACTTAAAAAATTTAAGACTTAGCCAATTTATCCCATGATTCATGATCCTCGAGAAGAAGCTTTTTTGAAAACTTTGTGGGAAAAAAAGAAAATGCTGGCAACCAGCATTTCTGTCTTTACAACGATGTTTTTGACCCTGTCAAAGAAATTTTGTACCTTTGTATCAGTTTTGAATTGTCGCCAAGTCCTTACAAATTTGAAGAGTCTAAAAATTTGTCATTTGGGATAGTTCTAAACTAAAGTAAAAACTGTAAGTTTTTACAGACATAATCAACACCAGCAATTATTCTTAATTTCATGTGTGTAGTTCAACTCATATGTGAGAGGACAAAGTTTTAGACATGTCCATTGTGAAAGCAGTTGTAGATAGAAGATTAACGCCTTGTCATGCAATCTTGACTTTTAAATACCCCAAGGAAATAGGATTTTGTAATTATTCTGTGAAAATGCTGATAATCAGTATTTTTCCTTTTCTCATAGTTTTTCTACCCTTCCAAAGATGGAAATAATAATTTTGGCCACATTTAATCTTTTGTATACAAATGCTTTCAATTTGGACAAGTCTAAAATTCTGTTGCCTGGTAAACAATTTTGTGACAGAAACAATAGGATTTCTTTGTGAAAGTATATGAAAACATTGTGGGATAATGAAAAAAAATATTTTTCTGATGGCAGGCTACAACAGCAAGTGCAACATGTAGTTCTTCCAGTGAGTATACAGCCCGGTTTGAGAATGCAGGCTCCCCTGAGGGTAGGGTTGGGCGATCTCCAAGACATAAGAGTAGTGCTCCAACCTCAGCACAGAACAGTCCACAGCGGGTGGAGCATTCTGATCATCTTCCTACAACACATATCAGTGATAATGGTGAGGGACTGCAGAGCTCCAGATCAGAGGGAATGATGGCATTCTAAATCCATCATTTCTCTTTCAAACCCTATGTTGTGGGTACTCATTAGAATCATCTTGATGAGACAATTCTAATGAGTACCCATAACATAGGGTTTAGTGGAGAATAATCAGTATTTTCAATTCTGAAATCAAAATCACTCCCTTCTGGTACCATTCTGTTAACCTTTTCTTGTTTATTTTTGCAATAAGGTTCACATCTGATTCTTTTTGTTACTCGCCTATCCTTGCAAAGTTTCCAACCCTGCCTTCTACAGGGTTTTCAAAACTTGGGATGGTGTGGTAAGGTTTAATACAGGAAAAGTCAGCTGTGGAATTTTTCAAATATAAATTCAAGTATTGTCACATGAATATTTATTAAATTTGCAGGCATTACCCAGAGAGTGGTTTCAAGAATTTCAATGATCTTTTTGTCTGGACTTTATACGGCTCAGTCAATTTCTCAGGATTTCGGAGCATTGATGATGCTTATTGTGATTAGATTCATTTCTCTTCCACACCAGATGATAAATTTTAACAATGTGTATGTTGGAAGCAGCCAATGGCTTGGGAAGAATACTATGCGAAAAAAGTATTGACAGAAACTCTAGAAAAACATGGATATGTGCACTGGCTGCTGCAGTTGAACTGGAATAAATTTGAAAAAGGTGTCTAACACCCTACAAACAAACTAAAGTCTATTTGCCCAGAGCGTTGAGATATTGTATGTATCATTCTATTGTGTTTCTATATCAGAGTTATTCAAACTATATCTCTGGTGTCAGAGATGGTCCAGCCATTACCTTAAGTGCTGGTATTTTGTATTTAACACATGTTGGCAGTTTTTAACCAGAATGGTTCCAACTGTTTGCCAAGGTGGAGAAAATGCACACACCTTTGGGGTCATGTAATGATTTCTATTTCTTTTTCCAAGCTATTGCTTGTGTCAGAAATGGCATTATTTGATCTTTTCCTACTTAACTTTAACTTTTAGGCTGCTAAGTGCAACTCACTGACCTTTTGCAGACAGTGTAGTTTAAGATCATACTGCACAGAATGTAAAACACTATTTAATCGATCGATCAATCAATCATAGAAATGACATTTTCATGATCGTAAAATTATCACCATCCTAAACCCTTTTCCAAACAATCGATTGTTAAATGACCATGGAAAGTAAGGCTTTTTAACCCTTTGGCTGCTAAGAGCAACTCAGGGCACTTTTGTGGACAGGGTAGATCAAAAATGAGACTGCACAAAATTTGCAGTCTGATTTTTTATCTACAGTGTCCAATACGGTACATTGTATTTTTTTTCTGGTAAAATCAACTTTCAAACCGCAATATTTGAGTTTTTACAATACGTGGATCCGTGGTGATAAGATAAACCGACTTCCTTGGTTACTGTTGCCAAGGGCTCCCAAACAACCACAGTAAATACATATACAGTATAGCAGATAGGCTACTAAAATCGCGCTGTCATGACTGTTTCTCTCAATAAAATTCCGGAAAAAAAACATTTCTAGATCTAACATGATTATGTTTCTGCTGATAATGAATTCTCGGTAAAAAGTTTAAAGAATCTTGAACTAATTTACACAAGGATATGTACAAAAAGGGCGAATTACAAGGGCTACGGACAATGTAATAACGTTAGATCTAGTAGTTTTAGCAAAGTTTTGTACCTCAATAAGAAAGAATTAAACACCTCAACAAACCTCCATTTTGCCACAGATAATAGAATTAAAGATACTTATTGTTTTCACAATGCTAGTGAAGTCATCTCATGAACAAATCCAATTAAATAACACCGAATTACAAGCATTTCTTATTTATAGATTGTCTGATTCTACAGAGAGGTGTTACTTTATGAAAAATTTCAATTTCAGTTCAAGGGAAAAGGGTTGTCTGATGATTTTAAAATGCGTTATGTGTGCTGTCAATTAACAAACTTGTTAATACAATTGAAGGTAGTTTGTTTTATCTTATGATATACTGAAGACAACGGGTGGTCAAGTTGATTAGAGCGGCAAATTGGTTTTCAAACAAACACACTTCCTATCAATTAACAGTTTACCGACACATCCTTTGAAATGGCAGATGTGCTAATCCACTTAGACCAAGTCAAAAGTTTTATTTAATTTACATAAGTTGTCATTCGAGCTGAACTTCCACCCGTACACCAGTACAGAACCGAGGTTCGACTTTTTCATAATTGAAAGCTACTTTTAGTCAGGAGTATGTAGTGAGGAATACACATCAACATGCTTATTGTAAATAGCACATAGTTTTAATCCAAGATTAAACTGCATGTTATTTGTAATCTGATCTATATCTACACATTCAGCATATTCTTCATGCATGAAGGGTTAAGATTAACGTCAAACTGAAACATGACGAGTGCCACTTTTTGGATGTGCATAGGTTATTAAACAAGGTTAGATAAATAAAATTATTTTCTTTTGATTAGTATTTCATAAAGATCTATTTTTACTTTTGTCTTCCACTGTAAAATTTTTTTTTTGTCTCTTTAAGAGGGGAAAAAACGATAGCATTAATTAATCCATTGTGTAACGTAGCACTGATCAGAACTCTGCGTGATCTCATGTCAGCGGTACACGTTCACAAAGCACATATTTGAAACTTTTTCTTAAATTCAAACGTTTAAAACACAAAATAAATAAACACTATCGCACCCCTGCAACGTTAACAGTCATTTATTTGGGAGCCAAAATAGCAGACACCAAGGCCGCTTATCGGGCAAGATGAATGCGATGACCTGATTGGTCAAATATCGATTTCCACGGATCCATGTACTTGACGGGAAGTTTTTGTTTCAATTTATTTAGCAGTATAAGGGTTAAAAATTGCCATTGTTTGAGCCAAGTAAAATTTCTTGTCTACAAGTGCTTTCAGTTTGGAAGAGTTCAAAATATTGTCATTTTGTAAAGCCTGAAACTTTCACAAAGATAAATTTGTGTCAAATTTACTTTAAGGTTCACCTAAGCCTATGCAAGTTTCAAACACCCTTCAGCCTGAGGTGCTAGACGGAGCAACAGCAGGTTACGAGTTTGAAACCAAATCTATTTTAAACCAATATCCAGAATCCATATATGGTAAGTGAGGTGACCGTTTTAACCCTTTACCACACAACAACAAGTTTTAACGATCCTGGGGAATAGGATTTTTTAAAAGATTGGAGGAAAAGGAGAAAATGCTGGTAACCAGCATTTTCTTCTAATCCCACAATGTTTGCTACCCTATGGAAGAGGAATTTTGATCATTTGAGGTACATTTAAATTTTCGTCAGCAGATAGTTTCAGTTTGGACAAGTCTACATTTTTGTTGTTTGGTTAAGAGTTTGAGCTAGCCTAGAGTTAACAGGTCAGTTGCATACAGAAATAACATTGCAAGGCCTTGTATTTAGTAATTTGGGTCTGAACCCTTAAACCCTGTGTAAAGTTTACAGAAATTTTTGTTGAGAAATTAGATTCAAATACTTGAAGTAACAAGGTTGCTCATGTACAAAATGTCTAGATATAGATCATAGATCAGACTGCATGTTTTGTGCTGTTTGATCTTGATCTTTACTGGCCTCTGAGACAACAGAGTTGTGAAAAGCTTTTAAACCCTTCGCCACACAATCCTGAGTTTTAACAGTCTGAGGAAGAAAGCTTTTGCAAACACTGTGGGAAAATGAGACAATGCTGGTAACCAGCATTTTCTCCATTTACTGCAATATTTTCTACCTATTCTCAGACAACTTTTCCCTTTCAAGTTACATTTGATTTGACACCTGCAAGTGAATTCAATTTGGACAAGTCCAAAATTTTGTCGTTTGGTAAAGGATAAAAGGTTAATATTTTGGAAGGAATTTTTTGTTGTCAGATCCTTTGCCAAATGCACTTTACAATGCAGGTGTCATTAGTTCAACCTTGACTTTAGTATAGCCCTTTAGCAACACACTGTGACCAAGTTGTAGTACTAATTAGTTACCAATGCAGTCTGACTAAAATATAGTAAACACAACATTTAATACCTATGCATGAAACAAAAAAAAAAAGCATTTGAGGTACTAGCATTTTTTAAAATGTGTTTATGAATAAAGATACAGGTAAGATATATGTGTGTGAAGAAATATTTAAAGGACTTCCTTTTTATTTTAGCTGATTTTGCAAACTTTGGTGAGGAAGACATTTTAGCTCAAGTGATTGCCCAGTCACAGCAGGAATACTTGGACACTCTGAAGAAAAGTGTTAACAACACATCTCCGACTCCAGACGCGATGGAATCTGCTAGTGTTTCTATAACTCAGACAGAGGACGGAAGTTAACGGTGTCTTCTCTACAAGGTTTTAGTGAAAAGTAATGGTTACATGGTACTGCATCCTCCATTGAATGTCAAACATGATGCCTGTAATTTCGTGAATCTTTTTTTCCAAACAGTATGTCCATGAATTAACTTTTACCAAACGACTTAATTCTAGCCTAGTCCATAACAAAAGCATTAACAGACAACAAAATAAATGTGACTCAAAAAAAGAAATTCATTTTTGCAAGGGTAGAAAACATTGTGGGAAAAGGTTACCAGCATTTTCTCCATTTCCCACAATATTTTCAAAAGGCCTCTTCCTCGGGGTTGTGAAAACAAGAGATGGTTTGGTAAATGGTGAAATATTTTCCAGATGACAAAATTTCAGACTCGTGTAAATTGAAAATATTTGCAGATGACAAATTTTATTTCATTCGAATGAGGTGATTTGCCTCATTTTTAGGGCATCAAAACAGTGTGGGAAAAGAAGAAAATGCCACATTCAATTTATCATCTGCAACCACTTTCGAATATGGAAAAGTCTAAAATTTTGTTGTCTGGTACAGAGTTAATGCAGAAAAGCAGCTGTGAAGAAGCATTTCAAGGTTGTTTTGACCAGAATATAGTATAGTGTAGTGGACTGTAAGGGTTAACAGTTGAGTTCATGATAAGATTGGTGGTAAGATAAAACTTGGTGTTATGTAATCAGAACATATATATGTCTTGTTGAATATTGACTTAAAAAATTCAACATAGAATATGTTACCATGACAGTTTTTAGCTCAGATTTTTTTTAAAGAAAGCATCAAGGTATAGTCATAGCCCAGGTGATGTGGTCATTGTCTGTGTCCTCATTGTGCAAGAACTGACATTTTCAAGAACTTGACATTTAATTATATCTCTGTCATTACCGAAGATATTTACTTCACACCTGGACAAGTTCTTCACTATCATAAGGGGAGCTCATACTACATGGGCAGGTAACCATCAAAGGATTTTTACAGAGACCCCTTTTTCAGCTTTGAGTTTTCACTAGCAAGGGCAGCCAATTGTTGGCATCCCCATACGATGCTCTTGTTTAAATGTTAACTTGTCTAAAATTCCGTCATCTGGTAAAAAGTTATTTCCGTATATTTAAATGGATTGCATGTACATGAACTGGTGTGGTAGCTCTGTTGAATGATGTAAAAGGAGAAAAAAAAAGAATTTATATGTGTTGATTGACCATACGAATGCATGCTTAGATAAAGATAGCTTAGTATAGAATTTGGATTTATACAATTATTATTTTCAAAGCAAAAATGTGCTTAAGTTTTATTATTGTGATATTTTGTGCAAGATTCTAAGAATTTGCATTATTATTTCTGTTTTGCCCTGATTGTACAGTAAAAAGTTTTCTAACCCTTTACCAAGCAAACCTGAAGAAGGCTTTCAGAAACATTGTTGGAAAGGGAGAAAATGCTAGTAACCAGCATTTTCTCCTTTCCCCACAATGTATTGTACCTATCCAGAGCCAAATCCAATTATCCAAATCATCCTTAAATTGTCATCTGCAAATGCTTTCAGTTTGGACAAGTATTAAATTTAGGGTCTAGTAAAGAGTTATCACCATAGATAACTAGGTGTTTATACATTAGTATGATGATGATCTCTTTCTGAGATAGATTTAATTTTAAAAGTGCAGAATGAATCCAACAGACATATGGGTCAAGGAAATAGACCAGAATAATTGTAAGTTTATTCTTGCTTTTGTCTTTGGTCTCTCAGCAAAGTGGACATTGCACACCTAAGATTAGGCTGCACATTTATGTGGCAGTCTTATCTTAATCTGCATCAACCACAAGGCAATTTAAGTTGTGAGAGGCACTTTCCAAAACAATCAAGTGTTTTCACGACCCTTGGAAAAGGGCTTTCTGAAAGCATTATGGGAAAAGGAGAAAATCGTGGAACCCAATATTTTATCCCTTTCTCTCAGTGTTTTCTACCTGTCAAAGAATGTCAGTTTATTTGTACCACTTTCAGATTTGTTGCCTGCAGATGCTGTTGATTGGGAAGAGTCTAAAATTTGTAATTTGGAGAAGGAATTAGTGTTAAAGTTAGGTTATGATATCCTTTGCAAGAGCTTTGCTCAGTGAGATAAACTACACTACTATATCCAAGTGAAGGTAATTCTCAGCACAGAAAGGCTATATTATTACATGAAGATTTAATTATCATTGTTTGTAGTTTATTGAAAAACCACTAGAAACTTCACTCATTTAAGTGTACGCTAGAGGCTGAATAAAGAATTTTAGAGGAATTAAAAAATGGCAGAAGAGGAGTGCATGCCCCTGGCATGCCCTTCTGGCATTTATTGTTCCTGCAAAAAATCTCTACCAGTCTCTAACTAACTTTGTGGTTGACATACTGTTAACCAAGTACAGTAGTTCACACGTGTGTAACCTTGCCCCATGTGTCACCCCATACATAAGTACATTTGTTCTTATTTCATTGGAAACACAAAAGTGAAAATTGAACTCTTAAGCTGCTAAGCCCGACTCACAGACCTTTTGCCGAGAGTATAGATCAAGATCAGACTGCACACAATGTGCGGTCTGATCTTAGATCTACACTGTCCGATTAGGATATATTTTTCTACAAAAAATAAGTTAGGAAAAAGATTATTTGGGTCTTTACTATCAGCTTGAAAGTTCTATTTAACTTGTTAAGCAGGATAAGGGTTAATATATGGAGCATTGGCAGAAAAGTGGATGTATGTTGAACACTAATGAATAGGTACATGTATTGATTTGTTACTGCCTCATACAGTTTTACTGCAGACAACTTCAAACTTTTTTGTTATCAAATACATGAATTTAGATTTTGTGTATTGTGGAAACATTATGGCAAAAAGAAAAGTTCTCATTATGAGCTATTTTTACTTTGGCATTGGTTGACAGATGGTAATGTGTATATAAGGTCATTCAGATCAAGGTCATTTAGATCAAGGTCATTTAGTATTCTGACAGTGTGATTTACAAAACCATATTTCAAATCCTAGTAGACAAAAAGAACAGCAACAAGAGCAATCACAGTTGTTGCTACAATTTATTTTTAACCTTTTACCATGCAATGTTAAGACCTGTGGGTGAGAATATTTTTGAAAATATAGTGGTTAAAGAAATAAAATACTGGTAACCAGCATCTTTTCTTTTTCCCACATTTTTTCTACTATTTCAGGGAACTTCAGCAAATGTCATTTGCACTTACTGTCAATTTTGAAGTCAGCAATTTTCTGTTTTAGAAAGGCTTCAAGGTTTTTTCCAGCAAGTATGTGAATGTTTACCACATATTCTGATGTTAATATAACAAATCAATATTTCACTGTGCATTTTCCTCATGATTCCATATGAATCTGGTTGCGGATAAGAAGTAAAAGTAAATACTTACAGAGTATGTAACCATGTAAATAGAAAGGGATAAAAATCCCCTTTAAGTTTTTGTAGGTATCATATTTTAATTACTTGTAATGCAATTCAAAGAACATTAGAAACTAATGTTTGGATTTTGTATATTGTACAATTATTGTTTTTTTCTTTTTTTCTGTCTTTCTTTGTTAAAGATAAATTTTATGTAAGAGACATCTGTTTAACTTGACACTAAGCGTATATATTAAAGCTTTGAAATTCTGTCAAGTTGTTAATATTTTGCAAATTTTACTCAAACCCCAGTCGATAGTATTTACCTCTTGCCTAGCACAACTCTCTCTGGTTATGTAATATAATAACACATGGCCTTAAGATTCAGGATGCAGGAATAGGGGAACTTCCGTATCAGAATCCATGATTTATCATTCTGTTTTTAGCTAACCTGAGCACAAAGTGCTCAAAGTGAGTTTTTGTGATCTTGCCTTGTCAGCTGTACATTGTCCAGTTGTCAACAATTACATGTACCTTGTGTGCACTCTAGAGGCTACATTTTCAGTCCAATACTCATGAAACTTGGTAGGAATGTTTGTCTTGATAATATCTCTCACAAGATTGAAAATGGGTCACATCGGGTTGAAAAGTAGGTAAGAGGGACAAATCTAAGAAAAACCAGGTTTTGATGATAGAGACCATATTTTCAGTATCAGAATGTCTGTCTTGATGATATCTGGAACAAGTTCAAAATCGGGTCACGTCGGGTCAAAAAGTGAGTCACGGGAACAAATTCTAGAAAAATCTTGGGTGCACACAAGAGGCTACACTTTCAGTCTAATACCCATAAAACTTGGTAAGAATTTTTTGTCTTGACGGCATTTCAGGCAAGTTAGAAATTGGGTCAGTTCATCACGGCGACAGCTCACATATTCATGTGTTTCCTGGATTTCACCAGTACTAGGCTAGGGCTCTGAAGTGTCTTGACCAAGGACACTCCAACGGAAAACCCACTGGATCCAGTGAGGCTCAAACCCAGGGCCTCTAGGTCAGGAATCCTACACTTTACCACTGAGCCACATAGCACCCCTCAGAAATCATAAGGCCTACTGCTACCAAATTTGGCATGTAGCTTCACCTAATTAACCTACACCAAAACTCGTCTAATTAAAGTCCTGGGATCAAAACTGACTACATCCTGAGGGTCACAAGTTTTACTTTTGCTTCTATGGTGAAAACTTTAAAAATCTTCTTGTCCCTAACCATGACGCACGGGACAACCAAATTTTGCATGTAGCTTTATCTAGAGGACTTCTACCAAGTGTATTCAAATCGTAGCCCTTTGGTCATAATTGGCCCCACCCTGGGGTGGCTAGTTTTACATGGGCTTATATCATAAAAATTTAAATAAAGTTCCTTGTTCTTATTAATAAGGTCTAGGGCTACAAAATTTTGCATGTAGCTTCACATAAAGGACCCCCACCACGTGTGATTAAATTAAAGCTCTGGGGTCAACATTGGCCCCGTCTCGGGGGTCACAAGTTTTATATGGGCTTATATCGTGAAAACTAAAACAACTATTTTGTTCTTAACTTCTAAAACTAGAACTGTAATATTCTAGGTGTAATATCCGCTAGTGTGCCTCTACCAAAATTATTCAAATTGTAGACCTTGGGTAGAAATCGACCCCACCTTAGAGGTCACGAGTTTAACAATGTTTAGTGAAAATTAGAAAAAATCTTCTTGTTCCTTACCGTACATCCTACTGTTACTGAATTAGGCATGTTGCTTCATCTCGTGGAAAATCTCACAAAATTTGTTCAAAATTTAGCCCTTGATTCAAAATTGGGTCTACCCGGAGGCCACATGTTTTTCAGGAGCTTTAGATGACGGAAACATTTATTGTAGTCTTGCTCATATCCATTTAGCCTAGGCATGTCTTATTTGATCCAGTGGACTTCTACAAGGATCCAACTAATTGGATAAGATTTTTAATATTCTCTTGTTCCAAACTATTAATTTTTGGCATATTTGTTTTGTTGGTATGTAGCATGATATCGGAGACCTGAACCAAAACTGTTCAAAATGTTGACATGGGGTCAAAAAGTAGTCCCACTGGAGGAGGTAGTGTGTCACAAATATTGCTCTGGTTTTTAAAAAGAGCCATTCTTGCCTTTTTGTTGGAAATCTTTTAGTCGATATAATCTTTGTCGGAGTTCATCGATATTTTGTGAAAATGAATGGATTAGACTTGCTTGTATTCATTCAGATGAACTTGGCTGCATGTGAAAAAGACATTACTGTTTTCGGAGTATTACTTCGTTTCCTCCACGAAATTTTATTGCAATGCAATCGAACGTTTTATCCACCGACAGAAAGTAAAAAGAGGAGAATGAAACGTGAGACTGATCTGACTTGTTCCATGTGCGGTCATGTCCAAGGCTGGTACACGTCTATATCGCACAATAAACAAGGGTGTAATGTTGGAAAAAAGGTGGAAAGATGGTGATCCATGCTCTGACAAAAGGGAGCTTAATGCATCTTCGTGATGCATGATACCGAACAAGTCATCGCATTATTATGGATCCAGAAAAATCAGTCCATCAATCGGCTGAATCCTGGGGTAAACTGGTCCTTAGACATGCAGAAATTTTACCAATAGAAAAAAGTTTTGAGCCATGTCAGCCTGCGCAGTCATGGGTCGATACTTTTTGTAGATGCATTAAGCTCCCTTTTCACTAAGTATCTCTCATCGTATTTGTCATTTATTGTTTTTGGTGGATCAAGTGCAGGCTCTGTCAGTCTTTTACGGACAATGTAGATCAAGATCAGATAATTTATTTATTCTTTTTTTTTTTCTTGTTTGTCTTGATTCGGGTTGCGGAAGTGTTCAACAACTCTGCTTACACCCTTGATTTCAGTGCCTGTTGGAACAGAATATTCGGTAAAAAAAATCGAAAGATGTACGTAGATCCAAGATCAGACTGTGGCTGTGCAGTTGTAGTTGAGTCTACATTGTCCGCCATAGACGAAAAATAAACAGATAAATGAATAAATAAAACTGTGTTGGTCATTCCAAGATTGAATAGAAAATCTGAAAATGTGTAAAATAAGACATCAATTGTTACGGAATTCCCTATATGAGAGTCCCTACGGTTTAACTTCTCTTGATTTGCAAATTTGGTCAGTTTGTTTAGCCTATTATCACAAATCGCGTCGTTTTAAATTATTAATGATCCATGTATATCTACAACAATGCATCTAAAGATTGACCATTTTGATAAGTCGTAATGCGGTCATCTAATGACGTGCTGTTTACTGTTACTGATATTTCCGATTTGATCTCTTTACCAACCAAACAAATTTTTAGACTGGTTCAGTTCGAAAGCATTTATAGACGACAAATTAAATTTGACTGAATTGGTGGGGTTATCTTTCAAAAGGTAGAAAACATTGCAGGAAAAGGAGAAAATGTTGGTAACCAGCATTTTCTCCTTTTCTCGCAATGCTTTCAAAAGCCTACTTTCAAGGTCATTTAAAACATGGAAATGTGTGGTAAAGGCTTGAAGTATTCTGCATGTATTCCCATGATGATCAAATTAAAATTTATCGATACATTTGATACCAGAAAGTTTTGCCCTGCGTTTAAAAGGCCAGACGGATTTTAATGATTGTTTTACATCCTACAATTTCGCAGCATAAGTGCAACGTTATTATCCTAGCACTTTGAGGAAGCATTTTCACTGCGCATTGATGTTTTGACTTTGTATACTTACTCTTCCAATTCAGCCATCATGAAACTTTGTAAGTGTTTATTAGCTCACCTTGAGCACAAAGTGCTCAAGGTGAGCTTTTGTGATCGTGCTGTGTCCGTCATCCGTCGTGCGTTGCGCTCGTCCGTCGTCCGTCGTCAACTTTTACCATGTGTACGCTCTAGAGGCCACATTTTCAGTCTAATACTCATGAAACTTGGTCAAAATGTTTGTCTTGGTGAAATCTCGGACGAGTTCGAAAATGGGTCATGTTGGGCCAAAAACTAGGTCAAATCTTAGAAAAACCTTGTGTACACTCTAGAGGCCACATTTTGAGTCCAAGACTTGAAAGCTGGTCAGACTGTTTGTCTTGGTGATATCTCGGACGAGTTCGAAAATGGGTCATGTCGGGTCAAAAACTAGGTCACTAGGTCAAATCTTACAAAAACCTTGTGTACGCTCTATGGGTCATGTTGAACCAAAAACTAGGTCACTATGTCAAATCTTAGAAAAACCTTGTGTACACTCTAGAGGCTACATTTTCAGTCCAAAACTCTTGAAAGTTGGTCAGAATGTTTGTCTTGATGATATCTCGGACGAGTTTGAAAATGGGTCATGTCGGCTCAGAAACTAGGTCACTAATTTTAAACTTATCCAAGTCCAAAGCACTTGCGGGCAACACCTTAAATATGGCTGAAATGATGAGATTCTGTTGGGGGAAAAAAGTAGAAAAAGCAGTGAAAAAAAGAGAAAATGCTGGTTTCCAGCGTTTTCTCTTTTTCTATAATGTTTCCAGAGGCTACTTTCTCCAGGTCGTTAAAACTCGGGATTGTGTGTTAAAGGGTTACGTGTTAGGACTATTTGTCTTTTCTACCGTGACAAGATAAGTGAATTACAAAACCAGGTTAACGACAGCAACAATCAAGTAAAAAGAAAAACAGTAAGCCTACTTTTCATTCTGGATCATCTCTTTTATTACTAGCTGTAAGGTCAGGTACCAATTTAAATGATCTGCACTGGTTTGAGCTTTAAGGCTTGGTCAGACGGGCTAACGGATATGTAACGGAGGGAAAACGGACAAAATCATGCAGAATTTGGTTATCCGGTGACAAAATTCATCTCCTGCCGCTCGAGGCTCACGCGATCGGTGTGTGGAGCGAAGAAACCACAAAATGCCCGCACGAGTACCGCAAATGTAACGGAAAAACGCACGTTTACCGGATATGTACCGGATAATATACGGTCTATTAACGAATATCACCGTACGAGTAACGGACTTGTACCGGATAAAACGGAAATGCAACTCATGAGAACCGGACAAAACGTTCTTCCAACGTACAATGAACGGAAATGTACCGAACACCAACGTACGAGGAACGTACCGGTCACTTGACATGCCGAGGGTATAAATAGTCAGGTGCATCCAAAGTCTGTCATTTACACGTCTCTGTCCGTTTTGTCCGGTGGAAATTTTTGAACATGCTCAAAACTTCCCACCGGACGGAACGGACATCACCGGACGTCGCCGGACAAGTGGCAGATTCATTGGATAAGAAACGGACATAAAACGGATATGAACGAACACGAACGGATAAAATGATTTTTTATCCGTCACTCGAAAAACACAGATAAACATCAGCATAGCCTTACACTATTTTGTATAAAATCTCAGTTCCACGTCTCCGATACGTTTTTGTCCGAACGCCGGCAGCAAACAATGATTTTCCTCTGTTTTCTTCTATTACTTGGCGCAGTACAAGCCGACAAATTATACGACAAGAAATCTTTGGCGCGAGAGATCTATGAAAGCGTGTTTAAGTTGGGCGGATACAATGCAAACATACGGCCGGTATCAAATGACAGTAAACCGATTGACGTGATCGTCTACTTAGAGCTCTTAGCTATACATTTTCTAGACGAGAAATCGGAAACGTTCAGGGTTACGGTGTATATGAACCTCAAATGGGAAGACGAGTTTTTAAAGTGGAACGAAACGATTCTTGACGTCACGTCTCTGACGTATTCACAAAGCGATATCTGGACTCCCCAACTAGTGCTGACAAACTCTTTTGACAAATTTAAGAGTCTTGGTGATGATAATTTGAAATTAATGGTGCAACCGGATGGAACCGTTACTTGGGAAACCATAGAGGTGAGAATAATTATACGTCCAGGGTCCGTATCCACCAACCGTTCTTAAGAAAGTTCTTGGTCTTATTCTAAAAGAATTTTCTAAATTTGAAAGTAACACAACTTCTGGTTGGCTAAACCATTTGGTTTAGCCAATCAGAGATTGTGTTCATTCAAATTTAGAAAATCTTGGAGAATAAGACTAAGAATGTTCTTAAGAATGGCTGGTGAATACGGACCAAGGAGTTCAAGTCTTATGCATATGGATCTATTATATTTTCAAGAAATTTGGAGCGAAAAACGCGCTTGATTTCTTAACAGACGTGTTATTCGTAGCCATTTTCCACTTGCTACTTTTTAGCGCCAGATTTTAAAGTTATGTGGACCACGTATTAAAATTTATCCTGTACTGGATAGTGAAGATGTTTCGGATCATCGCTCGGTGAGTTAATTGAGTTTTCACTCGACGGAGCACTACCGATGTTAATTAGAGTCTCTCATGAGTAGTCTACTGACTGGCAAGGAAAATGTGGACTGTTCTCGTCGTAGCACAAGTTACATGTAACTTTTAAACGGCTGGTAAAAATGAAATGGGCTCAAAAACTGAACAAAGCATTGCAATTTTAAATGTTTACTCTCTCTCCCCTCCCCCGCTCCGGGAATATGTAAGACATTAACGGACCATGGGTAAAAGATACTCAGATCTTGATCTACATTTAAAAACAATAAAATGTGTGCCCTATGCTCTATCGGTAATTGCATATTGCTGATTTACCTCTTTTTATATCACTGAAGCAACACGTGACTCCAAATTGTCCTTGTTTCACTTTCAGATCTGTCACGGGTTTACCTTTACTGTTTCAATATATTTCAGCTATTAACGTCAACATGTCAACTGGATACTACATTTTTCCCGTTTGACATTCAAACCTGTAACATGAATTTTGTCGTCTGGAACTACTTCCGGGAGCATGTTCGTCTGGTACCATTCCATAGTAAACAGGAAACAGGTAAATTCTTTGTTTGATGTCGCGAGAAACTTTTTGTGGCCTACTCTTATTGACAATTAACTCAAAAAAAATCCTGCAGATTGTTTTCGTCTGGTCACAGATCACTTTTAAAAAACCTTGTGACAAAAGGGGGAAAAGCTTGTGATAAGTTATCTCTACATCTGACGCATTGCTTTTCACTTGAATCACATATAGAAAACCTTTACTTATTTTGGTTATCACCATTTTTCAAGGACGGTTTGAAGGTCATAAGCTGCAAAGTTCTTGAAGGTGGTGACTTTATCGTTTCTAATTGTAATGAGGTAAAATCAAAGAGAAAAGTAGGTATACGAGTACTGTGATGCACTTCAATCCTTTTGTAAACTTTACAAACAGATCTGAGAGAGTTTCCCTTTTTTGTTTGCTATACCTGTAACCAATAGAAATTGCTTGATACAAATATGATATTGGCATTTAACGATTTAACGGTAACCCTTTACCAAACAATTCCTATCTTTAATGGCTGTTAGGAAAAAGGCTTTTGAAAACATTGTAAGAAAAGAAGAAAATGTTGGTAACTAGCATTTTCTCCTTTCTGTGGTGGCATATTTCTGCCACGAGATACGAGATAGCTATCATGATAATTTTACAAAACTATCGCGATAAATTAAAGTTTCCTGGAAATTTCATCGAGATATTGAAAAGTTTCCTGAAAAAAAATATCACGATAAACTTAATAATTTAACTCAAAATTTCTCAATCGTGCACGAAGCTGACATGCAAGATAAAATTATCGTGATAGTTCTACCTGTTTCTCGATATCTATAAATAGAAAATTTATCATTTGGATGAACTCGGTAGTTTTTGACTTCACAAGATTGCAGTAACTAAAAGTTTGAATAATTAATAATTGTAGCGTAATTGGTAAATTTTGACAAGACTCGAAATGAACAGAAGTCTGTAAAATCACAAAGACGACTCGAAATGCTTCCTACAAACACTTTAAAACCATTCAGGGAAAAGGAGAATTCATAAGGTTGTAGACGAAGATATTCCGAAACCGTATCTAATTATAGATACCGTGAATGTCAGTTATGGGCACGAAAGCGAAAAAAATCATGATAACAGGTAGAATTATCGCGATATTTTTATCGTGAAAATTTTTATTATCTAGATAAAATTTCCAGGAAACTTCGTTTTATCACGATAGTTTTCTAAAATTATCATGATAGCTATCTCGTATCTCGCGGCAGAAATATGCCACCATACCTTTCCACAATATTTTCTACCCGTCCAACAACAAATTTCGATACTTGAGTCACATTTATTTTTGTTTATACAAATGCTTTCAATCTGGAAATGTCTAAACTTTTGTCGTTAACTAAAGAGCTAAAGGCTAAAATTCTGAATACTTGTCGTCTTTTCTTCAGGTTTACAGGAAATCGAAAGTAACCCAGCATGGGAGATGCAAATGTTTAAGACATCAACAGGGAAATTACGTAAATCATCGATCGCATTTTCTGTCACTCTAAGGAGAAAAGCAAGTTACTATATCCAGAACTTTATACTGCCAACCATCTTGTTGACGGTGCTGAACCTAATGACTTTTCTACTTCCGCATGACAGTGGCGAGCGGGCGACCTACTCCATTACTGTATTTTTGTCTATGGTCGTGATGCTGACTATCTTGAATTCTGTTTTACCAGAAAGTTCCAACACCACGTGCATTTTCGCGTTATATCTGGTCATCGAAACAGGTTTGAGCACTTTGATGACGATTATAAATATTGTATTAATACGCATGGCGAATTTCACTGACGACACACACGTGCCCATGTGCCTAAAGGCATTCGTGATTTGTTGCTGCCGTAAAACCACCGTCACACCGGATGAAAATGAAAAAGATCTAGAATCGATCATGTCGGAGAAAGAGGAGCCACACGTCGACTGGGTAGATGTAGTTCGCGCCCTGGATAAACTGTGCTTCGTCATTTTCCTTGCAACATCATGTCTCGTCACGTTCATCATGTTGTATGTTTGTGCAGCAAGGTCACATGATATTTCTCAACCTTGACCCATGACGATATGTTCTGCCTTAGAAATTTTATCGTCTTTTTCTTTTTAAAACTTTCAGCGCAGAATATGTGGCTTGCAACACGCGAAAAGGGGCATCCGCACATTTGCGTAAAGTGTCGTCTCGGATCAGCCTGCGCAGTCCGCGCAGGCTAATCCGAGACGGCACTTTCCGACTACAATAGATTTCGTGCTACAGTAGACTTTCGCAAAACAGAAAATTATATAAGAACGGAAAGTGTCGTCTCGGATTAGCATGCGCGGACTGCGCAGGCTGATCCGGGACGACGCTTTACGCAAATGTCCGAATGCCCTTTTTCGCGTGTTGCAGGCCATATAGACACGACCTCTTTCGACGGCTGAAAATACATTCCACTAAAACTCAGATATTTACCTAAAATGCTTCACTAAACAAACGGACAGTATATATACTCCTCACAAAAATCGAGCAACAAAATCATCTCTTTTTTTTTTTTGGTCTTGTGAAATATTTGACAAGTTAACTTTAAATGCGAGGAAAAACACGTTATTTTCTAAAGGTAAATGTGTAAAAAGTAACCACCAGTTGCAAGTGGAAAAAACGTGTTTTTCTTCATTTTTTCAAGTTATCAAGATATAACAGGACTAAAAGAAAAAAAAAAGGGGGGAAATGATTTCGTTGCTTGCCTTTTTCTGAGGAATATATATATATATCAAAGATCAGATTGCACGTTCTGTGCAGTCTGAACTTGATCTATGCCGTCCGCGAAAGCCCCTGTTTTTTCCTATGGCGCCGAAAATTAAAAAAAAAAAATTACAATACTCTTTGTCAGTGCATCAGGATGGGTTGGAAGCAAAGTACTTGGGCACTAGTCTTGAATTTTTAAAGAAAAGCCTGTTTGTTTTGTTGATAAGGGTAAAAGTATGAGGATCATGATGACGTTAATATTGAACTTGTCAGTGATGGTGGTAGATTCCGTTCTTTGCTTTTTCCCGGGGTCAGCTTTACACGTTTATTAATGAGCCATCCTCTTTGAAAAGGAGGCTTAATGCATCTGCAAAAAGTATCGACTCATGTCAGCCTGCGCAGTCCACGCAGGCTGACATGGGTCGATACTTTTTCATACTTGTAAATTTTCTGCATGTCCAAGGACGACTCTTCCTCTTGAATTAGTCAATCGTTAGACAAAATGGATTTTATGGATGCCGAAGTATGTGATGACTTACTTGGTATAATGTGAGTACTTTCATTTAGGTTGCAAAATATAGTTGGGACAATTCCTTTGCGGACAGAATCTGTCTGATCTAGACCCACACTGTCTGCGAAAAACATCATAAATCGCCCTTCGCCCCGAAAAATGATACCAGTAACCTGGTGCTTGTAATCATCATTTTCTTCTTTTCCAATTATGTTGCCAATAAATTTTCTTTCCCACCGTCGTGAAGACTCAAGGTAGTTCGTTAGAGCCTCCCATTCTGACGATTGCTTGTTTTTCGAGCCAAGAAAGTAAATACCCAGAATAAGAATAATACATACAAAATACAAAAAAATTTCTATGACATATCTTCATTTCACAATATGTATGACAAACATTATGTAATCGTATACTGATAACTACTATTTGTCTTTTTTTTTTCCTGCGTGTATGAACTCTTCGGCTGCAGAGAGCGACAAATGTGCTTTAATGGTTAGTGTAGATCAAGATCAGACTGCACAGAATTTACACTACAGATCTTGAATTTACACTGCCCGGTAAGACTTTTTTTCGACTAGAACCTTGAAACGGGTTCAACCTTTATCCTGCTATATAACTCAAATGAAACTTTCAAGACGATAGTAAAAACCCGAATAATACTATTTAAAAGTGTTTTTTTTTAATAGAAAATATCTCTTAATCGGACAGTGTAGATCCAAGATCAGACTGCACGTTCTGTGCAGTCTGATCTTGATCTACACTGTCCGCAAAAGGTCAGTTAGTCGCGCTTAGTAGCCTAAGGGTTACGTGTTGTTTTGGCGTTAATTCCGGCTAGACACTTTCATTTATTTAGCAGTATGATTTTAAATGTGTACAAAAGCTTTTGTGTTTCTTAAATTCTTTATCAAGCGACACATTTTAGACCCGTCCAATTTAACCCAATTGCAGACGACAATTAAAAAATCAGAAGAGTAAATTTGGCTTTGTAAAGGTAGAAAAAACAATGTGAGATATAAAAGTGAAAAAAAAAGATATAAATATAATGTAAAAATATGAGTAATGAATACATGATGAAAGATGTATAATGAAATGATTCTGTAAAAGATATAAACTAGATATACAGTGATAGGAAGAAAAAGGTCTGAATAGGAATAAAAGGTTTTTTTTAAATAATATCACAGTTTTGTAAAGAGTCCAGTCTCCTTAATGAAGGCAATAATTGTCTCAGTGTTGACAGAATCAAAGAGAGCTCTCATACTGTCAACACTTTAGTGTTTGGAACGAATTGGATGAAGGTCCACACAGTCAAGAAAAATGTGTTCAACAGAAAAGGATGCATTGCAGGGAATGCACTCTGGTGCCTCATCACGTGTTAACAGCCACAAATGCGTTTAACGTGTGTGTCCAATTCTGCAACGGGCAATCATTACCTCCCTTCGGCGAATGGACTTGTAAGCACGGCACCATTCACCTAGGACCCGTTTAACTGAACGTAACTTGGTAAAAATATCAGCATCCCATTGTGATTGCGAAGAAGATTGGATATAGGTTAAAACAGAAAGTTTAAAATCTGTGTATGCAATTTTATAATTGGATTGGGGAAGGGACAATGCCGACTTGGCAGTTATGTCGGCCTTTTCATTGCCCCTTATGCCCATGTGACTAGGGATCATGCAGAAGACTATTCTTTTAGACTGAACCAAAAGTGAAATGCGCTCAAGGACATCGCAGACGGATGGATTCTCAAGTTTCTGGTTGTGCAAAGCTTGAAGTGAGGATAATGAATTAGAAAAGATGATAAAGCGAGTAGAGTCATACTGCCCAACAAGATCAAGGGCCAGGTCAGTTGCTTTCACTTCTGCCGAAAAGACCGAAGATTTATTAGGTAGGCGACATTTTTCAATTTTAGTTTCGTATACAGCTGCAGCTGCAACTGAATCACCATCTTTAGACCCATCCGTGTAAACAGGCTTGAAAGAGAAGTGCTGTTTCTTGATCTCGTCGTATTGGACTCTAAACATACTTTGGTCTGTTTCTGATTTCTTATCAGAAGTGAGGTCAAAACGAAATTCTGCTGTTCCCATTGTCCATGGTGAAATGTCTGGAATTCTATGTTGAGCAATGGTATCAATATTCCACATTAAAACTATTTGTGTGAGGTTCCAAGCGAATACCAAAAGGCGGTATTGCATTGGGTTTCCCCTCAAATAGACGTTTATATTGAGGGTATGAACAACCTTACGAGTAGGATTAAAAGGGTTAGATTTTAGTTTTAAAAGGTATTGAAGGGCCAACTTATGCCTTTTGGCATAAAGAGATGGTTCGTTAGCCTCAACAAACAGGCTAATAACCGGAGAAGTTCTAAATGCTCCAAGGACAAAATGCAAGCCTTGATTATGAATAGAATCAAGAACTTTTAGGTAAGACTTTCGAGCTGATCCAAAGACAATGGATCATTAGTCCAATTTGGAGCGGACAAGAGAACGATAAAGGCGAAGAAAAACTTTTCGATCAGCTCCCCATTCAGAGTGGGCGACAACTTACAGAAGATTTAGGACCTTTTTGCATTTCTTTTTGAGTACATTAATGTGTGGAATAAATGTAAGCTTCGAGTCAAAAGTGACCCCGAGAAATTTAAATGCAGGGACAACATCAGTGCGTGTTTTATTCGAGAAGAGATAGGGGTTTGGAGGGCAATGGTGAAGGCTGCAAAAGTGCATACACCTTGTTTTAGTTTTAGAAAACTTGAAACCATTTTCATCAGACCAAGACTGGAGTTTATTGAGACACTGCTGTAGTTGCCTCTCTATGGTGTTCATGTTTCTAGCCCTGAAACATGACAAAGTCGTTTACATATAGAGAATAGTCAGCTCCTGGGTTTATAGCTTTTACAATATTATTGATTTTAATGCTGAAAAGAGTAACAAAATACAACCCTGTGGTACGCCCATTTCCTGTTCTCGAGCGCCTGACAGGGTGTTACCAACACGGACTCGAAAAAGCCGTTTCTTTAAGAAGACCGCAATAAAAAGAGGAAGGCGGCCTCTAAGACCAAAGTCGTGTAAGTCCTTTCAAATCTCGTATTTCCATGTGGTGTCATAAGCGCTTTCAAGGTCAAAGGTCATGTTGTTGTTTTAGTGAAAGTTTCTCGAATGAAAGTTTCGAAGCGGACAAGGTGATCAATTTTACTTCTCTGGCGGCGAAGTCCATTCTGAACATCAACAATAAGATTGTGACGTTCCAAGAACCAGACAAGTTGAGTGTTTACCATCCGTTCTAGAGTTTTACAAAGACAGCTAGTGAGAGCTAATGGCAGGTAATTACTGGGATCACTAGAGTCTTTTCCTGGTTTGGGGATACAAATAACCAATGCCTCTCTCCAGGCAGAGGGGAAGTCTCCAGGCTGCCAGACATCATTAAAAATATCTAATAAAATGGTAAGTGATGTGAATGGCAAGTGTTTCAGAAATTGATAGTGGACTTTGTCTGAGCCTGGACAAAAATCATGGAAGATTTTTTTTTGCAAAAGTATAGGCTAAGCCATCTGCAATATCAAGAGGAGAGTCTAGTTCTTTGTTGTTAATGTATAGGTGGTTGATGGGGGAAGAACCTTTGCTATTTATTTTACGGATCACATCCCAGACCTTTTTAGATGTAGTCCTGCTATTCAGTTTGGAGACGTATTGTTTTCAAGACTTCCGTTTACAGTTCTTAATAGTAAGATGTGCTTTTACCCTTGAAATACGGAAATGTGACAGATTTTCTGAGATGGATCTCAGGTTGAACTTCCTGAGAGCCTCTTTTCTTGCATCAATTGCCTGTTTACATTCATCAGTAAACCGTGGTTTGGGTGGCTTTTTTGGTTTTGTCGAGGTCTGGGGGACAGACTGCATAGCAGCATCAATGAGTAAAGACGAGTTAAGAGTTTTGCTGGGTCTTCACAATCCTCAAACTTATCTCGAGTGATTGTTTGCTCACACAAAACTTCAAACTTTGCCCAATTATCTTTGGAAATTTTCCATTTCTTTGAGCGTTCGAATGATGATGGTTGTAAAGATGAAATGAAGATTGGAAAGTGGCCAACTTTCCATTCAAAATCAGACAGTATGACTGGACTACATAAAGAAGGATCAAGAGAAGAATATGTGCCAGTGCCAGGATGTAAATATGTTTTTGACTTGGTGTGATTCAAAAGTGAAAGAGAATTGTTTTCCAGCTGAAGATCCCTACGGTTATTATCATCACAGCCCCTGGTGGTACTGTGACCATTAAAGTCACCAGCTAAAATAAAAGGAGTGGGTAGCTGAGAAATGAGATGGCTAAGTTTGTTCTTTTCTATGGATATGTGAGGTGGAAGGTATATTGAACAAAGTGTGACTTTGCCCTGTAGGGACAATTTTACTGCAACAGCTTGTAGACTTGTATCCAAGGTAATGTGCTTGTGTGGAACATTGTTGTTCACGATGATGGAGACTTCACCTTGAGATTTATGACCATCGGTGAAGACTTTGTTATACACAGAATGATATTTGAAGGAAACAGAATCATCTTCCTTCAAGAAAGTTTCTTGAAGGCATACTACTACAGGGTGGTAATTATTAATTAAGGGGATATTCCTCAAAGTTAGGTCTCAGACCTTGACAATTCCATTGAATTATTGTATTAGCCTTTGTACTTGAGAGTACCATAGTTAATAAAAGTAAAACAGGGGACTTTAAAAGATACACAGTGATGAAGATTTAACGACTTTGGTGTCAGGGCGAGATGTGGACCAAACTTCAATGTTCTTGTTCGATTGATGGTCCGGATAAGAAGTAATAGAGGTTTTCAACTTCTGCTGATGAGAAGCAACAGCATCAGTTGAATTGACAGAACGAGCTTTCTGAATGTGTGATAATTGTGATGCAGAAGAAGTAGAAGGTTTAGTAGTCGTGGATGAGGGAGAGGATTTGGGTACAACAGGGGAAGATGATTTAGACTGAGAAGAAGAGGAGGTTTTCTGTGAGGAAGAAGAGGGAGAGGGAGATAAAGTTTTGGAAGGGACAAGGCCTTTGAGTTCATCAGCCATGTCGGGAACTTCTCAAGCAGTTTCTTCACAAGAAGTTTGCAGGTAGGACAACTGTCTTTTGCAGGAGTTGGGGAGACAATGTTGGAATAACTTTGTCTGCCACTCGACTGCAACTGGTCTTTCCTGCGATTTTCAACTTCTCTGCGAGCCTCGATGAAACTGAGGTTTTTGCTTGTACTTGAGGGTAAGAATTTCCTTCTCATCCTTCCAAGTGGGACAGTCCTTGGAGGAAGATGGATGAGAGGATTTACAGTTACGACATAGAGGAGGATTATTGCAGGTGTCAACATTGTAATCAGGTCCTTCAAAAGAGCATTTTGGACAGACAGGAAGATTCGGGCATTTGGTCTCGTGATGGCCATACCGCTGACATTTGAAACAACGCGGGGGATTTGGCACATACACGTCGACCTTAACATTAAGAAAACCAATTTTAATGCCAGAAGGAAGATTTGGAGAAGCAAAGGTAAAAATATAGGTATTAGTATCTCTCCTGTTACCATTTCTGGAGCTACTAATTCTCTTGACTTCACTCACACCTTGTGCTTTGAGATTGGTTAGAATTTCATCAGAGTCACAGTAAGAAAGCTCCCTGCATCGCACAACTCCTTTGCAGGTATTGAGAGTTTTATGCGGATAAATCTTGACAGGTTTGTTGAATAAAGTTATATTAGAAAGAAGATTTGTATCCTGCTGCTTAGTAAAACACTCAACATGAAGGGTATCATTTTTCAGACGTTTAACAGATTAAGCAGTCCCTAGAATACTAGAGACCTGCTTTTCAATAATGAAAGGAGATGGTCGAGTGATAGGATTAGAGGAATCTTCTGCCTCAATGATAAGAAAACGAGGAAAATGAGCTGAAGACGAGTGAGGTGTTTGATATTTAGATTCAGAATCAAATTCAGAAGAATGAGCACGCGTGGTTTTCTTTTGGGATGCCATGCTGTTGTTTTGGTATTCGTCACCGATGCTTCCCACCCAACGCGAAGCCGAACAAGAGGACACGGTCTGGGGAAACCAATTCAGACCATGACAGGGCTGTCAGTGATATACTCAAAGTGAAAGGGTTAGACTGAACAAGTGCATTCCAGCAGAAGACTTTACCAAGCTTAGATCATCGTTGGGAGGTTACAATTGTCAATCAAACACCAAAACTTTCACCTGATTGACCCATGAGCCACCGCTTTCCCGGGCGAAAAAGATACGAAAGGAAAAGGCTGATTAAAAGATAATAATTATGAGGAAGTCAACAACTGTGTTGGAAAACAATTATGAGGAAAAAATGCCCTGGAGCATGGCATGACCAGCCGATTGATTAGGACGAGCCTTCCTGACCTCCCGTTTAGCCCAACTAAGGGCCAAAGTGGTGTGCTGGAAAAACAGAGTATAAAATTGCCAGACTCTGAGCCCAATCAACAACCAGGCTCCTGTCATCAGGCGACACGGGTCGTAGCCTAAGGCAAACAGGCAGGTCCTTTTCGGTGAGGTTGTACCACTATGTAGCAGGACTGCAACCGGGATTTTTTCTATTTCCCCCCCCCCCCACCCGGCTGGGGTAGGGTTATAAAGAGTTAACGATAGTTATTTGTATTTAAGCCGGAAATTTTAAAGGTATACAAAGCTCCAGATAAGAGGGAGTGATAGAATTTACTTTTAAACTTTAAACACTTAACGGTTGTCAGTTATCCCATAAGCTCCGTCAGTGGCATTCAGATGCGGTTCCAAAACTCCATAGGACATCGAGTTGTCATGTCCTAAACCTACAGCATTTACGTTATCGTCAAACGTATTGAAACTGTCACGATGTTGTCTCCCGCCGACATCTGTCGCATTATTTTGTGACGGAAAAATCCTTGACCGCTGTCCCGTATTTCTCTGAGACGAATGAATAAGCTTGAACCCACAAGCCACCACGAGGTTCATTCTATCGGCGCACAGTGAGTAACCATCAAACCAATGCGCCACCTTTGGCACACATAGCACAGTCAATAGAGCCACCGAAAATCCGAGAGCAATGTATTCAGGGACTTCGTTCGAGGTGCCATCTAAAACAATGTTACCTGTCTCCAGATCAGCAATTAATAGTCCGAGCTCAAACCTATGACCATACAAATGGCTACCGATGTCAAATGTTGACGTTTTGCCCGTCGTCAATTTGTAGAAGCTAACAGATAACACTCCGGTAGGAATGGTACCGAAATCAAATGCAGTGGTGAATATACCTGTATAAGTAGAAAATACAGAAATTAAAGGCATAGGCGAAAATTTTGCGGACGGCATAGATCAAAGTCAGAGTAAACACGCATTCTGATCTTGGATTTACGCCGTCCGCATTTTTAGTCAAGCCTATAAGATTACAATCTTTCTAATTTTAAGTGGATTGAAGTTTCGGCTGAAAAAAGAAACCGAATCTATATATTCATGTCACATCGTAAGTTTTATGGGGATGTCACGCTCTTAAAAGCGTATGGCTCTAACGCAAGTGGGTATATGAGAGACGCTAATAGTATGTTACTCATCGGCCAAATACCTTTTTCATACTTTGGCATGACGCCATAAAGACGCTAACAGTAGATTGCTCATAAGCCAAATACCTTTTTCATACTTTGGCATGACACCATAGAGACGCTAACAGTACATTACTCATAGGCCAAATACCTTTCTCATACTGTGGCATGACGCAATAGAGATGCTACCAGTACATTACTCATAGGCGAAATACCTTTCTCATACTGTAGCATGACGCCATAGAGACGCTAACAGTACATTACTCTTAGGTCAAATACCTTTCTCATACTGTGGCATGACGGTGATGGGTATGACGGGTGATCAGAAATTGCGTAGAACCTTGCTAGAAAATGAAATTAGCACTATATAAGAGGCCTGTCCGTAAAATTTTGAGACTGTGGCAGAATCTCAAAAATCAGTCAATGAAAAACATACAGTCGTAAAGAGAAACTTTCTATGAAATAACCGACAGTAAATGATATTCTCAAAGTTCATTCTTAAACAGAAAACAGTTGCCAAGACAACCAATGTAGGGCTTCAGGGAGCATTTTAAAACTGCTCTGTACTAATAATTGATTACACTTAATAAAATGCCTAATAGACGAAATATTTGCCGCCAAAATGCAATGTAAAAACGCATACAGTTGAAATAAATTCCGCCACTGTTCTGCGTAAAATTTTGTTGTCATCTAATGGTAAGCAAGTTTGTAATGTTCAAGGGAAGTAGACACACTCCTACAAGATGTCGGGAAAAAACGGAGCAAATATTGTGTTCGAATCAGAATGCCTTCTACAAATAGACATACATCTCTAAGTAGGGCTAAATCGGGGCAGATGTGTTCCAGACCGCTGGTATTTTGCTGGCATCAACGTGTCAGAGATGGGCATGAAGATGTGAACGATTTAAAGCGGATTGGAAGGCCATCAGTGGCGAGGAAACGTTACACTTGTTAAATCTGTGTAGGCTATAATGTTGCAAGAAGATTGACAGAGGACAATGAGAGAAATTGAGAACACTGGTTAGCTAGAATGGATAGTTGTGCGTACAATTTAAAAAAAAAACAACACACACACATTTAAAAAAAGTATCGAAAGTAAGCGCCGGAGGGGTTCCCAGGCTCCTCTCGTCAGAGAAAAATGCAGCCTATTTAACGGCCTCAATTTAGCTTTCATCCATAAATATGAAAGAGAGGAGTACAGGCTCTTCAATCGGACAATCACCACGAATAAAATCTACATCAGCCTATATGAACTAGAGACAAAGCCTGAGATTGGTTTAAACAGATATTTATGCAATTGGTTGAACGCCAACGTAAGTCAGGGTTTCCCTGACCCCCTGTTTCTTTGAATCTGGACCCAAAAATTTTCTGAATCCCCCCAATAAACATGTTAACCTTATTAACCCTTTACCAAACAATCCCTGGTTTTTACGACCCAGAGGAAGAAGCCTTCTGAAAACATTGTGGGAAAAGGAGAAAATGCTGGTTACCAGCATTTTCTCCTTTTCCCACAATGTTTTCTACTCTTCTAAAGTCAAGTTTCATTTTTTGAGTCACGTTTATTTTGTGGTCTGCAAATGCTTTCAGTTGGGACAAGTCTAAAATTTTGTCGTTTGGTAGAGTTAAAATCATTTGAAGGGGGTCAAAAGACCCCAATATGACAAAGTCCAGAAAAAACCTTGGTAATTGCGCACGTTCATGCAGAGAATATTTTGAAAAACTGTGAATGACGTGACGTCACGAGACCCTGAAGTCCTCCGTGAGTTGTTACCTGTACTTCTTTTGATGTGTATTATATGTGTATGTCTACTGCTCTGTCTTCTTAAAACTATCAGGGGTTATCTATAATAAAAACGCTTGTCAGCTGGAAAAAATTTCCAACGTATCCTACATGCAGTTTGTTTTTTATTTACGCAGTATCAAAACTTTACGGACAACCCTCGTAGGTGGGAAATATGTATGTATAATATTTGCGGATGATCAGTTTTGTCTTCCATATATGAATAGTCTGTAAACTTACTCAACAATGAAAAAAGCCTCACACTTATTGCAAAAAAAAAAAACCTAGAAATTTGTCAACGACATGGATGCCCCCGCAACATGACATGGGTCACAGTCATGGTATAGTTCCATTCTCAAACAAGGACCGGGATCTATAGCCATATTTGCACACACACACACACGCACGCGGAAAGGGGTAACACTATACCTCATCCCCCCCCCCCCCATCATTCCATAGCGGGGCCATAAAAAATGACCCATTTTTGCTGAAAATTTACAATCGTCTGTTTTCTGTACTCTCCCAAATAGCAACTATTTTTTTCCTTTTCCGACAATATGTTTACCCTTTCAGTGAGAAAAAATCCACTATTTGTCGTCTGTATATGCTTTCTATTTCGACAAGCCTAAAATTTTGTTTTCTGGTAGAGTTTATCTGGTAGAGTGCTGTAATGTTGGCTTTGCAGACAATGTTGACCAAGATAAGACTACAGCTTACAACTGCAGATTGATATTTGCTCTACACTTTTGGGTACTTCGTAATGTATTGATGGAACAAGAAAGAAGCCTCAATATAGCGATAAAAAGGAAGATTTCCCGATCGAAAACGTCCCTTTCGTTGATATAGCGCTCGAATGAGGTAAGACGCCAAATTAACAAACTTTACATATTAAGTCAGGAAAAACCATCTAATTAATTGCTGTTTTTAAAGGTTGTTCTGGTCCCTGTTGCAAAAATACATATGGCTTGCAACACTCGAAAAGGGGCATTTGAACATTTGCGTAAAGTGTCGTCTCGGATCAGCCTGTGCAGTCCACGCAGGCTAATTGGAGACGGCACTTTATGACTACATTAGATTTTGTGCTACAATAGACTTGTGTAAAACAGAAAACTACATAAAAAAGGAAAGTATCGTTTCGGATTAGCCTGCGCGGACTGCGCAGGCTGATCCGAGACGGCGCTTTACGCAAATGTCCGAATGCCCCTTTTCGCGTGTTGTAGGTCATATGAGCCATGCTCTGTGAAAAGGGGTTAAGTGCATCTCCGTGATGCATTATACCAAGCAAATCATCAAATAATTAGGAATCCATTAAGTCGATTTTGTCAACCGACTATATTATGAGGTAGAATGGTCTTTGGACACGCAGAAAATTTACAAGTTGCAAAAAGTTTTTAATCCATATCAGCCTCCTCAGACTTACACGGGTTGATACTTTTTGCAGCTGTGCTAAACCAACCATTTCACAGAGTATGGGTCAATTAATAATTTAGCTCTATCAGGGGAGATAAATATGCCATGCCTGACTTGATTAAAGGCACCTGTAAACAGTTTGTTTCGAATTGGCCAAAATTAGAAATAATTGAGAAAGGTAGGTTTTCAGTGCAATTTTGATAAGAAGAAGAGTTATTACACCCATGAATTGTGTTAGACTAAGGAAAAGAACCGTTTAGTTTGTCTATGAAACAGGAGGCATGACCTTTCCTTCTATGTTCTAAAGGTTTGACCCCAAATGCGAATCTGAGGGGTCATGGAGCTAGCAGCTTTTTTTAGCAGCAAAAATAAGGGTGGGGTAAGGGCATGAAAGATTGCGAAAAAACGGCATGCAAACGTGCTATTTTGGACTTTATCCCCAGATTATGTGTTGTTTTGAGTTTCAATTTAGCTTGGCATTTTCAGGCTAGCTTCCTGGGTTTGCGTTTTGTGAATTTTGGAATATAGGCTAAAATGGCATATTTTGTCAGTTTTTTTCGGACCATCCCACTTGCCTGTATCGATCAGTAGTGTTACTATTTCACAAGTTGAACATGATTTATTGATAAAATCTAAAGAAATAGGATTGTGCTGTTGCATTTAAGTGCTTTTTATAATTTCAGGTTGATTATATTGACTGTTTATTGGAAAAGTTTGGTGTGACGTCGTGAGTACCTACAGCATTTTACACGGAAACCGTGTGCTGCTGCCAAAAAGTACGAATCATAACACTGTTTACTTTAGTTTTTCTTTTTTCAACAAACTTCTTCCAGAGAAATTTATTATGGTGTTAAAAATTGATGATCCTGAGGTTGAATGCTAGAGCTGATTGTCCAGTTTCGCCTCTCAAAACTTCTGAATTGTGTATATTTTTGCCTACATTCCTTTTTTTTTTTTAGTAAGAGTTGTGATTACCCCCTTTTTGTTCTTTTCATCAAAGCAATTCTGAACGTCTTTTTTGTGTGCGTGATCTTCAACTTTATGTTTCTGCAGTTTTTTTTTCGGAGGACCATTCATGAAACAAGCAATAAAACCGCCTGCTCTGTAACCATTATTGCTAGTTTTTGGTAACATATACATTTTTACTTAATTGACAGTCTCTATCTTCTGTTTGGTATTTTTCTAAATGAATGATCAAACGTTTTTCCCATGTTATTGTCCTAATTTTCTTTTCAGATGGCAAATTTAGGTGCACATTTCTACGGCATTATTTTTCTTTCTATATATATCCAAATAAGTTTTATTTCTTAAATGTTAACCTGCTAAACAAGATACATGAAATCTTGAACCTAATAGTAATTTTAAACCAAAATGTTGCTACTGGCCTGCAACACGCGAAAAAGGACATTAGGACATTTGCATAAAGTGTCGTCTCGGATCAGCCTGCACAGTCCGCGCAGGCTAATCCGAGACGGCACTTTACGACTACATTATTAGTTGTACGGACAGGTGGCCGGGAACTTGGAAACTTGTTCACGGATGTGGCGAATCATGTCGCCCCGAGCCGAAGGCGAGGTGGCGACATTATTCGCCACAGCCGTGGACAAGTTTCCAAGTCCCCGGCCACCTGGCCGTACAACGAATTTATTGTACTGCAAAGTTTTAAATACCATTCCAATGTGTATTCAGCGAAATTTCCCCGTTTATATACTCACGAATTGAGTACGCTGACGACGTAAAATTTCCCTTCTGAGTGCCCCAATTCAATGAAAACTGACGTCACTGAGAGCTGACGTCACCGAAACCTTGGTAAAACGTGCAGTTTGGTGGATGAACTTGATGATGTCACTGCGATAGAAATTCGTCATATTTTTATTTAAGCATGGATTTAAACAACTTCAAGGTAAGTAACTATGCATTTTAATGATTTGTTGTCAAAAAGTAAAAGACCATTAGTTACCATAAACGACAATTTGGTTATCCTTTTAACGTTACAATGAATGAATTTCGACACTTCACAATTTGCTTACCTGACGAAGGGATGGCTCGTTTTAACTATGTGTATTTGTTTTAGATTGACAAGAAACGATAATTTTGTAACTATATTCATTTATTTTCAAAAATAATCCATTCTTTCCGCTTTAATGACAACCATCAAGGGAAACTCGAAAAATAATACGGTGTAAGCTACTCATTATGTTTGTCTTGTGGGCTGCTCATATCGGTCGACGCCGCCATTTTGGATGTTTTGTTGAAAGTGTAGTCATGTATACGGGGCCTTCAAAAGGGAAACTGCTTTTACGTGGATTATGCCAGTGTACATGACTTGTATGTGCGGGACGTATTATCCAATCAGATAGCGAGAAATTTCTTTGCAGTATAATAATAGGTTTTGTCCAACAGTAGACTTGCGTGAAACAGAAAATCACACGCGATCGGAAAGTGTCGTCTCGAATCAGGCTGCGCAGACTGCGCAAGCTAATCCGAGACAACACTTTACGCAAATGTCCGAAAGTCCCTTTTCGCGTATTGCAGGCCATTATAGTGTATCGGTACGTCATTGTAACGTATGTTTGACGAATGAGTTATGTATCTAACGCATAAAGAGGCGTTGCCAGAAACATAGTTAAGATGAAGCCCAGTCAATTTCTATTGTTTTTCCTTTCCTTTTTTCGTCGTTTTGCCAAATTTAAAGTTAACATTAAGGTCCATACACAACTTTTATCTTTATACACAATCTAGATTAAGATCAGACTGTATTTTGTAGACAATGTAGATCACAACCAGACAAAACAGAACGGACAGTCTGATCTATTATCTACACTATCAGCTATTTTGTAAACTTTTCTGGTAAAAATATCTTTGATATTGAATTAATTGATATCGTCTGTTTTCCTGCTTGAGACAATTCATGTCATTTATCTGACATTTTGAAGACTAATGTTAGAGCCCTGACTTCCATGCCCCCGCCTGGCTATGCTTCTGGTGTGTCAAACGATTTGAACATATGTCTGACAGTGACTGGCCTATAGAAAGTCTATCCCTTGTAAATTGCCGGTCCCTAGAAAGACCAAAAAAACACATAACGACCGGAAATGTCGGAAAACGCCAAAAACGCCGAAAAACATCCAAACTTTAGCAAATATATACCATATGATGAGAGGGGACCCGTCGAAAGAGTGTGGTTATATGTTAATTTGGGGTATTGGAAAAAGAAGTTATCAGTCTATATTCGCCGAAAACCACTTTGCCAAAAATTACCACTGATGCTACCTCATCCTTTTCCAACTTTATCGCCGAAAACAATCGCATAGCGCCAAAACTGCAGGGAAAAAAACCAAATGGATGGATGGGTCATGTTTGGTAAGGGTTATCTTGTCATTAGGGGTATGGGAGTAGAACGTGACTCTTAAGGTCTTTACCCGCCTAAAACCATCTAAATATGCCGGAAAACACCATTAATGATACCTTATTTGCTCTAGTAATCGTTTCGCCGAATACCACTTTTAAACGCCGGAAAACGCCATCCATTGGTGATACATCTACTGCAAATTTTGCAAGATTTTTTTTTTTTTCGGTTTTTAGCGTTTTCCAGCATTTTTTCGGTAATTAGGTGTTTTTCGGTCTTTCTAGTGTTCCTAACTTGCCAGCATATACTCACAGACAAGGCAGCTTTCAATATTCAAGAAAGTCTCTTGATTTCTCCCCCTCTCTCAGTATTTTCAAAAGCCCCTTTGTAAGGTGAATAAGTCATCTGCAGGAAAAAAAATAAGTTTAACTAGAGATATTTCAATCGTTTTTTACCTCTCCATCTTCCGGTCACGATACCCCAGTCGCCTTTTTTGTTCTTGATCAGTAATGCCCTTTCCCCTTTCTCTGGCTCTATCGAAGGTGTATGTTGATTTTTTACCTGTAAATATGTTATAAATGTCGCTAAGTACAAGACATGAGCTCAATATCGACAGAGAAATACATGTATATTAGAGTAACTTTTAAAGGAACTTGTATTTACTTCAAGCTGCACGGAAAAGTACGAGATCTCGCGAGAACGAGGCCAAATCTCAAAATTTTCCCACGCAGCGACAAGCAAATACAAGCCCATTGAAAGTAACTCCAACATGTTATTTCTTTTAACATATACCCACAACAAAGTATTGCAATGATTGACAACTCAATTCGAAACCCATACATGGACTTTTTATTCGTCTTGTCCAATTTTATCCGCGTTCAATATGTTTACTTGAGCCGGAAATTTGTAGGTGTATAAGAAATTTTTAAACCATTTCATGTGATAGCCTAGAGGAGTGATACAATGGTTTTGTACTTGTGAGTACGGAGCCCTACACTCACAATTTACTACTCAGGGCTTCATGTATTTATTCAACTCTTTCGGTGCCAGTTGGATCATTTTTGACGACCGAAAATACAATGTACTGTAAAATAGAAAGATTAAAAAAGTGTGAGCCTGGAGAAAGTTTAGACCATAACAGGACAATAAAGATAACAATAGCACAAGGAGTCCAAGATGTAACGAACTTAAAGGCCTTGTAGCGGCAAAAATTAAACAAAGTGTTAAAACATACATGTATCAGAATTTAGATCCTACCTTTAGAAGAGGGGAATTTTGTGACGATGACAGTATGTTATTGTATTGTCGGTCTATGTGTTAGTCGCTGGCAGAAAAAAGATTTTTCAATTCAAGCAACAAGAACTTGTTTTCCTACAAAAAAAAAAACAGATGTCTCCCCCCTTTTTGGTGTCAGAATGATTGATGTGTCACCAAGACAATTTCTAACTGAAATAATGGTCATTTTTCTCTAACGGTTTTCGAGTTGTAGAGCGGACACGAAATTGTATGTAAAATGAGTAAGGAAAATAATCAAAGGGAAATAACTCGAAAAATATACAAGCCAGAGTTATGGTTCTTGTGCATGTCACTTCGTCTCATGGTGCTTTACAAATGTGTGAAGCTTTATCAAAATATCTTAAAAGGTTTTCGAGTTATAGAGCGGACACGGAAAATATCAAAGGGAAATAACTCGAAAAATATGCAAGCCAGAGTTATGGTTCTTGTGCATGACACTTCGTCTCATGGTGCTTTACAAATGTGTGAAGTTTTATCAAAATATCTTAAAAGGTTTTCGAGTTATAGAGCGGACACGATTTGTGACCGAAAGACAGACAGACAGACGGACAGACAGACGGACGCACGGGGAAAAACAATATGTCTCCCGACCCTGACGGGTGGAGACATAATAAGTAGACAATACTCAAAGATAACTTAATTTTGAAATTCATCTTCCTGTCAGCGAATACTTGGACCGACCATATAATAACAGATTGTCACTTTCGCAGTAATTTCCATACTTTAACATGGTATAGATCTAATTCAAATTTAATGTATTTGGACACCCGCACTGTATACTTTTGGTCGCTATTCGGGCTTTAACAATGAACAAAAATTGAGATTTTCTTTTCATTGCGGAACTTTACATTTGGTTGGGAACGTGTCCTTCAAATCTGCTTTAACACCGTAACTATGTCCAGCTCAAAATGGAGATTTTCAATTGGGCAACGGAGGCTTTAAAACTTCTAACAACTGTTTTAATCTACTGGTAATGTAAAATCTACAAACGGTCCAAAGTTAAAATCACTTACTTGTGTTCGAAGAGGCAGATCGTCGTGGATTAGATGCGCAATGACGGCCATTTTATCAAAATGATATACTTGTATTACCGCCTGTGAAAGCTTTGGACTGTGTATTATTCTCACAAACAAACTAGCTTGATGGGCATGGTTCTTGAATCTAAAAACATATTGATGCCTAAAGCGTAATCTAAATCAAACGGGAGCTTTCAAAACCAATGATACTGCACTGTTAATAGAGGTGAGTAAATGAAGTTTCATGAAGTTATGTTAAGTTTTATGAGGTTATATGAAGTGATTATATGAAGTTCTAATCTTTAATATATAAGTTTGTCCTTAGAACTTACAGAAAATTTGTGTATCCCACGTTTGTTTAATCCCAAACAAACACGCAGGTAACAGTGTAGACACACAGTCGCTAATTACGACATGCTAATATCATTTCGAAATATGAAAACTAGAAGAAAAAAGAAACCTTTTACACAAAGATAAAATTCTCTGTTTACTGCCTTCTGTGCCAGTCTGTCTTTATTTCCAGACTTTACTAACTGTGAAAGACATTTGGGAAACGGAGGACACTCAAGACGTGAGGTGCTACATTGCATATTAACTTACCGATGAGTTGCGACATCGCATGTGTTTTGCAAGTTTTCTGGGAGTTTTCTAAGCGTCAAAGGTCCCCACAATTGACATACTGTCTCAGGTAATATGGCGGTCTCGAATTGACCTTGTTCTAAAAATAACAGCATTTTACCTCGTTCCGGTTTCGTGAAACTTCCAGTTATGTGCAGACTGTCTTGTGTCTCTAGCTTGGAACGAATATCAATCGATCCACCTTCTAGACCTTCTTCAACAATTTTAACCAAATCGATTGAACACTTGCCTAGCATTAAAGTGCCCGACAGTACTTTCTTTCGAGTTACAGTCATCGTGAGCTTATTGACTTCGTTCGTCCTGATTTCAGTTACTATTGGTCCTTTTAACACAACTTCGGGTCCACAGGAAGCCTTCAAAGTAGCATACTTGTAGATTACCTTTTCATTCACACAGCCTTTAATTTTGAGGCAAATCTGACCATCATGCGATGATGTATCCAGGTATATTACAAAATCGTGTAAAGTGATGATTGTTTCGCGAGCTGACAACTTAAACATCTCTTTTTCTGACATCTGGTACAGTATTCCTTTAGGAGGCTGACCCCTGTACATGGCCCCGTATTGAGAAAAATTTTCCTTAAAATATTTTCTCCAAAAGTTCGTCGTGCTAACATGTGAGTCGTTGAGTCTGGATCTCTCACTTCGGTCGTTCACACTGTCATCACGGTCAAATAGATTCCCGACATATGTCATCATGTCTTTCTCGTAATCTTTGGGGTTCAGTTGATGGCTGTGCCACATGATGTCAATATCATAGCAAGGTACAATAAACTCATCCGGTAGTTGTTGTTTTAGATAGATGAATTGTTTATACCGCAATAAACACAGGTCCAAGTATTTTGTATCACAGTAATGCGGTAGGGACACTTGATAAAAGAAAAGGTTTTGTCTTAAAGCCGAGCTCACCACGTCATAAGTCAATGAAGATTGGAACGACTTAAGCTCCTTTGGATATGATGGAACTTTTAAATCCACGTGAAAAGGTAAAGTCGGATACTTTTCTCTCCAGAGCTTCTCGGTTTTCTGGAGTTCCGATTTGTACTCATTGGATCCTCTTACTGTGTGGTTGATCAGTTCTCCAACGACTATATGACAATCTCTAGAATATTTTCTTGGAGCCAACATGTGACAATGCCATATCCATTCTATATCTAATGGTGCAGATAGACAGGTGCGTCTGTGATCGTATGCTAAAGGTAGCCACAGTGCCTCATATCTATAGAGGGCAAACTTCAAGAACTGTTTGTTTTTGAAACAAGGTATCGCATTGACACCCCTTAAAAATTCTAATTGGTTAAGACATTGTTCTTTTAGGTTTACCGTGAAGGGAATATCTTTGGGGTGGAACTCTTTACTCATTGTTGAATCTCTGAAATAGAGATAACAAGGCAATATAATAATTTTCAGAACCGAATTATACAATTTTTAAGATATGAAGTACATAATGCTGTTCTTTTCGTTTTGTCGTGAACGGTATATATCTTTGGGGCGGAACAAATTGCTTTATGTTGTACCTCTGAAGTTACAGACATCGGGTCTTTTTTTTCTTTTTGAAACGAAGTATTTAATTTTCAGCGGTAAAAAATATAATACTAGATATTCTTTTTTATTTAGACATTAATAAGCTGGCGGGGATTATAAGAATGGCCTTCGTCCGTCCGTACCTCCGTCCGTCCCTCCGTCTGTCTGTCAATAACACTTTCTTGTCCACTCCATATCTCCTGAACCCTTAGAAAGATTTTCGTTAAACTTTGGTCAAATGTACATCTCGGTAAGACGGTGTGCAGAATCTAAGATCCATAACTTTATCTTCATCATTTTTAGAGTTATTGCCCTTTGTTATTTTACATGTTGGAATTTTCTCTGGAGCATAACTTCCAAAGTGTAGAAGCTATAAACTTCAAACTTCATATGCAGATAGATCACATTAAAGAGAAGTTTAGTGCACAAGATTTATAACTCTGTCATCATTATTTTAAAGTAATTACCCTTTGTTATTTTACATGTTAGATTTTTGTCCTGAGCACAACTTCCAGGATATAATCAAAGGACTGAAAGTCCTGAAAAGCGGATTTGTTGAACAGTTTCAAGCTATGATTTAATATAATGAAAATATTTTTTTTCATCACATATAATACATTTATAATATGTAAGTAATTAGTAGAGTAAGCAAGGACAATGGGAGTCGAAGTTCTTCTAAAAGGTGAGCTGCACAGCAACTGTTATTTTACTACTTACCAGAGTAGTAATTTGATAAAGCAATTTGATGTTTTTAGTATTATATTTAGGACTGTAAACACGCGTAGGACTAAAAAAAAGAAAGGTGGATTTATGTAAGTAAAGTTATTTGACAAATATATAGAACACTTCAGTTGTTGATGTGTAAGATTTTAAAAACTATTAAAACATAGGACGATGATATATAATGATATTTCTGTAAAAACAAAATGTTAAGGCCTACAGCTGTCAATCAGTTTTAGCAATCATGAACAAATTTGATCAGAGTACAATATATTGCTACTTACACATGTATGCAACATGAAATTTTTGTGCCTTCTTGTTGAACTCTTTTTCAGTGGACAAAATTTTTGACTCTCTCAAATTAAAACCAACCGACTATTTAGATTTTCATACTCTCAACAAACTCAAAAATGACTTACTGAATTATAGGTGAAAAATCATTAGTAAAGAAGAAAGATAAGATTTAGAAAAAAAAAATATCTGAATTGATATTTTCTTAATGGGTTACACAGCCTCTTTGGGTGTTATAAGATTTCATGCAACACTTTTGGAAAACCTTGTGGGAATGGTACTTAATCAATAATATGCACCGTCGACAAGGATTTATATTTAAATCCGTACCAAGACGTTATATCTGGTGTAATAAAAACAAACAGTGACCTATGGCTAAAGTAGCCTACAATTCCATTTATCAAATGCCCAAAATTGCATCATTTTACTGAATTTAACTGTACACTTTATATGAAAATAAATATATATCTGGTAGCATTTACTAGCCTTTTACAAATTAATTTGACTTGTGGCATAAAAACTGTATAGCTCCCTTTTTAGAGTATTAACAAACAATTCAGTAACTAGAAAGAGGTGTGTCAGAGACACGGATGCCCCCGCTAAATGGTATTGGTCACAGATATGTCATATGAGTGAATCGATAGGTATTACAGAAAATTGTTGTTTTGGATAACAGCTTAGACAGGGTTAAGAAGGTTTGTTATATATATAGCCAAGCAGATAAAAGATTATTTATACCTGATAACAAAATTGAGGACTGGTCCAAGTTGAAAGCAATATGTAGACAATAAATTATATGGTTTTTATTGCATATGGTAGAAAACTTTGTGAGAAAAAGAAGAAAATGCTGGTTTTCAGCATTAACTTCTTTTTATTCAGCGTTTTCATTAATCTTTCAACTGAGGGTTACTTATACTCAGGATTATGAAGATCTTAACTTGAGGAATGAGAGAGAGAAATATAGCAATAATAATTACTTTGTTGGAATTCCTCTATGAGACAGGAACAAATTGGATCGAATATTATCACACTGGACTATAGTTGAAGGGTAGGTTGCAGCCTCAATATTCTCAGGCATAGTTCTTTGGATGAGTCTTTTTAAAAACCAAAACTGTATCTTCATATCACAATTCTGCTGAGCAGGATGTAAAACCGGGTTGAACAGTCAATTTAAACATTTGGCCTTCAACTGTGACCTTGACCCTGGGCGTATCGAAACAAACTTTTCGCATGACACTAGTACTTGTTAAGGAGAACAAGTGTGTGAAGTTTTTTTGAAATCCATTGATAAATATAGAAGTTATGCTCCGGACAAGGTCAGTTTAAATATTTGACCTTCAACTGTGACCTTGACCTCGGGCGTATCGAAACAAACTTTCCGCATGACACTAGTACTTGTTTAGGAGAACAAGTGTGCGAAGTTTTTTTGAAATCCATTGATAAATGTAGAAGTTATGCTCCGGACAAGGTCAATTTAAACATTTGACCTTCAACTGTGACCTTGACCTTGGGCGTATCGAAACAAACTTTTCGCGTGACACTAGTACTCGTTAAGGAGAACGAGTGTGCGAAGTTTTTTTGAAATCCACTGATAAATGTAGAAGTTATGCTCCGGACAAGGTCAATCTAAACATTTGACCTTCAACTGTGACCTTGACCTTGGGCGTAGCGAAACAAACTTTTCGCATGACACTAGTACTTGTTAAGGAGAACAATTGTGCAAAATTATTTTGAAATCCATTGATAAATATAGAAGTTATGCTCCGGACAAGAATGGGACACACACACTAACACACGCACACACACACACGCACCCACACACTAACACACACACACACACAGACGGACACAGGTAACTCTATATGCCCCCCCATTTCATGGAGGGGGCATAAATATGGAACCCTCAGATTATGTGATTTGTATTTTTTAAGGGTAGAAAAAAATTTGGAAGAAAACAAAAAAAGAAATACTGATGTCTTGTTTTCCAACACTGTTTTCATAATCCCTTTTACACAGTACTCATAAAACACAGGATTTATTGTGTGTTAAAGGGCTAAAAGAAGAAAAATCCTAAAAAATTCTCCCAATTGAACTTTGTATGACACAAAATTCAAGGGTCAAATATATGCCATGTCTGGACAAACCGTAAGGTATTCTGAATACTGATTACATGTATCTGTAACAGTTCTGTTAAATAGCCCCCAAAGGCTGGTATTGAACCGAGAACCTTCAGGTCCCAACTCCCAAAGCAAACACTCTACCACTTTGCCACAAAAGCTAGCTCTGTAGCAAGACAGTATAAGTGTCCCCTTATACAAACACAAGCTATACATTTATATCAATCTGTGGGATAGACCAGTATACAACATATCCATGTCGGGTTTCCTTGGCATCTGACTACTGGATCTGGAAAAAATTTTGATTGGGGTTTATTTTAACAATTTACTGAACACTCATGTTAATAATTGAAGGAAATAGCCAATTAAAAGCATCATGGGACAAGGACAAAATTCTGGTAAACAGTATTTTCTCCAGTTCCAACAGTGTTTTCAATCAAATGAGTGAAATTTTGCTCATTTGTATCAGTTTCTGAATTGCTGTCTGCAGATACACTTAAAGAGCCTAAAACTTGTCATATGGGGAATGAATGAATAATGAAATAGCATCTATTTGATTACCATTTTTGATTAGAAGCAAAAAGTAATTTATGCATAGATGGTGGACATAGATTAATCCGAACAATCTTACAAAAATCAGCTCCCCTCTAAATGTGGATCTGGGGTCCTGCATGGCTTACCAGTAAAGTTTAGGACTTGTTACCCGATGGCCTAGGTTCCAGCCTTACTGGAAGCACCATGTTTTTTCTGTGGGAATGTCCTTAGGCAAGACACTTCAGAGCATTAGCCTAGTACTGCTGAAACCCAGACATACATAAATAAGCTAGCTGTAGCAGTTATATGACTGAAATAATGTTGAAAGCAACATTAAACACCATTCAATTAATCAAATGTAGATCTAACATTGGCCTCCTGCAAGGTTAACCTTTATCTGACATTTCTGTCAGCCTCACAAAACGTAGCTTTTCTAAAACATTGGTAAACAAACAGATTTTTTTTTTTTTTTTTCATTCTTACTAAAGTCACCTTTTCCCCATTACATAACACCATAAACACCATACAATGAGTTTTAACTTAGGTAAGTGTGGCTATATTATCCCATTTTGAAGGATGTTCAGAAAAACTTTTGAAATAACTCTTCCAATTGCTGAGCTTTAGTTAGCTGCACTAAAAATCAAGGGTTTTCAGAAGAACTAGTGAAGGCAGTTTTTGTCTGAGATTATGCTTTAAGTCAGATTAAAAATATTAACAGCTCACCCTAGGGTTTGTAAACATGTGAACTCAAATAGATACATTAAACATGATGACTATATTTTTCTTAACCATAGCATTTTAAGCATTTCTAAAATCATTATTATTCATCATTATGTAAGACTCTTTTAAAATATTGAAACTTATGTAAGGTGGTCTGATCTTAATCTACTCTTGCTACAAAGCAAACACACTGTCCTCATTCTGAAGTATAACGCATGTATTGTTTTGAAACTAGTATAGTTTAGTTTAACCCCTTTCCAAACAATTCCGAATTTTAAGAACCCTGAGGAAGAAGGCTTTTAAAAAGAATTTGGGAATAAGAGAAAATGCTGGTAACCAGCATTTTTCTTTTTCCAACAATGTCTTCTGACCTTCCGAAAATAGAATTCACATTGATTCTGTCATCTGCAAATGCTTTCCATTTGGACAAGTGTAAAATTTTGCTGTGCGGTTAAGAGTTAAAAAAAAAAAAAAAAAACACTGGAATCCTCTCAGGGAAATAGAAACAATGGCATTTTGTGTATTATTTCTTACTGAAAGCACACTGTTCTTTCCATGACTCTAACCCCATATTACTTCACAACTTGAAACTATTAATTTCAAAATGAAATACAAAATCAAACCAGAAACAACAATTTGATTGTTCAGATACAATGATTTCTTTTTTCTTTTGAAAAGAATATTCTTGGTTTTATTCCTGAACTAAAAAAATGGTATGTAATAGTCTGAAAGGTTTGTTCTGTATTTTCTAAGATTTAGGTCATGTGTAATTCATGAATACTGAACATACCTTCCTTCTGTTACATAAATTCACTTTGTATCATCATAAAGACACAAGTCAAGCAAATAATTATTTCACAAAAGAAAAGTAAGGTTAACTCATGCACTGCCACAAAACATGAGTTTGATTGTAACTAACTTCAAGAATAATTTGATGTTTGACTGATTTCTGGTGTTTACATTAGTTTCAACACTGTTTCAGTCTTACAGTGACAACAGCTCATTTATTTGTGTACCGCTTGGGTTTTACTAGGCCTAAGCTGTTTCTCTGCAGTGTCTTGTCTATAGGCAGTCCTACAAAATCCTAGCAACTGGTGAGGATAAAAGACAGGATAACCCATCCTACACCTTCACCAATCAGCCACGGTCTCACAGAACCACACTAAATAAATTAACGAGATTATGTCATTTCACCGCTATATTAGTGCTAATATATATAAAAAAAAAACATAGGCTGTATAGATTCAAGCTTCTGCCTCATATTCCGTGCAGTCTGAACTTAGATTATCATACACAGTTTCAAAAAGAAAACCGGTGTTACACTTAACTATAAAAATGGACTAATACATAATAATTACAATTTCATTTTATGAGTATCACATAAAACATAAGAGACCTACGTGTAATATGCAAACTCATATTCTTGGGTCTATTTCTATTCTATCAAAAAATGCAGTTGTGAATAAGTAAAATGTAAAAAGTGGACGTAAGTCTCGCATATATTGAAAGTTATTATGAGATAGTTGAATTTCAAGACTGGTAAAAAGGCTATTCATTACATTCAATGCAGTTTTGAGTGAATCCATTTTCATGGTCTAAAGAAAAGAATTAAAATCATCACTCATCACCTGGAAGACCATAGTCCAGAAATTATTGTTTTTTGATACATGTATCTGTAAATCCCTGCCCTGGGTACAGCTGAAGGCACTATAGCAGCTAGAATGGACCAAGAGCACTCTCAGTGTGACAAGTTGCCATGCAAAGTATAAATTGACCTTTACATAACTAAAATGAAACTTTCAAATCGATAGTATAAATCCAAATATTTCTATTTCAAACATTTTATTGGGGGAAAATAACTCCTTATCGGGCAGTTTAGATCAAAGATCAGACTGCACGTTCGGTGCAATCTGATCTTGATCTACACCGTCTTTAAAAGGTCCTTGAGTAGCACTTAACCTAAGGGTTAAAGGAATTGATTCCTCTATAAAACTTTAAAAACTATAGGCATACTTTTATTCTGAGTTTTTAATTACTTGCTGGTTACATGAAGCACAGTTACTGTCCCTACTAAGGGTTGAGCAGCAGTTCATCATAAATAGATCTATGTACTTTATTAAATAAAGTACAACTATTTTCAATTTGCTCTGTGTACATGTACTTCAATCTCCAAGCATAAAACAATATACCAAAGAATTTAAATCTACATGTCCAAATAGTAAGACGTATAGATGCATTCCTGTGGACCCTTTATCATACATCTATCTTCAAATTCTGCATTCTTTTTTATTCTTCTGCATGAAACGTAACAAAATAAAATTCAAGCGATCAGAAGGACTATGAATGGACTTGTACACCTTGAAGGCAATTGAGTCTCTGAGGCTTAAAGTCCAGGATGTTAGGTTAAGTTAGTGGATGTCTAGTTCACTGAGGACACGATTTCCCATCAAAACTCCTCAGTATAAATTCATGTAACGGGTTCGTACTTGATCGGGACCGTTTGTGAACGAAGGATTTCTTTATGTCCCATCGATAACTGGAGAGAAATCAAACGTTTTTTTTTTTAGACTACACGATCTCCATTTCTTTAAAAGTTCGACAATTTTTATAGTTTTGACGAATTTTCGATAAAGAAATCAAACATAATTTGTATGATTTGTTCAAAGGCAGAGCGGAATATCATTTGTAGATCTGCGTTGTTCATCCCATACACTTCAGCCAAGCAAAACTGAAAGTGAGCGCGCATACGTCGTTACGCATGATGTATTTGGTTCCTGTCAAAACGATCACAATAAGCGGATTTGCTATATAGCAAATCCGCTAAAATTTGTATCTGTCTGAATAAATAAAGTTCAAACTACCATTGTCAACTAATGTATCTGACAAGAAATATCACCAAAATTTAAAAGTTAAGCTTAAAAACGACGTAGATCTACTTTTAGTTCGGAGCCGGAAGACCGACACAACTTTTTCTTATCAGAGCCATTGGCTCCGAATATGAAGTTTCCTACCTGTGTTTCACGGTCCTGTGAGGAGTCGCCGTAATATGACCTAGTAATGGGATCGGTAATGCGTCATAGCAGACAGGTCGAATCTTCGAAGAATATGACATGCGCAGACAACGTGAAATGTGTAATTTGGTTGTGTAAAGAGGAGATTGCTACACTTCTTTGTATTTGAAGGATCAGCAGAATTACATGTTACAGAATTTTACAATTCTGATACCTCTAAGTTTGAGTATGTGTCATAGGCTACGATATATCTTAGAAGAATATGTTAGAACTTTGTAGTAGAATAGGGGATGAATTTATATTTACTTCAGTTCAGTTTTTGAGCCAGTTTATATCCCTTTTTAACGTATTTGTATAGCAAATCCACTTACTGTGATCGTTCTGACCGGAACCAAATACATCATGCATAACGACGCATGCGCATGATCTACAAATGATATTAAGCTCTGACTCTGAACAAATCATTCAAATTATGATTAATTTCTTTATCGAAATTTCGTCTAAACTAAATAAATGTCAGTTTGCAATACTTTAAATATTTAAACAAAGTTTGTTCTTTTCTTCATTAAATATTGCCATATATGCGTATGAACATTGGTTACACAGACTGCCCCCGTTTTCATTCAAGAAGTGTTCATTCACAACTTGTGTTGTCCGCTGCCAAAATAAACAAGGAGATTAAGCACTAATTTTCTTCATGAAACTTAATTTTTCAACTTTGTATTATATCAAATATCTTTAACTGTTGAAATAGCTAGCTAGAATTTGGCCGTAAATAATATAAAACCCGATAACGAATACACAGAACCCATAAAGTCGATTCGGTACCTTGTTACCGCCCTTCGTATATATTAGCACTATCGATGAAATTCCGAACTGTTTGATACATTTCTGTGAAACGTTTAATGAAATGAAGATCGTGTAGTCTATCAAAAAATTTTAACGACGTTTGATTTATACATGACTGCATTGGAAAACCTTCCAAGATTTCTCTCCATTATCGAAAGGACAATGAAGAAATCCTTCGTTTACAAACGGCCCCGATCAAGAACGAACCTGTGGCGTGAATTTATGCTAGAACTAGACATCTAACTTAGCCTAACATCCTGGACTTTAAGCCTCAGAGACTCAAAGAGACTTACAATAGTCTTCAAGGTGTAAAAGTCCATTCATAGTCCTTCTAATACGCTTCAATTTTATTTTGTTACGTTTCATGCAAAAGAATAAAAAAGAGTGCAGAATTTGCAGATAATTTTACGATAAGAGTCCACAGGAATGCATTTATATGTCTTACTATTTGGACACGTAGATTTGAATTCTTTGATATATTTTGATGCTTGGAAATTGAAGTAAATGTACAGAGTAAATTGAAAATATTTGTAAATTTTTATCATGAACTGCTGCTCAACCGATACTAGAAACGGCGACTGTGCTTCATGTAAACAGCAAGTAATTCAAATCTTAGAATGAAAGTATGAATATAGTTTTTAAAGTTCTATATAGAGGTACCAAATTCGTTTAACCCTTTGGCTGCTAAGTGCTACTAAAGGACCTTTTGCACACAATGTAGACCAAAATCAGATTGCACAGAACATGCAGTCTGATCTATACTGCTCGGTAAGGAGGTATTTTTCCCCCAAAATAACTTTGAAATAGCAAAATTTGGATTTGAACAATCAAGTTGAAAGTTTCATTTTAGTTATGTAAAGGTCAATTTTTACTTTGCATGGCAACTTGTCACACTGAGTGTGAGCTTGATCCATTCTGGCTGCTATAGTACCTTCAGTTGTACCCAGGGCGGGTATGTACACATAAAAAAAAAATATTTCTGGACTATGATCTGCCAGGTGATGAGTGATGATTTTAATTCTTTTCTTTAGATCATGAAAATGAGTTCAATCAAAACTGAACTGAATGTAATGAATAGCCTTTTTACCATTGTTAATATTGAATTTCAAGTATCCCATAATGTTACATCATATTTTTTTGCACATGTCCCTGCAATGGTCCAACTATGTAGTATGACCGTCAAATTCACAAAGATATGGCTCAAAACTTCAAAAAGGAATCTAAATCTGTATGTAAATGAATAAAATTTACATAATAACTGACAAAATTTCAAAATCCCGTAACACTTTAACTGTATCTTTCAATAAAAGTGAGAACAAAGTCCACTTTTTACACTGTGCTTAATTACACCTGCATATTTTGACTAAATAGACATAGACCCAAGAATGTGATGTTTGTGTTTGCATATTACATGTAGGTCTCTTATGTTTTATGAGATAGTTATAAAATGAACTTGAAATTATTAAGTATTAGTCCATTTACAGTTTTTTTTTTTTGAAACTGTGTATGATAATCTAAGTTCATACTGCGCAGAATATGAGGTCTAAGCTTGAATCTACACAGCCTTTTTTTTCTCTCTCTTCTTTTTCATATTTGCACCATAATAGCAGTGAAACTACAATCTCGTCCATTTATTTAGTGAGGTTCTGTGAGATTGTGGCTTATTGGTGAAGGTGTAGGATGGATTATTCAGTGTTTTATCCTCACCCAGGTGCTAGGATTTTGTTGCACTGCCTATAGACAAGACACCGCAGAGAATCAGCCTAGCCCTAGTGTAACCCGAAAGGTACACAAATAAATGAGTTATCACTGTATGACTGAAACAGTGTCGAAACTATTGTAAACACCAGAAATCAGTCAACCTTCAAATTATTCTTGATGGTAGTTACAATCAATTTCATGTCTTGTCGCATTGCATGAGTTGACATTACTTTTCTTTTGTGAAATCATTATTTTCTTGATTTGTTTCTTTATGTTACAAGATAATTTTTCATTTATGTAACAGAAAGAAGGTAAATTCAATATTCATGAATTACACATGGCTAATCTTTTCACCTTTCAGACTATTACTTAACATTTTTGGGTTCAGGAATAAAACCAAGAACATTCTTTTCAGAGGAAAGAACAAATCATTGTATCTAAACAATCAAATTATTGTTACTAGTTTCATTTTATATTTTACTTTGAAATTAATAGTTTCAAGTTATGTAGTAATTAGGAAGAACCCTTGAAGGGATTCCTAGGTGTTACGGAAAGGACAATGTGCTTTCAGTAGGAAATTACATACAAAATATTTCCGTGAGGGGACTCCTGTGTTTTTTAAACTAAACCATTCTAGTTTCAAAACAATACATGCTTTATGCCTCAGAATGAGGACAGTTTTTTTGCTATGTAGCAAGAGTAGATTAAGATCAGACTGCATAACACAGTAAAATTCCACTCCTATAGGCACGCTATTTTAGATTTGAATTGTTTGCAGTCTACTAGTATATGATTATACTATATACTGTAACTACATGTATATATAAGTTTAGAAAATGTTGTCGTTTTACTTTGACTAGATTTGTAAAATGCTGTTTTAAAAATCAAAACCTTGATGTCTCACTTTGTGTACAGAAGTTGCAATATTTTAAAAGAGTGTTGCATAATGATGAATAAAAAAGATTTTATAATTGCTTAAAATGCTATGGAAAAGAACAATACAGTTATCATGTTTAGTGTATCTGTTTAAGCTCACATGTTTACAAACCCTATGGTGAGCTGTTAATATTTTCAATCTGATTTAAAGCATGATCTCAGACAAAAAACTTACATTAGTTCTTCTGAAAACCCTTGATTTTTAGTATAGCTAAATAAAGCTCAGCCAGTTAGATAAACTGTTTCAAAAGTTTTTCTGAACATCCTTCAAAATGGGATAAAACAGCCACATTTACCCCTAGTTAAAACATATTGTATCCTTTATGGTGTTATGGAAAGGGGAAAAATGACTTTTGTAAGAATAAAAAAATGAAAAATCTGTAAGTCTACCAATGTTTTCAAAAAACTAAAGACAGGGTTTTCCTTGACGCACGATTTTGTGCGTTTTGACGCATTTTAAAGGAAAATGACTCGCATTTTTTTCAACAATGCGTCATTGTTGACGCACAAATACGATAAGAGTTGCCAACGATCGTATATGTACTACCGAAACTGTTACATTGCGAGTAGATGAAAAATCTGGAGTACGAAGAGAAAAATAGGACGAAACACTGGACTGTGTATCGATTTTACTAGAGCACCGTCAGTCTTTGAACGGGTCTAAACTAAACCAGTCAATCTCTAACGAAAACAATATGGCTCTGTCAAAATCGACGTCATTCTTGCTGTCTGCAAGACCCTTAAACAAATATCAGACGATACAACACCTGGTAAAAGCACCAGAAACACATTTCAAGGTCTCAAGGGTTTGCTAAAGAGATACACTGTTATTCTTTGAAAACAGCGGCATGAATGCGATCCGTGTGTCGAAACACAGAAATCGGCCGTTTAATTGATGAAAATAGTTTACTTTCGGCCGAAATGGATATTCTCTATCAAGAAAATAATAGAGTCTTCCCAATCCGACCGAAAACAAGCTATTTTCACTACTTAAACGGTCGATTCCTGTGATAAAAACAAAATAACCTTTTACCACAGAGAGAGGCTGCACATGTATACTTCGAAAATCAACCCTTGTGCATCATCAAAACACTAGTGGTCATGACGATACTCTTGACACATTAAAATTACTTAGAGATACGAGAGCTTGTCTGCAGCTGGAGCATATTTGCTCGTTAAGAACAGGCTTAAATAAAGCAGACTCCAGATAGTCTTTATGAAAAAGGTGTCAACTAGGCTGAAAGCTGCCTCTATATAGAGAATCTCTGGTGTTATTATGTATTTATCACCATATAATAGTACATACATAGGGTAAACAAAAATTTACAGTGAATAGAAAACACAAACAAAAAAAACTCACATACTTTAAAAAATAGTGGCATTTGTCTAAGCAAATTACATTTCGTTATGACCCCCACAAATTCTAAAATGACCCTCATTATTTTTGACTAGGGGGTCACATTTTGTGAGGCTGACAGGAATGTTAGATAAAGGTTAACCTTGCAGGCCAATATTAGATCCACACTTGATTAATTGAATGTCGCTTTCAACATTATTTCAGTCATATAACAGCAAGCTTATTTATGTATGACTGGGTTTCAGCAGTACTAGGCTAGGGCTCTGAAGTGTCTTGCCTAAGGACACTCCCACAGACATGGTGCTTCCAGTGAGGCTGGAACTTAGGCCATCAGATAACAAGTCCTACACTTTACTGGTGAGCTATGCAGGCCCCTAGATCCACATTTAGAGGGGAGTTAATTTTTGTAAGATTGTCCAGATTAGTCTATGTCCACCATCTATGCATAAGTTACTTTTCGGTTTTTAATAAAAAATGGTAATCAAATGGATGACATTTCATTATTCATTCCTCCCCCATAAACAAGTTTTAGGCACTTTAAATGCATCTGCAGACAATAATTCAGAAACTGATACAAATTAGCTTAAGTTCCCTCATATGATTGAAAACACTGTTGGAATGGGAGAAATACTGCTAACCAAAATTTTGTCCTTTCCCATAATGCTTTCAACTGCATATTTCCTTCAGGGTTATTAACACGGAGTGTTCGGTATTTATACTGTAAAGTGTTAAACCCCAATCAAAATTTCCTCCAGATCCAGTTGTCAGATGCCAAGGAAACCTGCCATGGAGACGTTGTATACTGGTCTATCCCACAGATTGATGTAAAAGTCTAGCTTGTGTTTCTTTTAGGAGACACTTATACTGTCTTGCTATAGAGCTAGCTTTTGTAGGAATGTGGTAGAGCATTCACCTTTGGGACCTGAAGCTTCTGGGTTCAATCCCAGCCTTGGGAGGCTATTTAACAGAACTTTTAAGTACATATACATGTAATCAGATTTCAGAATACCTTATGGTTTGTCCAAACGTGGCCTATAGTTGACCCTTGAATTTCTTGTCATAAAAAGTTTAATTTGGAGACTTTCTGAGGATATTTTCCTTTTTTAACCCTTTAACACAATAAATCCTACGTTTTATGAGTCCTGTGTAAAAGGGCTTATGAAAACATTGTTGGAAAACAAGACATCAGTATTCCTTTTCTTTTTTCCCCCGAATTCTTTCTACCCTTTACAAGTACAAACCACAGAATCTGAGCCATATTTATTGAATTGTTTGTTAATGCTCTAAATAGGGAGCTATTTGGTTTTTACGCCACAAATCAAAATTTTTGGTAAAAGACCAATAAATGCTAAGAGATATATATTTTTATTCGTATAAAATGTACGGTTATATGCAGTAAAATGATTCAATTTTGGGAGTTTGATCATGGAATTGTACTTTAACAATAGGTCAATCTGTTTATTTTTATTACGCCAGATATGAAGTCTTGATATTGATTGGAATATGAATCCCTATCGGCGGCGCTTGTTCTTGATTATGAACCATTCCCACAGGGCTTTCCAAAACTGTAACATGAAATCTAATAATACCCAAAGAGGCATGTAACCCATTAAAGAAATACCAATTAAGATTTTTTTTTTTTTTTCTAAATCTTTTCTTTCTTTATTTACTAATGATTTTCCAGCTATAATTCAGTGATAGGTCATATTTGAGTTTGGTGAGGGTATGAAAATCTAAATAGTTGGTTTTAATTTGGGAGAGTCAAAAAAATTTGTCCTCTGGTAAAGAGTTAAACAGGAAGGCACAAAAATGTCGTATTGCATGCATGTGTAAGTAGCAATCTATTGTACTCTTTGATCAAATTAGTTCATGATTGCTGAAACTGATTGACAGTTGTAGACCTTAACACTTTGTTTTTACAGAATTATCATTACGTATCATTGTTCTTGAGGCAAAAAATGTCCAATTTTGTATAGTTTTTTTTTTTTTTTAAATCTTACTCATCAACAACTGAAGTGTTCTGTATACGAGTATTTGTCAAATGACTTTCACTTATATAAACCCATCTTGGTTTATTTCAACATGTTTTGTACTTTCTAGTATGTACACATGTAGCTACACACCATTCTGCTACAAAAATGTTAAATGTTTGAATGATTTTGAAACCTTTAGAAAAGTCTTAGAATTCTGACGAAATAAGCAGGTGTAAATTAAATATTTGTTTTATATAGAGCCATAATTATCTCTAAAAGTTCTTAAGTTTATGCTAATGTTAGCCTTGAAAGACATTCTTTTTTCAAGACCGAACAATGTTATCGGTCTGACCTAAACCAGAAACTGTCATGTGTACATGTTTGCGCACTAACCATCCTACTTTACGTTTTAGCTAGTACACCCAAACTTCACTTTTTTTAAACACTGTGTATACAGTCCTACGCGTGTTTAGTTCTGAATATAATACTTGCATAAAAACACGTCAAATTGTTGGATCAAACTACTACTCTAATAAGTAGTAAAATAACAGTTGCTGCACAGTACAATTTGTAGAACAATATTAACTCCAATTGTCCTGGCTTACTCTACTAATTACTTACACATTATACATAAATATGTAACATGTGGTAAAAAAATCTAATTTTCATTACATCAAATTCTAACTTAAAACTGTTCAATAAATCCGCTTTTCAGGACTTTCAGTCCTTTGATTATAAATTTATTCGGCATTGACAACAAATATCTCATTCTTTTTTAAATCTCATTGAAAAATCCATATTGGATTTTTCTCTAATAGCTTTAGTCTGACAGACAAATCCCTGAGTTAGGTATTTCAAAACTTCAAAATTACTTCTTTTCTCCAGTGATTCCGATGGTAAATATAAATACATAAATAAGAAAAATATTTAATCAAATCTTAGACTACCGGTATTTCCTAGTTGGTTTATTTATTCACAATTTTTAGTATCGTTTAACTTCATATGGACACTGGGAAACTTAGGGAAACAACTCTGCTTTAACTTCATATAGACACTGGGAAACTTAGGGAAACAACTCTGCTCAAACATCAGTTTAATGATAACCGATATCTATCGACAACTTTCCCTATACATGTATAGATCATTGTGTTAAGTCTGTCTATTTTTTCAAGACACCAGCATTTTCAAAGTTATTTCTTACATATCAGGCATTTTCTTTAAATGAGCGTAAAGATCTGTTAGCCTTTTTGCATCGAAAGTTTTAAGTCTGGCGAGAGTAAGATCCACTCTGATGGACTCCATTTCGTACCAAAGGAAGGATATCCAGATTGTATGGAATATTTAGCGAATATAATTTTCGCGAGAATGATCCACTCGTGAAAATAACGAAAATTTCCTCCCCGCGAAAAAAAAAAACTACATACGATATATGTATTTGGATCCGTATTCGACACTTTCAAATAGGGATTTATTTTGCGTCGTGTCAGATTTTATCCATTTACGATGCATGGTTTTTGAGCCTAAAAAATTTTAGGATGTACGAGGGTTGATCCAGAAATTCGTACAATGGGCCTATTACTTCCGTATTACTAGCTTGTTCAGTGTATAATTTGGTAATATTGTAGTTCAGTATCTACAAACTGCATAAAAGTTAAAAATTTTTACCAAATTATCTCTAGCGGCCTTAAACTGCGTTACCATAGTAACATATGTACGCTTAAGCGGGGGAGCGTCAAAAAAAATTAAATACCTGTTAAATAAATCAAGTTTTCTTAAATTTTAGCTTGGATTTTTTGGCGCATATTAGTGTGACGCTAGTATGACATCATGACGTCATGTTGTATACGTTGTTGTGAAAGTTGTTATGAAGACACAGCATTTTTCATAAGATAGAAAAATCCAAGGGAATAGTGACATGACGTCAACACCAAAATTAGAATGCCGGTCAGTTATAAAATTCTGCCATAATCTTGGTCATACACCAACGCAGACATTTCAGATGATGGAGAAAACGGGAATAAAGTGCAGTAGAGAACTTGTGTTTAAGTGGCACCGGAGATTCAAGGAGGGTCGAACTTCAATAGTGGATGATGAACGCCAAGGTAGGCCTGCAATGCTTCACAACCTGATTGACGACGTCAGAACTGTGGTAAACAGTGATAGACGCATGACAGTACGTGAAATGGCTGATAAAATAGGGAAATCTTATGGAACTGTTGAACGAATTTTGACACAGGATTTGAAAATGAGAAAAGTCAGTGCACGTTGGGTTCCGCGGCTGTTAAGTGCACATGACATGGAGCGACGAGTTAGTTGTTCGCGAGAGTTCCTGAAACGCTCAAAAAAGAAGGTACCGAATTCCTTGACAGAGTTATTACGCTCGACGAGACTTGGCTCCACCATTTTGAGCCCGAGTCAAAACGCCAGTCATCAGTATGGAAGACGCCTGCATCTCCTCCACCTAAGAAGGCAAAAGTCGTCAGTTCCATGAAAAAACACATGTTCGCGTTTGTCATGGATCGGAAAGGAATGCTGCTTATCCACCAGGTGCCGGATGGTCAGACAGTGACAGCAGACTATTTTTCGAAGGTAAAAATCTTTCGTTTTTCTATCTAATCAATATTTAGATCTCTTTAAAAAAAAAATTATTTTATTCTGTTACACATCTTTAAAAAGTTTGTTATTTACAAATTAAGTCCAAAACATTTCCTAAGGTGTGAAAATAATTTTAGTATTTTTATGAAATTTCAGTTTCTCCGGGAACATCTTGTACGTGCGCTGGCAAGGAAGAGGCCGGGAATTCCGTTTAATGAGTTTATGCTGCACCAGGACAACGCCCCTGGACACACCGCCGCATCCACGCAACTGGAAATTGATCTTCTGGGATTTCAACGACTGGCCCATGCTCCCTATTCACCGGACCTCGCACCGATGGACTTCCGCGTTTTTCCTGTACTAAAGGACCAGCTTTGGGGACTCCGCTTTGATAGTAAGGACGAACTTAAAACAGCCACACAGAGAATTGTTCAACAGTTCGATTCCAAATGGTATGAGGACACTTTCAGCATGTGGGTACGTCGGGCACAGAAGTGTGTGAGAGTAAATGGGGACTATGTAGAGAAGAGTTAATGATGACGTCAAGTTGACGTCGCGTTTGACGTCGCGTTTGACGTTCTTGCTGCCCCGCCCAGGTGCGTGGCCTATGTCTTAAATTTGTCACTGGACAATCACTGTTGTATGTACACATTTAAAAATTTCCATGTTTATTGCACAGATGTCACATTTAATGACTGTATAATTTTTGTTTTGATAGTCAACACTCCTAAAGTTTTATTAACCCATTGTATGAATTTCTGGATCAACCCTCGTACATGCACTCATTAGGTACTTTACACCTCACGAGCCGAGTTGTGTTAATGCGTCTCGGTGACGCAGTGTATCAAGAAAATCATCACATAATTATGGATCCATGAAATCTATTTTGTCCAACAGCCAACTGAAGCATGAGGTAGACCGGTCCTTTCACATGCAGAAAAATTGACCAAAAGCAGAAAGTTTTGACCGAGATCAGCCTGCGTGAACTGCGCATGCTAACCTGGGTCAATTGTTTTTGCATACGCATTAAACCCCCCTATTCACAGAGTATGGGCCAAATACTTGCATGTGAATTTGCTACATGATAGTATCGGATTACTGAACATACCTGTGTAGTGGACTGTGCAGATCTTTTATCATCCATTTCTCTTTGTTTTAGGGGTCCCATTTTACTTCATTAGCAGGAGAAGGATTAACACTTAAGCTGCTAAGCGCGACTCGCTGACCTTTTGCGGTCAGTGTAGATCAAGATCAGACTGCACAGAACGTGCAGTCTGATCTTGGATCTACACTGTCCGATAAGGAGGTATTATTCCCCAAAACATAACTTTGAAATAGAAATGAGCCGTGCTCTGTGAAAAGGGGGCTTCATGCATCTGCGAAAAGTATCGACCCAGGCCAGCCTGCGCAGTCCGCGCAGGCTGACCTGGGCTGAAACTTTTTGCTACTAGCCAATTTTCTGTTTGTCAAAAGACCAATCTACCCTATGATTAAGTCGGTTATTGAAAAAAGTGTCTGCTTTGGATCCATAATTATGTGATGACTTTGGCAGGTATCAAGTATAACGGAGATGTATTAAGCCCCCTTTTGCCAGAGCACGGCTCAAATATTTGCGTTTTTACTATCGAATTGAAAATTACATTTAAGTTATTGAGCAGGACAAGGATGATGACATATCCCTACGACAGAGCACTCTTACATTCTACCTGCGTCATCAACCCCGGCCTGCATTGACCCCTTTACCAAACAATCCCCAGTTTTAAAGAACCCTAGAAAAAGGGGCTTTTGAAAACATTGTGGGTAATGGTTAGTTTAAACATATTTTGTTTCATAAGTTGAAATGGGGTCGGGCCACAAGTTCTCACAACTTAGAATTGGCCCGTCCCCTACAGCACAAATTGTAAAGTTCTAACAACGGTATGTACAAATACAACAACATTGAAGTATGAGAAAGAAAAGAAACGCAGTAAGAGAGAGCTAAGAGTTGAAATAGAAAGATTACAAAGAATAACAAAAAAGGAACAAAAAAGAAAAGTTCAAAACAGGAAAAAGAAAAAAGACTGTTCTCTGTGATTGCCTAAAATTTTATAAAGTTGTCATTAACAGTTATAAAAATAGACTGAAAATTACGAAATGGTTACCAGCATTTTATTCTTTTCCCATAATGCTTTCTGTCCGTTCGGAGACAAAGTCCATAATTTGACTCTCATTCAATTTGTCATCTGCAAATGCTTTTAATTTGGGCAAGGCTATAATTTTGTCGTCTGCTGAAGAGTTTATGAACATTCTGAAGTTTGCTCTCAAAACTTTTCTAAATTGTAAAGTAACAGAACTTCTGAATGACTTAACCTAATGGTTTAGCCAACCAGAAGTTTCGTTGCTCTTTTAGATTTAGAAATAAGATTAAAATAAAACTAAGAATGGTTGGTGAATATTGTTCCAGGACATAAACTCGGTAAGGTGTCTTGTCCAAAGGCCACTTCAATGCCTCCAGCGAGGATCAAACTTCGGCTACAAATCCACAGGGCTGAAGTTAACTCTTAATATAAGCTACAAACCCCTTCGCTGTGCAAATATGGATTCTCATGCTTCTGTAGAGGTCAGTTTTGGAAACAGAGTTGAGAAAGGAGGTATTGCTTGGTTTTCTAACTGTTGAATACATGTAATTTGTATTATTTATTCCTTCCTTACAATGTTTGCCCTTAACAAAAATGTTACTGATGTTTGGAAGCTCCATGGTCTAATTGCCTAATACAATAATGTGTGTGTGAAATCGGATCGGGGAAGGGGGGTATCTATTTGTTAAAACTAGGACTATAATAGGTATTGATTGATAGTATAGTGGTTAACGCCGTTTTCAAAATTATTCAGTTTTGTTGCAGTGGCCAATGCACCTATTCATGCTCTCCTGGAGTTTCTTTTAGCAGTGCTTTGCACAATATTCTTTCAAAGCCACTGGCTTCTTTCCCACATCATCGTCGAAACAGTCGTCAGCGGTGAGAGAGAAATAAATCCTGTCGCAATGACTATCATCAATTCTTGGACAGAAATCTGCCGAGCTCGGGATTCGAATCAGCGACCCCCTGGTCTCATCTCTGCAAAATACACTTCAGGTCTCTTACGGCGGGATACGATGTGATACTAGGGCGTTTGGTGCTCATATAAAAGGTTGTTCATTAAAAGTGTTAACCCTTTCATTGCAACAGACGAAAATGAAGTCCGTTTTTGCGGATAGATCAAATTCAGACAGCACAGTTTGGTTTTGCGTATACATATAATGATTTCAGGTTGAAAAGTTTGTTTTTGCGTATTGATCAAATTCAGACTACACAGGACACGTAGTTCAATCTTGGATCTTAAACCGCCAGCAGAAAGATTTAAGAAAAAGTAGATTAAAAAAAAAAAGATGCTTTACCTGTCTTTCTTTCTGTTCTAAAGTCCTATCACATGTCGTAACATAACATTGCATGTCACACACGAAACTATCATCGCCGTTTTATGTGGATGCAGCACGATGTACTTTGATTTAGATTTCATAATACACCCCCAAAAATTTCCGTTATAACTTCATAACTCTGTATAGTTTGCAGTTCGTAGGGACCCCTTGAATTTCGAAATATCTTGAAAAATCCTGCATCAATATTTATGAAACTTTTCAAGGTCTTTTAAAATTACCTTACCAACTCTCACAGTGAAAATTAGAATTTTTCTTCTGCAAGAAAGAATATTGTGCCTATTCCAGTAGTGTTAAATTTTTGCTCTGAAGCTTAACATTATCCGACGGTTTCGCACAGCGACCAGAACAGCAAACATAACTGGACATATGCATGCCATCAGTACCTCAAATTCGGTTAAATATGAGGCCCTGAAATTGTTTGTTTGGTTTTTTTTTTTACAAATTATATTGTTCTATTACTTTACCTTACATATTGCTCTCGTCAATTTCATTCAAACTTTGAAGTCTAAAATGATTTGTCCAATGTTTTTATATTTTAATACCACTTCTGTTGAGATATGTGTTCCAAACCACCTGACACTTAGATTTAAATATCTTTCATGGTTTGTTTTGAGTTGTTTTTGGCTACGACTTTTTTCAGTTCGCCTAATAGTAGCTCAATTATATTATGGTCACACTCCTAGGGTGGTAGTCCTAAAGACACTGTGTCCCTTTGACCGTAAGAATTCGTCTACAACAATACTTTTGAGCCTGTTTATGGAACTTAACCACTTCATACAATGCACCCTTCTTCATTTGTTGTATGCTATACCACATGATGTGAGCCAGAGTTTGACTATGGTTGAGCGTGGAAAAGAAAGTAAAGTGTAAACAAGTGTGTGCAAGTCTCCAATATTGAATCATTAAAATAAAACCCAAATAAAAAACGAGATCAGGCCTCAAAAGTTGAAGTTTTTACTATTCAAACAACAGACGACCACAATTACTGTACTTGCATGAGAATTGTTTTTATAGACAGGTAAACCCTTTACTCGGAATATCCTTCAACCCTCCCAACGTTTTTAAGCAGTTTTGTTCATACTTTTTAACATTGCATTGAATGCAAAAAAGTCAAAAATTCTGAAAATGACATCCAGAGTTGGTAAAGGTAACATTATTAACTATGCAAATTTTCAGTACAATAGCTAAAGCATTTTTAAGATATTTCAAAACGGGGGGGGGGGGGGGGGGGGGGGTCCCAATAAACCTCAAACTACCTATACTGGTAGGCGCAAGGTAACAGTTTCAACATCGAAGGCGAACACAAAGGTATTTGCGGACGATATAGATCAAGATCAGACTGCATAGAAAGTGCAGTCTGATCTTTGATCTACACCGTCTGCTTGTTTATTGAAGTCTATATGATGAAAATGTTTTTTAGTTTCAGTAAATTGAATGTTCAAATGTGTAGAGAGAGAGGTGTCAAGTTCATAAACTTATACGTGTACAAATACAGTCGTATATTTGACGCTGACTCATTTAACACCGAGTCTCGTCTTTATATCGTAAGTTTTTGCAAACTAGAAATAAACTTTTCCTTTAAAGATTTTGGTTTTTTGACAAGGTTAAAAAGTGTATCGGGAAATAGTCCAAAAATTCTGGTTACAATAACAGCATTTTCTCGCTTTCCAGCTGATTTCGAAAGCTTTTTTTGCTAAAGGTGGTAACTTGAAACACGTGATGGTCATTCTTTCCCACAAATGTGTATTTTCCTAGGAGCCAACGGCGCCTGGCCTTGGTAACCACGTTTCAGACTTTTGTACGAAAGCTGCAACCACTCTGAATATCATGTATAAATGCGCGCTATTCGCTGTCTGTGATTTGCTGGAACTGCAAATGTCGTTTTTGATTGGCTTGAAACGACCCACCCTTCAAAACAGCCTTACACCTTACGGGTTATTCATCCTTAATGTAAAATAGAAATGGAAAGTGGAGGGTCAATCTCTACATACACCGAGAAAGTGCCAAAGAAAATATTTCAAAGCAAAGTTTTTATCAGTGTGCATGATGAATTTTAAATGAGAAAGTTTAAAACAATTAAAGAAAATTCTCCCATTAATTTCGCCATATAATCATGCAGAGTATGACGCGACTAACACCCGTATTTAACTTGGGTAGCCGCTAAATACACACCATATAATGCTAGTCATAAATTTCTAACAGGGTGTACACCACATATATTATAGAATCAAGACGTGGCTTTAAACCTTATGGGCGGCGAATAAGTCTCGCACGTGATTCCTGATTGTTTTTGCAGTGGATATTGTGAGAAAATTCCGTGCGCACACCATTGGATGCAGATGGAAGGTAGCGAAATTTGACATTGATTGACTGGCGTTGTATGGTGTGTATCTATATATGGTGTGTAACTAGACAAACCCGTTAACCTTGCCAGCCGTAATACATGCACAATTAGAGCAGTTGTTGAAAAATTGGTGTTTTCCAAGTAGCACAATTATCTTTATTTCGGAGGAGACAAAGGTATGATTTATCTTTTGATCACGTTTTACCCTAACGAAAATGAAGTATTTTGCCTTCTGGTGGTATTGATCTCGCAGAATTTGTTTTTGTAATTGTACATAAAGTTTGTCTATTTGACAACATCATAATATTGATATTTAATAGTGTCTGCACTCTGCACACATTTTTCCTTCTGGTCGACGATTTCCGTTCTAGATATTGACCTAACTGGTGTATGCCGTTGACCTACTTAATCATGGGCAGAATTCAAGATGGCTGCCCCCTTTAGGAATGGTTAGTAAGTTCCCTTTTGCCATCTAATGGTTTTTTGAACATCTTTAAAGTCTAATCTTGGATTTACACTGTCCTGCATTTAAAAAACTAGCAATTAAATAGCAGCATTGCTTTTGGATCTTTTGTATCTAATTAATCCTTTACCACACAACCCCAAGTTTTACCACTGTCATGAAGAAAGCTTTTGAAAACATCGTAGGAAAAGGGGAAAATGCAGGTTACCATCATTTCTTCTTCTCTGGCAGCGCTTTCTACCCTTCTTAAAGCTAATAACATCATTTATAACAAAGAATAAATTCTGAAAATGGTTTCATTTCGAACAAGTCTAAAGATTTTTTTGGTTAATGAAGAGTTAAAAGAAGTCCTTGATGTGCATTTTGGGCTGTAGGAGTTGACAGAATTATATAGATGCAATCTGTTTTATTAGTGTATTAACTGACATTTTGATACATAACACCGAAATGATATATCAAATTCTTGTTTGTTAATTGCTAAACCCATCATGATAATGGGCTTTTGATGATTTTTTTTAATGAAAATTCTTGCTTTTGTAAAAAAACACTTGTGAAGAACCTGTTTTTTCCATTTCATAGAACACCCAATAATTCCGCTCTGATATGTTGGAAATGGGGCTATGTTCCTAATGTGCTTCGTTCTGAACCTCAGCAAAAAGATGCTGTATTGTAACGACACTGCAGAGTACGATGTTTTTCAAGAAAAAAATGGGAAAAAAAAAAAAGATTGCTGGTATTCAGAGTTTTCTCCTTTTTTGCAATCTTTCTACCATTTCAAAGGCAATTTCCATCACTGTAGCTATATTTGATTTATTCTCTGCAAATACTTCGAATTTTGGCAAGTCTGAAATCTGTTGTAACGTAAAGAGTAAACTTTTACCAGAACAACTTTTTTAGACATCCAAATTTGCAGGCAACAAGTAATGTTTCTAAATTAAAAATGTATTTCATAGCCAGGCCTACTATAAACTGGCCGAGCCCCGGTAGCTCAGTCGGTAGTGTGCAGGACTTGAGAACAGGGGGTCGTGGGTTCGATCCCCGGCTGGGCCAGTTTCCTTCCGAGGACTGATGATAGTTATTGCGACAGGATTCATTCCTCTCCCACCGCTGATCATTGTTTCGACAATTGGTTATGTGGGAAAGCAGCCAGCAGCCAGTGGCTTGGAAGGAAAAATTGTGCGGAGTACTGGTAAAAGAGACTCCAGGAAAGCATGGATAGGTGCACTGGCCACCGCGATATGACTGAAATAATGTTGAAAACGGCGTTAAACACCAAACAATCAATCAACCTACTATAAACTGTTCTACAAGTTCAAGTAAGAAATTGTCACAAAACAGAGTTGCATTCACTACGTTCGTCTTCAATCACTAGAATTAATAATGCAACCTTGTTTTATTGTATTTAAATGAAATTTCGAAAAAGTGAATACTTTCCTTGCCAGAGGAAAAACTGCTTCTCCTGTGGACTGGTGTTGACTATTAAAAGGGAAACCCATACAACAGGAGCAAGTATCCATCAAAGTATTTTTAAAACGGTTATAGATGCCTCTTTTTGACTTCGAATGTTCAAATATTTTGACATTTTATAATATCTCTGTCATCACTGAAGAAATTTACTTCAAATTTGGAGTAGTTGCAAACTATAATATTTACTTCAAACTTACGCTAGTTGTTAACTATCATAAGGGAAACCAATACAACAGGGGCAGGTAAAAATCTAAATATTTTTACACAGTAATGCTCGGTTTTTCGACTTACAATTCTCACTAAAAGCAATTAGCATCCACATGCGGTGCTCTAGTCTTTTTCTTCTTTGCAAAGAGATAAAAAGAAGAAGAAGAAGAAGAAAATAACTGGAATGTGAAAAAAGAAAAAGAAAAACTTTTCAAATACCAAAGTTGAAATATTAAAAAGTGATACATAAGACTGGTGTGATTTGAACCCGTTTTTATTTCTTTTCTTCTTCTTTTCAATCACTCAGGATTGTGATTTAAACTCATTACCAGGCAACATATTTGAGTCGTCCAAATTGAAAACGTTTGCAGACGACAAATTAAAATTTGGCTCAGAGATGTGAATTTGGCTTTGAAAACGTAGAAAACAGTGTGGGAACAGGAGAAAATGCCGGTTACCAGCATTTTCTCCGATTTCCACATTTTTTCAAAATCTTTTTTTTCCCAAAGGGTCGTTGAAAAACGAGATTGTTTGGTGAAAGAGTAATATAATTATATAATTGTATTTGATAATACACATTCAAATAGGTCTTGCATTGGTTTAATAGAGGTTTCTACCCTTTTTTAAAGACAAATCCCAATTGTGTCATATCTTGTGTCTTGCACATGCTTTCACTATGAACAAGTGCGGCATCGTGTGATACAAACAGTTAACGTTAGTTATTTGTGCCGTAAGCTCCGTCAGTGACATTCAGGTGAGGTTCCATAACACCATCGGACGTCGTGTTGTCATGTCCTAAACCTACGGCATTTACATTATCGTCAAAAGTATTGAAACTGTCATGATCTTGTCTCCCGCCGACATCTGTCGTATTATTTTGTGACGGAAAAATCCTTGACCATTGTCCAGTATTTCTCTGAGATGAATGAACAAGGTTGAACCCACAAGCCACCACCAGTTTCATTCTATCGGCGTACAGTGAGCTACCATCAATCCAATGCGCCACCCTTGGCACACACAGCACAGTCAACAGAGCCACCGAAAATGCTAGAGCAATATATTCAGGGACCTCGTTCGTGGTGCCATCTAAGACAATGTTACCTGTCTGCAGATCAGCAATTAATGGTCCGAGCTCAAACCTATGACCATACAAATGGCTACCGATGTCAAATGTTGACTTTTTTCCCGTCGTTAATTTGTAGAAGCTAACAGATAACACACCGGTAGCAGTTCTGGCATCTGAATAAAAAACAGTGTTGAATATACCTGTATAAGTAGAAAACACAGAAATTATAGTGGTCACTCTAATCCTTTCAGTGGCATAAGCTGAAATAGGGGCTTTTGCGGACGGCCTAGATCAAGATCAGAGTAAACACGCAGTCTGATCTTGGATCTGTACCGTCCGCATTTTTAGTCAAGCCTATATGATTGCAGTTTTTCTAATTATCAGTGGGTTGAATTTTCGGCTGAAAAACGAAAAAAACGAATCTATTTATTTTATGTTGCAAAGCTTATCCATGGCTCTAACGCAAGTGGGTATATGAGAAAAGCTTCTCATGTGCTCGTATATGCAAATCTATATGCGCTAGGTATGGGCTAGGCATGAGTGTTTTTCAAGCTCACAGGCACGAGTCGGTGTACGTTGCCATATGCAGAAGCAGAAATATTTGGTAATGGTACATATCTAAATTTATTCGAAGTATGCGAGAGTATTTAAATGATAGGTTAAGCTTACGCTCATCATACGCTAGGTAGAAGCTGATTACGCGAGAGTGAGGCTAATGCTACGTTACTCACAGGTCAAATACGCGTCTCGTGCGGTAGCTAGGCGGTAATAAACTTGTATGGCGAGTAATCAGATGATTCATAGACCTTTGCAAGAAAAGGTAATTTGGAACTGTAAACGTGGAAAATATATACTAGTATAATGTTTGCAACTGATTAATTTTGTCTTTGATGTGCGAATACGGTGTGAACTTATTCACCGAGGAAAAAAACAGTTATTGCAAAAAAACAATAGCATAGCAACGCGTGCCCGGAGCACGCCAGCGTACAAGTGACGTCATGATAAGGTCGCAGGTTCAGTCATTTTTTCAACGTAAATCTAGCGTATGGATAGCGTATCGGTAACGTCATGGTAACGTATGATTGACGAATTAGTAATATATTTCATGTGTACAGAAGCCTGGCAAGAAATGTGGTTACGATGAAGCCCAATTCATTTCTATTTCTCTCGCCGTTATAGCAAAAGTGATGTTAACTCTAAACAGTACACACATCTACACAACTTTTGTCGTATTTATAGAAAATCTAGATCAAGGCCAGACTGCATTTTGTGGACAACTTAGATCACGATTAGACAACACAGAACGGGCAATCTGATCTATTACCTACACTATCAGCTATTTTGTAAAATTGTCAGGCAAAAACATCTTTGAAATTGACGGAATTTATCTGATCTCTTTTCCTGCCTGAGATTTTGTATTTCATTTATCTGACATTTTGATGGTTAATGTTAGAACCTCGGCTTCTATGCTGTCGCCTGGCTACGCTCCTGGTATGTCAAACATATTAAATATATGTCTGACATTGACTGACGTATAGAAAGTCTATCCTTTGTAAATTGCCAGCATATTGAGAGAGAGGGGGAGAGACCCTTTCGAACAACTAGAATGTAATCTCATAGACTTGGCAATTCTCAATGTATAAGAAAGTCTCTCGATTTCTCTCCTTTTCTCAGTCTTTTCAAAGCCCCGCTGTAAGGTGAAAAGTCGTCTGCAGGGAATAAATAAGTACAGCGAGAGATTTGTTTACCGTCTTTAACTCCTCTCCATTTTCCTGTCACAATACCCCAGTCGCCATTTTTGTTCTTGATCAGTAATGCCCTTTCGCCTTTCTGTGGCTCTATGGAAGGTATATCTTGACTTTTTACCTGTACATATGATATAAATGTCGCTGAATAGAAAACATGAGCTCAATATCTTCCGACAATTATATACGAGTAACTTTCCTGGGACTTGTATTTACACCGAGCTGCATGGGAAAGTTCGATATCTGGCGAGACCGAAGCGAAATGTCACAGTTTTCCTATGCAGCGAGAAGCAAATACAAGCCCATTGAAAGTTACTCCAAAATGTTATTTCTTCTAACATATACCTACAACAAAGTATTGCAGTGATTGACAACTCAATTCCAAAATCAGACATGGATTTTTTATTCGACATGTCAAATTTTATCAGCAAGCAATACGTTTCCTTGAGCCGGAAATTTGTAGGTATTTAAGAAAGTTTAAAGCTTTTCATGTGATAGTCTAGCTCTAGGAGTGATACAGTGGTTTTGTACCTGTGAGTACCGAGCCCAATACTCAAAATTTACTATTCATGGCTTACGGTATTTATTCAATTCTTTCGGTGCCAGTTAGATCATTTTTTGAAGACCAAAAAACAATCCACTGAAAAATATTAAATATTAAAAACTGTGATCCTGGCGTAAGTTTAGATCATAACAGGACAATAGAAATAAACAATAGCACACAGAACCTAAGATCTCTCAGGTGATAAACATAACAATGAACGAAATGTGAGGTTTATTTTTCATCGCGGAACTATACATTTGGTTGCGAATGTGTCCTTCAAATCTGGTTGAATATCGTATCTAGGTCCAGCTTAAAACGTTTTTAATCTACTTATAATGTAAAACCTAGAAACAATCAAAAGCTCATATCACTTACTTGTGTTCGAAGAGGCAGATCGTCGTGGATTAGATGCGCAATGACGGCCATTTTATCAAAATGATATACTTGTATTACCGCTTGTGATAGCTTTGGGCTGTGTATTATTCTCACAGACAGACTAGCTTGACCGACATGGTTCTTGAACCTTACAAATACACATGTGTGTTTTATGAAATACACTTGATCCTTGCTCTGTGAAAAGGGGGCTTAATGCGTCTGCAATTATTAAAGTATCGACCCATGTCAGCCGGCGCAGGCTGGCACGAGACGAAACTTTTTGCTACTGGTAAATTTCATGCGTGTCCAAGGACTATTCTACCTTATGATACAGTCAGTTTTTGGACTAAATTAATTTTTATGGATCCATAATTACGTGATGACTTGCTTGATACAATGCATCTCGTAGATGTACTAAGCCCCCTTATGCCAGAGCATGACTCGTTTAATAATTCTTAAGTCTAAAGCTTAATCTGAATTACAAGGGATGTGTCAAAGCCAATCATACTGGCATACCGCTGTTTTAATAAAGGTTATTATATGCAGTTTTGTGAAGTTCTATGAAGTTTTATGACATTAAATAAAATGAGTATGAAGTTCCTATCATATGAAATTTGTCCTCAGAATCTTTAGAAAACAGATGTATCCCACGTTTGTTCAATTCCGAACAACCACCAGAAAAAGTGTGGACATTCGGTTGCTAATATCGACATTCCAATATCTTTTAGAAATGTGAATACATAGGAGAAAAAAACTGCTGCATAAAGATCAAATTCTCTGTTAACTGCCTTCTAGGCAAGTCTGGCTTACTTTCTTAATGGGAATGACATTGTGGAAATGAAGAAGTAACAAATATGTACATGAGGTGCTACACTTACCGATGAGTTGCGACATCACATGTGTTTTGCAAGTTTTCTGGGAGTTTACTAAGCGTCAAGGGTCCCCACAGTTGACATACTGTCTCGGGTAATATGGCGGTCTCGAATTGACCTTGTTCTAAAAATAACAGCGTTTCATCTCGTTCCGGTTTCGTGAAACTTCCAGTTATGTGCAGACTGTCTTGTGTTTCTAGTTTGGAACGAATATCAATCGATCCACCATCTAGACCTTCTTCAACAATTTCACACATATCGATTGAACACTTGCCTATCACTGAAGTGCCCGACAGTCCTTTCTTTCGAGTCAACGTCATCGTAAGTTTGTTGATTTGGTTCGTCCTGAACTCAGTGACTATTGGTCCTTTTAACACAGTTTCGGCTTTACAGCAACCCTTCAAAGTAGCATACTTGTAGATTACCTTTTCATTCACACAGCCTTCAATTATGAGGCAAACCTGACCATCATGCGATGATCTATCCAGGCATATTACAAAATTGTGCAAGGTGATTATTGTTTTGCGAGTTGACAACTTAAACATCTCATTTTCTGACATCTGGTATAGTATTCCTTCAGGAGGCTGACCCCTGTACATGGCCCCGTACTGAGTAAAATTTTCGTTAAAGTATTTTCTCCAAAATTTTGTCGTGCTATCATGAGAGTTGAGCTTGGATCCCTCACTTCTGTCGCTTACGCTGTCATCATGATTAAATCGACTTCCGATGATATCTTTCTCGTAATCTTTGGGGTTCAGTTGATGGCTGTGCCACATGATGTCAATATCATAGCAAGGTATAATAAACTCATCAGGTAGTTGTTCTTTTAGATAGACGAATTGTTTATACCTCAATAAACACAGGTCCAAGTATTTTGTATCACAGTAATGTGGTAGGGACACTTGATAAAAGAAAACGTCTTGTCTTAAAGCCGAGCTCACCACGTCACAAGTCAATGAAGACTGGAACAACTTAAGCTCTTTTGGATATGATGGAACTTTTAAATCTACGTGGAAAGGTAGTGTCGGATATTTTTCTCTCCAGAGCTTCTCAGTTATCTGCAGTTCCGATTTGTACTCATTGGTTCCTCTAATTGTATGGTTGATCAGTTGTCCAACGATTGAATGACAATCTCTAGAATATTTTCTAGGGAACAACATATGACAATGCCATATCCATTCTATATCTAATGGTGCAGACAGACACCTGTGTCTGTGATCATAGGCTAAAGGTAGCCATAATGTCTCATATCTATAGAGGGCAAACTTCAAGAATTGTTCATCTTTGAAACAAGGTATCGCATTGATTGCCCGTAAAAATTCTATTTGGTTTAGGCATTGTTCTTTCAGGTTGGTCGTGAACGGATTGTCTTTAGGGCGGAACGCTTTACTCATTGTTGAATCTCTGAAAATACAGATACCCAGCCAATATAACCATTTTCAGAACCGAGTTATACAATGTTAAGATATAAAAACATAATAGACTCTACTACTAAATGTCTCATTTGGTCCAAATAGTGTTTTTTCCGTTTTGTCGTGAATGGTATATACCTTTGGGGTTGAACGCTTTACTAATTGTTAAATCTCTGAAATTGCAAATACCCTATCAATAAATATATTTATTAAATATCTTAAAGTTTTCCAGAGAAAATACATGCGTCGCACGGGGTTAAAATATCACACACGACAGAAAAAAAAAAAATCCGTATCCACACACTGTGAAATACGGTTCAAAATATGGTATTATGACGTAATAATGACGTAACTCTCGCGCGGTATATGTATGTATTCATTTGTCATTTGATCGGTCAAAATTTTACGCTGTAATAGTCATCCGCCATTCATGAAAATGAAGTTACTGGCTACTACACCATTATTTGTTTTATTTTGTTTGCTGTTTTCGAACAAAATGTCAATAATTTGCAATATTTTCTCGTTGAAAAGGTGTAGGTATACAATAAAAGGAATATCATGCAGTAGTGACTTTCCTGATGCTTGTACTCCATTCTCGCCGCCGTAAATACAAGGACCAGGAAAGTCACTGCAACATATTATTTCATGCTTTCCGATAGGTTATCAAGAAATATCGGTGAAATATTTTTCGATATTTCATGGTTACGACCAGTGAAAATACCGATTTTTATATTCTAATTCTTCAACTGAAAGCGGAAACAGTTGTTCCCGCGCACTGGTTACCTACGTAAAATGCGCGTGCCTCGCAACCATGGAAATATGACGTAATTAACCTTACATTTCTCGCGCTTGACGTAATATTGTAATGGGTTGCTATGCGGAGTGGGTACTCCCCACGGGGAATAACCGAAAAGAACTGTACTGGATTTTGATTAAGTTTCTCCCAGAAAGAGTGAAAAAGCATGAAATAAATAGAATAGTTGGTGGTTTTTTTTTCTCGGTGAAAGATCGAAATTTATTTCGTCGAGTGAACATCTTCGGTAATATTTTCACGAGTTGCGTTTCATCGATTGAACATCGGTAATATTTCCACGAGTGGTACCACGAATGAAAATATTACCGATAATGTTTACGAGATGAAATAAATTTCGATCTATCAAAGAAAAAAAAAATCTATGTATTTCATGTTTCTAAAACCTCTTTTCTTTGGACTTTCATCGTATTGCATTTTTTTTTTTAATCTTTAATCTTCCGATTGCCAAATATATCCTTCCGCGTCAGGGTCAATAGTATCCGCCATTTATTTATATTCGAGGTGACACAACAAATCAAATGATGGTATGATGATAAAATTCTGAATAAGCCCCACTTATACGGTCATAAAACATTTTCTTCCTTTCTTTCCAGTATTCTTCCTTTTTTTCTTTTTTGTCGTTTGAATTTGTATCAGTTTGTGGTAGACCCAAGCTTAGCCCCTGTGGAAGGGATAAAGAAAACAGGTTACAGGGAGATCTATAAACCTTGGGAGAGTTTGTGGACATGATGACGACGATAATGCATGGACACACTCTATCATAAATATTCTTATAGTCTATGAACCTTTTATCAGTTGACAAAATTGTGCACTTGTCCATATTGAAATTACGAGCGTATGTGCAGACGACAAATTAAATGCAGCTCAAAAGATGGTTTTTGTATTTGAAGGGGTAGAAAATATTGTGGGGGAAAATGAGAAAAAGCCGGTTTCCAGCATTTTCTCTTTTTCCCACAGTTGTTTCAAAGTCCCTTCCATCGGTGTCGTTGAATCATGGAACTGTGTGAACTGTGTGGTAAAGGGTTAAATTAAAGCTAACTGCAACCCAAACATGAAATATTCACAAGCTGAGAGGAGTAATTGAAAATAACTTTAACATTCTATAATATTTACTTTCACATACTCATTAATCACCTTTCTATAAACCTGTAACCAATATCCGTGTCTATTTTAGCATGTTTGATTTCTATATCAGATTGTCTAATCCTCTTAGAGGCGCAGGCCAATAAAGGGGATTTTTTAATCTATAGCCGATCACGTAAAACTTTCTTATTTTCAGTGGGTTGACAGTCTGTTGTATTTCCAGCCATCGAAAGAGGTCGAGTCAGTATAATTGGCGCTATACGGGTAAATCTCGAAACAGCCAAAAATCAACAAATATACATACTCCACAAAAAAAAAAAAGTTTAGGAAATCTCAGCCATAAAACAAATGATTGCCAAAAAGAACAGTTATTCAAGTTTTATTTATTCTATTAGATACATTTCATCGCTTGCGAAAAATGGCGGGAAGACCCGTCTACTTTGACACTGATTATTTAAGCCGATATAGATGTTACAAGCTCGAATATCTTGCATCCTTCATTAGAAAAAAGGAGACTTTATAATACCATGAAATTCCAAATTCCGAAAATATTTAGCCCTTATGTCATAGCCCCTAAAACACAATTTCCTTAACTTTTTTTGTCGAGTATATATGTTGGTTAATCTTGACTTCATTTAGAAATATAAACGTGTAGCAATACACAGGAAGTCAGTATGTACATTCTAAATATGTTGTAGTAACTTTCCTAGCGACTGTATTTGCTCCGAGCTGTATGGTAAACAATTCTCCCATGCAGCGAAAGGCAGTTTCAAGCCCAAGAAAAGTTACACTTACATTATATTCCTTTTTATAGCTACACATTTTAACAACAAAATTCGCAATCATTGACAGTTTTAATCGAAAATCAGACATGCGCAGTGGAGTGTGCAGGTCTTTAATCTTCCATTCCGGTTTGTTTCAGGGGTCCTTCGTGATTCAGTTATATAAGAATAGTATCGCAATTCCGAGCCCCGGGCTTGATTCTCACACGAGACGCTGTGTTTTTCGTAGGAGTGTCCGTGAGTAAGACACTTCAGAGCCCTAACCTAGCACACGAAACACCCAGGACATACATGTACGTATATGATTCGGCCGATCATTCTACATTGCATTCTTTGTTTAATGCTAGGTTTAGAATGTAACGAAGTTTCTGATTGACTAAACCATTCGATTTAGCCAACCAGACATACCTTAACTGGCGTCGAGCGATACTCCTTTGTGTACCTAACCCTTTATTAGACAATAAAAGTATAGAAACTTAAAGATTGAAAGCATTTGCAGACAAAAAATTGACCGTGGCTAAAAAAATAGGATTTATCTTTGAAAGGGTACAAAATTGTGGGAAAAGTAGAGGATATTCTCCTTTTCACACAATATTTTCATCCGCCTTTTTGGAGAAGGGATTATTTGGTAAAGGGTTAAATGGTTTGAAAAAGTTTGCAGATGAAAGTTCTAAATTTGACAGGATTGCTGAAAACGCTTATATTGAGTAGGAAACATTGTAAGAAAAAAAGTTTGATTACTTTTCCGTCGTCAATTTTAACAAGAGGCTACAACTCGTACAATTTGTGGGTTTAATAGACTTGACATTCTTGTCAGAGGAAATTGTCAAAAGGGAGATCTTACTTTTATTTTTTTTTTTTTTTGTCATAATACAGAAAGCACCCTCATTTCTTATATCGAAAAGTTTGATGCCTTTGCCTCATAGAAACTTTTTACAACTCTCTAATAAATTGCTGTTGAACAGGTTGTGGGAAAAAGAAGAAATTGTTAATAACAAGCAATTTCCCCTTTTCAAATCACAATTTCTACTCTATCAGAAAATTTAAATCATAATTGATTGTAGATATAGATTTTTGTTATGACAAGTTATAAGCATTCTCTTAATATTCACATCCCCGTCTATTCAAAAGATAATGTTGCTGTTTCATGACCTTTATGAATATATAAATGTATAAATATATGTTTTGCTTGCAGTGACATGGCTGTTGCACGGGCAAAAGAAGCATTTCTCAAGATGGATATTTTAACCGTTTTTCCTGATATATAACTAAAATGAAATTTTTGATCCGATAATAAAAACCTAAATATTGAAATTTCAAAATTATGTTTTGGGAAATAATATCTCCTCTTCGGACAGTGACCACCAAGATCAGACTGCACGTTTTGTGCAGTCTGATCTTAATCTACACTGTCCACAAAAGGTCAGTGAGTCGCGGTTAGCAACTTCAGGGTTAATAGAAGATGGTAAAGAATGTTCCGTGCCAGATGATTCGCCATCATTAATTTAAAGACAACAAAACCAATATTCAGGATGAGGATAGCACTTACTGATATAATTCAAGTTTGGCTACCGGTGGTCTAAACAATGTAATGGTGACATGGTCTTTCTTCCATCGAACACTAAGTGTGTATGTAAACTAGAAATGCAATTATTGCACTCAGATCCCTGAACTTCTTTCGTCTTTGTTACAGGAATTGCAACTTTCTCTCAAACCAGGGTCAAAACTCTTTTAGTGAAGCTTAACCCTTTCCTCCATATATACTCGTTTTAACACAATGAAGAAAAAAGCTTTAGGAAAACATTGTGAGAAAAGGTGAAATTGCTCAAAATTAGCAATTTCACCTTTTCTCACAATGTTTTCTATGCAATCTGTATCTTAAAACCCACTAGTAGCCACATTTCAGTTGTCGTCTGCAGCTTCTTTGAATTTGGGACGGTCTCAAAATGGTGTATTAGGTAATGGGTTAAACTAGATCACGAAAAATATTCATTTTGAGATTCTGAAAACTGTCCATTAGGGTGCCCTTACCTAAGACTTAATTGTATTTTAATATCTTCATAGTAATCTCCATACTTTTACATAGAGTGATCTAAATTTATATGCTTTTTAACATCTTCATTGTTTACTTTTGGTCGCTACTTGGCCTTTAAATTAACCAAACTTGGAACTGTAATTATGGATAACTAAATCTTGGACCTCCCAGACAGAATAAATACAAAATTTTAAAAGTATTCGGCAGAATAATGAATCGCTGCTGGAAGATACGCAAGTCCACTCCCTGTTTTGATTTGATCCAAGCTATAGACGCCGCTTTCAACAGTATTTCAGTTATATCCCTGCCACAGTGCACCCTTGCATTCTACTTTGGTCAACAAACGGGGCTGACATCCACTAATCGCTCTTAATCCTTTATCAACCAGTCCCGGGTTTAACGATTCTTAGAAAAAGGGCTTTTGAAAACATTGTGGGAAAAGGAGAAAATGCTGGCTACCAGCATTTTCTCCTTTTCCCACAATGTTTTCTGTCCGTTCAGAGACAAGTCCTTTCTCAACCCTTTTCTAAATTTGAAAATAACGCAACTTCTGACTAGCCTGGATTCCAGTCCGTTCATTTTTTTTTTTCCTTTTCTGTCATTCGGACGTTACAAAATCGACAACAGACCGAGATTTGGACAGTGTGATACGAAGTTATTAATAAACTATTACCGCCTGGACACGGGCTGCTTCTGACTGATTAAACCAAATATTGAAGCCAATCCGAAGTTCCGTTACTTTATAAATTTAGAATGAAACTAAGAATGAAACAAAGAATGTTGGTGAATACGGTTCCATGACATTAACTCACTGTTTATCAAAGGTCACTACAATGCCCCAAGCGAGGATCAAACTTCGGCAACAAAGCCACAGGGCTAAAGTTAACCCTTAACATAGGCTATAAACCCCTTCCATGGACAAATATGGATTCCCATGCCTCTGTGGAGGTAAGTTTTGGAAAACAGGGTTGGAAAAGGAGCTAATGCTTGGATTTCTAACCTTTGAATACAACATATTTTGCATCATGTACTTCTTCCTTGCAATGTTTGTCCTTGAGGAAAATGTTACTGATGTTTGGTAGCTCCGTGGTCTAATTGCCTAATACAATAATGCGTGTGTAATGGGGTAGGGGGAGAGGGTATCTTTTTGTAAAAAACTAGGACTGTATGAGGTATCAACTGAATGGCGGGTAACGCCGTTTTCAACATTATTTCAGTTAAATCGTGGCCGCCAGTGCATCTATCCATGCTCTTCCGTGGTTTCTGTTACCAGTACTTCGCACAATATTCTTTCAAAGCCACCGGATGCCTTCCAGCATAAGCATTGTCGAAACACAGATCAGAGGTGAGAGAGGAATGAATTCTGCAGCAATGACTATCACCAATCCACGGAAAGAAGTTAGCCGAGCTCGGGATTCGAGCCAGCGACCCCCTGTTCTCAAGTCCTGTATGCTACTGACTGCGCTACCGGGGCTTGGCGGACTAAAAGAGGTCTCTGAATTTTAATTTGCTGCAAACATGCATGTAAAAACAGGAATAAAATTACCTCGTTTTTTTTTTTACTGTATATTTAATTTCATAAGCTGCATAAATTTAAAATAGAATATGTGATCAGCTATGAAACTTGTCCTGTTTATTGTAATCCCTGATCTCCGTCGAGAAGAGACAGACTAAGATCAGCCACCTACGGTCCGCTTATTATGTATCGCGATATGGTTGCAATCTCAAAGTGAAGGGTAGGAAAGATAACGATGTGTAGGAAAACCTCCATATGATCTGGATTTTCTGCCTTTTCCAAGAAGATCTGACGTGACGATCGACAAGGGGGCTTCGCGAGAGGCCACCAGATATCACACAAGACACAAATGAGCAGGCCGATCCAGAATTCTTAAGTTTTAAGGTAACACAACTCCTGATTGGCTAAGCCATTTTGTGTGCTCTGTTCTGCCTCTAAATATGTTTTAAACTTATTTTTAAAAGTAAATAATGACTTTGCATCTCTAATCAGAAATTAGAAAATTTGTTCCATACTTCTTTATTAAAATATGAGAAAGCTCTTTAGCTGTAAGTAGTCTCGCATCTTTAGTTAACTCTTAGGCTGTTAAGCGCGACTCACTGACCTTTTGCGGACAGTGTAGATCAAGATCAGACTGCACAGAACGTGCAGTCTAATCTTGGATCTACTCTGTCCGAGAAGGAGATATCCCACAAAACATTACTTTGAAACTTCAATATTTGGGTTTTTATTATTGAATTGAGAATTTCATTTTAGTTATTTAGCAGGATAAGGGTTAAAAATGTCATTGTCTGCAGCGAAACGTAATTTTGTAACTAGTAGATTTATGAAAAAGAAAAAGAGATGTATTACCTGTCTTACTGTCTGTTTTAAAATCCTATCGCATATCGTAACATAACAAACTATGTCACACGAGAAAAAAATCATCAACGTTTTATAGGAATGCAGCACGCTTGATGTACTTTGAGTTGGATTTTGTAATACCCCCCCCCCCCCAAAAAAAAAACCCTAATTCTTCGTAACTCGATACTGGAAGGCTCAGTTAACCCGATCAGCGCTAATGACTAACACCTAGGCTCTTGCGGACAGTACAGATCAATACCAGACTGCACAGAATGTGCAGTGTGATCTTTGACCTACATCGTTCGCTTGTTTAGTAGAGCCTGAAACCAGAAATCTTCCTTATTTTCAGTAAATTATGTTTTTAACTATAAGAGAGAGGTCAAGGTTATACATGTGAACCATGCTCTGGAAAAAGGGGGTTTAATGCATCTCCGTGATACATTGTACCAAGCAAGTCATCACATAATTATGATTCCCTTAACCCTTAGACTTTCTCATCGTACAACACTAAGTCAACATAAATATAGTTTATATTTACGTGGGGTGATCAAAAAGATCGTGGACCACCTCGTTATTTTGAAAACTACTCCACGGAGGATTACAAAAAATTGCATAGATGAGCATTAATTATCTGGTAACTGACTCAAGCTTTCAAGTGTCGTCATAATCAAGCAGGTAAAGTATGACGTCATTTTCATGACGTCATATAGTGCATTAGTGGTCCAAAATATCGGACGACGTTTTATTTGAGTCGAGAGTAATCATAAAGTTTTACGTTAAACTCGGAAAGTATTTATCGGAAATCAAAACCGATTTAGAAACAGATGAAGGGGACTCTGCACTCAAGGAATCTGATATTCGTACATGGATCGGGTCGATTTAGACAAGGGTGCGATACTGTTAAAGATGACCATAAATCTGGCCGTCCATCAACATCAGTCACAGACAAAATCATAACGGATGTAGAGCAGCATGTAAAACGAGATCGCCGAGATACTGTCAGGAAAATAGCTGACACATTCAACATTTCATATAGAAGTGCTCAGGAGATTCTGACAGAGAATCTTGGAATGTCGCGTGTTTGCACAAGGTGGGTACCTCGGCAACTGACGTCCGAGAAAATGGGGGTTGCGGTCGAAATCTGTTAAGAAATTTCAGAAAGCATTAGGGTACAGGGGTCAAACTTTACTTATCGTATTGCAACATGCAATGGAACATAGGCACACTTTAACGAGACTGGATCTACACAACAAAGCAGTGTATGGAAACATCAAACATCGTCTTCCGCTGGTAAATCCAACCTTTCGAAGTCACTTGGTAAAGTTATACATCATGTATTTCTATTCTCCTTTTTTTCTTCTAAATCATGTTGTATCTATACATACTACAGTCAATACCGAGTTTTATGCCCACATTATTCAAATGAATTTCACAAACACCATACGAAAAAAAAACAGCCTGAAGTCCGGCGGAGTGACGTCACTTTACACTAACATAACGCCCTAGCTCACAAAGCTGCACTTGGACAGGAAACTTTGCAAAAACTAAACATAGAAACACTAGCCAACGCCTCTTATAATTTAGTTCTGACTCCATGTGACCTCTGACTAGTTCTTGTTTTGAAAGATTCTCTTTGTGGCACGCACTACGAGAGCAGAGAGGAGCTAACCCTCGCTATGACCGGGTCCTTGAGAGTAATGTCACGTGACGCGCTCGCACACGTGTTTCGCGCGTGGAAATCAAGAATGAATAAGTGCATAGAACTCAAAGGACGTTACTTTCAGAAACAGTAAACACTCCAAGTTCTTTTTTATTACAATATTCCGATACCAGCACTGGTCCACGTTCTTTCTGATCACCCCTCGTATTTCGAATGGTAACGTGGTACGTAAGCACTTGAGAGAGCAAGCGTATATACAGGTCTTCAAATACATTGCATTTATCACCAACTAACTATAAACAAACATGTAGTAATATAATACACCAACTCTTGTTTAGCTTGACCGAACTTGAACTACACCTCTTCTCCTAGATGCTTTGTCTACAACAACAACAACAACCAACAAAAACCTTTGTTGAGCAAACAGAAATGCTGGTATGAGCAGCGACACAAATATATGAATACATATAACACATTGACATTTTTCAATTTACTGTTCCATTCAGTATGTAAAAATACATGACTATATGTAATACCATATGCAATAGTAATTAAATGGTGATTTCTGTCTCTTTCAACACTATTTTTGAGCATATGACCATCGTTCATTGCATTTATCAATATTTCTATGGCCGACTCGCCCAGGAAAAACCAGGGATAAAAACTACATGTAGAAAAACTCTGGAAACCTGTGCCCATTTGTCAACGTCTAGTGCCATGGAATGTTGGGCCTCATTCAATGAATTTGATTTTGAGCTACCGAAAACAAATGAATTGTGTATGACAATAACAACACCCGTGGAAATGAAATTACTTCTTTTGGGAATGGTACTACTGTATCGATGGTATTCGTACAAGGAATTAGCAACAGTGCTTCAGAGCTATAGTGCTAAACCATGGGTACGCACACTTAATTTCATAAAAGAAAAAAACGTCTGTACGCGTTGCCCTCACAAAGCTGATTGAACCTTGTACCAACTGCATGTACAACATGCTTATCATAAATCCCGTGCTTCATACCTTACAGGTACTTATCGAAGCGTCATCGAAAAAGGGAAAATAATTTCCTTCTAATTCGTTCCTCAAACGCAGGAAATTATATATCCATAAAATCCATTTTGTCTGATAACCGACCAATTCACGAGATACACTTGTCCTTGGACATGAAGAAAATGTGCTATTTACAAAACGTTTCGACCAAGGCAAGCCTGTGCGCCCTGCACAGGCTTGCCTGGTGCGACAGTTTTTGCAGGTGCATTAAGCCCTCCCCCTTTTTAACAGAGCATGACTCATGTATATTTGGTGCTTACATATGAAAGACTCGTCTGTATATCGCAAGTACTTGCAGACTAAAAATCAACTTTTTCCCAAAAAAATTATGTTTTTATCTTTGAAAAGGGGTAAAACATACATTGAAATAAAATGAGAAATGCTGGCTATCAACATCTTATTCTTTCCTAACCACCATTTCGAAAGCTTTCTTGCTAAGGGTAGTAGCTTTAAACAAGCGGTTATTTAGTACAGGGTATAAGAAAGCATATAGATTCATTCTTTCCCTGGTGCATGTAATTTTGTCACCTAGATTTTGTCCTTACAAAAGACATACCTTTGATTCCTTGCCAATACTTGGCATGAGAAAATATTGTGACAAATAGAGAAATTGCACAGAAAGGTCTCTGCACACGATTGATACAATCATTTTTTTTTTAATTCAAGTAAGTTTTATCCGGGTAGATATCTATATCGTTACTCGTGGATATAAATTTCAGCTACAAGTATGCTAAAATCTATCACAATAGACGAAAACGAAAATTTCCGTAATGGAAAAGCTATTTAAATGTCTTACCTTTTTTACCACACGAAAAAAATTTAGACTGATCAAAATTGAAAGAAATAGCAGACGACAAATTAAATGTTGCTGAAACGGTAGGATTTCCTTTTAAAAATGGAGAAAACATTTTGGGAAAAGGAGAAAATGCTGGTTACCAGCATTTTCTCCTTTTCCCAAAATGTTTTCAAAAAGCTTCCATATCAGGATCATTAAAACTCGTGATTGTGGGGTAAAAGATTAAATGAGTTGTATGGAAAATTACGGGTGACAGAATTACGCAACTCGCAACATTGATTTCTCTCTCATTTTGCCTCGTGACTCGCCGATCCATGGCTTTTTTGTTCCATTTGTGCCACATGAGTGATACATTTATGTTCTAACCCTTTATCAAACAACAAAATTTTGGACTTATCGCAATTCAAAGCATTTGCAGACAACCAATTAAAAAAGGCTAAAATAATGGAATTGTGAGTGAAAGGGCAGAAAACATTGTGTGAACAGGCGAAAGTGCTGGCTGTCGGCATTTTCTCTTTTTTGCACAATGTTTTCCAAAGTCTCCTCTTCAAGGTAGTTAATACTCGGGATTGTGTGGTAAATAGTTAAAGGCCGAGCAGCGGCCAAAAGAAAACAATGCAGGCGTTAAAATGCATTTAATTTTATATCTTGTCATTTAAAACTATAGAAATTATTGTGGAGATGAAAATCTGTTTTGACACGGTCGGTCCAACTGTTAGAACTTTGCTGGTAGAAAAAGGTTTTTTTTTTAAAGTAAATAATTGCTGAAATCGCTCTGTCTTTTATTCATTTTTTTAACCTGGTTTTAACGTTCATTTTTCTACCAAAATCAGCCAGTAACTTGGGAAGAATATTGTGCGAAGCAATCGTAAAAAAGAAATTCGGGATAGCATGGGTAGGTGCACAGGGCACCGCGATGTAACTGAAAAAATGTTGACAACGGCGTTAAAAACCACACCATTATTATCAGTCAGATGATAGAAAATATCATGATAACCAGCGTTTTCTCCTATTCCCACAATGTTTTCAGAAGCTTTCTACCTCAGGGTGTTTAATCACGGGATTGTTTGGTAAAAGGTTAATTGCTAAATACGGCCTATCGAGCTTTAACCCTTGTCCTACTAAATAAAAGTAATGAAACTTTCAAACCGATAATAAAAATCCAAATTTTCCTATTTAAAAGTTATTGTTGGGGGAAAGGTATCTCTTTAACGGACAGTGTAGATTCAAGATCAGACTGCACGTTCCGTGCAGTCTGATCTTGATCTACGCTGTCCGCAATAGGTCAGTGAAACGCCTTTAGCAGCTTGAAGGTTAACTGTGTTCGTATTTTTTGATGTGGGCCATAGGTGTTTGAAAGGCACACAAAACATTTGAGTCCTGCTCTGGCAAAAGAGGGGGATGCATTATGCCAAGTAAATCCTCACATACTTAGGGATCCATGAATTTATTTTGTCTAGCAACCGACTGATTCTTCAGGTAGAATGATGCTTGGACATGAAGAAAATTGATAAATAGTGAAATGTTTCGACCCAGTTCAGCTACATTGTCTGTGTGAGATTGTGTGCATGTGTGAGTGAAGAAATTATTTTGAAATACACGTACACCATAAGATCACTGGGGTATTTCCCGAATGTTTTCCTATTTCCTGTGTATTACAAAATCACATACATTGTATTTATTACAAACCGGTCTATGTTGTATTACGCTGTTAGTAAATGCTATTTTTATCAAAAAAATAACACATGGGGGGGGGGGGTGGAGTTATGAGGTAATCTATCCAATTTTTCTGGAAATTTACCATTGAAACAGCCGTTTACCTGCATAAAATGCGAACGCGACAATTGGGGTATTTGTTTACCAATATAGGTTCGGGTTCGTTTAAAACATAAATACATACCATAATATGTTTTGAAGTTTTTTTTTTTCGTATTGCAGCAGTGTACCTGCCCCTGTGGTACAGTGATCATGTCGAGGACTGTCCATAAAGCAATGCAAGTTTGGCTGATTGTTACACGTGGATGATATTGCTATGGTATCTTGGTCCTTTGGTCCAACTGAAAGTATCCGTCTGGGTTATTTTACTACGAATTTTTCTACAAACCCCTTCATGGGTTTACATGCGTTTTATGAGTACTTGGGATTGGTGTTCACGAGGTCTACATCAAAAATGATTTGAAATAAGATCAAGCGCTAACCAGCCAGAAGAGAAGCCCGGGGGCGAGCACGAGCGGTCGGGTAGCTATCAGACCAAGGAAGTGTGTGTGTGTGTGGGGGGGGGAAACATAGAGAAGGAGTACAAAGTTTAATCGATCAAATGCGGTATTAAAGTCACGTAAGCTCGTGCATCTTGTCGTGCAACATTTTGCATCACTCGCACGACTGACAGTACGACTGATTGCGACTATTTTGATCCCATGCAGTCGCTTCATATTCTAAACAAATTTAAAAGACAAATGCGATCGGTTGCCACCGGTTGCGACTCAATGATAGCTAAAGCTGACGAGACGGACGGACGGACGGACAGGTGGATGGATAGTTGGATGGGGATGAATGGGAATGGATGGATGTTCAACATCTGATGCCAGGAGTGTGCCTACTGCTTAAACATATCCATGTGTGCTCTTTCATACGTCTTCTCGAAACCTCGACGACCCCACCCATATCTCAGTAACGGTGTGTATTCTCGATTTTGCTGCCCCAGAGCAGCAGGGGTTGTATTCATCCTGAATTCCAAGAGGTATTCTGATGCTGAATTTAGAAAGCACCACAATTTCTGATGTCAGACGAAGAATGTTTTAACGCTATCAGCACCACAGGCGGAAATAAACACTTTGGCGGACGGCGAATATCAAGACTGCACAGAACTCGCAGTCTCATCTTGGATCATACCGTCTGCTTCTTTGGCTGAGCTTATTTATATTTACAGGGATTAAAAGCTTTCCGAGTTCGGTAGACAGTATTTTCACCTGTCGAAAGAGATCAATATCTTATACTCTGCGTTTAAATAATCAATAATAGATGCCTCTTTTTCGCCGATGTTTTATACCATATCAAAAACAAATGTCATCATTTGAACCAAATTTAATTTGTCTTCTTCAATTGCTATTAACTTTGATCATGTCTTGCGTATTGTCGATGGTATGTATACATGTTTAAAGGGAAATCACTCCATACACCGCTCTCCTAATACTTCATGATTTACTTCCCTTGTAATCCCTTGGGTTTGGACTCGGGCTGATGAATACTCTCTCCCAGAGTTGAGCTATTCTTTACCCAACAGTCCAATGCTTAAAAGATCCGAAGGGGAAAAGCTTTTGAAAACATCGTAGTGGAGGGAGTTTCAGGTGCTGTTAACCAGGATTTTCTCCTTAACCGACAAAGTTTGTACCCTTTCAAAGGCGATCTAAATCATTACATAAATTTGTCATTTGTAAATGCTTTCGGTTTGGACAAATCTACCATTTTATAGTCTGTCTGGTAAAGAATTGGGTCATTTCGGCAGTATTAACCCTTAGAGCGCCGAAAAAGCCCAAAAGACATTTTAAGCCTTGAAATAAGACCCTAATCAAGGTAATTTAATGGATTTTTATGTCTTGGGTGTTTTAGCAAAGCGATCAGTGTAGACCAAGATCAGACTGCACAGGCGGACAGTGTAGATCAAAGATCAGACTGCACGTTTTGTGCAGTCTGATCTTAATTTACACTGGCCGCAAAGGCAACCATAGCTATGAAATGCGCTTTAACGTTCTACCAACCGACAAAACTTTAGACTTGTCCACTTTGAAAGCATTTGCAGGCAACAGATTTAGCATGAGTTAATCTTGTCTCACCGGACAAAATTTGATCCTACAATTCATAAAATTTAACTCTTTACCACACAACCTCAAGTTTTAACTACCATTGGATAGAAGACCGTTTGAAAATATGGTAGGAAAGGGATAAAATGCTGTTAACCAGCGTACAGGATTTGAAAACAGGAGGTCGTTGATTCGAATCCCCAGCTCGACCAATTTCTTTCCGAGGATTGATGATAGTCATTTACCGACAGGACTCATTCCTCTCCCACCGCTTATCATCGTTTCGATGATGGTTATATGGGAAAAAAGCCAGTGGCTTTGGAAGAATATTGAGCGAAGTACTTGTTACATAAACTCTAGAAAAGCATGGATATTGTCGCTGCGATCTGACTAAAATTATGTTGGAAATAGCGTTAAACACCATACAATCAGTCAATCAATCAATTAGTACATGAAGCATTACCCATCCAATAGCTTAATAATGGATTGCAACTTTGGTTTTTCAAGCACCAAGCACAGAACGCGATTACAGGTTCACTATTTTAAACCCAATACCACACAGTTCGAGTTTTAACAATCCTTCGGGAAGCAGCTTGTTGAAAACATTGTAGGAAAATGAGAAAATGCTGGTAACCAGCATTTTCTCATTTTTCCACAATGTTTTCGATCATTTTAGAGTGAGGTTTCATCAGTTAAGCCACACTTAATTTGCTGTGAGCAACAGCTTTGAAATTGGATGACTGTAAAGTTTTGTCGTTCAGTAAAGAGTTAAACCCTTTATGATACAACCTCGTGTTTTGACGACTTTGAACTGATTGGTTTATTGTATGGTGTTTAACGCCGTTTTCAACATTATTTCAGTTATATCACGGCGGCCAGTGCACCTATCCATCCTTTTCTGGAATTTATGTTTTTACCAGTACTCTGCACAATATTCTTTCCGAGCCACTGGCTGCTTTCCCACATAACCATCGTCGAAACAATGGTCAGCGGTGAGAGAGGAATGAATCCTGTCGAAATGACTATCATCAATCCTCGGAAAGAAATTGGCCGAGCCAGGGATCGAACCAGCGACCCCTGTGCGCCACCTACTGAGCTACTGGGGCTCGGCTTTGACGACGCTGAAAAAGAAATATTGTGAAAATACTATGGTAAAGTGTAAAAATGCTAGCTAACAGCATTTTCTCCTTTTCTCACATTGTTTCATGCTATATTAAAGACAAAAGACCTCCACTTGACATATATATGATTTTGTCGTCTGCAAATCCTTTGAATTTGGACAAGTTCACAATTTCATCATCTAGTAAATAGTTTAATTACCGTAGTGACATAACTGCAGTATAGTTGGTAGGCCTATCAAATCAATGTAAAGGGGGCTTAACGCATCTGCGGAAAGTGTCGACCCAGGTCAGCCTGCGCAGTCCGCACAGGCTGACCTGGGCCGAAACTTTTTGCTATAGGTCAGTTTTCTGCAGCACAAAGGACCAGTCTAGCCTTACTAATAATTCAGTCGCCTGGTATACAAAATGGATTTTATGGTCCATGATACAGTAATAACTTGCTTGGTATCGTGCATCACGGCGATGCTTTAAGCTTCCTTTTGCCAGGACATGGCTCATATATGGCCTGCAACACGTGAAAAGGGACATTCGGACATTTGCGTAAAGTGTCGTCTTGGATCAGCCTGCGCAATCCGCACAGGCTAATCCGAAACGACACTCCCCGTTTTTGTGTAATTTTCTGTTTTGCACAAGTCTACTGTAGCACAAAATCTAATTTAGTCGTAAAGTGTCGTTTCGGATTAGCCTGCGCGGACTGCGCACGCTGATCCGAGACGACACTTTACGCAAATGTCCGAATGCACCTTTTCGCGTGTTGCAAGCCACACAAACACACACACACATAAATATATGTGTGTGTGTGTGTGTGTGTGTGTGTGTTCAAAACAGACTTAGATGGTCGATCTTTCATAATTCGGTCACTAGCAATGGCTGTCGTAGATTAAGATTAGACCTCATGGAAAGGCCTTTCTTTCTTTGTATGAGTGTTGTCTAACTCTACCAAACGACAAAATGTTAGAATGGTCCAAACTGAAAGTATTTGCAGACGACAACTTAAAATGGATCAAAAACTGAAATTTGCCCTGGAAGAGTAGAGAACATAGCGAGAAAGAGAGAAAATACTTGTAAACAACATGGTTACCAGCCTTTCTCCTTTTCTCACAGTCATTTCTACCTGTAGATGGCTGGGCAATGAGTACCTTTAAATATTCATGCTTAAAGTACTCCAGCCGTGATGTGGGTGGTTCCAAATATTTACTTTGCTCGTCATGGGATTCAAACCCAAAACCTTGGGTGAAAGAGGCCGATGCTCTACCACTGACTCCACTTGTAAAGAGTTAGATCCGGGTTGTGTTATACAACAGACCATAAAGCCACGATATCCATTACTACATGGTGTGTAGACAATCTGACGATTGCACGTTTATAAAAAAAAAACTGAAATATATTTGAACAATGCCCTTTGAGATGGGGACGTGTGCATTTGCAAAATGTATCGACCCAAGTCAGCCTGCGCAGTCCGCGCAGGCTGACTTAGGTCGAAACTTTTTGCTATTTGTAAAATTTTCTGCATGTCAAAGGACCCTTCTGCCTCAGGATTCAGTTGGATGTTAACGAAATGGATTTTATGAATCCATAATTATAAGATGACTTGGTTGGTATCATGCATAAGGGAGATGCATTAAGCCCCCTTTTAACAGAGCATGGCTCATATTTGGTAGGTAGACCGGCGCTTAAAGCACCCAGCATGCGTGTGAACTGCTGCCCTGCTTTAGCAGAGAACCAATTTTTGTAAAATGGCCTATGACACTGTCAGTTTGTATTGATAAATTCAGTCTGATCTTGGTCTACACTGACCGCATATGCAACTAATGTAGATCTATATAGTGGTTAAAATGACAGTGGTTTAACAAATCGTAATAACAAAAAAAAAAAATGGATAAATTCGGTCTTAGATGAATGGCTGAAAAGAAATTTTAGGCTAATGCACCTGCAAAAACAAACTCGTTTTTGTTTTGTAAAACCCCTCACTTTTTTTTTCTTGGGCTTGTGACCTTGATCTACTGGGACGGTGCGTATATAGATCTAATTTTATTTTTTTTCTATTTATAGAATCATTTTGTCATTATTATTTCTAAAACGTTTTTGTAAGTTTTCATTTGAGTTTGGAGGGGATCGTAGCAGAAACTTCGGGATTAGCCTAGACCAACTCGAAGTTGAAAAGTGAGGCCTACAAACATTGCATTGAAGTCACTGAGCCATCCCGTATCTATAAGAAAGGCGTACAGGGGAGGCTAGTTAAGAATTTGTAATGTATGAAGCCAAAATGAATGATACGTAAACTTGTCTTGATTAGAAATGAATATTTCAAATAGATTACAATTTCGCCGCGGAAAATAAGATATGTGAATGACGTCAAAGTTTCTATAGCACGAAATCTCGTCCAATCAAATCGTTGAGCCACCTACATCCCTGAACTATCTCAAGGTCGGAGGTGCCCTCGATTTGTGGGATTTATTGCATTTTTTTTTTTATCTGCACGATATTGCTTTGCTGCCTTCAAGGTACGTATGGTTGAGAGATAATTTGTTATGTTTTATGTGTAATATGTGTTAAACCACCCCTGTCAGGTTGCACAAATCTTCGGATTTCAGAAATATTGTAAACATTATTCACCAAAATGGCCGCCTAGCACTGCCAAAATTGGTCAAGACACGGTGATGCCGGTGTGAATCGAGGTCATTTAACAGAAATAAGTTAGAAGTAGGCACCTGTCATATGCCGGAATGATTTTTCTCCCGAATGTTTTAAGTTTTAACTGTATTTGAAGAGATGATCTCAAACTGAGCAGCCGATTAACATGGCTAGTTACACATGCATATGTAAATAATTTCGCTTACTGGGGTGTAACCTTTGTCATATTTTACAAATTAGAAGGTTAGTGAGAAAATTTGACTGATTAGGGAGAAGATAGAGTTTTGAAAATGGTTCTTACGCTGAAAGGGTGGGTATTGTGAAACACAACACAACAACAGGGTTTTCTCTATGTAGAATGTTGATAATTATAATTATTTGAAGGGAGGTAACTCCTCTGAAAGGGTTTTGGCAAAATCGCTTCTTACACCCAGAATCATGTTTCAGCCCTTCCCAATGTTGTGGCATAAGGAGAATTTTCTTGTTAAGACGATGTATATTTTCAGTTCATTACAAACATAGACTCTTATACAACTAAGCTTACAATCTTATTTTGTTAGCATTTTGACATGCATCTATTTACTACAGAGGGCAAAAAAATGTGTCATAGTGAGGGTCTTTGTTTTTTTGTTTTACATGGCTCTGTTATGAAGGCAAAGCATTTGAAACTCGGAAAAATTTAGAACAATCATACATGAACATGCGGCAGGGAAGCTAGACTTAGCAGGATTTGACAGCAATGCCAGTCCATTGGCCCCAGACCAGTGATTTTTAAGGAGGACAGACCACAGGACTTTTCTTGCCTGTCTGTCTGGCCAGATATTTCCCTGTAAGAGTGTTTTTAAGGTGTAAATGTCTGCAAGCGTACCTGCCATACCTTACCTATGGCTGTCGAGTTTAAGATAGATCTAAGGTGTTTTTTTATGTAACCAGGATGAAAATCATTCAACCGTGTTGTCTACGCATGTCATACTCTTCAAAGACTGACCTGCTGGCGATGATGGTTCACTATCCTGTACAGGATGAATATCAATGCTCAGTGTTTGAAATAACTCTGCGGCTTACAAAATACAGAGTGGAAAATAGCTATTAAATATGTCAGTGGAGAAATCAAGCCTGTTTATCGTTTCAAAATTCATTGAAATATATGATAAATTCAAAAGCGAAAAATAATAAAAGAAAAAATTCTATTATTTACTGCAAGTCTTTGTATACAATTTCTAAATACAGACATGAGGAAAACAGATTGTGCAGATTTTTTCAAAGACTTCAACAACAATAACAAAATGTCCCCACTATGCTGGGCATTTACCAGGGCTAATTCCCGGGCCTATTGGGGCTGTGTTTAGAAATGACTGGTGCATAGGTTACATGCTAGCTAACCATGACTGGATGAAACGTACCAGTTGGCAGTGTTTTAGATAAACATTATTATACAGTGATTTTTTTTTAGCTCACCTGAGCACAAAGTGCTCAGGATGAGCTATTGTGATCACTCACTGTCTGTCGGCGTCCGTCGTCTGTCCGTTCACATTTTTTGTTTACACTCTAGCATCTACAATTTTTAGCCAAGCAGCACCAAACTTGGTCAAAATATATATGACCATAAGATCTCGGATGAGTTCGATAATGGGTCTAATTGGACCAGAACAACTGGAGTTATTTACCCTTGAATTAGAAAAATTGCTATATTTGACTTTGTTTATACTCTAGCATCTACAATTATTAACCAATCAGCACCAAACTTGGTCAAAATATATATGACCATAAGATCTCGGATGAGTTTGATTATGGGTCTAATCAGACCAGAACAACTGGAGTTATTTACCCTTGAATTAGAAAAATTGCTATATTTGACTGTTTACACTAGCATCTACAATTTTCATATGACCGTCGAAGACGGGACGTATTATGGGATCACCCATGGTGTCCGGGTGGGCGGGCAGGCAGGCGGCGTCCAGTTCTTTGTCCGGAGCATAACTTTGTCATCTCCGGTCCGATTGACTTGAAACTTGGCATTTGTGTTTGTTGCAATAATACGGAGTGCAGTGCCATAACCATAACTCTACCTCGTGCCGTCTTTGAGTTATTTCCCTTAGATTATCATTTTTACAGCATTTTCTGCTTGTCCGGAGCATAACTGTCATCTCCAGTACGATTGAATTGAAACTTGGCATTTATGTTTGTTGCAATAATACGGAGTGCAGTGCCATAACCATAACTCTACCTCGTGCCGTCTTTGAGTTATTTCCCTTAGATTATCATTTTTACAGCATTTTCTGCTTGTCCGGAGCATAACTGTCATCTCCAGTACGATTGAATTGAAACTTGGCATTTATGTTTGTTGCAATAATACGCAGTGCAGTGCGAAAGAACCATAACTCTACCTCGTGCCGTCTTTGAGTTATTTCCCTTAGATTGTCATTTTTACAGCATTTTCTGCTTGTCCGGAGCATAACTTTGTCATCTCCAGTCCGATTGACTTGAAACTTGGCATTTGTGTTTGTTGCAATAATATGGAGTGCAGTGCGAAAGAACCATAACTCTACCTCGTGCTGTCTTTGAGTTATTTCCCTTTAATAATCATATTTTTACAGCATTTTCTGCTTGTCCGGAATATAACTTTGTCATCTCTAGTCTGAACATCTTCAAATTTGGTATGCATGATTGTTGAAAAATTATGGAGTGCAATGCACAAGAACCATAACTCTTCCTAGCAGGAATTTTGAGTTACTCCCCCTTAGATTGTCATTTTTATAGCATTTCTTGCTTGTCCGGAGCATAACTTTGTCATCTTTAGTAGGAATGACTTGAAATATGGTATGCTTATTTGTTGCAATATTTGGAAGTGCAGTGCACAAGAAATGTAACTCTACCTCGTGCTGTCTTTGAGTTATTTCCCTTTGATCGTCATTTTTACAGCATTTAGTGCTTGTCCGGAATATAACTTTGTCATCTCAAGTCAGAACGACTTCAAACTTGGTATGCATGTTTGTTGCAATGTTACCGAGTACAGTGCGCAAGAACAATAACTCTACCTAGCGCGGATTTTGAGTAATTCCACTTTGATCTTCATTTTTACAGTATTTCTTGCTTGTCCGGAACGGAACTTTAAAGTCTCAAGTCAAATTGACTTGAGACTTGGTAAACATGTTTGTTGCATTACCTGCCCTTTGCGATTATTATACCTCCTCGACAACTGGCGGTGGGACGGGCATATCTTGCGACAATTTGCCGCTCTTGTTTCATTATCATTTGGCCTTGAACCTCGATATTTGGTATTTATTAGTCGCCGCGCAGAAGCGCGCGACTCATTTTTAATAGTTTTTCGAGTTAGGACATGGGCAATGGGATTTCTTTTTTATATGGGTGTTAAGGTTAACAAGGAATCTTTCTACTTCGCCTAAAACTGGCTTTTTAATTCATTCTTAAAGTACGAAGTGTACAATACTGATACTATTTTTGTTCTATTAATACTTACAACATCAAAAAATCTGCCCAATTAATACTTTTATTTTTGCTGTTCGTGAGAAATGGACTCATCCAAATAAATGCCTTGTTTCCATTGGTCGAGGCTCTGTCAACACAATGCAATCGCAACTTTTTGGCGTAGGTTACACTTGATTATGCAATCTCAGGTACCTCCATTTTGTATATGGAATAAAGTTTGTCTGTATAATCATCGGGTCCGACGAATCACCGAAATACCACCGAAACACCGAAATACCCGTATTTTTTTAGTTATTAAGATAACTGAAGTTGTGGTTTTTGACCAGATTGTAATTTTATTTATGAAAGAGGGTTAGTATTAAACCTAATGTCAAAATAGCAACATGTTATTGAAGCCTGCTGTGAAGAATGTGCACCGGAATAGCCTACTGTGCTGTAAGTGTCCACCGAAATACTCGCCCCACGTACTAAAATTGGTCAATTCAGGGATTATACCTCCGCAATCTCACTTCAGTTTGCTTTTGTACAAGATTGATGTGTCTGATCTTTATCCATAAGTATGCTATAAGAAATAGCTTTCCTTTTTTATGTTGGGAATATGAGATTAAAACGTCACCAAATTATAAAACTGGCAGCCATTTTGAATCTTTAGTTAGCACTGCGGCACCAGGCGTAAATTGATAAGACAATTACAATTTCGCCGATAAGATTATGAATAATAACCATATAACTTTAAAAATAACGAGGACAAACCTAAACATGAAACAGATTTGATTATGTTAGCCGAACATTTATGATCGCTTCACTTTTACAGAACAGAAGAGAACCGAGAAAATTGTGTGTTTGTCGGATCAGAGACTTATATCATGTAATGTCTAATTTGGGTCTCACCGTCTACTTCTTTCGCAAATGAAGTGGGTTAGCGCTCTCTTTTGTGTTTATCATTCAAAGAAATATAAGTGATAATTTCATATTGATAAATCTTTAGTTTAGATTGTTGTAATCAAGATCGGGTATTTCGGTGTGTAACAGCTCAGACACGCGAGTGTTTCGGTGATTGTTCTCCACGTAAATCAATGATCATTGTACATAAAGAGTGTCACTCTTCTCACTACTGTTTAATACTTTGATTAAGTATGTTTTCTAAAAAAAAAAAGAAAGAAAAAAATCCTGCATACTTTTGTCAGTTAATCGAACCCAACGATAAAAAATAGGGGTATTTCGGTGTTTCGGTGGTATTTCGGTTTTTCGGTGATTCGTCAGACCGCAATCATCAGCCCAGAGACAGATAATGTCATTATTTTCATAAAAACTTAGGTTTTTCTTACATAATGTATCTTGAATTCTAAGACATTAGTGTCTCGTGGTACAACTGAAGGCTGCATTCGATTTCAGTGAGCACTTTGGTAGGGACTGTGTAGAAAATCAAGTAAGACATGTGCTTATATTCGGATTGTTTGTAATTCTTCCTGGTAGACAAAATTTGTTAGCAGACGCAGAAAAATTACTTCTGTACAATCTTTAACCCTTTCCCAAACAATCCCTGGTTTTTACGGGTCAGAATAAAGCCTTTTGAAAACATTGTGGGAAAAGGAGAAAATGCTGGTAACCAGCATTTTCTCCTTTTCCCACAATGTTTTCTACTCTATCATATAGAAAAATCATCTTTTTAGCAACTGTTAATTTGTCATCTGCAAAATGCCTTAATTTGGTCTGGTCCAAAATTTGCAGTTTGGGAAAGGGTTAACCTGACAAGGTGGCGTAATACCGGAAAACGCCCCGCCGCCATATGACTCCATGCAAACATAAGATGTTGTTTTCCGAGTGAAAAGAAGAATTTAATGAAATATTCAGCCTCATTCCGTTCATAAATAATGTAGTTGATGCATACGGAATGAATTCGTAAAAGGAATGCAATTATTTTGACATATTATTTCGATTTTCATGGGTTTTCGCGATTTATCGGTATCATGCCGACTAGGTAATGTCAATGGTTACTTTTTTTGGGTAATAATTGCTTTCTGAATATTATAGAAAATGGAAGTAGTCAAATGTTTTTATCCTTTTTTTAGCTTGCTTGTTTTAGAAAAAAAAAATACAATAACAAGGTATTGTCATACTTAGTGTATAGTCTGTTCCTGCCTGTAAACATTTTGACATGGTTAATATCTGTCATCAGTCAATACGGAAGGAATAAACTTTAAACTTTTGCTACTTGTTCATCATCAAAAGGAGAACTACACCACAAGGGCTGGAAACTCACAGACTTATACCCTCTTTTTCAATGTTGGTCTCTAATTCAGGGTAGCAGCCGAGCGTTGGTATCACCATAATTTTTAGCTCCACTGGCCGAAGGCCAGCGAGCTATTGTCATGGCGTTGTGTCCGTCGTCCGTCCGTCCGTTCGTTCGTTCGTCTGTTCGTCCTTGCGTGCGTCCGTAAACTTTTTCTTTAAAAAACTTCTCCTCAGAAACTATTGACTGGATTTTTACCAAATTTCACAGGAATGTTCCTTTGGTGGTCCTCTTTCAAATTCCTTCAAATAATTGTGTTCCATGAAGAATTCTGGTTGCCATGGCAACCAAAGTAAAAAACCTTTAAAAATCTTCTCCTCCCAAACCGCTATTTGGATAGCATTATTATTTTGCAGGAATGTTCCTTAGATACAGGTTTACAGAATTCCTTAAAAAAAAAAATGATCGTCAAAAAACATGGCTTTTATGGGAGACTCATTTTCCTTTTATGGTATAAAGTAAAATCTTTGAAAAATTTCTTCTCTAAAACTATTCATTGGATTTCATTGTTGTTTTGCAGGTAAGTTCCTATGGTGGTTGTCTACCAAATTGTTTCTTCAGTGAGCTAAAATGCAGGATTGAATGATAATTGTTAAAAACTTCCTTTTGCCATTATAGAAATATCAGGCCTGTGGAGCGATACAGGCGCTCAAGCGCCTCTAGTTATGCTTTTGTTTACTGTGCATAATTACTTTATAGTCATAATATGTGCTGAAAAAAGTCTTCCCCAGCCTGTACTTATATGCCAGTAGAGCGATTCTGGCCCTCATGGGCCTCTTGTTTAAAAAAAAAAAACATAGTGGCTGTGGCATGACATAATGTTCACTTATGTAGCCAGTGGAGTGATGCCATAATGGCCCTACGGCCCTCTTGTTAAAGTATCTATGCCTTAGCATTGCAAACTTACGTCCCCTTGAATCATACGTTCTTAGGACAGCAACATTTTAGTAACTTAGCCCTGTTTTTAACACTTCCCAAACAAACACGGGTTATCACATGTGTGCTGTCAAATTCTTTTGGAAAAACATGTTGGATAAGGAGAAATTGCTCTTTATGAGCAATTTCTCCTTTATCAAATATTTTTTCCACACTACTAGTGAATTTTCCACCATTTTTGCAGCTTTTTAAATTGTCGTCTGCCAACTCTTTGAATTTGGAAGAGTCTGATATTTGTCGTTTGGGAAAGGGCTAAGAGAGCGCTGTGTGAGGGTAATAGGTACTTTGTGACACAAGTTTCTATTGTTTTCTTTGAAATCCCATTTTTGATTTATTCTTACTGAAAATTATCACTTTATTTTTGTAATGAAAATGAAACATCAGGGGTCAAATTTAACTTTTTTCCACTAGCAAAAATTTGCTAGTGACCATTTTTTCTACTAGCCAAAATCAATTTTGTACTAGCAATATCTTAACCCATTGCCACTCAGTCCCGTGTTTTAACGACTCTGAAATGAGAAACTTATGAAAACATTGTGGCAAAAGGAGAAATTGCTCATCATGAGCAATTTCTCCATTTCCCACAATGTTTTCTACATTATTAAAGAATTAACTTTCCTTTGTACCAAATGCAGACGCTTTCAATTTGGGAGAGTCTAAATATTGTTGAGTGGGTCCCCTCTGTTTGCTCATACAATATTATAGCTCAGACTCTACACATTCTGCATGACAAAGAAATATCCTTTGTTTGGACAAACTGTTTGATCATTAATTTATATTAAATGATTATTCCGGCGATGTCACGGAATCCGGCCTATTGCCGAAAAAACTGGATATTTTCCGCTCCATACTCTCAGCGAGGCAATGCAGACGTATAAACAACGTCAGAATCGTCTATGCGCTTTAAATATCGGATACATGTATTTACAATATCGCAACAAGCGTCTCTACGAATACCGGTCACGTGGTCGGTGATACTCTCAAAGGATAGTTCTAAACCACATACGGCAATTCGGTGTACACGAAAAACGATCGCATTTATGGATTAATTCAGATTTTTAAGCGGTAGGTTTGCCCATTTTCCGGCGCACTCGCGAATTATTTCGAGTGCTAGAATTTGGCACTCGCATTTTTTCATTTCAGCTCGCATTTTGCGAGTTTGCGACCGTTAAATTTGAACCTTGAAACATGCTCTTGTTCCACTTTTACACGCATAAGAAATTGAAACTCTTGTTATGCTCTTGTTCTAATGTTTCATTAATTTGAACCTATACACAAAACACCCCAACTTTTACCAGTACAACCCTGTGATTGATATCAAAATGGTTTTGGAGGCCTGTGTTGATTGCAAGCATTCTGTCCTTTTACCCAGAGCTTTCGTAGTTTATTGGTACAGTTTCGTCTTATTCCACTTTTCAGTTATGTTCAAAACTGTAACAGAAGACAAGTTTTGATATAGATTCACAGTCACATCAATTTCATAATGTGTTAAAAAATCTGATGAGAACTGACATCTACTTAGTTGTCCTGGATTTCTTGAAGCATTAAACAAAATTTTTTGCGGCGACTTTGATGCTTTGCATCAACTTTTTCTTGTCTTCATTGTAGACCTTTACCGCTTAGTACTCAGGTGAGCGATATAGGACCATCATGGTCCTCTTGTTTACAATTTACTATAAGTGAGTCTAGGGACTCACCAGGATAGAAAACTACGAGTCTGAAGCAAACTTTGTGAGTCCCACCTTTTAAACCCTATTTCAGTCATTACAGTACAGGGCCTGCTCTGGCTTTTTTTTTTTCTTTCACCACTATTTTTGCCAGTTTAAAAAATATTCGCCACTTTTTTTTTTTATTTATGAGCCATTTTTTCACCACTTTTCCTTATATATAAGCCATTTCTTTTGCCATTTTTCTTAATTTATGAGCCATTTCTTTATACTTTTTCGCTACTTTCCTTTTTACCACTATTTATCCTCCTTCATTCTGTTCAGGTATCAGACAGAGAACAAGGTTTTTATATTTCTTTCAATTTTAACTTGTTTGTACAAACATGAAAATATGAATGATGAAAATTACATAGTCTTTTATCATGATGGGGATTTAATCCTTTAGGGCATGACACAATTTTAGACACATCCAAACCCAAAGCATGTACAGACATCAAATGTTGCCAAAATAGTGGAATTTGTCTGTGATAGGGTAGAAGACATTGTTGGAAAAGGAGAAAATGCTGGTTACCAGCAATTTCTTCTTTTCCCACAATGTTTTCATAAGTCTCCTTTATTGAGGGTGTTAAAAGGTTGGCATTTTGTGGGTTCCTAAAACAAAACAAAAAAAAAAGAAATGGTAAAAACACAATGTAGTTAAATTCTGTTTGAATCTAGAAGCAGACTTGTGCTGCAAGTAGACAGTATTTCTTCCACGAATTTTACAGGAGAAATAAAAGTACTTTATGAAAGAATTTCTGTATGCCTACCATGAGTGAAAAACAGTTGACTCTATCTATCACTTTTGGATTTTCTTATCAAAAAAAAAAATAAGAAAGGATTCTAATCTACTTTTTGACTCAAAAGAACATTATCTGACCATTGGGTTTTGATTGCCTTGTAATTTATAACCCCATTGATGCAGAGTCACACATTACTTCAAACCCTGACATTTCTCATCAGATTACAAATAATGTCCAGAGTGATGAGAAAAGAAAAAAAAAAACTTGATTCAAAAAAACATGACTAGGACTTGGAAAAATTTAAAAGAATTAAACTTAACAAGGTTTACAGACGTAATCTACATAGTCAATAAACTAGCTAATAGGAAGGAAAAGGTGTAGAGTATTCTAAAAATAGAATGCTAAAAATAGAACACTACTGTAGATTTTGCTTGAGTTGCCATGTGAGAAAGGCAAATGCTTGTTTTCAAGATATTTTAATCCTTTGGTTTACCATCCATCATTATAATTTATTAAAAAATATTTGTAAAGAATATCTCCAGCTGTAAGAAGATGTAATTCTGCTTTATTTTACGACTATTTATGTATTGAGAATCAGTACTGATTGTCTGACGTCATTCAAGCAAATAAGCAGACACTTTACCTATGGAAAAAAAGACAGGTTTTCGCGGAATAAAGGGGTAGATTTAGTGGGTAAGTAACAGAAGTAAAAGGACTATTGCTGTAACATGAACAATTATTGGCGTATAAGCAAGAAAACTAACGCGGATTAAGTGCCATATCTCATGATTATTTCTCCCAAAAATCGTCAAAATACATACTACGCTAAACGCCACCCTGCACACAGAATAATGTTCACTGACGTCCAACATGATGTCTTTTATCATACTTTCTCCACATAGTCCCCACCAGTGTGAACACACTTCCTGTGATGTGCGATCCACTTGTCAACTAATGAATGGCAACATTTATACTCGCCCGCTTCCTGAACAAGTTGGTAGGTCTTTGTAGGTGGTTTACCGAGCGCTTGATAAAACTGGATTACCGTCCGCAACTTGATACCTACTGTGGACGACATGACGTTTTTTCTCCGTAGACTCTGACGTGATGAAAAACGCTGTATCTTAGCTAACGGAAATGCTATGGCGCTCAAATAAACAGGAAATGACGTCATAACGCCACATATTGTGCAGCCGAACTTTCGCACGCAAAAACAAAACGTAAGGATAATTATAGCGACATCTGAATAAGCAAATATTATCTTTGCGTTATTGAAACCGGCATGCGCCGTCTACCTTTACCGTTACCTTTGAAACTCTGCATATTTCAAAGTACATCAGATAAAATTTCATTTGGAGTACACATTTCGGGAGCAGACATGTTGAACTGTATTCAAGCAAAAATATATGTATATGCGCCTGACAATAAAGCAGCTACAAGAAAAGTCCTTTTACTTCCGCGACAAGCCTCGTATATAAAGCTGACAGACATTTTAAAAATGACCCACTATAATTATTCTTTTTTTATGAATGCAGGGGAAATTGGACCTCAAAGATATTTAAAATGGAAATCATAATGTAGCGTATGAAATTACGAAAGATCTCCATTTTGCCCAGGAAAGAAAGTAATATGCCAGTGTCCATGTATCGCTCAAAGAAGGGACGTATATCTGCTCAAAGGCATACTATTTCTTTCTTAATTGAAGAAAATTTTACTCAAGGTGATTGAACAACTACTGTTTTATGTTTTCATCGGCAGATAATTACTTTTTGATTTGTTTTGTTTGTATACCCCAATCAGGGTTTTCCCTCAGCTTTAGAAATTGGGGGTCATTGTGACCCTTTGCCTCATTAGTTGAGGGTCATTTCTTTAACTTAGGGGGTCAAAATAAATGGGTCTCTTTGTCGTCAAGCATGGATTACAATGCATTTCACCTTTGAACTCCAAGAAAGTAAAGTCTGTAAGTCATTTCTGACGGAAAGCTCGATTTCACTTTTTGACAGACAAAACATTCTCGTCCGAATCGCTGCTTGACGTGGCTTGATCGGCAGCTGTAGGAAGCAGACAATAAAAAGAATGCTACAGTTTACTTGTTAGTGGCATTATTTTCCGCGAACAGCACAGACTAGTAATGTGTACTTTTATCTACCAGAAGTTGGGTAACGTAAGCTATGAAATACAAAGAAACCCAACCAAGACGTTGACTGGGCCCGTATTTATGACACATGTCCGATGTACTTTACGGCAATAATGCGTAAACCAGTCTTATTCTTTAAATAAATTACCGGAAAACCACTTTTATCTAAAATAAACCGTGTCTGGTATTGAAGCAAGAATAGACTTGGATTTATGACGCTTTATTCAATTTCCTAGATGATTTAGATTTTGGAAAGTTGCGTCACTTTGCATTCCCCACAGGCTGACTTGAACCGAAACTTTTTGCTATTGGTCAATTTTCTACAGCTGAATGGACTAGCCTACCTCATTATTCAGTTGGTTGTTCTACAAAATGGATTTTATGGATCCATAATTATGTAATGACTACCTTGGTATAGTGCATTGCGGAGATGCATTAAGCCCCCTTTTGCCGGAGCAGGGCTCATATATTTTATTATGAAATTCATGGCACCAATTGCCATTTTAAAAAGTACCGGTAGTCTGGTTTTGTACCAGGAATGCCCAAATTAGGTAGATTGGTATTTGAAAAATACCACCTAGCAGAAGACAATCCACTCGGCTGTCCAAATCTGAAATATCTGGGTATTGTAAAAAATCGAGACAACAGTATTCACAAGGCATGGTGGTTTTTGTTACTGGCCCATCATGATTTGTAATTCTTGTTGTTATCATATGAGAATTTACTGCAATGAATATACTACACTTGTTTTTTTTTTAAACTTGGTGAGTCTTCAAGTCCAAAATTCAATAGTAATCACATGACGGTCATTTTTGAATTAAAATATAACACAAAAATACTCTAATTCTATTTTCAAACGTTAATATGTTTTTAAAGCGCAAGTTATCTTGGCGACCTTATGTTATTTTATACAACTCCTATGGTAACTTTTCCCAGCTGGTTTGACCTTTTACATGATCATGTGGCATTACTTGTATGTAGAATGTCCACCACGAAAAGAACCAAGAACAGGAAAAGAGAGAAGACAAGTGCAAAGTATTTATAATTCAGTATATTGGTTTTCATTTAGTCTCGCTTGATTATAAAATTACGAGAAATAAAGATGTAGAAACAGAATTAGTTTGCATGTATGATACACTTCCTGCAGATATTCGATGATCAGTTGGCCAGTTATTTTTAGCACATGAGATGATTTCCGACCTTCACCAGGTCCTGTACTGTAATCAAAGAAAAGGGAGGACAACGTGGACATCGCCAAAAACGTAAAGGCTAAGGCCGATGTATGTGGCATTTTGGACTGAACAAAAGGAAACATGCACGAGTACTGGTATAGTTTCCAGGAAGCAGAATCGAGAGAAATTAATATGAGTTGTAAGAACTTGTTTCTCAATCGATGTAAAACAAATGTGTTTAAACTATAACATCGGGGGATGGAATGACAAACTTAACCACACACCTTCGTCGTCACCACCAAAGGAAGATTGGCAGTCAAACTGTTCCAATCATGCTCAAGGCATCAACAAAGTACTATCATACATACAAAGTACTATCATACATAAAATTCTATACAGTTTCGTGATATATCATGATGCATATCAAGATACAGACCCGTGTATCATGATACAGTTTACAGAGGCAATACCCACCCCTGATAATTATGCCAATAATTTGCAGTTGATAACGTAGGAAAATATTATAGGAAAAAGAAGCAGTTTGCTCTTGTACTAATGTCACTGTGATGAAAAAGAAACTTCGTTTGCATTGAGTCACAGAATTTTGTTGTTTAGTCATTAAAGGTATGTGTATTTATGTTTATAGACAAAGGTATATTTTAACTCTTTGCAGATGGCCAATTTTGGGACTTGTCTCGATCGATTTGAAAAGCATCTAATTAAATGTAGTTTAACTCTATACTAAACAACAAAATTGTAGACTTGTCAAAATTCAAAGCATTTGCAGATGACAACATAAACACAGCTGAAACATTGCTATTGGTCTTTAAAATAGTAGAAAGCATTGTGGGGAAAAAGGAGAAAATCCTGGTTACCAACATTTTCTCTTTTTCCCACAAGTTTTCAAAAGCTTTCTTCCTTAGGGTTGTTCAAAGTCAGAAATATGTCGGGAATATTTGGTTAAATAATGGGATTTGTCTCGGAAAGGACAGGAAACAATGTTGCAAAAGAACCAGCACTTTCTCCTTTGTCCACAATATTTTCAAAGGCCTGCTTCATGAGGGTCATTAAAACAAGGGATTGTTTGGTGAAATTTTGAGCAATCATTGGTTTGCACAGTACAATATCATTTTAAATTTGTTATTCAACTTGTCCCTGTACCACACAATCACATCTCTTAATGGCCCTGAAGAAGGCGGCTTTTTGAGACACACATTGTAAGAAAAAAAGAAAGTGCTGGTAACCAGCATTTTTCTCCTTTTCCGACAACGTTTTTTTCCCTTTCACAGACAAATTTTTATCATTTGAGCCACAGTTTGTTGTCTGCCAATGCTTTCATATTGGGCAAGTTCGAAATTTCGTAGTTTGTTACAGAGTTAACTCTTTACCAAATGACAAAATTTTAGACTGGTGCATATTGAAAGCATTTGCAGACGACAAATTAAAGTCTTTAAAAGATGGCTCAAATGCTGGACTTTGTCCTTCATGGAGTAGAAAACATTGTGGGAAAAGGAAAAAATGCTGGCTACCAGCATTTTTTCCTTTTTCCACGATGTTTTCAAAAGCCTTCTTTCCAAGGGTAGTTAAAACCAGGGATTGTTTGGTACAGAGTTAAAAGCTTCCTGATTTCTTGGGTAGTTGAATGTTCTTAGCTGAAAAAGTAAGAACAAAACATCGATCACAATGAAAAAGGGTTATTACCTCTAACCTAGTAATATTGAAGAAACCATCCAGGAAAAAAAAGAACCTGTATTGATTTTGACGACTTCTCCCAAGAGAATAAGGCAATTAATTCAAGTATAGCCGAGCCATGTACAAAGTTCTATACCAGATACTAACTCTCTTATAGCCAAATATATATAAAGTCTTATTCTTTTGACGGCTGAAAACACTTGTACATTCCATTGAATCTAAGAGGGATTGTTATCTCACAGACTTGCCTTAAAGGGCTGACAGTATGGATCCAAGATCAGACTGCATGTTCTGTGCCATCTATACTGTGCGCAAACATCCTTGTTTTGGACTGTGGCATTGTAAGGGCTAAAGTTATAGGATCTTGAGACCCCAGACAGTTTGATTTTACCTTAGTGGATTATGTGTTCAACCTTTATCAGGCTGTCAGTTACTTGTACCATTTGAAGGAATTTCATTCGCTGCATAAAACCTCAATGGGCCCTTATACTGTGGTTAGTTTAGAAAGCAGCCAGTGGCTTTGGAAGAATATTGTGCAAAGTAGTGGTAAGAGAAACTACAGGAAAGCATGGATAGCTGTACTTGTCACCCTCAGTCTCAATAATGAGATGCTACAGTGATTTTTTTCATATTTGGACATTTATTGTACACCATACCGTCTCAAGTCCATCCTAAATTTTCTGGTAGCAAAGATAGAGCGCTATACTGACTATCTGTTTCGTCAGTTTAATCTGTATTTAACCATGATATGGCCTCAGTTGTTAAATCAGTGTTAAACTCCATTACAAACAAAAAACAAATAATTTATTACAGTGGGATTGGTCAAAGTTCCAGTTGCTGGCAGGAAAATGTGTTGTGAAACTAGAACAAAAGTAAACAACTTTTGCTCTGGTTTACAAGACATTGTTCTGCCTGCAACTGGAACTTTGACAGAACGTATTGTTACAACACATCGACTCATATACGTATGGGAAAAAGTTAAGCATATTCCATCTCATACAGTTAAAACTATTCCTTTTGCCCAAATGTATTGTTTTCTTTAATATCTCTGTTTAGCCTTTAATTATATTTAAGTGAATGGAGGAAATGCACCAGACAAAATAAAGTCATATGTAATGTTATGTTGGTCTTTGTTTACTTCTTTTTCAAGGAATATAAAATATGCTTAACTTTTTCCCATAGGTATAATAAATTCAATACTTGTAAATGGTATGAAATAAATTTGTCCACATTTTGACCGAGGAATTATTTATATTTGGCAGCCATATGGCCTTTAAATGTAAAAGCCCCGAACTGGTTTCCATGCAATAAAACTGAGAAACTTGAAAATCTTCAAAAAGCATCTCTTCCAAACCTGCTGGTTGGGTTTCAAAGCAATTTCCCTTGAATGATCCTCGTGTAGACCTCTTCCAGAGTTCGTGATAGAATCTTGATCCATCAAAAACAAGGCCACCATAGGTATATAGCATTTTATCTCTTTGTAAGCCATAGAGCATCACAGGCTTTTCCCTGATCCATGTTCCTTTCCAAATTAAGTATAATGTTCCCCAAAATTTAAAAAATTTGCCTTCTCTCTTTCATTTGAAGGGTGTCGATTGTCCTCCATATGAGAAAGCCCATGGAAAACTCTGGAACAAATTTTCAAATTCTTTTCCTTATAAACTGTTTGTCAGAATTTATCCATATTTGGCATGATAGATCCTGTAGACCTCTGTAGAATGTTGGTGGGAACTGGATGACTGTCATGGGTCCTTTAACCCCTTACCTCACAACCCTGACTTTAAAGGACTCTTGGGAAGGTGGGTTTTAAAAACATTGTGGGAAAAAGAGAAAATGCTGGTAACCAGCATTTTCTCTTTTTCACACAATGTTTTCTACCCTTCCCTAAACAAAATTCAATTTTAGAGTCAAATTTATTTTGCTTTCTGCAAACGCTTTCAGTTTGCACAAGTATGAATTTTTGTAATTTGGTAAAGAGTTAACTCTATATTAGGGCATAGTCTTGATAGTTAGTGGAGCAAAACTTGACTTTAAGGGCCCTCTAGGCTAGGACTGTAAATTGCAATCTTTATTTCCCATAAGGTCATGCATTTAGATCAGTTCTGGTCACTTTTATAACTATCTAAAGGATAGTAAATTCAGAAAAAATGCTAGTCTGTCGTATTAGGGAGAAGTCAGGCATAGGAATTTTGTATGCCCGTTCTTTATTTTAAATGTAAAAAGCTTGTCTTTCAGTTACCGGTATGTCAGTGCTTTTATTTTGCACTGTATCGATCTCTATCAATCTACCAGTTGTTGATAGGAGAAGATGGATTTTGGGTTATTTCTCATTTATTCTATTCACAATTGACAAAGTGATGGATCATTAGAGCTCAAGTCATGTTATTCTCAGGCTCTGGTTTTCTTCTGAGAACCTCTTTTTCCATCAGTAAATTTGTTTAACTTTGTACCAAATGACAAAATTTTAGACTGAGCCAGTTTGAGGACATTTACAGATGACAAACTAAATGTGATTCAATTGATGAAATTTATCTTCAGAATATTATAAAACAATGCAGGAAAAAGAGTAACTGAGGGTTGCCAACATTTTCTCCTTTTCCCGCAGTGTTTTCAAAAGCCACCTTTCTCAGGGTCGTTAAAAGTTCAAACTTGGGATTATTTAGTATGGAGTTAACCTTTTACCAAATGATACATACCTTTTACAAATCTGAAGATGGATTGATTGATTTTATGGTGTTATCACAGTTCTCAACATTATTTCAGCTATATTGTTTTGGCCAGTGCACCTATCCATGCTTCCCTAGAGTTTCTCTTTACCAGTACTTTGGACAATACTTTCCCTAAGCCACTGGCTGCTCTCCCAGACTATCACTGTAGAAACAGTGATGGAAGTGAGATAGGAATAAAGCCTGTTGCAACTACTATCATCAGTTTTTGAAAGAAAGTGACAGAGCTGGGAATTCAAACCAGCAACCCACTGTTCTCAAGTCCAGTATGCTACCGACTGGAATGAGTTACATTTTAAATATAATTTGTAAATCCTTCCAAATTGGACAAGCCCAAAATACTGCTGTCTGACAAGGAGTTAACGCTTTACCAAAAAACAAAATTTTAGACTGGTCCAATTTGAAAACATTTGCAGACAGCAAATAATTTTAGGCTCAAGATGATGAGATTTGTCGCTGAAAGGGGGGAAAACTTTTTGCGAAAAGCTGGTATCAGCATTTTCTCCTTTTCCAACATTGTTTTCCAAATCCTTTTTTTCTGAGGGTTTTTAAAACAGAGGATTGTGTGGTTTCAGCTGAAAAGTTAAATGGTGTACATGACTACATGAAAAATGGACTTCTTTTTTAATAGGACCAAACTGTATATTGTCCTGTTGGAAATATTGATTTGGTGCCTGTCAGATTAATGCTTGACCCAACAACAAAATATTAGACTTATCCAAATTGAAAGCACTTGCAGGCGTCAAATTAGGTAGGCTTCAAATGAATAGCTTTATGTTTGAAAGGAGAGAAAACATCGTTTGAAATGGAGAAAATGCTGGTTACCAGCATTTTCTCCTTTTCCTACTATGTTCTTAAAAGCCATCTTTCTCAGGGGTTGTTGAAACGCTGGATTCAGTGGTAAAGGGTTAATATATTGGTCATTCTCTGCAGGGAGAAATTGTTATTCAATTGCTCCTCAGAAGTTTGACCTGGTTTCAACAGCAGGTCTATAAGGGAAAAGTCAGGTTTGAACTCACTTTCTTGTGTAGAACTTTTAAGACTCATTATCAGAGAACAAACCTCTAGTTTTGTCCAAATTCAAGACAGTTGCAGACAACAAAATGAAGCCTTAACCACACCATCCTGACTTTAAACGACCCTGTAAGAGAAGACTTCCGAAAATTTTGTGGGAAAAGGAGAAAATGCTGGTAACCAAAATCTCCTTTTTCCACAATGTTTTCTACCCTATCAAAGACAGAAAGGAGCATTTTGGCTACATTGACTTTTTTGTCCGCAAGTGCTTTTAATTTGGATTAGTCTATAATTAGCTCACCTGAGCACAAAGTGCTCAAGGTGAGCTTTTGTGATCGTGCTGTGTCTGTTGTGCGTTGTCAACTTTTACCTTGTGTATGCTCTAGAAGCCACATTTTCAGTCCAATACTCATGAAACTTGGTCAGGATGTTTGTCTTGATAATATCTTAGACGAGTTAGAAAATGGGTCATGTCGGGTCAAAAATTAGGTCACTAGGTAAAATCTTAGAAAAACCTTGTGTACCCTGTAAAGGCCACATTTTCAATCCAAAACTCTTGAAAGTTGGTCAGGATGTTTGTCTTGATGATATCTCGGACAAGTTTGAAATGGGTCATGTCGGGTCAAAAACTAGGTCACTAGGTCAAATGTTAGAAAAACCTTGTGTAAGCTTTAGAGGCCACATTTTCAGTTAAAACCTCTTGAAAGTTGATCAGAATGTTTGTCTTGATGATATCTCGGACGAGTTCGAAAATGGGTCATGTCAGGTCAAAAACTAGGTCACTAGGTCAAATCTTAGAAAAACCTTGTGTACGTTCTAGAGGCCACATCTTCAGTCCAAAACTCTTGAAAGTTGGTCAGAATGTTTGTCTCGATGACATCTCAGACAAGTTTGAAAGTGGGTCATGTTGGGTCAAAAACTAGGTCACTGGGTGAAATTTTAGAAAAACCTTGTGTACGCTCTAGAGGCCACATTTTCAGTCAAATACTCATGAAAGTTGGTCAGAATCTATGTCATAATGATATCTTGAATGAGTTTGAAAATGGGTTATGTTGGGTCAAAAACTAGGTCACCAGGTCAAATCTTTAAAATAGCCAGTGTAGCTCTCGAGTCATCATATTCTGTCCAATACTTATGAAAATTAGTCAGAATGTTTGTCTTGATGATCAATATGATGAAATTGAAAATGGGTTACATTGGCTAAAAAACTAGGTCGCCATGTCAAATCTTGGAAAAACCTTGTGTGCTCTCTAGAGGCCACATTTTCTGTTCAATATGAAAGGTGGTCAGGATCTTTGTTTTGATAATATCTACAATGGGAAAATGGGCTATGGTTTGGCTAAAAAATAGGTCACTGAGAGAAATTCCGGAAAAAGCTTGTGTACAAGCTAGAGGCCAGATTTTCAGTCCAATAATTATGAAAGCTCGGTAGAATTTTTGTTGTATCTCGAAAGAGATTGAAAATGGGTCATGTTTGGTCAAAAGACTCGGGTGAGCGACTTCAGGGCCATCATGGCCCTCCTGTTTTGTTGTTTAGTAATGACTTTTGTATGCCGCAAGTGATGAGATTTATCTCTGAAAGGGTGAAAAACATGGTTGGATGAGGAGAAATTGCTGGTTACGTGCATCAGGGTAGTTAAAATGGAGACTGTTGTAAAAGGTTATTGTTGGAAAAGGTTAGATTTAGGACAAGTGACACAGGGGAAAACAATTTTAAGGAAAGGAAAAGCTGTATATGGCCAAGCATTGAGGGAAAAAAGTTTTATTAGTTCTTCATATTCTCTCAAAATGTTCAAATAGCATGCCATAGGTCAGCATACCATAAAATACGAACATAAAATAAGCAAAACAAAATCCAAATAATCATTAGAGTTATTTGGTCAAGTATGAAAATATTGAACTTGTACCTGTATGTATTGTTAGGTTGACCTTGGTCTATTTACCCATTTACCTGTTGGGCTATTGTTTAACTCTTCCAAACAACAAAATTTTGGACTGGACCAAATTGAAAGCATTTGTAGACGACAATTTAGATGTTGCTAAAATGATGATTTCTCTCTTTGATAGGGTAGAAAACATTGTGGGAAAAGGAGAAAATGCTGGTTACCAGCATTTTCTCTTTTTCCCCACAATGTTTTCAAAAGGCTTCTTTCACAGGGTCGTTAAAAGTCCGGATTGTGTGGTAAAGGGTTAACTCTTTAGCAAACACCAGAATCTTAGACTTGTCCAAATTCAAAGCATTTTCAGAAGACAAATGTTGCTGAAATAGTGGGATTTGTCTTTCAAAGGGTAGAAAACCAGCATTTTTCTCTTTTTTCCACAATGCTTTCAAAGGGCTGCTTATTTAGGGTCGTTAAAATATGGGATCATTTGGTAAAGGGTTAACTCTTTACCAAATGACACAATTTTGGACTTACCGAAGGCAAGTGGTCCTTGTATAAATTCAGGTACTGGTAAGTGAAATAATAATCTGGCTCATCTGCCAGGAAAGTTCATTTTTGGAGGGACTTTATTTTCATTCAAACTTTGTCCAAAAGTGGAGATTCGCCATGAACAAGACTTACTAGTATTTGCTACCATGAAAACAGATACAGATACATTTATTGTCTAACTGGTTCTTGCTTTTTGCAGAAAATGTGACCGATTCACTGATAAGAAAGTTAAGGTAGTAAACTGGCTGGCAGATCTGGCCCAAACCATTATATTTGCAGCCTTTTACAGTCCCTTTCTTGAACCACAAGATGACATTGGGGCTCAATTGATGGAACATGTCTTTCATAGATAAGAAAATATTGTGGGAAAAGGAAAAAAAAATGTTTATCAACAATTTCTCCTTTTCACACGTTTTTGCTAAAGTTTTCTTCTTCAGGGTCGTTTAAACTTGGGATTGTGTGGTAAAGGTTTATACCCTGGTTTGACTTGGATGAAATTTTATAGGGGTACCATATTTCTCCTAATAAAAGCAACCCCCCCACCCCCACCCCCACCCCCACCCCTTAAGGTAGTAGACCCCTAACGCTTCCAGTGCAACATGGAATAAAATTTCTTGTTAGTTGAGAAATAAGGATTTATACTGATATAATACTTTTGCACATTTTTAACTGACCAGAAATTCCTTTGATGTCTATCTTGAAATTGTTTGTTGATAGTTTTGTTAGTTTTCTGAAAAGGGAGGTAATTATTATCTCCCTTTGTAATGAGAATATAGTGGTTTTAGATTTATAAATGATAATTCTAAGAAGGGAAAAAAGGAAAAAAATGGCTAGGTTAAAGTAGTACAATAATACTCATTTTTAATGATGGTAAATTTTGTAGGATAATATTATAGTGGAAATAGCTGTTTTCCATTAGGGGTCTACTACCTTAAATCATGATAGCCTAATATACATTAGTTGATTAAAATGACAATATTTGAAGAATTTGATCAATATTTCCTCTAATTTGATTAATATTTCCTCTTAACAATTACTAAAACACAAAGATTATACAAAATTGGACAGACTTTCTGCTTTGCAAATTTAGTACAAAATAAAGGCTCCCTATCTATGTTTTGCATAGCCCCTGGGAGAAATATGGTAATCAGTATTTTGTGTAGTTGAGCCCAGCTTCAGCATCTCCCACTGAAATGAACATTTTGAGAGTTATTGCCCTTCTTATACTAAAGAAAACTATCTGTTTTACTTTTTTCTCTGAAGCCCTTGGTCTGATTTAGATGAAATTTTGCAGAGTGATCATGATGACATAGATCAGACTGCATGCTTTGTGGAGTCTCATCTCTATTTACACTGTTTCCAAGTAACCCCTAACCTGCTCTAGAGAAGTGAAATGAAACTTTCAAGCCCACAGTTAAACTCATAATTTTGCTATCTCAAAGTTATTTGCGGGAGGATATGTCCTAACCTGAGTGTTGATCCAAGATTAGATTGCATGTTCTCTTCAGCCTGATCTTGATCTACACTGTCAGCAAAAGGTGCTTGAGTTGCGCATAGCAGCCTATGGGATAAAATCCAGGTTTGATGCTACAAGGGTTAATTATTTTCCTGCTATAGCGGAAATCCTGATAACCTGCCAATAGACCAGTAGACCTAGAACATACTTGCCATGTGGGAAGATTACAATAGGAAAGTACAATGGAATGCAACTCTGCTAGTATAGGAATTAATGAGATTGGACTTTTATACCTGTATGTATATGTGTGATGATAAACACATTTGTGTGGGATGGAATATGTTTTTCTCATCTAACAGAGGTTGGGAGATGTACCAGTTGGTTGATAGTCAACCCTTTACCAAACTTTCCTGTGTTTCTATGTCCCTGAGGAAGATAATGCTTTTGAAAAGAAAATTAAAAAAGTGAAGAAAGGAGATAAAATTAATGTTAGTTATCCAGCATTTTCTTTTTGTCCCATAATTTTTGATATACCTTTTCGGTTTCAAAAACACATGCAATCAGTTTTAGCACATTTTATTCTGTTGTCTGCAGACACTTCAATAAAAAGAGGTTAATTCTTACTACATGTAGTCTACAAAATTCTAGACTTGGCCAATTTCAAAGGGTTTGCAGACAAATTTCAGTGTTGCTCAAAGATTATTTCTATCTTTGAAATGGTAGAAAATATTATGGAAAACAAGATAAAATGCTGGTTTCCAGCAATTTTTTTTTCCCCGCAAAGCTTTCCAATTTTTTCTCCCTCGGAATCAATAAAACATGGGATTATGTGGTAAAGGTTGAAATATTTTGTCTAATGTTGGATCCCCACCCTTTGTTAGCTTATTGGATACATAAATTCTGGCCAAAAGAGTCTTAAAATATCATGGGTTGGTCTAACCACCTGAAAATATCTTGTTTTTCATGCTTTAGCCTATACAAGGGCAAGTAACCCAAGTTTAGTTGGTCATAGTAGGAGTGACATCCCTTGTTTACTGATCATGAAAAGGAATTTTTATTATACAATTTAAAAATGTTTTGTGTAATCTACAAAATAATCCTGTGTTTTAATGACAATTAGAGAAAAGGCTTTTGAAAACATTGTCATGTAGAGGTTTATTTCTACAAGTCTAGAGGCATTAGCAACAGTCATTACTATTCAGTCAGTGGATGAAGTCGCAGCAAAATTGTATACCCATCCAATTGTTTACCCATCCCAGCTGAAATCATCTGTAGATGACATTCAAAGCTTGGTTTTAATGATGAAATTAGTGTTGAAATGGTATGAAAAATTGTTAGAGAAGGAGAAAATGCTGATAGGCAACATTTTCTCCTTTTCTCTCACAATTTTTTTCAAATGCCTTCTTCCTCAGGGTTGTAAAAAGTTGAAATTGTGTGGTAAAGATTAAACATTTAGCATGCATAAGGACAGGTCATCTGAAATAGTTATTACTAAGTCAAGATAAAATATCCACTTGAACTCTTTTTCTGAACAATCCCTGGTTGTTATAACCATGGTGAGAGGCTGATGAAAACATTGTGGAGGTAGGAGATAGAGCTGGTAAAAAAACTTTTTCGGTTTTCTCTGCCTTGTTTTTCTACCATTTCAAAGATGAATTCCATTATGTGAGCCATAAATCTTTACCATGCAGGCTTTGAGATTTTATATCTGTCAATATTCAGAGAATTTGCTGACAACGGCATTTTGTCTTTGTCTCACAATTTTTTAGAGGCAGTGTCCTTTGGGGTTATTAATTAACCCTTTCCCAAACGGCAAATTTTGGACCAGACCAAATTGAAAGCATTTTGCAGATGACAAATTAACAGTTGCTAAAAAGATGATTTTTCTATATGATAGGGTAGAAAACATTGTGGGAAAAGGAGAAAATGCTGGTTACCAGCATTTTCTCCTTTTCCCACAATGTTTTCAAAAGGCTTCTATTCCTGACCTGTAAAAACCAGGGATTGTTTGGGAAAGGGTTAAAAGTCAGGATTGTTTGATGAAGAATTATTTTGTTGCCTGCAAATGAGTTGAATATAGACTAGTCAAAGTTTTTGTCATTGGTAAAGTCTCTATTTTTTGCCACAGTTCTGGTAACAATTTCACCAGTGATCGAAGGTTCAGTGTATGGAATTGTGGGATACTGTGCAGAGAGTTCCGTTGTCCTGATAGACATCAATGTATGGATCCATAGGATAAAAAAATCTCCTTGATTCAACATCCAGAAATCTATGATTTAGTTGGGAATGATTTTATTCTCAAATATGATATCTTCTTAAAGATAGGTCTACACTTCTTTTCAGCCGGTTTTTAACCAATTTCATCTTTATTTTATCAAACTGTTATCATTCTTGTATGTTCATGTCGAATGTTGCCTTTGAGGTGCATAGGTGATGACTGATAGAAAAATGAATTTCATTTTCTTGGGGCTATCAAAGGACTAACTGTTGTGATGTTTCCAGTTTTAAACCAAAGATTTCCAATATTTGTGTTTATCCCTTACTACATAATATATCAATAATTTATCTATGTTTAGAAAGCTGACCAAATTTTGAACCATTCTACAGTCTATCAAATTTTTACAGCATTTTATTTCTCTCTGGCTGTAAGGATGTAACTATCTTTAACTCTCTACCAAACAACATTTTAGACTTGTCTAGACTCAAAGCTTTTGTAGACAACAAATTCATCGATAAGATACATTTCATCTAAAAGGTTGAAAAAAGGTAGCTGGTTACCAGCATTTGCTTCTAAACCCACAATGGTTTAACCCTTTACCTAACAATCCCTGGTTTTTACGACCCTGAGATAGAAGCCTTTTGAAAACATTGTGGGAAAAGGAGAAAATGCTGGTAACCAGCATTTTCTCCTCTTCCCACAATGTTTTCTACCCTGCTGGAAGCAAATTTCAATTTTTGAGTTACGTTTATTTTGTCGTCTGCAAGTTCTTTCAATTTGGACCAGTCTAGAATTTCGTTGTTTGGTAAAGAGTTAAAAAGCATTCTTGCTCAGGGTCTTGTAAACACTGTATTGCGTGGTAAAGTGTTAAACCTACCTTGTGGGTGCTCCTTATAATTTTCTTAGTGAGACACTTCATGCTCAAACTGTGGAAGTTGTCTTTGATAGAGTAGAAAACATTGTGGGAAAAGGATGAAATGCTGGTAACCAGTTCTCTTTTTCCCACAGTGTTTTCATATGTTTTCTTTCTAGAGGTCATTTAAAGTTGGGATTGTGTAGTAAAAGGGTATAACCTTACAATGAAGGAATTACACCCTTTCCCACACAACAAGTTTTAGACTCTTCCAAATTTGAGAGCATCTGCAGATGAGAAATCTGAAAGTGGTATGAATGAACGGAAGTTTTTGACAAGGTAGAAAACATTGTGGATAAAGGAGAAAATGCTGGTTACCAGCAGTTTCTCCTTTTCCCCCAATGTTTTCAAAAGGCCTGTTTCCTCATGGTCGTGACAAGACCGGATTGTTTGGTTGAGGGTAAGGAAACTTTTCCCTTTCAATCTCAGTATACTTCCCAAATTATAGATCTGGATATGTCAAATCTTATCTATAACTATCTGTATCAATTTCAATATCCATTGATGGTTTATTCAAATCTATATACACTATAGTCAAAAATACTATAAATATATTTAAACCCATATTCCTTTAACCCTTTACCACATAGTCACAAGTTTTTACGACCCTGAAGAAGACAGGTTTTGAAAACGTTGTTGGAAAAGGAGAAAATGCTGGTAACCAGCATTTTCTCCTTTTCCCACAATGTTTTCTACCCCTTGAAAGACTACTCCAATCATTTCAGTCACATTTAATTTGTTGTCTGCAAATGCTTTCAATTTGGACAAGTCAACATTGCTCTTGTGTGGTAAAGAATAAACTCTTGACTGCATGCTCAAAAGATTGGACTCGCCTAAATTCAAAGCATTTGCAGACGACAATTGATAATTAGCTCATAGGACGAGTCCTGTCTTTCAAATGGTAGAAAACATTTTGGAAAAGGAGAAAGTGCAGGTTACCAGCATTTCCAGCTTTATCAGTATTTTTCCTACTCCTTTCAAGATAAAAGTCTCAACATTAGAGTCACTTTCAGTTAGTCATCTGCAAATGCTTTGAATTTGGACAAGTCTAAATATTTTGTCTTCTTGTAAAGAGTTAACTCTTTATCTCACATCAAGTGTTTATACTTGTTCAAATCCATTGTGTCTGCAGAAAATTAAGTAAATGGGGCTAAATGATGGGATTTCTGTTTGAAAAAGGTAGAGAACATTGGGAGATAAGGAGAAATGCTGGTAACCAGCATTTTCTCCTTTTCCCACAATGTTCAAAAGTTTACTCCTGAGGGTCCTTTAAAACTCGGTATTGTTGTGTTAATGAACAGTTTAGGCGCTAAATCAGACTTAGTTCTCCGTTGTCAGCCATTACCAAACAATCTTGTAATTTTATGACCCTTAGGAGGAAGGCTTTTGAAAACATTGCAGGCAAAGGAAAAAATACTTATTACCAGCATTTTCTCCTTGTCCTATGCCATTTTTTATCCTTTCAGATGTAAATCTCATCAACTGCTTTGAATTTAGATGAGTACAGATTTTTGTTGAATAGTACAGAGTTAGACAATGGAAGTTACATCGGACAGGGCAAAGAAAGTTTCAGTATGACTGGGAGAGTAAGCTTAGCCCAAGTAATTTCACTGTCACAATGTTTTATCTGCTTATCAAATGATCCCATGTTTGACAACTCAGAACAAGAAGGCTTTTAAAAACATTGTCCAAAAAGGAGAAAATGCAGGTAACCAGTATTTTCTCCTTTTTCCACAAAGTTTTCTACCCTTTCAAAGACAAATTCCATTGTTTGAGCAATGTTTAATGTGTTGTCTGGAAATGCTTTGAATAATTATGGAGGAATGTTAAAGTTTTGTCCTTCAGTAAGAAATTAACATATAAACCAAACTTTAGAGGGGAAGGGTTTCCAGCATTTTGTCTCATTTGAATAGTTCACAGGAAATGAGGATGTCAAGCTATTTGTGTTCTTGCAGATTTCTTTTTCCCCTTAATTTGCATATAGACTTGTTTTTGGATGATGAGAGGAAGGCTTTTACTGCCCAAATGTTTGGTTGCAATATGTTTCTTTATATCTGTTATGTGAGTGACAGCTAGGGGTAAAATTGAAATCAAAGACAACCTATTACCTGAAGACCAATTAAGACTTGTCTAAATTGAAAGCGTTTGCAGATGATAATCAAAACTGGCTTAGATGAAGGTGTTTGTCTTAGATTGGTTACAAAACATGGGCAGAGGAGAAAATGTTGGTTATCAGCATTTCCTCCTTTTCCCACATGTTTTCAAAAGCCTTTTCCTCAGGGTCCTTTTAGCACAGGATTTTTTGTGAAGGGTACATGAATAGGCTATGTACTGCGGTAGCCTCATGATGTGTTTTTAGATTTTGTGGCAGTTTCACAAAGTCTTGTGGGTATTTTACATGATCAAAAATACATATCAATTACCGTAGATTCGTTCAAATAAGCATGATGATATGCTTGATGTCCTAAAAATAGAGGCAGGTCCTAATTCTAAAATGACCAGGCTGTAATTAATCACACAAAATTGCACCTTTGTATCGAATGCAGCCATACAGTTGCAAAGAAAACTATGACTGGTTGAATTTATTCAAGTTTTACAAGAAATCTTGATTTCGGGCAAAAAAGCTAAAGCTAATTAGGGCCCTTTAATGCATGAAAATGCATGTCCATGGCAAAAGGTGAAATTGCAACTTCTCGTTTTGCTGCTGTGTTTTCACAGAGGTCAACAAGAGGATAGAAGTCCACTGCTATGGCAATGTGCTCATTATACTGATCATCTCCATCAAGTTAATTTCAACCTTTAAATACGCAATCCAGAGTTTTAACCACCCTTACAAAGAAGTCTTGAAAACATTGTGGAAAAAGAAGAAAATGATGGTAACATGACTGCTGTCTACCTTGCATAGGAAAATCCCAATATTTTATCAACATTTATTTTGTCATCTGCAAAGGTCAAGGTTACACTTTAAGGTCAAAGGATAAAATTATCCTAAATAGATTTTGTTTGAGCCATAACTTCTACACATGTGGATGGATTTCAAAATAAATTTGCACATTTGTTCCCCTTTATGAGTAGATGTGCCATTCCAGAAATTTGTTCAGGTAGGGCCAAGGTCAAATTCACACTTGATTGTCAAATGATAAAATTTTTGACGATTTTTCTCCGTAATGGTAGTAAGTGTCTGTTTGAATTATTCACTTCAGTAATTTCAAGGGCAAGGTCATTCTTGAAGGTCATAAATTAAGCTTCTACTTGTTTATAAATAGGTAATACTCCTATCCTCATGGAAAATTGAAAACAAGGGGATTTGTAATAAGATAGATGTGCATTGAGTGATTGGTTACTTTTTTTCAAAGTGCAGCTTATGAGGTCCTTTACTAACTTCTCCATGTTGACCCTGGCAATCTTCTAGTTCCTTACAAAATATTACTTATGGAATGCCATAGCAGAAAATATTCAAGATATAAAAACACTATAAAGATATTTAAAATATTCAATCAAGATAGTCGCAATTGTACCAAAATGATATATAAATTTGATATATGAAAGCAAAATTATCATATCAAAACATAAAACCACTTCAAGACAAATAAATATACTTCAAGATGTAAAAACAGCATCAACATTTTAAAAACCACACCAAGACAAATAAATATACTTCAACATGTAAAAACAGCATCAACATTTTAAAAACCACACCAAGACTCACGTGACCAAACAAGACTCATGTGACCACAAAATCCATGACATCACTCACAGTACCACATTCTGCTCCAGTGTAGTGTGTAGGCCTAGTACATCATGGTGCCATTGTATAGTAAGGCATGAAATATTCGAAGTGGCCATTAAGAAAAGGCGAGATTTGACTGCAGATTTGAAGGTTCTTTTCGCCAAGTGATGACGTCATGGATTTTGTGGTCACATGAGTCTTGATTGGTCATGAGTCTTGGTGTGGTTTTTAAAATGTTGATGCTGTTTTTACACCTTGAAGTATATTTATTTGTCTTGAAGTGGTTTTATGTTTTGATATGATAATTTTGCTTTCATATATCAAATTTATATATCATTTTGGTATAATTGCGACTATCTTGATTGAATATTTTAAATATCTTGATAGCGTTTTTATATCTTGAATATTTTCTGCTATGGCATTCCATAATTACTTTCTTGCCAAAAAAGTTTGGGTCAAAATCTCATGTATGCCCTTTTAAATCATCTGTAACATAATTATGCACATTTGTGGAAGGAGAGAGGGAGATGTACTTGGGATGTAGGTAAAAATGTTTACTGTAAGCATGCCAGAAATATGAGAAAGACATTCTAATCTAGATCTTCTTTGTCAAGAAAAGCAATTGCAGTTATGTTTGGCACCATAAGAACAAACATGTGAAGCCTCAGAACGGTCCATAAACCCAACACACATTTTCAGCCAGGAAATAAGACTAAAATGTTTGCAATTTCAAGTTGCCAATGTAGTAAATGTCTCAGCAAAGAGGGCAGAGTAGATCAAAGATCAGACTGCATGTTTCATGCAGTCTGATCTTGATCTACTCTGGCCACAAAGGCAACTATAGTTGTGGAATTTGCTGTCAGGGTAAATGTATAGTTATTGTGTAGGAAAGTCAATAAGATCAACTTTTACAGGTTGAGAATTAATTAGTCTATGGTAGGAAGAATTTGGCAAGGTTTCAGGGTTTACTGCGTAACCCTTAGAGCGCTGAACCAATGAACTAGGCCTTTTTAATGAAGAAAAACATCTGAAATGTTGACATTTCATGGTTGTTTTAGCAAGAAAGTGTAATGAAGTAGCAGACAGCGTAGATCAAAGATCAGACTGCACATTCTGTGCAGTCTGATCTTTGTCTACGCTGTCCGCAAAAACAACTTTGGTCAGTTTCAGCGTTTTAAGGATTAAAGATCAGTACAGTAGGATGAAACATCACCTTTGGCCTTTCTCTCTTCCTGAGGTAGGATTCTTTATTGAAATACAGCTGTGCCAAGATTTTTTGAAGACAGTGTAGATCGAGATCAAGCTGCACAGAACTTGCAGCTTGATCTTGGTCTGTACAATCGAACATTTTTGTTAGATATCTAGACAGGAACACCTTTGAGATTTTACAGACTGAAAATGAACTTCTCATTTGTTTGGGACTTTCTTGGTTAATTATATGATCAGCTTTTCCAATTGATAAATTTCTACAGTATGTATGTGGGAAAGCAGCCAGTGGCTTTGAAAGAATGTTTTGCAAGGTACTGGTATAAAGAAACTGCAGGTAATCAAGGATAGGTGTACTGGCCACTGTGATACAACTGTGATTTTTGTGGCATTTGTCAAAGACAGTGCCACTAGGAGTTCAATATTGAATGTTCAGTATTGAATTTTGAAGACCATGTATCGTATTTTGTGCAAAACCGAAGGAAATAATTAAACTCAATTTTTCTCAGACAAGTGAGTTTTTCGATAGCTCTCAGATATGTAATTGCAAATGGCGTATTAAAATAAACTGAATTAGGCCATCGATTGTGGAAATACTTCTTTTTGATTGAAAATAGCTTCACCCGTTAATAGCCTTCTATATGCCCAATGATATACACAAAATTTGTCTACTGACCGCTTTGGTTCCAGGCTTGTTCGTTCCAAAACCAGTTCATCGCTGGGCTTGTTCATCCCATGATTGCACGCTACTCCATTTGATTGTGCATGAATATTTACAGACCGAAATATTTGATTGTAATGCTGTGAATTAGATCTTGACGGCCAAAGATATCTCAAAATCATAGTTTTCAGGTATAGATTTAATTATTTAATATAATATATACATGGTTTCTCTCTCTACCAATCATGCATCCTACTGTCAAGGGACATTACTCCTGACTCTTGTGAATGATCAAAGAGAGACCACCAATACACAAATAATCCAAACTTTGACACCAGTACTCTCCCTTTAAGCAAAGAGGTATTACTTTGCTTAGTAGGTTGACTCTCAAGTTAATATTTGAATAATATTTCTCTTTTTTTTTTCAAATTATTAATTCCACACCATGGCTTCCTTGACATATGCCACATCAGCGTTTTCAATGCTTTGATTTGATAACAGCTTTAAACACAAACAAATCAGGATGAAATGGGTTGTAGTCACTGGCTTAACTCTTTACCAGATGACAAAATTTTAGGCTCATTCAAACTGAAAGCATTTGCAGATGGCAAAATAAATGTACTTCAAATAGTAATTTCTTTCTCGGATAGGGTAGAAAACATGGTGAGAGAAGGAGAAAATGCTGGTTATCACTATTTTCTCCTTTTCCCACAATGTTTTCGGAAGCCTTCTATTTCAGGGTCGTTAAAACTCTGGCTTGTGTGGTAGAGAGTTAAGACCAGATTTCTTTTTGCAAGTTATCGAAAATATCTTGAAAAAGTGCAATAATCTATGATCACCTGAACAAAAATGCTTTAACTCTTTACCATACAGTCTCTAGTTTTAACAACCCTGAGATTGAAAGCATTTGAAAACCTTGTGTGAAAAGGAGAAAATGCCCTTAATCAGCATTTTCTCCTTTTCTCACAAGGCTTTCTCTCCTTTCAGAAACAAGTTTCATCATTTGAAGAACATTCAATTTGTTGTCTGTAAATGCTTTCAATTAAAACTAAGACGAATACAATATAAAGAAAATGATCCTTATCCAATTAAAAAAAAGTATTGATTAAGGTCAGCCTTTGCAGGCTGACCTGTGTCCAGATTTTTGCTACTGATATATTTTCTGCATGTTGTGGGACCATTTTACCTCATGATTCAGTTGCTTGTTAGACAAAATGGATTCATATTATGCCACAACTTAGCTTTGTATAATGGTATAATTCATCACAAAAATTTATTAAACATGAGAGCCATTCATGGTAGAGTCAATGGAGTATCCTTTTGAAGGTTGAGGTTCAAGTCATAGTGGTGAAAAACAAAAAAAAAAACACAAGGACATGACTGTCTGCCCTTACATGGAGAAAGAAAATGCAGGAAAAAAGATTGCCCCTTGTGGGGCTCTACCCCTGGACCTTGTAAACCAGAGTCAGTTACTCTACCACTGGACCTTAGAGCAAATTAATATACAGTTGTGTTTAAAATGTTTTTATACCTTGTTAAGAAATAACGGCTATACCATTAAGAGTAAGGTATAGAAAAATTCATCAAAAAAATACTTAAAATCTTAGTGATTCCTAAAATGTCTTTTCTACGTGTATTTCTGTCGGTGTTTTAATTTTAAAGCCAGTTTTGCACACAAATGAAAATAAGTCTTCTTTGTTAAAGGCCCAGTATAGGCTAAAATATCAAAGCAGGTGTCATAATACATTAAATTTAAATCATAGCATGTAAAAGTATGAAAAATATTGTGGAGATGACAGTCTATTATCATGTGGTCAGGCCACATGTTAGTCGCTGGCAGAAAAAAAAATTAAAATCAGGCAAAAAATAAACAAAAGACAGCTACTTGGCAGGTTTTAACCTAGTTTTGAAATTAATTTCTCTGTCAGCAACTAACACTTGGACCGACTGTACAATGACAGATTGTCATCTTCACAATAATTTCCATACTTTTATATGATATAAATTCAAATGCATTTAAACACCCGCTTTGTTTACTTTTGGACTATATTGTTACTTTAAGATTTCTGAAAAAATTGCAAGAAGAAATCTGGTACAATGCCCCTTTAACCCTTTTTCACGCAGTCCCTACTTTGAACAATCCTGAGAAAGAAGTCTTTTGAAAACATTGTGGGAAAAGGAGAAAATGCTGGTTACTTCCAAAATGTTTTCTTCTATTTCAAAGACATACATCATGTTTTTATGCTACCTTCATTTTGTCGTCTGCAAATGCTTTTAATTTGGTTGGGTCTAAAATTTTGACCTTTGGTGAAGAGTTAAGATAGAATGAGAAAGCTGTTATTAGTGCATTATCTGGGGGAAGGGGCGAGAAAAATATTGGTTGTTATTATCAATGAGACTGAAAATGTTTAGAAGCTGATTGTCAGTGAATGGTCTTTTTTTACCGGGAGCTGATGAAATACACAAGGGGATAAATGAAGCACAATCTAATGTTGTAGTTTTTCCAATATAATCTGAATGTGGTCAGGTAATTCTAATATATGATATTGAATCTTTATCACATTTTGCCATTAGCCAAGTCCCCTTAACTCTTTACCAAACGACAAAATTTCAGAATGGTCCAAATTCATAGCATTTGCAGACGACAAATTGAAGGTGGCCCAAATGATGAAATTTACTCTTGATAGGGTAGAAAACATTGTGGGAAAAAGAGAAAATGCTGGTAACCAGCATTTTCTCCTTTTCCCACAATGTTTTCAAAAGCTTTCTTTGTCAGGGTTGTTAAAGTTGGCATTGTGTGGTAAAGGGTTAACACTTTACCAACTGACAAAATTTTAAGCTAGTCCTAATTGTATGAATTTACTGATGAACTTAGAGATGCAAGTCAAAAATTTAAAGTTGGTTTCTGAAGGATAGAAGACATTATGGGAAAAAAAGAAATGCTGGTTACCAGCATTTTCCAGCAATGTTTTGAAAAGTCTTTCTGTTTATGGTTGTTAAGACACAGGCTTGTTTGTAAAGGATTAATGTGCTTGCTGTAATTTCACTGTCCATGGATTTGCAAAAGAAATTGCTAGAGCCATAGATTGGACTTGGCAACATTGCAACACTTGACATGATGTTAGCATAAATTATCCAAATGGTCCTCTACCCTTCATAGCCTAAGATCTGTAATTTCTTAAACAGGTTGATGCTACTTTAAGTCAGCCTACTTACATACACACTGGAGAATGTTCTAATCGTAAGGTGCTAAATGAATTCACAGAACATTTCTAGCTAATTGACAATTAAAAACTCATGTTGCAATTTCAATGGTGTGTTGCTTGAAAAAGAAAATCACAGGATTGGACTATTTAGATCCAACATCAGAGTGTACATTTTGCGCAAAAGTACATTGAGTTGGGCGCTAAGCAGCCTGAGAAGTAAGTACTCAGATACTTGTTTATTGTGCCAAGCCTGGTAGCACAACCAGTAACATACCAGAGAGTAGCTGATTTGAATCCCAGCTTTGATGATAATCATTGCAACAGGATTCATTCTATTCTCACTGCTGATCATTACTTGACCATGGTTATGTGGAAAAGCAGGCATTAGCTTGAGAAAAATATTGTGCAAAGTGCTGGTGAAAGAAAATCCAGGGTAGCATGGATAGGCAGGCCACCATGGTATTATTGAAATAGAGTTGGAAACGATTTTGAACACCATCCAAACAGAAAGGAAACCTGTATACTGCAGCTGGACTGTTTGGTAGGAGTTCAGAGGGATGATGTGTGCTGGGATATGCTGTGGATAAAAACCATTTTTTTTTCCCCTTTTCACAAAATGTTTTCACCCTTCCAAAAACATTCTTCAGTTTTTGAGTCATATTTATTTTCTTATCTGCAAGTGCTTTCAATTTTGACAAGTCTTAAAATTTTCATTTGGTAAAGAGTTAAACTGTATGGCAATGGAAGTGAGGTGGTTATCATTGACAGTTGACAATTACAGAACCAGTGAAATGCCAAAATTATTGATCTGTGAATACGTTTCTCTTTGTTTAGAGCTGTGACATTTTACAAGAAGGTTATTCCTACATATCTAATGGTATTACTTGACAAAACTCATTAAATTAAATTACAACAACAGTTTACATTGCTCTCTAGGGATAAACTCACATTTTTTACTCGCCACTAGGCATATTACCTGTAAAACCAAACTATTCCTGTTTTGTACGAACCTTCGAAAGAAGGCTATTTCTACATATAAAATATTGGACAGTGTAGATCAAAACCAGATTGTGCCGTCTGAGATTGATCTATACTCATTGAACTCTTCCAGCACCTAATACAATACATAATTATGGTCAATCTCTTTGGATGACTGCAAAATTTAATGCGACCCTCTGAAACTTGGAGATTTTGACCTCATATGACTTGACTAAATAAGTGAATGTTGTTGATTCAAGATTAGACTGCATGTTCTGTGTAGTCTGATCTTGATCTATGCCACCTACGGAAGCTCTTTTTAATGCTGAAAGGGATAAAAACAACAGAACATAATTATGCTCACAACCCAAAAGTTTTAATTCTTCACGAGATGGCAGCATTTTAGACTTGACCTAATGGAAAGCATTTTAAATCAAGCGTGTCTGCATTTACAGGATTTGTCTTCAAAAAATAGGTGGTATTATAGAAAAAAAAAATCTGGTTGCCAGCACTTTTTCGATGGCCCACACGTATTCGAAAATTAAATCCTCTACCTCAAGGTTGTTAAAACATAGGATTGTTTGGTAAAGGGTTAAAAAATGAATAAACTTAACCTTTAAAAGACAATAAAATTTTTGAATGGTCCATATTAAGCACATACTGAACACTGATGAATGTGACACAAATTGTAAGATTTGTTTTTGAAAGGCTAGAAAACATTGTCAGAGAAGGGGAAAATGCGGGTAACCTGCATTTTCTCCTTTTTCCACAGTTTTCTACCTTTATCGTGACGAGCCTCATTATTTGAATCACATCTAATTTGTCGCCTGGAAATGCTTTCAATTTTGGGCAAGCTTGAAATTTTCTTATCTGGTCAAGAGTTAATGACTTGATCAATACAAATTGGCTTCTTTGTGAACAGGATAGATAGATCTAGCATGGAAAAAAATTGTAAACTTTACAGAGCAAAACAAAAAAAGATAGCACAAAGTAAAGAAATTGTTTTTGAAATTCAATCTTTTTTACTATTCAAAATGGCTTTTCTTTTCTTTTTCGCTGAGCCCCGGTAGCTCAGTCGGTAGCGTGCAGGACTTGAGAACACGGGGTCCAGGTTCGATCCCTGGCTACGACCCCTGGATCGGCCAATTTCTTTCCGAGGATTGATGATAGTCACTGCATCAGGATTCATTCCTCTCCCACCGCTGACCATTGTTTCAACGATGATTATGTGGGAAAGCAGCCAGTGGCTTGGAAAGAAAATTGTGCGGAGTACTGGTAAAAGAGACTCCAGGAAAGCATGGATAGGTGCACTGGCCGCCACGATATATCTGAAATAATGTTGAAAACGGCGTTAAACACCATACAATCAATCAATCTTTTCTTTTTCAGATCCTGTTTACACTCAGCTAGAACGCAGTCATTTCATAAACAGCTTTACTCTGATGGTATGTGTACTTATTGTTCAATATGATATTTTCTTTACTCTTCACAAAATAATTCTGTGTTTTAATGACCATATTAAGACGGAACCTTTTGAAAACAATGTGGGAAAAGGAGAAAATGCTGGTAACCAGCATTTTCTCCTTTTCCCGCAATGTTTATTATTCTCTTAAAAAAGAAAAATTCCATTATAGGAAAATCCCACTGTTTTAGCTATTGTAATTTTTTATTGGTGAATGTTTTTAATTTTGACAAATCAAAAATTTTGTTGTGTTGTTAAGAGATGTGTGAATACATCATGTAGCATTACATGTATTAATTTACATACTGTAGATTACAGAACAAGTTCAATAGCTAAACCCCTTATACTTCTTCATAATTAAATGAAAATTTTAGTTACTGATAAAACCCAAGTATTGACAGTGTTATATAAGTTTTGATATGTAAGTGCTTTAGCTTATTAGTTCACCTGAACACATTAAGTGCTAAAGGTGAGCTTTTGTGATTCCGCTGTGTCTTATGTCTCCACCATTGTTTGCTCTCTATCATCAAGGTGTCATGAATTACCTTGTGTGCACTTTAGAGGCCACATTTTCAGTTCAATAATAATGAAAGTTGGTAGGAAAGTTTGTCTTGATGAGTCTCAGGCTAGTTTGAAAATGGGTTTTGTTGGATCAAATAGTAGGTTGAGGGGATAAATATAAGAAAAATCATGCAGTGTTCTGCCAAGGATTTTAAAAAGTAGAGACAGATGTCTCACTCATCCAGAAAAGTTTGAGACATTTTTAAAAATTCAGGGACAAAATTTAGTATGCATTAAAATGGTTTGAAAATAAGAAATTGAAATTAGCTCCCCAATACCCATACTTGTTATTTGCTATGTTCTCTTTCACTAGCCAAAACGTGGATTTAAATACAACTAACACGGCTGATTATCTCATTGAAACTTTTACTACCGTACATTTTTCTTAAAATCCCCCTGAAAAGACTCGGCCATGACGGCTGATCTACGATAGACGATCTCTGAACATCGTACATAATAGTAGTTCTGAAGTTACATTTTTTTTCAGTAGATCTAAATGCGTACTTTTTTTTTTAAACACATTTTACAATCCATAAAGTTGCGGTTGCGATCATTTTCCAGCAAAGAATATTCTTTTAAATACTACAAACTGTCGTACAGGTATTTTTTACTATCTTCGACGATGTTGTTTAAATGGGAGGGGTACTGGGCATCAGAACATTATCGGACTTTGAGCTGTGATTGTTGGTATGCTTTTGCTGACCATAGAAGCTTAGGATGTTACCTGGCTTTTTCGCCGTGGCAACGAAACCGTTTTCCGACTGAGATTGTAGAAGATACTACGTCATGACAGTAAAGTACACGATCAATACTTGGTTGATGTTTTCGGTCTGCGTCCAATCAAATTTCATTTTGCATATACGCACCTTCGGTGCCCATGAAAAACACTAAGTTGTAATAGTTACGCGGCTGATTCCGCGATTTTTGATATGCGACAGGAATCGCCTTTTCCCTATTTTTTCTGCGACATTTTGAATTTTTTAGCAAGAAAATCGCAAATACATGGCCTCGGCAGAACACTGATCATGAGTGCGCTCTAGAGGCCATATTTCCAGTCCAATACTAATGAAAGTTGGCCAGAATGTTTGTCTTGATTGATTAACTGATTGATTGATTTGTATTTTTATAAGGTCCCTTGGTGCGGCAGGTATATTTAGTATGGACCTCAGGATGCAACCCATCATCCTGTCAAAATCAATTTAGATTTATCGAAAAAGGTTGATTTTTCAGTTTCATGGGAGTTATTTTCCACGAAATCAAATCCCAGACTCTAAATTTGGGTTCCAAAGATTGTGTGTGCCTATGCCAGTTCTGCAGAAAAAGGGTTCTCATAGGAATTCTGATTAGTGTGTTGTAATAGTTGAAGTCAGATCTAACTATCAAAATGTGTTATACTAGACATAATGATCTGCTTTTACTTTTTCCGCCTTAGATAGTTTGTTTGCTTCTGCTGCTGTAATTCAAGATTCCAAGCTTTCCAGACAATGCCATTTATGTACATGAGCAAACAAACAAGAAATGTTTGTCTTGATGATTCTCAGATAAGTTTGAAAATAGGTCTTGTTTGGTCAAAAAGCAGGTAACTGGGACAAATCTGACAAAAATTTAGAGGCCTCATTTTCAGTCTGATACCGATAAAACTGGGTCAGAATGTGTGTTTTTGATGATATCTTGGAGAAGTTCAGAGTGGGTCGTTTGGTTAAAAAAAAGTCGCAGGCACATCTTAGAAAAACCTTGTGTGCACTCTAAAGGCCTCAATTTCAGTTCAGTAGTCATCAAAATTGGTCAGAATTTTGTCTCTGATATATCTTGGGATGAGCTAGAAAATAGGTTATGTTGGGTAAAAAATTTAGGTCACTGGGACACATCTTACATGATACCTTGGGGTGAGTTCAAAACTGGGTCATATTGGGTCAAAAAGTTGGTCACTTGGACAAACCTTGTGTGCTTTCCACAGGCCTCATTTGCAGTCTGATATTCATGCTAATTGGTGAGAATGTCTTGATATCTCGATACAGTATAAAAGTAGGTCATGCCAGTCAAAAAGTATGTCATTGGTGTTAACACATGACTTCTAAGATTTGGCTTATTCTTTGTGTCAAGTCTGATTGTAGAACAGGCTTCTTATGGATCAGTGTATCTCTCAATGACAATCATGTCTCATTTATCTTTAAGGCAGGAGAGTGTTACAGGGCCATCATGTCGCTCTTTTCAGTAGTTGTAGGCCTTTAACCTGTTTCACCAATAATTTTAAGTACAGTATTTTGTGGTAAAAAACAATACAGAAATTAATGGTAGAGAATAGTACCTTTAAAAGCATCTTTACATCAAAATGAATGTTTAAAAGAAAGAAGCCATCTTGGGTTTACTTATGTTTAGGACACTCAGACTCTCCTGGAACAGGAGTTTTGCTCTCTCTGTATGGTTGGGTGGGTTCATAGCTTGAGTGGAGTGATGTAAGATGATTCCCATTACTATTTTCTATGGAGTTTTATTGATTCCTGGGAGATATTCACAGATACAGAACAATACAATGTCTAGGAAGGATGGAGGCTATGGTCTTTTTATGTGGGCTTTTCCCTATCATCTTTTCATACTAAGCATGCTTAACTCTTTACCCAATGATCTCTGCATTTTTTATCGACCCTGAGGAAGATGACTTTTGAAAACACTGTGGGAAAGGGAGAAAATGCTGGTGTTCAGCATTTTCTCCTTTTCCCTCAATGTTTTCTACCCTTTCAAAAAGCAAATCCCATTTTATGAGCCATGTTCGATGTGTCAAACACAGCTTATACAGTGATTTTGATTATGGACAGGTCTGAATTTTTGCTATCAGGGAAAGGGTTAAACCATAACAGTTACTGTACAAGCTTATTTTGACATACATAAAAGACTTTCAGGCAAAAGGTAAGCCATTACTTATTCTTGTAGGAGCACAACTGGAATACCTTCATATGGAAGTGAAGGTCTAGATCAGACTGCATTAAAATTGCATTATGATCTTAGACAAACTTTGTTAGATGTATTATGAGATAGTCGTGCAAAAACATCCTTTGAAAATTAATATAATCATTAGGTAGTTTTACATTGACTGAATAAGTTCAAGTTCAGCACTGAAATCAAAGGAGTCCAAGGGTTGCTTATGCCTATAGTTTACATTTTGGCCTGTGATGCGCTTACGGGTCCTATATGATTGCTGTGTACCCTTATCCTTTTTGCTGTATGATAACTGTTCAAATTCATGTGTCATGTAGCCTCTATGATTCTGTTTAATTCCACAAAGATGAATTCCACAAAGATGAACTTAAAGATTGCAACACCAAAGACACTTTGTAAATAGCATCGTACAGTTACTGTATGGGCACCATACAGAAACCATGTAATGGTCGTGGGACAAAGCAGGATTTTAGATCAGGGTTTTCACAGTTGTGAAAGTGCTTAATGTTGAGTCCTTTTCTTAAAAAGTGCTTAATTATGAAAAAAAGTCCGTAAAAGTCCTTGATTTTGGCCACTCTCTTAATAATTGCATATTTTTGTCTGAAAACTTGCTTAACTCTTTACCACACTATCCCGAGTTTTAACGACCATGAGAAAGAAAGCTTTTAAAAACATTGTGGGAAAAGGAGAAAATGCTTGTAACCAGCATTTTCTTCTTTTCCCAAATGTTTTCTTACCTTTTACAGACAAATACCATTACTTGTGCCACATTTACTATGTCCTTTGGAAATGCTTCCCATTTGGATCTATCTAAAGTTTTTCATGTGGTAAAGAGTTAAGAATGAGCAATTGACAGAATGTTTCTTCAGAAGAAGCCAGTTTAAAGAAATAATCCCCAATACATAGTACAAATAGCAGTCATTTTTCAGTGGTATAACCGTATGACGATATAACCACAATTGGATCAAACTAGATTGGGATGAAAAGGTTGTTATTGCATCTGTTAGTTGAATTGTGTACCCCTTGGCAAGTTTAAGAAATGGCATCAAGAAAGTGCATTTTCATTTAAAAAAAAAAAAGGTAGTAATACATTGGCGGATCAAGTGGAAAGGAGGTGGGTGGGAGGGGTCCAGACCTCTCTTAGAATTTTCAGAGTAACCTCTGTGTGCCTGAAATTTTGACCAAGTATGAATGCAGTAGTAGATTCTAAATCATTTCTTTGCATAGGTTTTCTAGTAATATTGTTTGCAGGTGATACTATCATACATGTACTATACACACTGATAGGAAATACAAACATTTTATTCAGCAGCAAATTTGAATATGTAATGATCTATTCCATTTTCCGGAACACACCCCCACCCCCCACTTTTGAGAAAATAATTGACACTGATAATATAGGAGAAACAGTATATATTACTGTAATACAGTTGAATGTTATATTAGTCAAACATTAAGTTTTCAGTGCTTTAACTGTTTTTGAGTGTGTTAGTCATTGGTGCCATGTGATACATGTGCAACAAAAAAGTGCTTGAAAAGTGCTTAAAAAGTCTTAAGTTTTGTCATTGAATACCTGTATGAATCCTGCAGATGATCATTATGGCCCCAAAAATAGTGGAATTATCAGGCTGAGCCCCAGCTTGGCACAGTGTATTATTCTTTTTTCCATAATGTTCTCAAGTCAGGAATGAAGCTTATCTTTCCCTCGATATATTTGGTCTTTGTTTTACGTAATGCCTTTAGGGGCGTTAAAACTGAATTGTTTGGTAAAGGGTTAACCTTGTGTCAAATAGTAAAATATTTCTTTCCACAACCTTGCATTTGGTAGCTGTTGAAGACGTGGTACATTCTTTTTCCATAATGTTCTCAAGTTAAGGGAAGAAGTTGTTACATCTCTCCTCTCTTAATATTTATCCTTTGTAATACTTGATGTACTAAATAAGCAGGATGTCTAAAAATAGTATGGTACAGGTATGGTTAAACTCTTTACCAGACAACATTACTTTGGACTTTTTCAAATCCAAAGCAATTGTTGAAATCTTTTCCTTTAGAAGGATAAAAAACATTGTGGCAAAAGCAGAGTATACTTGGGACCAGCATTTTCCCCTTTTCCAACAATCTTTTCTAAGGCCATCTCCTTAGTGCATGGGGATTGTACGGTAGAAGGCTTAAGAAAGATACATTGATTTCTTGGCAAAGGAAGAATGCTCTTACATACAGCTGCGTTCTCTTCTTTTCCAGGAATGTTTTCAAAGGCTTCAGGGTTGTTAACACTCTGGATTGTTTGGTAAAGAGTTGAAGAAAGGTAGATAGATTTAAGGGCAAAGGAAGACGGAATGCTTGTACATAGAGCTGTATTTAGTATTGATCGACTACTCTCTCCCTCGAGAGAGATTGGAGTTACAAAATGGCTGCAAATATTCACGGGTTTGTGAGGAAATGTTCTGACTTACTCCACCTTTCTGTTGGAGAGTATTTTTTTTAGTGTTCTGTTAATGTATTTTGTGGAATTCTCTCACTGATTCAGGTGAGTGCATTCTTTGAATTTCTGTATGGTTTAGTTTTATGTTGTTTTAATTGAGATTCAGTGTTATTTCTGTACAGTCTCCACTCACTTGAAATCTCCCATGTGATGAGGCATTGATTTTTTACTCTTTCAGGGCAATATACATGAACTTGGATGTCTTTTAACCTTTGAAAATATAATCCGCTTAAACTCAGAAAGATTCTCATCTTGCAGGATTGACAACACAAGCAGATGGTATAGTTCAAAGATTAGATTGTATATTACGTGTAGCCTGACCTTGATCTATGCCGTCCGCAAAAACCCCAGTTTTTGACTATAGTGTTGAAAGGGTTAGGTAACATATTGTGGATATATGTAAGGTGTTTCCTAGATTGACTTTTATGAAAGAAGTCAAGTCAGTCTTACCATTTCATTAAAATAACTCTGATAGAAGATATCTTGTCTGAAAGAAAAGAAAACATTTGGGGAAAAGGAGAAAATGCTGGTTACCAGCATTTTGTCCTTTTCCCTCTATGTTTTCGAAAGGCTTCTTGCTAAGGGTCGTTAAAACTTGGGATTGTGTGGTAAAGGGTTAAGTACATTTTTCACTATATACAAAATTTTGATTTCTTCGTTTGCTTTTGTTTAGGATGCTAGAGCAAAGTGGACATTGTAAATTGCAGATAAGAGTGCAGGTTTTGTGCAGTCTGATCTTGTTCTTCACTTGCTGCAAAAGCAACTGTAGTTATGAAAGGTGCTGTAAAAGTTTTAATAAGAAATCAGATAGACCCTGACCACCCCCAGCCCTGACTTTTGTATTGTTTATTGCCAAAATATTGGGAAAAATGATGAAATGTGGCTGACCCTTTCTTACATATAGACAAACCATACAAAAATTCATTTTAGCTGCATTTTTGCAAAGGAAAATGTACAAATAAAAAAGTTCTGGCCTTCTTCCTTCCTTCTTGAGTGCAGTAGTAGATAAAAACACAGCTTTTTATTTTAGGCATTATCAGTATATTCAGATTTTCATTAAAAATATAAATGAAAACTTAAAAACACACAAAAAGGATTTTAATGCACATTTTCATGGGGTCCTTTCTGTGCATACTTGTACATATTATTTTTTCCCTTGGGAAATGTCCTGATGGCCTGCCTACAAGAACTGTCAGAACTCTCCTAGCAGTGTTGCATGTAATATTTTCATCTAATTTTTTACCAGACATCAATATTTTATGCTGGTCCTCTGTAATTGAAAGCATGATGAATAAGACAAATGTGGCTCAAATGACCAGATTTATTTGTTAACACTTATATATGAGTCATGCTCTGTGAAAAGGGGGCTTAATGCAGCTGCGAAAAGTATCGACCCAGGTCAGCCTGTGCAGTCTGCGCAGGCTGACCTGGGCCGAAACTTTTCGCTCTTGGTCGATTTTCGGTATGTCCAAGGACAAGTCTATCTCATGATCAAGTTGGTTGTTAAAAAAAGTGGATATTATGGATCCATAAGTATGTGATGGCTAGCTTAGTACCATGGATCACAGAGATGCATTAAGCCCCCTTTTGTCAGAGCATGGCTCATGTATTTTATTACATAACAAAACTTTGGACTTGACCATATTGGAAGTGGTTTCTGTCAACAAATTTAATGTAACTGAAAGATGCTTTCTCTCAATGATAGGGTAGAAAACATTATGGGAAAAAGAGAATATGCTGGTTGCCAGTATTTTCTTCTTTTTCTTCAATATTTTCAAAAGCCTTCTTCTATAGGATTGCTAAAACTTGGGATTGTGTGGTAATGGTAAATGGTGAAAAGCCTTAACCCTTTACCACACAATTCCGAATTTTAACGACACTGAGAAAGAAGCCTTTTGAACATATTGTGGGAAAAGGAGAAAATGCTGGTTACCAGCATTTTCTCCTTTTCCCACAATGTTTTCTACCTCATCAAGGACAAATTCCATAATTTGAGCCGTGTTTATTCTGTAGCCTGCAAATCCTTTTCATCTGGAGGAGTCAAATGTTTCGTCATATGGCACAGGGTAAAGAGGAAAGGAGAACAAACTGTTTACCAGCATTTTCTTCTTTTTAGTATAATCATGTTTTCAAAAAGTCTTCAGGCCGATTGTTTAACTCTTTACCAAATGGCAAAATTTTTAGACTTGTCCAAATGGAAAGCTTATGCAGACGACAAAATTAATGTGACTCAAAAATTGTAGTTTAATTTGGGATGGATAGAAAACATTGTGGGAAAAGGAGAAAATGCTGGTTACCAGCATTTTCTCCTTTTCCCACAATGTTTTCAGAAGGCTTCTTCCCCAGGGTCGTGAAAACCAGGGATTGTTTGGTAAAGGGTTAAATAGGAATTGTTTGGTAAAGTGTAAACAGGACAGCTTCATCTCCTGAAATTTTTGGCACAAACGTTTTTTTTGATAGGCAAAAGATTACAATCCAAAATTTCAAATATTCTTACTCACAGTGCATACCCAAACATATTTTGCAATACATACGGCCAGAACCTGACATAAAGAACCATAGCAAAGATCAGTTCATGTACACTTTTCTTGTGTCCATCGAGCTAGTTTTTGTTCTGTATCTGAATTCAGGCCTGATTCAAGTGCAGAACCTTTGTTTAGAAGCTAGCAGACATACTAAAGAAGAATTTTGTAACCCAAAGGTCAAGCAGTTCTGCTAAGATTATGATTGAGCTATTGTGAATTTATGAACCCTTTACCACCCAAATGCAATTTTTAATGACCCTGAGGAAGAGGGCATTCTAAAACATTGTGGGTAAAGGAGAAAATGCTGGTAACTAGCATTTTCTACCCTTTAAAAGACAAAGTTCATGTGTTGAATAATACTTAACTTGTTGCCTGCAAATGCTTTGAGTTCAGACAATTCCAAAATTTTTTGCTGTTGGTAAAGATTTAAACAATGATATTGTGGTTTCCTTATTTGTGTGGGACAAAGGTTAATCATTACTGCTGATGAGTTATTGAACAAAGATATTGTAGTCTGGAGGACTTGTTAAATAAAACTTAACTATGATTTCAGAGAATTTATGAATATACACTGATGTAGTTTAACCCTTAAAGCACTTTTCATGACTGAAGTTGCCTTTGCAGCTTGTATGGATCAAGATCAGGCTGCACAAAATGTGCAACATGATCTTTGATCTATACTGTCCTCTCTGCTGAAACACTCTAGACAAAAGCAACCATGAAACTGAAAATGGGTCATTTTTGTGGCATTTGTCGAAGACAATGCCACTGTGAGTTCAATACTGAATGTTCAATATTGAATTTTGAAGACCATGTATCGTATTTTGTGCAAAACCGAAGGAAATAAACCCAATTAAACGCAATTTTTCTCGGACAAATGATTTTTCGATAGCACTCAGATATGTAATTGGAAATGGCGTATTAAAATACACTGGGTGAAACCATCGATCGTGGAAATACTTCTTTTTGATTGAAAATAGCTTCACCCAATCATAGCCTTCTATTGGCGCAATGATATACACAAAATTTGTCTACTGTCACCGCTTTAGTTCCGGGCTTGTTCGTTCCAAAACCAGTTCGTCTCTGGGCTTGTTCGTCCCATGATTGCACACTACTCCATTTGATTGTGCATGAATATTTACAGATCGAAATAATTGATTGTAATGTTGGGAATTAAATCTTGACGGCCAAGAATATCTCAAAATCATAGTTTTCAGGTATAAACTTAATTTTATTCGATATATATATATACATGGTTTCTTTCTCTACCCATTATGTATCCTACCGTCAAGGGACATTACTCATGACTCCTTCTGTGAATGATCAAAGGGAGACCACCAATACACAAATTATCCAAAATTTGGCACCAGTACTCTCCCTTTAACCAAAAAAAGAGGTATTTGCTTATTAGGTTGACTTTCAAGTTAATATTTGAATAATATTTCTCTTTTTTTTTTTCAAATTATTAATTCCACACAATGGCTTCCTTGTCAAATGCCACATCAGTGTTTTCAACGCTTTGATTCTTACATGGAATATGAATGTTGGGTTTATCTGGCACTCTATGGGTTAAATGATTGACAAAGGTAACAAGATTCATGTACACTCACTGAAAGAAGATTCTATAAGATTTATTGCAAAAGGTGAAAACAGGAGCGTTTTTGGATAGCATAGATCAAGATCAAACAGCACAAAAAAGTCCAGTCTGATCTTAGATGTCTATCATTCATGCCTGGCCTGGTAGTTCAGTGGTTAGAGTATCTGACTCTTGACCTTGTGGTTGTGAGTTATATACCCGCAAGAAGCAGACTTTCTATTTGACAATTTTTTGCCACTCACCACTGATGCATGTGAGGAAAGTAGTTAGCATCTTGGAACAAAAGTTGTGAAAGAACTGGTGTGAGAAAGCCAGGAAACACAATCATGTGTAGGTGCACTGACCACCGTGATATGACCTAAGCTGTTGAATGGGCGTTAAACTCCCGATACAAACAAACAAACGTTTACATATGGCTTGCAAAACGCGAAAAGGGACATTTGGACATCTGCGTAAAGTGTCGTCTCGGATCAGCCTGCGCAGTCCGCACAGGCTAATCCGAGACGGCACTCTGCGTCATTATTATATTTTGTCCTACAGTAGACTTGTGTGAAACAGAAAATCACACATGATCGGAAAGTGTCGTCTCCGATCAGCCTGCGCGGACTGCACAGGCTGATCCGGGACGACATTTTACGCAAATGTCAAAATGCCCCTTTTCACGTGTTGCAGGCCATATTGAGTCAAGCCTGTTATTGAATGAAATCTGTCAGAGTTTCAATGGATTGTATCCTTAGCCATCAAAAGAGGTGGAGTCTATATATTTGGGGCTGAAAGAGTTATTAATCCTTTACCAAACAATCCGGGGTTTTAACGACCTTTGGGAAGATGCCTTTTGAAAACATTGTGAGAAAAGGAGAAAATGCTGGTTACCAGCATTTTCTCCTTTTCTCACAATGTTTTCTATCCTATTGTAGTAAATTTGATCATTTGAGCTACGCTTAATTTGTTGTCTGCAAATGCTTTTAATTTCGACTTGTCCAAAATTTTGTCGTTTGGTATAGGGTTAAAAGGCAAACACAGACTCTGTAGATCTCAGTTAAGTATGCTTTTTCTTCACAATCTGATGTTGACCTACACTGTCTGGAAAAGCTATTGAAGATATAATAGGTCCACATGTGGGGAAATGCTTATTAACCATTCACCACATAGTCCAAAGTTTTAATTGACTCTGAGAATGAAGCCTTTTGAAAACATTGTGGGAAAAGGAGAAAATGCAGGTTTCAGCTTTTCTCACAATGTTTTCTACCGTATCAATTTAACAAAGACAAATTCTACCATTTGAGCACAAATGCTTTTAAATTGTACTAGTCAATGTTTTTGTTATTTGGTAGAGTTGATCCTTTACCACACAACCTCTTGATTTTACTACAGGGAGGAAAAAGGTCTTTAAAAGCATTGAGGGGCAAGGAGAAATGCTGGTTAGAAACATTTCGACCTATTTTGGCCTTTTCCCACCTTGTTTTCTACCTTTTCAAAGACCAGCCCTATTGTTTGAGCCATATGAGTAGACATCTACAAATGCTTTTGATTTGGGCAAGTCTAAACATTTTGTAGTCTGGTATAGAGTTCAGACCACCTGGCTCTTCTACTAGGTACCTGTTATATTGAGAATGTTTATTTTTCACCTGATTATACCCTGGAAAGCCCTGACTGTAGGAAATAGAATTTTAAGTAGGAAAAACAGCAGAAATGTTGCTATTTCAGGTGGTTTTTACCAGAATGTCTAACAAAATAGCAGAAGTGAAGATTCAGGATCAGACTGCACATTCTGTGCAGTCTGATCTTGATCTACACTGTCCACAAAAACAACTCGAGCCAGTGCCAGTGCTGTAAGGGTTAGTGGGAAGTAATAGTTTATCATGAAAAACTAATTTACAGCACCTCCTGCCCTTTCTATGGGTGTCTCTGCAAATTATGTATAGAATGAAATAAATCTTTATTATTCTAGATTGGTCCATTTTGAGAAAGTTAAGCATGAGAGTGCAGTGTGTAGCATTCAAAACTTGAGAATGGTGGGTCGAGAATGGCGGGTCGCTGGTTTGAATCCCCAGCTCAGCCAATTTCTTTCCCAAGACTGATGATAGTCATTGCAACAGGATTTATTCCTCTCCTCATCACTGATCATTGTCTGAACAATGGTTACCTGAGAAAGCAGCCAGTGGCTTGGGAAGAATATCATGCAAAGTGAAAAAAGCAAGTGTAGCCAAGCGTTAGCACCTGCATACTGTGCTCTTGTTTTGATCTGATGTGGGTTCAAAAGTAATGGAGCCGAGTCTCTGTCAAAAGGGGTTTTAGTGTATCTTCATCATGTATCATACCGAGTCATCATATGGCTTGCAACACACGAAAAGGGGCATTCGGACATTTGCGTAAAGTGTCGTCTCGGATCAGCCTGCGCAGTCCGCGCAGGCTAATCCGAGATGGCACTTTATGACTACAGTTGATTTTGTGCTACAGTAGACTTGAGCATAACAGAAAATTATATAAAAACGGAAAGTGTCGTTTCGGATTAGCCTGCGCGGACTGCGCAGGCGAGTCCTCGCAGGCTGATCCGAGACGACTTTTTACGCAAATGTCCGAATGCCCCTTTTCGCGTGCTGCAAGCCATATAATCAGGGATCCATAAAATTCACTTTGTCTTAACCAACTGAATCATGGGACCTTGACACATAGAAAATTGACCAATAGCAAATGGTCTTGACTGAAGTCAGTCTGCATGGAATGCACAGGCTGACCTGGGTCGATGCTTTTGCAGATGCATTAAGCCCCTATTCAGAGAGCATGACTCAATGAAAGGGGATCACCTAGTGTGAGTTCCTTGTGAACTTCCAAACAGACTACAAATTAGATTCCTGCATATTGGGAGCATTAGCTGATCAAAATATATTAAATCATGGCTAACATTATGAGACTTTATTTGAAAGAGCAGAAAACATTGTTGGAAAAAGAGAAAATGCTGGTCACTAGCACTTTCTCCATTTCCATCAATGGTTTCTCATAAGTAACCCTTTTACAGATAAATTCCGTTATTTGATCTACATTGAAACTGCCATCTGCAAATGCTTCCAACTTGGACTTAGTCTAGATATCGTCATCTGGTAAAGAGTTAACAATGGGGAATATATAAACAGATCTCAGTGCTAACTGATGCCAAACTAAGAACAGGTGTAATTACTTATTATCATCATTCTGGTTCCAGCTTTATATATTTTATCTACAGGGTCCTCGGTGCTTCAGTGGGTAGTGTGATGGGTTTATTAATATTAGTGTCTGGGTTCTATCTTTGCTGGTTGCGAGGGAGTTACAGGCAATGGAGGGGCTAGCCTAGCACTGGTAAAAACCCAGGAAAAGTATGAGTAAGTGAGTTGGGTCAGTATGGGTCACATGGTGTGGTTTATGAAAAACAGCAAGGCAGTCAGAGCTACACCTCTTTTCTCTGTTTTCCAACATATTTCCAAGCAATAAATAGAAAAAAATGTCGCAGGAAAGCAATCAAGGACTCTTCACTGCTTCTCTTGTTTGGGCACATGTCAAAATACAACAAACTAGATGGGGAATTTTACCTGTCATTGTAATTATTCATGGGATTTAGTTCTAACCAGTTCAGTGTGTGAATCTAGGGACTGCTAGACATTAGACTAAAAGGATCACTACCTGCTTGTACAGTAAAGCCAGTTTAACACTTTACCATACAATCCCGAGTTTTAACGACCCTTAAAGGAAGTAGCCTTTCGAAAACATTGTAGGAAGAGGAGAAAATGCTGGTTACGAGCATTTTCTCCTTTTCTCTCAACGTTTTTTGCCATATCAAAGACAAATTCCATCATTTTAGCTACATTTAGATTGTTGTCTGCAAATATTTTCAATTTCGACCAGTCTATAATTTGCAGGATTTCCGCTGGGCTTCGCATTTGGCGCCATTTGCGATGGACTTTTAAATGTGGCTCAAGAAAATGCCGATTGGCGAAAATGACTCGCGCCGATATTTCTCATATCGGGATGCTGTACATTTTGATACTGGTCCCCTTCACCGCAATGTCTGGATGCATGACCGCCAATTCATCGATAAAGTTGAAGTAAATCAGCAGGAATAAACTACGGCATCGACGTAGTCCAAATTACTTTACAAATCGATGTCATTTACACCTGACTACCAGAATATACATACACTTTCGATAACATAAATTTCCGGCTATATGCAAAACTTGTCAGTTAACTTTGAAAAACTGTAAGAAAGTGAAAGTATCGAAGACCAGTGTTCCATATAAATCGTGAATGTTACTAAATGTCAAATGAATCATAATCGCAGATAAAATCGATAGACTCTATATTGAATTAATATACAGCGGGTTTCCGAAATGCCGACCGCGTTGGCACTGACTAAAACCCGGACGGTTATGTTATCGTCATCCTCGAAATTTTCTACGTCGTTTTTCCTGCATTAATCACCCACCTTTCGGAAAACTTGTTTGGTTTTAAACATTTTAACTTCTGTATGTTTCAAAATGTAAATAGTCCCCTCTTGAAAAAAATTTTTCTAGGTCTAGAAATTTCTCTAAATGAGCAATTTCTACTTTTGTAACAATTTTTCTCATATTGACTTTGTTGTTTGGTTTGTACCATATAAACTTCTGTTTCATAAAAGTCTCTCTTCAAAACTTTGTTACAATAGGAGAAATGTTTATCAGTGACCTAGTTCTGCTTTTGTCACAGTGGTTTTACAAACACTAATGACAGATCTACTTAAACTTAATACATAATGATTTTTCGTTGTCAACAAAACTAATTTTTGGAATATATTCACACAATCAACATAGATACAAGTAATGAAATCTGATAAAAACAAATGTTTTCTTGTTTATATTATTGCTCATGACACAACCTTGCAATGATAATTTATTGACCAATTCTTGATTATGCCCGACCTACTGTATGCTCATTTTAAAATTGGCACCAACTGGCTCCAATTATTTCAATCTGGAGCAAACTTTTCTCATTTGGTGAAAGTGATGGTGCAAGAAAAAAAGCTGCCAGAGGGAACCCTGTATAATTGGCTTGTGTGGTAAAGGGTTAAGTAGTTGCCTCTGTTAATGGGAGAAAAAAGTGAAATTCAAATTTTCTCCCTTTTTAGATAAAAAACCAAGGTAACCAAATTGCAACTAGGTCTTTTTGTTTTGATTTCCATTGTTTTTATCCTTGCCTTACCAAGACATGTTACGATTATTATAATTTGACTTATAATGTGTATGTAAGGTCTTCATAGCATTTGCAATCTAATTTCACACACTTACCATTGAAATGCAACGAAGAGATCAATTTTGTGGTTACATAAATTTTGAAGGAGATATTTAAACTTTAACATTCCTAAAAAAGTGCAAAGAATATCAGGAATAAAAACCAAATAATACCCTATTCAGAACCTAGTTTGTAGTGGAGAACTATCAAAGGAAGTAACTGTCTTTTATTTTCCATTCTTATGGTGCGAAATACATAAACTTTTTTGATGGCATAATAATTATCCAGTCTTGTAAAACTTGACAAGATTTTTGTCCTATAAGCTTGACTAAACAAGTGGATAGTATAGAACGATGATCAGCCTGTGCATTCTGATTTGATCTCTGCTGTCTGTCAAAGCCCAATTTTTTTGCTATTGGCACTGAAAGGGCAAAAAGGATCACTACACATGCTTGTCCTTGTATTACACCAGAGGAAAACAGTGCACCAGTATGTAAACTGCTACTTCTCACTTCAAGAACAGACATAGAAAGTGTCTCAGATTTTACAAACTAAGTTGTTGCCATAAACATTCTGACTACTTCCTATTTGCCAACACTAAATTTAACAGAAGAAATTGAGATGAAACATGACATGGCTGGACACCATTTGTGTGATTTTGCATACCATATGAGACATGGGCCATTAGTAGCATAGACACACTAGTGTCAAATCTATGCCATTGTGGTGGGTTTGCCTCTGTAAAATGTCTGGAAACACTCAATTTGAAGCAAAGTTATTTCTCAGTTCTGCAATGTTGACATTTTCATTCTTCACTACACAGGAAAAATCTATACTTTTTCAAATTGAAAGCGAGGGCAGACGCCAATTGAAATTTTGCTCGAATGATGAAATCTGTCTTTGATATGGTAGTAAATATTGTGGGAAAGGGGGAAAATGCTGGTTACTAGACTTCTTCCTAAGGCTCTTTAAAACTAGGATCATGTGGTTAATGCTCCTGGAAAAGTCCCCTGTTTTAGTAACATTTTAGAAGGGTTTTAAAACCTTCTGAGAAAGGGACAAAATACCAACATTGTTCCTATTTGGATAATAATTTATGTTTTGAAAACGAATCCCAGCATTTGTATTACATCTAATTAAAGCATTGCAAATGATAAATATATGATAATTATCATTTTGATTTAAGTTTTAAGCATGTTACCCTATAATAAAAATTTTAGACTAAATAATTTTGAAAATATTTGCAGATCACTGTTGAATTGTGATGCAAAAGATAACATTTGTCATGAGAAGGGTAGAAAACACTTTGAAGAAAAAGGAAAAAATGCTGGTTGCAATGAATGGAGTTAGATTCTTGTAATTCGTTACTTTGCAACTCAGATTCTCCAGAATGACTGTCGGGTTTGTTTAAGCCTCATGCCGAACATTACTTTTTGGATTGTAAAGTAATACCCCGGTCACATATTCATGGAAGACTGCAACAGAAGAGCTACGGATTCGTTCGGGCATCGTCCGTAACTACTCGTACTGGTCAGTAGCTCTCCGTATTGTAACTGTAGTCATTCGTAGTAGTCCTTGTATATACGTAGCGATCTTTGACATTTTTAACATGCACATAAGATTGCTACAGATCAAACAACTGTAGCGTGTCCTTACTAGTCTGTATTAGATCGCACTGATACGTTCTGGTATGAAAACCGTACCAGTCCGTACTTGTTTGTAGGCCCAAAATTGTCAAGGATTTAATACGGAGAACTATGTATTACTATGGTTACACTACGTATTAGCTACGATTATGATACGGATTTGTCACGGAAAGTCACAATCTTAATATGTTGTACTACGGAGAGGCAGGGATTCGCACAGTCTTTTACGGTTTACTACATTGCAACACGACACAGTACGGAATTGGAGGGACCACTACTGTTTGGTAGGATAAATTCAGAATCATGTACTTCAACAAGGGTATAAATACTCTGTCTTTGTAGGATACAACTTAATTGCGCTTTGTTGTTGAGTTCACAATCATGAACCGTCAACAAATAATGTTTGCAATAAATTGGCTGCAATTGGATATTGATATGGCACAAAATGCCAAGGCACTGGTCCAGCAGCTTGATGACATACATAGATGTAATAATTATATTAATATCGTACTATTAGTATACCCTTACATTTAAGGTTACACATTTTACAAAACATTGTACGAAAATGAATAAACATCAGTCTTATAATGTGACATTCTATCCAAACAACGATGCTAAAGATGCAAATAAAAAGATCAAATAATACTAGTACATAAAACCGTCTCCTTTTCTGGTAGTTCAGGCATCCGCCAACGGAACGGGAGGTCGAAGGTTTGAGCCCCGCCAGGAGCTTGTTCTGATATGGCTGGTTGGTGAACCGCCAGCTAGTTAAATATATAGTTACTGGTTGCCTGCCTGGTGCCTGGCATTAAGGATAGGAATTGGGAGTAAAGATGCTCAGAGAATGAGGTGTCTCATAAACCCGGGAGGCTGGCCCTTTCAATATGGGTGATACTAACTATAATAAACAAGCACTTTACTTTTAAAACATAAACATTCACGATAATCACTGTAATTGTAAAATAAACAGCAGATTTTATGAACAGAAGAGAAATGTTATTGATCAATATTTTACATTGAACCCTTTCCCATTTGGTCCCTTCTTTTTATGGGTCTGCAACGGACAACCTAATAGAAAACATTTAAGGAAATCAAAAAAATGCTCAAAATGAGCAATTTCTCCATTTCCCACAATGTTTTCTACCTTATTGCAGAACTAAAGCTCATTTGTACCAAATTTAAAAATTGTCGCCTGCAGATGCTTTCAGTTTAGAGGAGGCCAAAGTTTGTCAACTGGTAATGGGCTAATGATTATAATAATCAGGTAATAGAAGACTGAGGAGATGGTGGACGAGAGAGTGGCTTTTACGAAGACCCCTTCATGGCCAGTATGATGTTCTCATGGCCGAACTTATTGCATTTTGAAAGTGAGTAAGCTAGAGGTTGTGGACGGAATGCTAAATCGTGGTAGGTCCGTATCGATCCGTGGCGATTCATACTTCTCCGTATCGGACCGTTCTTATTCATACTAATCCGTACTTGTACCGTAACAAACCGTAGTGTATCTGTAGTATAATTGTCATGATTCGTGTCCCTCCGTATTAAACAGTGTCGAACCGTAACAATCCGTATCTCTCCCGGAGCTTTTACCTACATTTTGGCGGTAGATCTGTCGAACTCGGTACTCATACCGTTGTGTATCCGTATTGGAACCGTAGCAGACTACGGAATTTGACATTTCCGTAGTCATCCATGAGCGATTAGACCGTAGCTCTTCCGTGGCGGTCTTCCGTAAACATGTGACCAGGGCTTAAGCAATTTACGGACAACAATCCAGATGAACAATATTGTTGACACAGCTAAAAATTCCAGTCAATTACAAGCTGTTATAATAGCTGTCTTTGAATGAGAATAAAACCGGGAAGCCAGCAAGTGAGAGGCTGTCACCCAAAATCCATTAGTAGTAGTGAACTGTCAGCTTCTGTTGTCTATAAATAGCACACTTAGATTGGATAATTGGATGAAAGCTTTCAAACCCACTGAAAATATGATGCCCCCATTCCGGAGACATAATCTGACTTTCTGTTCTCTGTAATGTGTTTTGTAACTTATACCTGAGTATGTATTCACCAACCGTTGAAAATGGCATGCTTTTATTTTGAAGATTACTATGGATTTTGAGGTAGTACAATTTCAGAACCAAACAGAAATTATGTTACTTTCTTAATTTTGGATTACAGGTGAATAAAAAACCTTGATATTTGCATACAACCTTTTGGCGCACTTGGGCATGTTTACCGTAACTCAAGGTGGGCTATGGTGATTGCTCACTGTTTTCAGTCTATCTGTCCATTGACAGTTATCGAAACAATTTCAACTAGGAACCCATAGGATTAAATCAAATCTATAAACAAACTTCCAGTAGAAGAAATATTGTTCATAAGGGTTAGGTCACAATGACTTTGAAGATGGACAGTCACTCTATGTAGAGAAAACTTCAAACCTTCATAGGTTGTTGACTTTTTACCTTTTACTTTGAAAGATCTAGCTTTGAGCATCATCTTCAACAGATTGACAAAGGGGAAAACTATTTTCTGGATCCACATGGCAAGGTATCAGACGGAGAGACCTAATCTAATACCAAGTAGAACAAAAGAACCCAGAACCTCAAACAGTATTCTGCCCAAGTCACAGGCTGCTTTTCCATCATTGAAACAATGGTTAGCAGTGAGAGAGGAATGAGTTTTGTGGCAATGCCAATTGTCATTCATTGAGCAAGCTGGGGATTTTAAACAAGGTTCAAGTCCTGTAAGTCAGACAGCTACCGTGCTTAGCAGTTAACCCTTTGCCAAACAATCCTTTATTTTATTGACCTGGAATGAATGGAAAAGGCTTATCAAAACAGTGTTGGAAAAGGAGAAAATGCCAATAACTAGCATGTTCTTCTTTTCCAACAATGATCTTTACCAAAACAGAAACCATCTTTTGAGCTACTCTTAATTTGTCATCCGCAAAATGCTTTCAGTTTGGCTATATGTAAAATATTATCAAAATAATGGTAAAGAGTAAAGGACTGGACAAATTTTAAGTTAAAGAATTTCTCTGTCTGTTGACAATCTCATATTTTCTTAACAGGAAATCAATAGAAATAATTAGAATTGACAATTTGATGAGCAATGTGACCTTTCTGTACACTCTTTGGTACTGTATAAAAGTTCCAGAGAAACTTCCCCCCCCCCCCCCCCCAAGTTGTAGAATTGATTTGTCCAGAGTATATTGCAGGGAGAATCTATCCTGAAATCTCGTCTAGGAAGTGGTTAATAATCGATATACCTTGTGTGAATAGGCAGAAATGTTTGATAAAATTGGCTTGATATCCACGGATGAGAATCAATACAGTCTGATACTGGGGAAGGCAAAAACAGACCCATTACATCCTTTCTTTCCAACCCAACTAATTTCTCTTTTGGTTGACAAGTTTTAGCTCTATATCATTTGTGCACAGGTTAGCTGGGTTCCCCCACACCTACACCCAGTTTAAAAAAGTCCAAAACCAAAACATACTCAAATGCAAAATATGTAAAGGTTGAAGACAACATACCCCGTTTAAAACTGTTTAGAGTGTAGTTGGGGTGGAGGAGCTTTTGGTTATAACAAGCAACTGCTCCTTTTCTCAGAGGATTTTCAAAAAGTGTTCTATCCAAGGAAATTTCACATTTTTTTTAGCAAACAGCTTTTAAAGACATTGAGTGAATGGAGCAATTCCTTTTAAAAGTAGATTCTGATTTTTCCCTAGTGTTTTGCCACAATATCTCCACATGCATTTGTGGACTGGGTAGGGATGGGAGTAAAATCAACCCCTAACCCTTTACGAAACATTCTTAAGTTTAAATAACCCAATGGATGGCATTTGAAAATATTTTCTGAAAAGGAGAAAATACTGGTAACCAACACTTAAATGCCTTCAATTTGGGGAAATCTAAGGATGTTGTTATCTGATGTATAGAATCTGACATAAGTTGGCTTTTCAGATGTTGTTAAACATTTAAGCCTCTTGCAGGCTTTATAACCTGTTTATTGATGAGTTCAATGAAATTTTATCTTAAAAGGCAGGGAATGTCAGATTCTTATAATCACAACAAAATCTCACGAATTATCAGTCAAAATAATACAAAACTATATAATAATGTACATGCAGGAATTTCATTCAGGAAATTCTTCTGGAAGTAGTATAACATGAAGTCACACATGTCGTCACACAGTGCTTTTGTAGAACGTGTGTAAGATAAAAAAATTTGCAATGGCTAAATTATATTTAAAACGAGGGGACTTATGTGATAAAAAAAGTTGCCCTGTAGTTATATTGGGTCTATTACAAAAATCTTTTTATCTGAAACCACTAGATCTAGAACTGAAAGTATGTACCTGTGGTCCTTATATATTTTCCATCAATTGTGAAACAAGTTCTCACAACTCATTTAAATTACTCTTGATTATTGCTTCCTTTAACTTTTTACCAAACAATCTCGAGTTTTAATGACCCTTAAAAGAAAGCATATAAAAACAATGTGGGAAAATGAGAAAATTGTGGTAACCAGCATTTTCTCCTTTTCCCACAATGTTTTCTACCCTTCCAAAAGCAAAGTGTAGTTTTTGCTTCACATTTACAGGGTTTTCCCTTGGCATTAAAAATTGGGGTTCATTGTGATTCCATGTCTCTTTAGTTGAGGGTCATTTCTTAAACATACATGAGGTATTGTGTTTTGCATGTACATGTGGCCTTTTTGTTATTGGTCCATAATGAAATTATACATGAAGCCCCCCTTGACACGGCATTTCATTAAGTAAAAAAAATGAATGTCTGTGGCCTATGGTAAACATAAATATTAAGTTCAATAAAATTTGTTCAGTAGTTAAAGAGGTATTGGTCCATAATGGAAATATACATCAAGCCTTCTTTTTCCATGACATGGTATTTAAAAAACACTAAAAAGATATGGGCAGACTATCATAAGGAACACATGTATCAATTTTCGTCAAAGTTTTAGAAGATATCTGTCCGTGCAGACGGACGAACAGATGGATAATGCAAAAACTATTTCCCCTCTCCTTCGGCAGGGGATAAAAAGAACTTGTTAACAGTTTGTATGGTAAGTATGCTTGTTATCTCAGGCACATTGTTCAGGACTAATAGTGCCCTATAGTAAGCCAAACGTGATTGAATCTTCATGAACCAGTGCCATGAAAGTAGGTTAGACCATGCACTGCAGTGGTTGTGATTGAAGCAAGTTTACATGTCAGGATTGAATAATTAATTACGATTTGGTCTTTTCCTTACCTTTTTACCACATGATGTAGTCTTAGACCTGTCCAAATTGCAAGGATTTACAGACAACAAATTGAATATGGCTTAAATAATGGATTTGATACTGAAATTGTTGAAAGTATAGCAGGAAAAGGAGAAATGCTGGTTAACTGCATTATCTGTGTTTCCAATGTTGTTTTCAGAAGCCTCCTTTCTCATGGTTGTCAAAACAAATGATTTGTTGGTAGAAGGTTAGAAAAAGTACGAAAGATCAAGCATATTATACCAGTCAAGTTATCATTGGTAATTATGATTATTGATCCATAAAATCGTGTTTGTTTAACAACCAAATGAATCATGATGTAGACTAGCCCTGTGACATGCAGAAAATTGACGACAAGCAAAAACATTTGAACCAGGTAAGTCCACTAGGACTATGCAGGCTGACTTGGGTTGATAAGTTTTGCAGATGTATTGAAACCCCTTTACATAGAGTATGGCTCCAATGCTTTTTAGCTCACCTGAGCACAAAGTGCTCAAGGTGATCGAGCTTTTGTGATCGTGCTGTGTCCGATGTCCATTGTGCTGTGTGCGTCGTCCGTCGTCCATCGTCAAGTTTTACCTTGTGTACACTCTAGAGGCCACATTTTCAATCCAAAACTCTTGAAAGTTGGTCAGAATGTTTGTCTTGATGATATATCAGACGAGTTTGAAAATGGGTCATGTTGGATCAAAAACTAGGTCACTAGGTCAAATCTTAGAAAAACCTTGTGTACGCTCTAGAGGCCACATTTTTATTAAAAAACTCTTGAAAGTTGGTCAGAATGTTTGTCTTGATGATTTCTCGGACGAGTTTGAAAATGGGTCATGTCGAGTAAAAAACTAGGTCACAAGGTCAAATCTTAGAAAAACTTTCTGTGCGCCCTAGAGGCCACATTTTCAGTCCAAAACTCTTGAAAATTGGTCAGATTGTTTCTATTGATGATATCTCGAAAGAGTTTGAAATTGAATCAGGTCAGATAAAAAAACTAGGTCACTAGGTCAAATCATAGAAAAACCTTGTGTACGCTCTAAAGGCCACATTTTCAGGCCAGTGCTCTTGAAAGTTGGTCAGAATGTTAGTATTGATAATATCTAGGATGAGGTTTAAAATGAATCAGGTCGGGTCAAAAACTAGGTCACTAGGTCAAATCTTAGAAAAACTTTGTGTTTGCTCTAGAGGCCACATTTTCAGTCGAATGCACTTGAAAGTTGGTCAGAATGTCAGTCTTGATGAGCCGAGCCCCGATAGCTCAGTCGGTAGCATGCAGGACTTGAGAACACGGGGTCCAGGGTTCGATCCCTGGCTACGACCCCTGGCTTGGCCAATTTCTTTCCGAGGATTGATGATAGTCACTGCGACAGGATTCATTCCTCTCCCACCGCTGACCATTGTTTCGACGATGATTATGTGGGAAAGCAGCCAGTGGCTTGGAAAGAAAATTGTGCGAAGTACTGGTAAAAGAGACTCCAGGAACGCATGGATAGGTGCACTGGCCGCCGCGATATAAATGAAATAATGTTGAAAACGGCGTTAAACACCATACAATCAATCAATCAATCAATAGTCTTGATGATATCTTGGGCGAGTTTGAAAATGGGTCACATGGTGTTAAAAACTAGGTCGCTAGGTCAAATCTTAGAAAAACCTTGTGTACACTCTAGAAGTCACATTTTCAGTCCAATGCTCTTGAAAGTTGGTCAGAATGTTTGTCTTGATGATATCTAGGACGAGTTTGAAAATGGGTCACATGAAGTCAAAAACTAGGTCACTAGGTTTAATCTGTGAAAAATCTTGTGTATGCTCTAGAGGCCACATTTTCAGTCCAATAATCTTGAAATTTGGTCAGAATGTTTGTCTTTATATCCTAGGGTAGTATGAAAATGGGTCATCTTGGATAAAAAACCAGGTCATTAGGTCAAATCTTGGAAAACATTTTCTCTCAAATACTCATGAATGGTGGTCAAAAAGTTTGTTTGGATAATTTCTACATGTTTGTAAATAGGCAATATTGAGCTTAAAAGTAGGCCACTAAGACAAATTCTAGAAAAAGCTTGTGTACACTCTAGAGGCCATATTTGTAAGTTCAATACTAATGAGTGTTTGTCAGAGTGTTTGTCTTAATATCTTGGAAGAGATTGGAAATGGGTCATGTTTGATCAAAAGGCTCAGGTGAGCGACTTCAGGGCCATCATGGCCCTCTTGTTGATGAAGTCTACCTTTGTGTCCTTAGGTATACTTGTTTCTAGGAATGACCTTCAAGTTTTTTTTAATCCTTAACCACACAGTTTTGATTTTTAGGACCCCTGAGGTACAAGGCCTTTGAAAACACTGGGCAATAAAGGTAATGCTGGTAAGGAGCATTTTCTCCTTTTTTCACAATGTTTTCTACCCTGTCAGAGCCAATTGGTATACCATGGTTTGAGCACCTGAAATTTGTTTGGTAAAGAGTTAACTCATTACCAAACAAAAAATTTTTAGACTTGTCCAAATTCAAGCCATGTGCAGGTAACAAATTAAATATGATTCAGATGATTGAATTTGTCTGTGATAGGGTAGAAAACTTCGGGGGAAGAAAGAAAATGCTGGTCATCAGCATTTTCTACTCTTTCTGCAATGTTTTTAGAAGGTTTCTTCTCCAGAGTTGTTAGTACTCAGGATTGTATGGTAAAGGGCTTAAACTACCCCATCTGTTACTGATACAAGATGGGGCAGTTATTGAACAGTTTGTTGTGAATCATTGTGAGAGAGGCATCAGCTGGGATGTCTTAGTCATCCAGGTGATTTTTGAAAAAATGGGCCTTCTTGTCATGTCTCACCTCAAAGTCTTGATTAAAGATACCTAAATGGTGATCATAAAAGGGTCTTTGTAGACAAATAACTTTGTACTGGATGATCTGAATGATCTGCTGGTAACAGGCATTTTCTCTTTTTCCCACAATGTTTTCAGCTCATGCAAATAACAATTTTCAGTGTTCGAGTCAATTTTTTCATCTGCAAGTTGTTAAGTAGAGTTAAAAGCATGGCGATTATTTTAAGACTGAAGATATGTTTGAGTATGGTTTGTCCAATTTCCATATTATTCACACAATAATTGCCATACTTTTAAATGGTATAATGGAATTTTACCTGTATTTGATACACAGAATTGTTTACATTTAGCTGCTCTTGGGCCTATAAGAGCTGGCTTCTTTAGGTTTAAATTCTCTGGTTTATCTTATATCTTAAAAGAACTTATGTTCCTGCTGATTTGCGTCTTTAGTTAGAGTTGAGAAGAAAAAAAAAACCAGAATCTTGTCTTGGTGGTATGACAGCAAAATGTCTGTCAGAATAAAACTGAAATAATCCCTCTTTTGCCCTGTATTTGATGCCATCTTTTGGAAACCTTGTCAGACTGAGTGGCAGCCCTTTCACATAAGGAAGGGGCTTGTTTTAGTTGCCTTAGCTGAAAGGTGACTTATACATAAGAATACGGGAAAAATGTCAACAGAAGGGAAAATGTGTTTTTAACGACATGAAAAAACACAGTAAGGAAAGGAGCAATAAATGTTTGTAACAATGTTTGAGACTCCTTTTATCGTAATGATTCTTACAACATCCACTAAAGGAAAAGAGGTAGTTACTGCTTTTCATGTATTTGGCACCCTGTTTTGATGGGAAAATGTGTTGAAGTACTCTGTGGCTGGACAGTTATATTGAAAAATTGCGTGACCAGGACTGTCTGTACCTCATCCAATTGTAGAGACAAATCAAAACCTATTAAGTCAAGTGATTGACTTTGCTAACAGAGTTATGATGTCTGAAACAGATTGTTTCCTGAACCCTTGGCTTTGTACAAAATGATACACAAAGTGACAAAATTTAGACTTGCCCTAATCGAAAGCATTTGCAGACTATACACATCAACCGTTAATCAGACTGTAATAATTTTAGGCTTGGTCATATTGAAGGAATTTACAGATGAAAATTCAAGTGCTTTTCAAATTATAGTATTTGATCTTGAAGAGGTAGAAAACATTGTGGGAAAAGGAGAAAATGCTGGTAACCAGCATTTTCTCCTTTTCCCTCAATGTTCTAAAAACCCTTCTTTTTTAGGGTCGTTAAAACTCAGGATTGTGCGGTATAGGGTTAAATCTGCATTCTGTCCTTTTCCTGCAATGTTTATGTTTATAAGACTTCTTCCAAATTAAAGCTAGGCATTGTTTTGTAAGGGTTAAAATGCCTGTCTTAACTTTGATTGCCTTTGTGGATTGTGTAAATGAAGATCAGACTGCATAGAAAGTGCAACATGATTTTGGACCTTTATCGTAAAGTATTAGTGTGAAATGTTTAGGAAAAGAAATCCTCAACAGTTGTATACTTTGGTCCAATAAATAGGATTTTCTCTTCAAGCCAATGCTGTTGCCAAGCCCAGCAGCACAGCATACAGGACTTAAGACCAGGGGGTTGCTGGTTTGATTCCCAAGCTTGGCCAATTTCTTTTAGAGGATTGATGATGGTCACTAAGCATAGTGTGGGAATGCAGCTAAGTGGCCAGGGAAGATAACTGTGCAAAGTACTGGTGAAAGGAACTCCAGGAAAGCATGGATGCACTGGCTGCTGTGATAAAACTGAAATAATGTTGGAAACAATGTTAAACACCATACAAACAAATCAAACTTACTGTCATTTAACTCTTTACCACACAATCCCATCTTTTATCAACCCTGGGGAATAAGGCTTTTGAAAACATTTGTGGGAAAAGGAGAAAATGCTGGTGACCAGCATTTTCTCCATTTCCCACAAAGTTTTCCACCCTTCCAAAGACCAACTTCACTTTTTGATACACAGTTATTTTGTTGTTCGCAAATGCTTTTAATTTGGACATGTCTAAAATTTAGTTGTTTGGTATAAAGTTAATGGATACTGAAAAACTTTTAACCAGAAACTAGTGATGTGCATCATTAGATAGCAACTGCACTATATCTCATTATATAACTATAACATTTTGGCATTCAACTTGAGAAGATTCTGCTCAGTAAGCTAAATGCAATTTCTTGATAAGAATTGTCTAAACACAGTTTAGAATTAGGTAATAATGGTATGTCCTAATTGATGGAGGTGTTTTTGTAATCAGATTCTCGCACAGTTAGCTTTATATCAAAAGGCTCATGGTTGAGGTAGCATTTGAAATAATTGTGAGAGAAAGAGCTTTGATTGCCAAAGTATAATAGCATTAACCTTTTTACTAAACAATCTCATATTGTTATGATCCTGAGGAAAAAGCCTTTAATATTGCTGGAGAAAGAGAAAATTATGGTAACGGAACTTTCTGCCTTTCAGACATTTTCTGTCTTTCAAAAGCAAATGTAAATACTAAATTTTGAGCTGTACTTGCTTTATTGTCTGCAAGACTTTCAGTTTGAGCAAGTTAAACTTTTGTCGTTTGGGAAAGAGTTAAGCTCAGATGCAAGCTTTTGCATGTACTGAAAGGTTTGGAAGGATCAAAGCATGCGGTATGTCTGAATAAAACAAGAAATGGTAGTTATCGTGATTTCTTGCTCACCTGGGAGCTCTTTTGGTGGGTCCTATTCTGACATTTTGTTGTCTTGCCTGGAATTATTTCTTTGAATATCTCTTTCACTGGAACAGTTAAAATCAAACTTCAGGTATATGATCCTCTGGTGCTCCAGTTCTTTTAACCCTTTACCACACAATCCCGAGTTTTAAAGACCCTGAGGAAGAAGGCTTTGAAAACATTGTGGGGAAAAGGAGAAAATGCTGGTTACCAGCATTTTCTCCTTTTCCCACAATGTGTTCTACTCTTTTACAGACAATTTCAATCATTTCAGCTACTTTTTGTTTGTTGCCTGCAAATGCTTTCAGTTTAGAAAAGACTAAACTTTTGGCCTTTGGTAAAGAGCTAAAATTGTTCAGAATGGTTGTGATTTATCGTTGCAGAAGCTAAAATAGAGTTGAAATTTGTGAAGTTCAGAACAAACACAAAGCAGGCGTTAAGATAATGTGGAATTGTGTATTTTATTTCATGCTTTCCGGTAGGTTATCGAGAAATATCTGTGAAATATTTTTCGATATTTCATGGTTACCACCAGTGAAAATACCGATTTTTATATTCTAACTCTTCAATTGAAGGCGAAAACAGTTGTTCCCGCGCCCTAGTTACCTAGGTAAAATGCGCGTGCCTCACAACCAGATGGAAATATGACGTAATTTATCCTACATTTCTCGCGCTTGACGTAATATTGTAATGTGTTGCTATGCGGAGGGGGTACGCCACGGGGAATAGTCGAAAAGTACTGTACTGGATTTTGATTAAGTTCGCCCCAGAAAGGGTTAAAAGCATGAAATAAATAGAATATTTGTTTTTTACGGTGAAAGATCGAAATTTATTTCATCTCGTGAACATCATCGGTAATATTTTCATGAGTGGCTGCGCCACTCGTGAAAATATTACCGATGATGTTCACTCGATGAAATAAATTTTTATCTTTCACCGTAAAATACAAATATCCTCTATTTATTCTGCTAATTTTTAAGAGGTACAAGGGGTAAAAATTTCATGGGGTCAGATTCTTTTACATGGAGTATTTGAAAGGAAAAGTTGGAAATGTATTTGTTCCGAACTATTTGGTAGTATAGTCTTTAAATTAGGATTGCTGTTTCATCTTTTGAATCTCTACCAAGACCTTTGAATTTGATACAACCTTGTTCACATTGAAGTCTTGAAGGAAAAACTTTTAAGATCTTTTCTTAGAATTGCAAGCTCTAATTAAGGCCATAATATTGATATGCAGTGTTAACCATTTGAACCTCTAAAAAATGTTCAAATTACTTGCCTGCATCAAGAACTAAAATGCTTGCTTTAGAGATTTTATAAAAATGGAAAAAGAATCATAATCGAAAGGATAAATTGTTCTTAGTTGTTCTACAAGTTTGATTTTGTTAGGATACCATATTTTGCTTAAATTTTGGGGCACCCAAAGTATTGGGAAACTATCAAAAACGCGAAAATAATTATTTTTCATGACCCAAAGATTTGGGCCATACTAAAAGTTGCAAAGCAAGATCAGTATTTTTTTGTTCCAAAGAATCGGGACAGATGCATTGAATCCTGTTTTACAGAGCATGGCCCATATATGTTTAAAAAAAAAATCAGTCAAATCTTTACCCATTTATCAGAACATGCCCATCCCCAACCAAGGTTCAGATGTTTCACATCCAAATATTTGTGGAAAAGATAAAAGATGTCCCTGTATGACACCACAAGGCTTGGATCTATGATACTTTGTATGTGATGTCATCCAAGGCAGGGCTCATAACTTTTTTTTTTGTCTCAGGTGGGCCCTTGGCCTATCAATAGTTTGTAAGTGTGCCAACAATACCGCAAAAGGAATATCATAAACTAAGTGAACTTTTGAAGGCAAAGTAAATGTTGTGCAAATGATGGTATTTGTCATTGAAAGGTTAGAAAACATTGTGGAAGGAAAAAATACATTTTCTCCTTTTGCCACCATATTTTTGAAAGCCCTCTTCCACAAAGTCATCAAAACAGGGATTATTTGGTAAAAGTGTTTATAACCAAATAAAGAAAATAAAAAAAAAATGGCTACAAGAAGTACCTGACTTCAGTTGTATTATTTTTCATTTCAGGTTATTTTTGACAGCTATGGATTAAATACTAGTGCAGTTTTTAAAAGGTAAGTCTGCACCCAAGCCCTTTTCTTTTTATTTGATTTTATTCAAGCAAAATATTTATAGTAAATAAAATCAATGTTGGAGTTAACTTTTAATCTTTAATTCTTTAAAAGGCAATAAAATTTTGAACTCTTTACCAGATGACAGAATTTTACACTGGTCAGTTTTAAAAGTATCTGTAGACAACAAATTCACTCTTGCTTAAATGGTGTATAGTGTCTTTGTAAGGGAAGAAAAACATTGTTCAAAAAATGGGAAATTGTTGGTTACCAGCATTTTCTGCATTTCCAATAATATTTTCAGAGGCCTTTTTCCTCAGTCTGTAAAACACAGGATTGTTGGTAAAGGGTTATATAGCTCCTAATTGAAAGTGTTTGCATATGACAAACAAAATGAGGTTCAAATGATGGGGTTTGAATTGTCTTCAGTGCATAGGATAGAAAGCATTTTGGTAAAAGAAAATGCTGGTGTCTTCTTTTCCCTTTTTCAAGGGTTGTTAGTAAGTCTGTATTGTTTCGCAAAGGGTTCATTGACAAAGTTTTGTGAGGGTCATTTCAAACCTGGGAAGAAAAGTGTTGGGGATAAATCAGTCCTCCCTCTTGCTTTAGGTTACATGTTGATGGATTGGATCCTTGCTGTACCTGTCATGAAATACATGTCTGCCTCAGTTTACACTGTTAACTCTTTACCAGACGTCAAAATTTGTATAGTAAAGGGTTAATATACAACCCTGCGTTTTTACAATCGTAAGGAAAAATGGTTTTTAAAACATTAATTGAAAATGATAATTATGCTGGTTACAAAAGGGAAATCCTACCTAAAGTTCAAAATAGTTCATGTTCAAATGATATTTGTGATGAAAAACATTGTGGGAAATGGAGAAAATGCTGGTAACCAGTATTTTCTCCTTTTCTCACTTTGTTTTCAAAAGCCCGCTCTCTAAAAGTTGTTTAAATTGTCATTGTTTGGTAAATGGTTAACTTGCAATAAGAAGGGATATTCTCAGAACAAGTTAGACAACTTTATTTACACACTGAAGACCAATTTTAAAGTAAATTTGAAATGAACAAAGTCCAAACCTGGGCTCATTATTATGGTAACATTTTAAGCTCAGCTGTTTTTGAAGAAATCTTCAAGGTATTGTCATAGCCCTGTCGTCATTTGTATCTTCTTCTGCAGCTAAATGCAAAAAATATGACATTTTATAATATCGCTGTCATTACTGAAGATATATTACTCCATACTTGAACTAGTTCTAACTATCAAAGGGGAAACCCATATAACAGGGCCAGGTAATTATCAAAATATTTTTGACACTGTTATACCCCTTTTTCAACTTAAGATTTTCACTGAAAATCAGTCTGTTTTTAAAAGCAACTGCAGCTGAGCATTGTCACCCGTATGTGATGCTCTTGTTCGGAAACAGTGGTTCAATATCTCGGATTTCATACCTTGGCGCCTCACTATGTAGCTCAGTAGTTAACACACAGGGCTTGAAACCCAGCGATCACTTGTTCAATAACCAGCATGGCCAAATTCTTATAAGGATTAATTTAGTTACTGTGACAGGATTCATTACTCTCTTACTGCTGAACATATTAATTATTTCGACAATTTTTACATGGGAAAGCAGCCAGTGGAAGAATGTTGTGTAAAATACAGGAAATAGAAAACCCTTGAAGGCATAAATAGGTGCACTGGCTGCTACATAACTGATTTATGATTACAAATAGCTTTGCTACTATGACATAATTGAAATAATGTTGAAAACAGGTTTGAGCACCTAGCATTAAACATACAAACTACCTTCAGAACACTGCCAGCTGGATGCCCATCATGTTCATCTAAGTAGTTCATTCTGCATGGATAGCATTTCCCTGTACCAAGGCTATAAAAAAGGATGAAAGGTGATGTGTGTCAGACATTGTTATGATTAGATGTCTGGTTAGGCTGTACAATAGTCACAAAATAGGGGAATAAAGTATTCTTTTGGCTACCAAACACCCCTCCCCCCCTGTCATAGTTAAACAAATGCAGACAACAAAATAAGAAATGGCTCAAATAACTGGACTTGTCTTTGAAAGGGTAAAGAAATTGTGGTTCTTTTCCTTTGATGATTTTGAAAGCCTTTTTTTTCTTCAGGGTTATAAAGCATGGGGTTGTTTTGGAAAGGATTAATGGCATGAACCTTATCAATTAGGAAAAACCATTCAAAATATCAGCAATTCCATGATTGCTTTGGTCAGAATATAAAACAAAGCAGCTAGGAGATGGTGTAAACCAAAGATCAGACCTGATGTTATGTGCAGAGTGATTTTGATCTACATTGCCCACATAAGCATCTAAAGCTGGGCTCTGGACTCAGAAGATGAAGCATTTGGACATGTTTTGATGTTTTTTTGAATAATTCATGTTTGCAGTAGCTTGTGTCTCATCTGTCCACTTTGGTAACAGGACATTACAGAAAGATCTCTAGAGAAAATTCATCAGTCTGTATCTGCAGTGGCAGATTGATGATGTTGGAAGAGTTATTGTCAACTCTAGTTTTTTTATATGGACAGTGTAGTTTATATGAGACTGACCAGTCTGCTCTATTGCATCTCTGGTTCTTCAAGGCTCACTCTAGTGTATTTAGAACATGTGGCCATTGACTTTTACAGGGTGTCCAAAACAGAATGGTTAGAATTTGACATTTTTGTAACATTTCATAATCCAGACTTAATTTGAAAATTCTGAAATTGGACTTTTTACTGTGTGTTCATATGATGTGAGAAAGTTAATGACAGCTTGATGTCATGACTCCTCATCCAAGCTTTCTGTTCTTTTCAAGATGGTGCAATTAATATCAAGCAATACATGAAACAAAACGTATTTATAATTAACTGTATACTATTATTAGACATAGTGTAGAAATTTAAATCTAATTTTTAAAATATAAATGTAATGAGGAGGTATGTCTACTATATCATGCTTAAATTTGAGTGAACTGGGTAAGGAGTGGATGCTCCAAATGCAGATCATCTTTGATCATTGGATGTGACAGAAATATGAGCTTGTTTTGGGAAATGTCCTTGAAGAATTCATTTTAACTGATGCCATCAACGGGGAAGTTTGCTGAGGGTGTTTAACCACATAAGGTATATGGGATGATTAGCTAATTAATCTTTTATCAGAAGCAATTTTACCAGAGAAATCAAAGGTTCTGCCAAAATATGAAAAAAGTTGCATACCAGAGGTGCTTATGTTGAATATAAATGAATGAGTAATGACTGTAATCCAAAACCTGCAATACCAGCTGTACTTGGTTGGTAAAAAATAATTTGACTGTACTCGCCAACTGTTCTAAATATTGTTGAAAATGTTTACTAGGTTGTTTTCGAGGATAACATCAAGGCATTGTGATAGCCCTATTGTAGTCTGTGTGGTCAATGTCAGCATTTGAAAATTTTGACATGTTCAGGGACTGTTTTTAACAATTTTTTAACCATTCTTATGAACATTTTTTGTCTTTACCTCAAGAATTTACTAAATTTGAAAGTAATCCAACTTCCGATTGGTTAACCCTTTACCACGCAATCCCGACTTTTAACGACCCTGAGAAGGAAGCCTTTTGAAAACATTGTAGGAAAAGGAGAAAATGATGGTACCAGCATTTTCTCCTTTTCCTACAATGTTTTCTACCCTTCCCAAAACAAATTTCATTTTTTCAGTCACACTTATTTTGTTGTCTGCAAATGCTTTCAATTTGGATGTGTCTAAAATTTTGTTGTTTGGTAAAGAATTAAACTATTTTGGCTAAACCACTTGGTTTAGCCACTCATATGTTGTGTTACTTTCTAAATGTAGAATAAGACTTAGAATGAAACTAAGAATGGTCAGTGAATCCAGGCCTTGAAATCCATGTCATAACTGACAAAAGTTGGATATTTTGGATTTTTATAGAAGGGCAGGTAACCCTCAAAGTATTTTTGATACAGTTATGCCTAATTTCTTTTCCTTAAAACTTTCACAGAAAAAGCAACAGGTACTGTAGCCAAGCATTGGCATCTGCATGTGGTGCTCTTGTTAACTCCAAGGCAAGCATGGTGATAAGTCTAAATGCTTTGTCTTGGAATTATTAGTTAATGCAGACCCTAGAGTGAATTATGTAGGAAGTATTATACCGACAAAAAAATAATGGATAATAAGAAATGAACCTCTTAATAACTCCGATGTAACAGGAAACCCCATATTCAATCTCTCATTACACACTGATAACTCATGGTCATTGTCTTTCTCAAGTGCTATGTTTTTACATCCATCTATAATTGTCTATATAAATATGATTGAAATCACACTTGTCCCTGTTGGATTTCAAACACTGGCATTTTTAGATATGAAACTGGTGCATCCAAATTGATTTGCATAAGAAAACAGTATTAGTTTGAAATCTTGTGATTATCCTAATGATATAGTGTGAAAAGCTGTAGTTAACATGATTATTTAATAGATTATATGAAAAGCTTCTTCTACTGAGAGGATTCCAAATTGCAGTTGTGTCCCAATGGATGCAGATATGGAATTTCAGAGTGTCTGACTTCCCTATTTGTAGATGGGAGATGCAGAAAATGTACATCAGTTAACTCGTTCACTACTGAATGGATAAACTGCGTTTTCCGAAAGGCTAAAAATACATTTCCACTGCAAGATCAAGTGACAGTTTGGTCACAATCTAGATTACAGCAGTGGAGGGTGTAGATCAGAGATCAGACTGCATGTTCTGTGCAGTATGATCTTGATCTACACTGTCTACAAAAGCTTCTGGTGTTGTCCATGGTATGGAAAGAGTTAAAACCTCACATGATTTAAGCAAAAAGGATTTTTAGATGAAATCTAATTTTCACTCTCTTTTCTTCCATATTTGTCATATATTCAAGTCTTTTTCTTGGGTAGCAACAGTATTAATCCTTTAGGAAAGAATCCTAAGTTTACATGCAGCTAAGAAAGATACTTTTTGAAAACACTGTAGAAAAGAAGAAATTGCTAGTCAACAATATTTTCTCTTTTTCATGTTTTCTTCCCGAAGAAAAATTTTAACATGTGAGCCACATTGAGTTCATTGTATGAAAATAATTTCAATTTGAGCAAGGTGAGAAATTTTTTGTTTTGTAAAGAGTATACTATTGTAATGTTGGTAAAATTAAAGGCCCAATAGCGGTCAGATGCATAAAGTAACTCTTTTACAGGAAAAGGGTAATTGTGTCAGATACTGTGACTGCATGTAATTAGTGAAGTGTCTTGACTATCATGTAAGGACTGAGTAATCTTTGAGGATAATTAAATAACACTGGAAAATGGTTTTGTTTTATTGTTATCATTGTAAGTTATATGTTATAAGATTTTAACCCTGAAATTATCTTTCACAAATCATACAGAAAATTGTAGGAAAAGTATATCGTATGTTGCCCATGGTAAATGCTACCCAGACATTGGATACAGACTGACATCTTGTCCTGAAACAGATCTAAAGCCATGGTCACATTTACGGTCATGCACGTAGTTGTCCGTAGTTCATTTCAAACATAGTCTGCCGTAGTGCTACTATGGTCAACTATGTTGAAGTACCTTCAAAGTAGGTTCAAACTTGGCAATATAGAAAGTCTAAGTAGGTTGAACTATGTGTAAGTATGGTTAACTACATTCAACTGCGTGCAAAGTGGCTAGGGTTAACTAAGGTATTACTACGTCAAACTACGATTAACTATGTTAAACTACGTATAAACTACGTCCTAAGTATGCACAACTTTGGTAAATGAAGGTCAGTTGCGTTAAGCTATGGTAAAACGTTGTAATTGTGCCTGTTCAGTACGGGTAAGCTGCAGTCATTGTATTTTAACCGCTGTCACACCTTACGTAGTTGACCGTAATGGGGAATTACCGTAGTTGGCCATAGTTGAACGTATTAAACACACTACGGTTAAGTAGGGTAAATTTGGTTAACTACGGTCAACTGCGTTCAAACTACAGTCACAGTAGGTTCACAACATCATAGTTAACCGTAACAAATTTTTGGACATGTTAAAAAATTATGCGCTTACTATGGGCAAATCGTAAATTTAAACCACGTTCATTACTAGGTTGAACTACGGCTTTCTATGTGTAACTACGATAAACTATGTTTAATGCGGTCAACTACGGCCATCTACGGTCATTCCCCAGTACGATTAACTACGTAAGGTGTGACCACGGCTTAAGGCTTTACATCTGAAGGCTGACTCAGAGGTCACAGGTTTCTATCATGTTTGACAGAATATTGTAGAAAAAGAATCTGTATTTTTTCCTAACCCTTACCACATAATCTTGACTTTACAAGACCCTGTGGAAGAAGCCTTTTGAATACATTGTGGGTAAAGGGTAAAATGCTTGTATCCAGCATTTTCTCCTTTTCCCACAATATTTTCTACACTATCTTGGACAGAAATCATCATTCTAGAAACATTTAATTTGTTGTCTGCAAATGCGTTGAATTTGGTTCAGTCCAAAATTTTGTCATGTGGTAATGAGTTAAAACACATAATGTTTAGTATCAAAGTGTGTCTGTGTCTGCCATGAGGGTTACATATATTAAGTTCTATTGAGTTATATATGGAACATTCCAAAGGTCCTCTTCAGATGTTATACATGCAGTTATTGAATGAGTGATTGTATGGTGTTTTATGCCACTTTCAACATATTAATTTCAGTCATATCACAACTACAGCTCACACGCTTGCTGGAAGAAAAGTGAAATATAAAACCAGATAAAAAGTAAACAAATGGTGGAGCAACCTGGCAACTGTTAACCTAGTTTTGAAATTTATTTTTCTGCATTTAACTGAACTATGCTTCTTGTCTGAACCAAACAATCCCAAGTTAGAATGACCTTAAAGAGGAAGGCTATTGAAAACATTGTGTGAAACAGAGAAAATTCTTGTGAGCAGAAATTTGTACCTTTTTATCTATTTTTTCTGCATTAAACAATTTTCATTGCTTTGAATTTGCACAAGTCTAAGCCGAGCCTGGGTAGCTCAGTTGGTAGCTTACAGGACTTGAGAACAGGTTGCTCATTTGATCCCCGGCTCGGCTAATTTCTTTCCGAGGATTGAAGATAGTTATTGCAACAGGATTCATTCCTCTCTTACTGCTGTCCATCGTTTCGACAATAGTTATGTAAGAAAGCAGCCAGTTGCTTGGAAAGAATATTGTGCGAAGTACTGGTAAAAGAAACTCCAGGAAAGCATGGATAGATAAAATGGTTGCTGCAATATAACTGAAATAACATTGAAAACGGCATTAAACACTATACAATCAATCAATCAATCAATCAATCAATTGGATGAGTCTAAAGTTTTGTGGATTCGTAAAGATTTGAATTGCCAGCATTGTAAAATTTGGCCATGATGGTCCTCTAATGGTACTTAACTTGGTGCTTTTGTTATCTTAGCTTTATAACTAGGAATAGCACAGATACAGAGTATCACTGTAGATATCATGTGAAAATAAATGTCAGGATTTGATAAAAACAGCACTAATGGAGATTCCTGCAAGTCGCCAGGGATTTCAGTTGATATTTGGATTATAACTAGGTTTTCCAGTCATTTTCTAACTCATAAAGTGCTGGAATTGATTCGAGTTGTTTTTGTGGACAATGTAGATCAAGATCAGACTGCACATAATGTGCAGTCTGATCTTGGATCTACATTGTCCACTATTTTGCTACATATGCTGGCCGCGCCCCCCCCCCCCCCAAAAAAAAAAAAAAACAACTTGAAATAATGCTGTGTTGGATGTTTTTCCTTACTGAAAAGATCCATTTCATTAACTCTTTACCACATAATCCCGACTTTTAACGACCCTGTGGAAGAAGCCTTTTGAAAACATTGTGGGAAAAGGAGAAAATGCTGGTAACCAGCATTTTCTCCTTTTTCCACAATGTTTTCTTCTCTTTCAAAAACAAATTTCAATTTTTCAGTCACTTTTATTTTGTTGTCTGCAAATGCTCTCAATTTGGACTAGTCTATAATTTTGTTGTTTGGTAAAGAGTTAATTCAGTGCTCAAAGTACAAGGTAATCTAGAATGTGATCTTTTTAAGCTGGAGTCCAGATTGACAAAAGCTTTTTTTAACCCTTTACCACACAATCCCGACATTTAACGACCCTGAGAAAAAAAGCTTTTGAAAACATTGTGGGAGAAGGAGAAAATGCTGGTAACCAGCATTTTCTCCTTTTCCCACAATGTTTTCTATCCTTCCAAAATCGAATTTTAATTTTTGATTCACATTTAGTTTGTCGTCTGCAGATGCTTTCAATTTGGACAAGTCCAAAATTTTGTTGTTTGGTAAAGAGTTAACCTTAGAGTGCCTAATAAAACTAATAGAAAATTTCATCCTAGAAATATGACCCGAATAGTTGCAATTTTGTGGTTGCTTTTGTCTGCAGTGTTTCAGCAAAGCGCACTGTTTTGATCAAAGATCAGGCTGCAGAACGTGCAGTCTGATCTTGGAGCTATGTCGTCTGATAGGGAGATATTTTTTCCCAAAACATACCTTTGAAATAGCAATATTTGGCTTTTTAGTATCGACTTCAAAGTTTTGTTTCGTTTATTTAGCAGGACAAGGGTTAATTAACTTTGTTATAAAAACCCAAGGTATTGATATAGCCTTTTTGCTGTAGCCATGATCATAATGCAAAAACTTTAACAATTTATCATGAGCTTATCACTTCATTGACAGAATTTGTAGATGACAAAGTTTGCTTAAATGACAAAAATTTGTCCTTGATAGGGTAGAAAACATTATGGGAAATGGAGAAAATGCTGGTCACCAGCATTCTTTCCTTTTCCTAATGTTCTCAAAAGTCTCCTCCATCAGGGTTGTTAAAATTTGGGATTTTGTAGTAAACGGTTAAAGGGGCCTATTTTAATATTTCTTTATCACTATTTATTAAAATTTCTTTCCACGGGTACAGAAACTTGGTGGTTGAAATTGTAAAAAGGTGATTTTTTTTTACATTTCAAGAAAAACTGGGTATTTTTCAATAATGGAATCTGTCTATTATACAAGATCAGATTTAACGTAGTTTTGCTTATTTGAATAGGGCCCCACATAATCGACATATGTAATAGATGATGTGATTACCTCATGAGCCATTGTGAAATTCTGGTTCAGAAATCTAAAAATAGGCCACATATCACTTTAACCCTTTACCAAACAATCCCAAGTTTTAAATGACCCAGAGAAAGGAGACTTTTGAAAACATTGTGGAAAAAGAAAATGCTGGTAACCAGCATTTCCTCTATTTCCCACAATGTTTTCTACGCTGTCAGAGGACTTATGTTCTTTTCCACCTGTATCTAACTGTCATCCTGAGAGGTTTTCAAAAGTCGAAGAGTCGAAGAATCATCGTTCGGGAAAGAGTTAAGGAAATACCACTTAAATTCTGCTTTGTTATACACTTCTCTTTTATATTTAATTTCATTGATAGCTTATAAACTGTTGGTATGTACAGTGATGACAATATTTACGAAGTTTGGTATGATTATTAAAATCTTAGAGTGAAGTACTTTACAGTCTTTACTTTGCAGAGGAATAAAAAGGTATAAATTATTAGTCTCATATTGAAGTTTTTTATAGGATGGTAATGAATAATGATTCAACTGGTGACTAGATGACAAAATTTTAGTGGTGTCCAAATTGAAGGCAATTACAGGGAAAAGGTTGAGAGTAAGTGAGCTCCTTTTCCTACAATGCTTCCAAAAACTGCCAGGCCTGGTTTAGCTGTTGGAAGTCTACAAGACTTGAATCCCCAGCTTGGCAAATTTCTTTCCAAGGACAGATGATAGTCATTGCAACAGGATTCATTTTGTTCCCATCACTAATTATTTTTTCGATGATGCTTATGTGGCAGAACAACCAGTGGCTTGTGAAGAAAATTGTTTGAAGTACTCCAGGAAATCATAGATAGGTGCACCAGCAGCAAAATATAACTGGAATAATGTTAAGAAAGGTGTTAAACACAATACAAACACACAAAAGCTGCTTTTGTCAGGGTCCTTAACCCTTTATCACATGTCAAAATTTTAGGCTCATCCATATTGAAGGATTTACAGACAACAACTCAAATGTTTATCAAATGATAGTATAATATTAAGTCCTTGTATAGGTGGAAAACATTGTGGAAAAAAGAGAAAATGCTGGTTACCAGCATTTTCTCTTTTTCCGACAATGTTTTCAAAATCCTTCCTTCTTAGGGTCGTTAAAACTCGGGATTGTGTGGTAAAGGGTTAACCTGTTATGAAACAAGCCATAGTTTTCAACTCTTAGGCTGCTAATCGCGACTCGCTGATCTTTAGCAGACAGTGCAGATCAAGATCCGACTACACGGAACGTGCAGTCTGATGTTGGATCTACACTGTCCGAAAAGGAGTTTTTTTTTTTCTTCAAAACATTCATTTGAAATGGCATTATTTGGGATTTTACTCAGCTCTTGAAAAGTTTCATTTACTTTATTCAGCAGGATAAGGGTTAACAACCCTGAGGAAGAAGGCTTTTGAAAACACAACCCTGAGAAAGAAGGCTTTTGAAAACACAACTCTGAGAAAGAAGGCTTTTGAAAACACAACTCTGAGGAAGAAGGCTTTTGAAAACACAACCCTGAGGAAGAAGGCTTTTGAAAACACAACCCTGAGAAAGACGGCTTTTGAAAACACAACCCTGAGAAAGGCGGCTTTTGAAAACATAACCCTGAGGAAGAAGGCTTTTGAAAACACAACCCTGAGAAAGAAGGCTTTTGAAAACATTGTTGGATAAGTAGAAAATGCTGTTTACCAGCATTTTCTCCATTCACAACAATGTTTTCCTCTCTTTCAAGGACAAATCCCTCTGTATAATCTGCATTCATTTTTCGTCTGCAATTTCTTTCAGTTTGGACTAGTCTAAAATTTTGTAGTTTGGTTAACCTTTTACAACACACGTCCCACTTAAAATAACCCTGAAAAAGAAGCCTATTGAAAACATTGTGGGAAAAGGAGAAAATGCTGGTCATCAGTATTTCTTCTTTTTCCCACACTGTTTTCTACCCTGTGAAAGACAAATTGCATCACTTCAGCCACATCTGAATTGCTGTCTGCATATGCTTTCAATTTGGACAAGTCTGCATTTTTTCTTGTGTGGTAAAGAGTTAACCCTTTAACTGCAAAGTGCAACTACTGACCTTTTGTAGGCAGTGTAGATCAAGATCAGACTACGCAGAACATGCAGTCTGATCTTGGATCTATAGAGTCCGATAGGGAGATATTTTTTTCTCCAAAAATAAGTTTGAAATAACATTATTCGGGATTTTACCACAGGCCTATAAGTTTTACTTAACTCTTTACTACACAATCCCAACTTTTAACGACCCTGAGAAAGAAGCCTATAGAAAACAATGTGGTAAAAGGAGAAAATGCTGGTAACCAACATTTTCTCCTTTTCCCACAATATTTTCTACCCTATCAGAGTCAGAAATCATCATATTACCAAGATTTAATTTGTTGTCTGTAGATGTTTTGAATTTGGTCCAGTCCAAAAATTTGTCATTTGGTAAAGAGTTAAATCATTTCGCAGGATAAGAGTTGAAAGAGCTGTCATTCCTAAAACTGGATTGTGTGGTAAAGGGCTAAAATGGCCAGCATTGATGTAGTTATTCAGAGATAGCAGATATCTGTGTGATGAAAATAACTTATTTTGAAATTCCCAAAGGGTTTCTGTTATTTCACATCTCAGTTACTGGTATTAATCATACTCTGGTTTACTCATTATCTCCGGAAAATAAAATTGGCAGCACTATGCTTTGAAAGCTTCCTTGTAAACTCTGGTTGATCAACATGAATTAAGGTTTTTAAGATGAATATAATGAAAATATTATGGTGAGAGGAGAAGATGCCTGTTAGGCACAGTATATGAAGAAGCAATGATTTTGGAAGTGATCTGCAGCGAGGCAAAACGAGTGAACTGCAGCGAGGCCAACAGAAAAGGCTTCTGTATAGTGTTCAGCCATTATTGTATTGTGCCATTTATGGTTTACTCTGCTATGAGTGCTCAAAAAGCTATGTAACAATGAAAAGAACAATGCTGATTGGATTTCAAAAAGTGCTATGAATTAAAACTATTGATGGTATCCTTTTACTCTTTACCAAACAGCAAAATTTTAGACACATACTGATTGAAAACATTTGCAGAGGACAATTCAGATGTGGCTTAAATGATATCTGTTGTCTTAGAAAGGGTAATAAAACATTGCAGTAACAGGAGACAGCACTATCTCCTAATTCAAACTATACTTTCAAAAGCCTTCTTCTAAAAGTTTGTTAATAGGATCTCTGGTAAGTAATACTGATGGGATACCTGATAAAAAAAAAAAGATGGGATCTGTGATAATTATAACTGATTGGATCTCTGATAAACAGTACTGATGGAATCTCTGATAAATATAACTTATGGGATCTCTGATAGATACAACTGATGGGATTTGTGATAAATATAACTGATAGGATCTCTGATGAGTATAACTGATGGAATCTCTGAAAAATAATACTGATGGGATCTCTGATAAATAATACTGATGGGATCTGTGATAAATATAACTGATGGGATCTCTGATGAATAATACAGATGGAATCTCTGATAAATATAACTGATAGAATCTCTGAAAAATAATACTGATGGGATCTCTGATAAATAATACAGATGGGATCTCTGATAAACATAACTGATGGAAACTCTGAAGAATAATACTGATGGGATCTCTCATAAATAATACTGATGGGATCTGTGATAAATATAACTGATGGGATCTCTAATAAATAATACTGATGGGATCTCTGATAAATAATACAGACGGGATTTCTGATAAGTAATACTGATGGGATCTCTGATAAATATAACTAATGGGATCTTTGATAAGTATTACTGATGGAATCTCTGATAAAGTATACCAATGGGGTCTCTGATAAATGGTATTGATGGGATCTCTAAAAGTAATACTGAGGGGTTCTTTGATAAATGATACTGATTGGTTCTCTGATTAACAGTACTGACAGAATCTCTGATAAAAAATACTGATGGGATCTCTGATAAATACTATTGATGGGATCTCGGATAAATACCACCAATTGGATCTCTGATAAACAATATTAATGGGATCTCTGAAGATGATATTGATGGATCTCTAATAAATACTACAGATGGGATCTTTGATAACCAATACTGATAGGATGTCTGATGATAAAACTGTGCAAATTGCTTCTTTATAGTCCCCTACCGGCGAAGTGGAAGGGGACTTTAGGTTTGCACTCCGTCTATCCGTATGTCCTTCCGTCCGTCTGGCAAATCAGTTTTCCGGACTTTTTTTCTAAACGCTGGCAGATATTGAGCTGATTTTTGGTGTGTAAGTCAACCACCATGAGTTACAGATCAAGTTCAAGTTTCATTCCGGTCCACTGATTTTTGACAAAATTACGGGCCTTGGACTTAGAAATTTTCAAGGAAAAAACAGTTTTCCGGACTTTTTTCCTAAACGCTGGTAGATATTGAGCTCATTTTTGGTGTGCAAGTCAACAACTATGAGTTACAGATCAAGTTCGAGTTTTGTTCCGGTGCACTGATTTTTGACGAAATTACAGGCCTTAGACTTAGAAAATTTCACTGAAAAAACAGTTTTCCAGACTTTTTAGCTCACCTGAGCACAAAGTGCTCATGGTGAGCTATTGTGATCGTGCTGTGTCTGTCGTCCGTCATGCGTCGTCAACTTTTACCTTGTGTACACTCTAGAGGCTACATTTTCAGTCCGATTCTTGTGAAACATGGTCAGAATGTTTGTCTTGATGATATCTCGGACGAGTTCGAAAATGGGTCATGTTGGATCAAAAACTAGGTCACTAGGTCAAATCTTAGAAAAACCTTGTGTACGCTCTAGAGGCCACATTTTCAGACCGATACTCATGAAACTTTGTCAGAATGTTTGCCTTGATGATATCTTTGATGAGTTTGAAAATGGGTCATGTCTGGTCAAAAACTAGGTCACCAGGTCAAATCTTAGAAAAACCTTATGTAAGCTCTAGAGGCCACATTTTCAGTCCAATAATCTTGAAATTCGGTCAGAATGTTTGTCTTGATAATTTCTTAGACTAGTATGAAAATGGGTCATGTTGGATAAAAAAACTAGGTCACAAGGTCAAATCTCAGAAAAACCTTTTGTACTATAATTACAGTCCAATATTCTTTAAACTTTTGTTAGAATGTTTGTCTTGATGATATCTTGAATGAGTCTGAGAATGGGTCATGTGGAATAAAAACTAGGTCACCAAGTTTCATCCTTGAAAAACCGTGTGTCGCTCTAGAGGCCACATTTTCAGTCCAATAATCTTGAAATTTGCTTTGAATGTTTGTCTTGATAATATCTTGGACTAGTACGAATATGGGTCATCTTGGATAAAAAACTAGGTCACTAGGTCAAATCTCGGAAAAACCTTTTATACACCCTACAGGCCACATTTTCTCTCAAATACTCATGAAAGTTTGTCGGAATGTATGTCTTGATAATTTCTACGTGTCGCGTAGGCCGCTGAGACAAATTCTAGAAAAAGCTTGTGTGCACTCTAGAGGCCATATTTGTAAGCCCAATACTAATGAGTGTTTGTCAGAGTGTTTGTCTTAATATCTCTGAAGAGATTGGAAATGGGTCATGTTTGATCAAAAGGCTCAGGTGAGCGACTTCAGGGCCATCATGGCCCTCTTGTTTTTTAAACGCTGGTAGATACTGAGGTCATTTTTGGTGTGCAAGTCAACAACCATGAGTTACAGAACAAGCTCGAGTTTTGTTCCGATCCACTGATTGTTGACGAAATTACGGGCCTTGGACTTGGAAATTTTCATAAAAAAAAAAAAAGTTTTCCGGACTTTTTTTCTAAACGCTGGCAGATATTGAGATGATTTTAGGTGTGTAAGTCAACCACCATGAGTTACAGATCAAGTTCGAGTTTTGTTTTGGTCCACTGATTTTTTAAGAAATTACGGGCCTTGGACTTAGAAAATTTCACAGAAAAAAAAGTTTTCCGGACTTTTTTTTTTACTTACAATGCACATGTTTGGTATGTAGGTACCTGTCATTGATACTGATCTTCTGTGGGTTATATTTCCAAGGTCAAGGTAAAAAATTTTAACCCTTATCATGAAAACTTATCCTCAACACTTTTCATAGTCATTTCTCTGTATATTTTTTAAGTACTTCAGTTATAGCACTTATACATGGTAAGCTGGTACCTCTCATTGGTACACACCTGCTGATGATAAGGTCAAGGTCATCTCACAAGGTAAAGGTCATATTTCTGAAAATTTGCTTTTATGGGGGCATTTGTGTTTCACAAACACATCTTGTCTTAGTAAAACTTCTTCAATGAACTTACTTTAATGCGGAAAATGCTTATATATTTGGCTTTCATTAAAGCATTGCATACAAAGACAGACATGATGCTTATAATTCTGAAAGGGGGTCAAATATGTTCTTTCTCCTCCACAGAATTTCACAAACTATACCTGCCAGCGATATATATGGCCGGTAGGGGAACAGTTTTGCTCTGCAATACTATCAGAATGCTTGTTGTTCGATAAAACCTATCTGTTGTGGACATTTGAGGTACTTGCTCAGTAGTTGGTGAACTAAAGTGTGAAGTGCCCCTATTTGGTAAAAAACAAATATTTATGTGATTTGCATTTGCTGGATTTTAAAAAAGAAGAAATGAAGTTTAACCCTTTACAAAAGAATCGGTGTCTTAATGACCTGGTCAGGAAGACTTGAAAACATCATGGGAAAAGAAGAAAATGCTGGTAACCAGAATTTTCTCCATTTCCCACAATATTTTCTACCATTTTCAAAACAAATTACACTGTTCATTTTCTTACCTGCACATGCTGTCAGTTTGGACAAGTCCATAATTTTATGTTTTGGCAACAGTTAAAGTTTTATGTACACAATTTGTGAAGGATGTTTCCCTTGAGGCAAATTGATGTGGTATGAATAACAGTTTCATTCATCAGATGGTTCCCTATAGACAGATTACTTTCCCTATAGCTAAAATCAAGTTTGAAGTCATAGGTCAGAAGTGAACTAAGTCTCATTTGCTTGAATGACCAATTACTATTAATTCTTCACCAAACCATACAATTTTAGACTCTGCCAAATTGAAAGCAATTGCAGACGTCAAATTAAATGTGGCTGAAATGGTGGTAATTGGCTGTGAAAGTGTAGAAAACCTTGTTGGAAAAGGAGAAAATGCTAGTTACCAGCATTTTCTCCTTTCCCAACAAGGTTTTCTAAAGGCCTTTTCTTCAGGGTCATTAAAAGTCGTCATTGTGTGGTAAAGGTCCCTGCAGTGGACAGATTTAGAAAAATGTTTCGGAGAAAGGAGCATTATGCTTAAAACTTGGGGTTGCTCTTTTTTCTTGAGATTCTGTGCATGCCACTTTAAACCCTAATAAAATGCCATGTTATCGAACATGTATTGACAGTCTAGAAACAAACCGAAATAGTTGTAATTTCAAGAATGCCCTTGTCCAGAATATCTCTGCAAAGAGAACAGTGTAGATCAAAGATCGGACTGCTTTTGTTATGTAGTCTGATGTTGTTCTACAGTAGCTTCAAAGGCAACTGTAGTTGTGAAAAGTGTTATTAGAGTTAACTCTTTACCAAACGACAAAACTTTAGACATGTCCAATTTGAAAGCATTTGCAGACAACAAAATAAATGTGACTCAAAAATTGAAGACTGTTTTGGGAAGGGTAGAAAACACTGGGAAAAGGACAAAATGCTGGTTACCAGCATTTTCTCCTTTTCCCACAGTGTTTTCAAAAGGCCTCTTCCCCATGGTCGTTAAAATTCAGGATTGTGTGGTAAACAGTTAAATGATTTCATGTACCTAAAAAATTTGTCTTGCGAATAGTGAATGATATTTTTCTAAAGATGGCAGCTGCTGCTGGAAAAGTAGTGTATGCTAATTCTTTTTCTCTTTGACAAATTGTATTCTGATTTATCAAGTCTTAGTAACTATATAAAAAATGTTATCAAATGTTATAAAATGAAGGTATGTAAAAAGAAGCAAGAAAGATGAAATGGGTTTAAAACTGGCTGAAAACGAGTATCTATATAGATCTGTCTTTAATTTTATACTTTCTTCTATATTTTAATGGCCTTATCCACAGAAAGCTAAAACATGCAACATTTTCATTTTTCTAATGTGAATGCAGATCTAAGATAAGGCTTCGTATTTTCTACTACCTGATCTTTATCCTCACTTTTATCAGTCTGTACCTTAACCCATTACCATACAATCCCGACTTTTAACGACCCAGAGAAAGAACGCTTTGAAAACAATGTGGGAAAAGGAGAAAATGCTGGTAACCAGCATTTTCTCTTTTTCCCACGTTTTCTACCCTTCCCAACACAAATTTCAATTTTTGAGTCACATTTATTTTGTCTTCTGCAGATGGTTTCAATTTGTTAACGTCCAAAATTTTGTTGTGTGGTAATGAGTTAAATTATGAAAAGGAAAGACAGGAGAAAAAGGGTTGTGGGTTGAAAACCATGGATGCAGAAAATGTATGAGAGTAGGCATGTATGGGCTTAAGATATTCATCTTCAGACATGGTTGGATGTATTGTATATTTGAGTAAATTAATGGTCATACTGGATTTTCATTATGTGGTATCACTGTTACGTGCTCGCCTAGGACTGTACGTTTAACTCGTTACCAAATGACAAATTTATGGAATGGTCCAATTTCGAAGCATTAATTTTGTAGACGACAAATCAGAAGTGGATCAAAGAATGAGATTTGTCTTTAGAAGAATACACTGTGGGAAAGGTACATTTAAATCTTATTTGTTCCCTTATTAAATGCTTTTGTAGCACTTTTTACGCACTTGTGAACTGTGAATTCTTAGGTTTTGGCTAAGTAAACTCTCTGGAAAAATTCTAAAATTTCTGAAAATGAATAGAATTATGATATAATGGTATTTTTAGCACCACTACCATTGTAGAAATCAATGGAATCTGCATTGACTTCAACAATCTTTGAGCTCAGTTGATGGAACTTAGCTTAGTAAAAGATCTTTAATTGCAAATAATGTTCACACCTGGACTTTGTGCCTAAGGTAAGAGGCAAGGTAAAATAAAGTAAACAAATTCTATGAGAATAAGATGGCTGAGTGCAGGTCTCCCGGCTATCCTGAGATGTTGATCCATACCGGTAGAGAGTGTGGAGTTGATAGATCCAATAAGATTCTCGTTGGCGCCTAAAGATGGTGCTCTTGGCAGACTCTGGGTCGGTGCGGATGATTTCAATTATTTGATAGTTAACATCCTTGAGTGTGTGAGAATCCAAGTTGAAGTGATTGGCCACGGGAGTGTCTTTATTTAGGCGTATGTCCCTGAGGTCATAGGATTAAGGAACACCTCAGGGACATACGCCTAAATAAAGACAAAAACTAGGTCACTATGTCAGATCTTAGAAAAACCTTGTGGACACTCTAGAGGCCACATTTTCAGTCTAATACTCTTTGGACCTGAAAATTGGTCAGAATTTTTGTCTTGATAGTATCTCAAACAAGTTGAAAAATGGGTCATGTCGGGTCAAAAACTAGGTCCCTAGGTCAAATCTTAGAAAAACTTGTGTACGCTCTAGAGGCCACATTTTTTTTCCAGTACTCTTGAAAGTTGGTCAGAATCTTTGTCTAGATAATATCTCATCACTAGGTCAAATCTTAGAAAAACCTTGTGTGTGCTCTAGAGGCCACATTTTCAGTCCAATACTCTTGAAAGTTAGTCAGAAACTTTATCTTGATGATATCTCAGATGAGTTAAAAAATGGGTCATGTCAGGTCAAAAAGTAGGTCACTGGGACCAATCTTTTAAAAAAAATCTTGTGTATGCTCTAGAGGCCACATTTTCAGTCCAATACTCTTGAAAGTTTGTCAGAATGATTTTCTTGATAACATCTTGGACGAGTGTGAAAATGGGTCATGTCAGATTAATAACTAGGTCACTTGGTCAAATCTTTGAAAAACCTTGTGTACACTTTCGAGGCCACATTTTCAGTCCAATACTCATGAAACGTGGTCAGAATGTTTGTCTTGTTGACATCTTAAACAAGTTTGAAAATGGGTCAGGTCGGATGAAAAACTAGGTCACTAGGTCAAATCTTAGAAAAACCTTGTGTACAATCTAGAGGCCACAATTTAAGTTCAATGTTCATGAAACTTGGTCAAGATGTTTGTCTTGATGACATCTTGGATGAGTCTAGAAAAAGCTTGTGTACAAGCTAGAGGCCAAATTTTCAGTCCAATAATTATGAAAGCTTGTAGGAATGTTTGTTATAATATCTCAAAAGAGATTTAAAATGGATCATGTTTGGTCAAAAGGCTCAGGTGAGCAACTTCAGGGCCATCATGGCCCTCTTGTTTAAATTTCACAGTTCGACACTGTTGATCAAAATTAGACATAGTACAGTCCTGTGTAACCAACACCAGTATTGGTCCTACCGTTCAGTTGGGTTTCACTCTACTAGAAAACAAACTTAACCTCTTACCACACAATGCTGGTGATAAGCAAGTTCTTCTTTTCTGACAATGTTTTCAAAAGCTCAAATCCTCAAGGTCATAAAAATACAGAATTGTTTTGTGAAGGGTTAACCCTTTACCAAATAGTCCCTTGTTTCCACGACCTTGTGGAATAAGCCGTTTGAAAATTACGTGGGAAAAAGCATTTTCTCTCCTTTTCCCACAACCAGCATTTTCTCTACCTTGTCAAAAAACTTAAGTTCATTTGTACTAATTTCATTAGCCCAGCCGGGTAGCTCAGTGGTAAGCATATCTGACTTGTGACCTGGAGGTTGCGGGTTTGATACCCGGTTGTGGGGAACTTTCTTTTCAGCAAATTGGCCTCTCACCTCTAATGCATGTGAGAAAAGTAGTCAGTGGCTTTGGAAAGAAAGTTGTGTCAGTACTGTGTCAGTGCTGGTGTGAGAAAGCCAGGAAACACATCGATGAGCACTGACCGCCATGATATGACCTAAGCTGTTGAAATGGCGTTAAACTCCAGTACAAACTAATTTCAAATTTGTCGTCTGCAGATGCTTTCAATTTGGAAGGATCTAAAATTTGTTGTTTTGGAAAGGATGAAACAGGTTTGCAAAAATAATAAGTAGAGAACAATGTGTGGGTGAAACGATAATGAAATGACTATAAGGATTATGAAAACAAACTCTTTGCCCAATGAAAAAATTTAAACTTGTCTAAATCGAAAACACTTGCAGACTAGAAAATAGTTTTGGCACGGACATAAAACTTGTCTGCCAAAGATGAGAAAGAAAATATGGCGGATAGAAGGAGAAATTGTTGGTTGCCAGTATTGTCTCCTTTTCCTCCAGCATTGTTTTCTAGAGTCTTCATTCCAAGGTTCATCAAAACAAGCGGGGTGGTTTGGTAAAGGGTCAAGAGGGGTCAAAGGGTTAAAGGGCATATCTGTACAACCCTGAAGTGATAGTAGAAAATCCTTCTGTTTTTGATTATTGTAGATGAATGGAGGAGATTAGTGATAATCTGGTATTGATTGTTATCGTTCGCATATTTGTAGGGTAGAGTACAGGGCATTTCATTCATACATTTTAAAACTTGCACAGCTTGTCTTGTCTACGTGTATAATGATAGTATTGTGTTGCGGGATTAAGATTGGGTGCAAAGTAAGAAATTTTAAATCATTTTAATTATATGGCTGTAATATTTATTAACTGTTCACTTTTTATTGAATGGTCTGTGTGGTTTAACTCTTTACCACACAGTGCCGACTTTTAACAACCCCAAGAAAGAAGCCTATTGAAAACATTATGGGAAAAGGAGAAAATGCTGGTTACCACACAAATCCGACTTGGCAGCCCTGAGAAAGAAGCCTTATGAAAACATTATGGGAAAAGGAGAACCAGCATTTTCTCCTTTTCCTATTGTGTTTTCTACCCTCTCCAAAACAATTTCAACCTGTAAGTTGCAATTATCTTGTTGTCTGCAAATGTTTCAATTGGTCCGTTTCAATTAGGACAAGTGGAAAATGTTGTTTTCTGGTAAAGTCAGTCAAGACCTGAGGAAGAGGCTTTTGGAAGACGTATAGAAAGAGAAGAAAAGATAACCAGATTTTTCTCCTTTTCCCACAGATGTTGTTATACTCTTTCATCTCACCATTGATCCTTGTTTTGATGATGGTTACGTGGTAAAGCAGTCCGTGGCTTGGAAAAAACATTGTGCTAAGAAATGGTAATACAGAATCTAGGAAAGCATGGATAGGTGCACTGACCACTGAGCTATTACTGAATTAATGTTGAAAACAGCATTAAATAACGTACAAACAAACAATTATACCCTTTCAAGGAGAGGCCTCATTATTTCAGACACATTTAGATGATATCTTCCCCCAACATTAATTTTGGGGGACATATTGATTGTGTAAGGGGTATCTGTCTGTCTGCTGTCTGTCCCTCGATCGCTTATCTTCTGCAGTCGAAAATTTGCATGTCATATTTACGCAAATGAGTTCACATTTTAAGCTCACAACTTTGCTTTCAGGGTAAAGTCAGAGAGGTTAGTCTTTGAATTCCTGAATTCCAAAAGACTCCAGATCTACCCGGAACACTGAAGTTCCAATCTGGCCTAGCTCAGCAGCTAATGGTTAGTTAAATGTATGGAGCTTGAATCCCAGGAGTTGCTGATTGGATTCCTAGTTTGACAAAGTTTGGGCATGGCCTTGTGATTTTAATTGCAACAGGATTTGTTTATTCCTGTCACTGCTGAACATTATTTTAACAAATGTACCGTATGTGGAAAAGCAGCTAGTGGAAATAATGCGGTGAGAAAAATTCTGATCTCTTAACCACACATAAGAATTGTAGAGTTGTCCAAATTGAAATAATTATTTTGCAGACGACAATTTAACCCTTTCCCAAACAATCCGTGGTTTTTACGGGTCAGGAATAGAAGCCTTTTGAAAACATTGTGGGAAAAGGAGAAAATGCTGGTAACCAGCATTTTCTCCTTTTCCCACAATGTTTTCTACCCTATCATATAGAAAAATAATCTTTTTAGCAACTGTTAATTTGTCATCTGCAAAATGCTTTCAATTTGGTCTAGTCCAAAATTTGCCGTTTGGGAAAGGGTTAAATGTGGCTTAAGTGATGGAATTTCTCTGTTAAATGATAGGAAAGACGGTGGGAAGAGGAGAAAATGCTGGTTACCACAATGTTTTCAAAATTCTTCTCCCTCTGGAGACCGGGGTTGTGAGGGAAATGGTTAACGAAACTCCAGGAAAGCACGGATAGTTGCACTGGACGCTATGATATAACTCATGTAGTGTTCAACACCAGCCTATTTCAGCCAATCACTCCTCTTAGATTTATGGAGATTTTATTGATTGTTGAAAACTTGTGCAGAACATATGTTAGTTATTATACGGTAATTAGCATGCAGCATGTGAGGGATATGATACTGTAAAACATAAGAATGGTATATGAACTCCTTATCAAAGGACATAACTGTAGACTTGTCCAAGTCCAAACCATTTGATTCAGATGACTAATTGAATGTGGCTAAAATGATGGAATTTGTCTCTGGAAGGTAGAAAACATTGTGAGCAAACTAGCATTTTCTCCTTTTCCAACAAAAAGCTTCTTTCCTAGGGTCGTTAAAACTGGGGATTATTTGGTAAAGGGTTAACCCATTACCAAACAATCCAGTGTTGTAAAAAAACTTGAGACAGTAAGGCTTTGAAAACATCATAGGAAAAGGAGAAAATGCTAGCAACATTTCCAACCCTATCAAAGACAAACTCTATTGTTTGAGCCATGTTTGTTGTCTGCATCACATGCTTTCAATATGGAGCATCTTCCATCTTGTCATTTGATAAAGAGTTAGATAAACATATGGTGCATACCTTGCAGCGCATGCTCTTGCATTGAAGACTACAAGCCTGACTGATGTAACTGTTTGGCTGGCTGTCTGTCAAACATTTATAATTCCATTACTTGTCTTGGTGCACGAGAAAAAATGGCTTGTAATAAGCTTGTTCCTTTTTCCAAGGAATTGTTTTAATATACACCTAATATAATTGAGCCACTTTTTTTAACAAACGACTCAATCATAAGGTAGACTGGTCCTTGAACATACAGAAAATTGACCGATAGCGAAAAGTTTCAGCCCAGGTCAGCCTGTGTGGACTGTGCAGGCTGACCTGGGTCGATACTTTTCGCAGATGAGTTAAGCCCCCTTTTCACAGAGCATGACTCAATTATTATCATGACTTTTTTCCCACAGTAATATCAGAAGCTGACTATATTGCAAGGGCTCTAACCTGAAACATGCCTTTCACAACTACAGTTGTGTTTGTAGACAGTGCAGATCAAGATCAGACTGCTTGAAAAATGCAGTCCGATTTCAGTCTTCATTGTCCACTTGATTTTAAGACATTCTGCGCAAAAAGCATCTTAACCCTTTACCGCACAATGCCGACTTTCGATGCCCCCTGGAAAAGAAGACTTTTGAAAACATGGTGGGAAAAGGAGAAAATGCTGGTAACCAGCATTTTCTCCTTTTCCCACAATGTTTTCTACCCTGTCAAAAAAACATTGCACCATTTGAGCCACTTTGAAATTGTCGTCTGCAAATGCTTTCAATTTGGACAGGTCTAAAATTTTGTCGTGTGGTAAAGGGTTAAACCCTTTCCCAAGCAACAAGTTTTGGGACTTTTTACAGCTAAAAACATCTTCAGATGACAACTTGTATGTAGTTGAAATGATGAGATATGTCTTTCAAAGGATGGAAGACATTGTGGAACATTGTGGGTCATTAAAACTTGGTATTGTGTGGAAAAGAGTTAAAAGACGTATATATAAGTATGAAAAAAAAGTGAATTCAGAGATGAGATGCAAGCACTTAGGGTGATGGTCATGTTGTTCATACCTTACTGTTGGGGGTGTAAAGGAAAAGATGATATAGGGGGGGGGGGGGGAAAGAATGGTTCTGTGTTCCTTGTTTTGTTGTAACTAAACAGCCCTCTCTCTAATTAAGCACCTGCAATAATTAGCTATTTAACTCTTTCTCTAGGGATTGCAACTGAAACAACATTTGTGGACAATGTAGATTAAGATCAGACTGCACAGAATGTACAGTCTGATCTTGAATCTTCCCTATTCACAACCTGATGCTTAATTTGAACCCAGGTAAGTTTCAGTACTAGAAGGAAATCAACTTTTTTGGCATTTATAAAAGTTGAATGTGTAAAGTTGGCAGCAAAGAAGTTAACTCCTTCACTACTGAATAAATAAATTGACTATTTTCTAAATGGCTACAAATCCAGGTCTAGAGACACTTCTTCATGATCCTGAATAAAGCAGTGGACAGTGTAGATCAGAGATCAGACTGCACATTCTGTGCAGTCTGATCTTGATCTACACTACCCTCAAAAGCCTTTGGTGTCGGCTATGGTATGGAAAGAGTTAACCCTCGAGCCATGTCCAAATTGAAAAAGCATTTGAAGACAAGAAAATTCACTGTGGCTCTAATGATGCTATATGTTTTTGAAGATGTAGAAAAATTGTAGGGAAAGGACAAAATGTTGGTTACCAGTATTTTTTCCTCTTCCCAAAATGTTTTCAATGGCTGTCTTTCTGATGGTGTTTAAATCTCAGGATTGTGTGATAAAGGGTTAAATCACCTCACACAGTGATGTACTCAGCTGTCTATCTGTTGCTTTGTTGTGTTGTAAAAGTTTTATAACTAATTACCCTCACCTCCTCTCCATTGCAATGTTATAGTTGCTTTTGTTGTCATGTTTCAGCTAAGCAGACCACATATCCCATATATCAAAGATCAGACTGCAGGTCATGTGCAGTGTGATCTTGATCTACATTGGCCATAAAGGCAACTGTAGTTGTGAAAGGTGCTATAAGGGTTGAACATAATCTGCTATCCTCACAAAATTGTAAATCAACAGACAAGACTGCACAGCAAGATTCTTACTTTGATAGAAGTATAACTGCTGTGACTCAAGGTTTCATAATCTGCAAATACATGCTGCAATTATGTAAAATGTCCTTTAGCAGGAGGTAACAAGTTTAAACAGAAACAGACAATGAAAACTCTGTGAAAAGAACATTCTAGATCAAAGTTAATTAATGATAAAATCTGGTGTTTAACTCTATGCAACACTGTCTTGAGTTTTAATGACCCTGAGGAAGACGGTTTTTGAAAAAATTGTGAGAAAAGAAAAAAATGCTGGAAATCAGCAATTTCTTCTTTTCTTATGACAATGTTTTCTACCTATTTGAAGAAAAATCCTTTCATCTGAGCAGGTCTGTGGTGTGCAAATGCTTTCATTGTGAAAGAGTCTAAAATTTTGTCTCTCTTAATGCTACTGAATTTTTTACTCGTTCAATTTGAAAGCATTTGCAGATGACAAATTTGATGTTGGTCAAACGATGGGATTATCTTGGAAAGGGAAGAAAACTCAGTGGGAAAGGAGAAAATGCAGGTTATCAGTTTTTTCTCCTCCCACAATAATTTTAAAAGCCTTCCATGTCATTGTAAAACCACATGATTGTATGGGAATGGGTGAGAGACATTATATTGTAAGCTAGAAGTGAAATCATCTGAATAGTTCTTTCTGGGATACAGTTCGAACAACTTTTACTGCAGTTTTATGTAGGCAATTGCAAATCAGAACCAAACTACATGTACATTGAGGTGTTCTCATAGTTTCAACTTCTCAAGTATATACTTTAACACTTTACCACACAATTCCAGGTTTTAACGGCCCTGATGAAGGTGGCTTTTGAAAACATTGTGGGAAAAGGAGAAAATGCTGGTAACCAGCATTTTCTCCTTTTCCAGCAATGTTTTTTATCCTATCAAAGACGAATCCCTTGAAATGAGCCTAAACGGATGCATCGTCTGCAAATGCCTTTAATTTGGACAAGTCTGGTAAAGAGTTACTCTATCAAAGACAAATTTAATTATTTGAGCCACATGTAATTTGTTGTCTACAAATCATTGCTTTCAATTTGGACCTGTCTACCTTTTTAGCTCACCTGATCACATAGTGCTCAGGGTGAGCTATTGTGATCGGTCAATGTCTGTTGTCCGTCTGTCCGTCTGTCTGTCCGTCCGTCCGTAAACAATTACTAAAAAATCTTCTCCTCTGAAACTGCCAATCAGATTTCAATGAAACTTCACAGAAATGATCCTTAGGTGATGCACTTTCAGAATACTTCAAAGATTTTAATTCCATGAAGAACTCTTGTTGCCATGGCAACCAAAAGAGAAAAACTTTAAAAATCTTCTTGTCCCAAACCGTAAGGGCTAGAGCTTTCATATTTGGCATGTAGCATCATCTAGTGGCCCTCTACCAAAATACTTCAAATTATGGCCCTAGTGTGGAAATTGGCCCTATGTTGTGGGTTCTCGGATTTCACATAGAGATAAAGAAGGAAATCTTTAAAAATCTTCTTGTCCCAAACCGTAATGGCTAGAGCTTTCATATTTGGCATGTAGCATCATCTAGTGGCCCTCTACCAAAATACTTCAAATTATGGCCCTAGTATTGAAAATGGCCCTATGTTGTGGGTTCTCGGATTTCACAAGACGATTGTAATAAGTACTAACAACATAGGATTTAGCTCAGCATAAAGGCTTTAATCCATGGGGCATTCAATTCCAGCTAGTCTTGTATATTTCAACAGAGACATTGGAATTCCTATCGCTTAATAAAAGTGTTGGCTTAATAAACGTACTCGCTTAGCTAAGCGAGATCAACTGTATTGCCCTTTGACAAATTGGAATTCATGAACAACTCTGGTTTCCATGTCGGCTGCTGAAAAAAAAAAAATCAACCCAAACACAAAGCCTACAACTTAATTGGCAACAGTAGCACTCTACCAAAGTACATCGAATTGTGACCTTAGGAAAAAAAAATAAGTGCTTTGTTGTTGGATCCCAGTTTCCACATCCAAATAAAAGATCTTTTAAAATCTTCTTTCATCCAAACATTAACCTTAGAGCTTTCATATTCAGCATGGACTGGTGGATAGTTATGCTCCCGTAAGGGCGAGCATATAGTCGCCACTTCGTCTGTCTGTCTGTCCGTCCGAAGCGATTTCTCAACAACCACTTAACGGCTCTTGTTTGCTAATAGCATTTACCAAATTTCTTCCTTGGAATCACAAAAAGTCCTTTGTAGTCACAATGTGGGATCAAATATGTAAAGAGTGAATTCTTGGAATCCTCCTGTTCCATATTGTATGGCCCACAACATACGTTTGGCATGTGATTCTGTCTGAAAACCCATTATCAGCTCACCTGAGCATAACATACTCATGGTTAGCTTTTATGTATCCTTGAATATGCGTCGCCAAAATTCCACTGTTTATTATATAGCTATCAGAATTCCAGCATAATCTTGATCCATCGCCCAGAATGTTTGTAAGGTTGTGAACATGAACATGAACGCACTCAGCAACCACAATTCTGGCTCAGTCATACTCAAAATTTCCCTGGATGTTCATAATGACCCAAGGACAAATCTGATCAAAATGGGGACAAGCTAAAAGCATCAAAATAGGGGATCTTGATGACAGTTCCATTGTTTACACTCTAGGGCCTATAATTTCGGCTGTCATTTTCTTACCTGCTCTGATTGTTGGTATTGTCATATGGATGAATTATTTTCAAAACTAAAACGTTCCAGCAAAGAGGCAAGTGGCCATAACAATGACAGCTGAGTTACATTTCAGGTGAGCGATTTAGGACCATCATGGTCCACTTGTTATTGTGTTGTAAAGAGTTGAGAATTGCTTTATACTTGCTGTATCTAATGTCAATGTGGTTTAAACTTTGCAAGGTGACATGATCTGGCTATTAAATAATACCGTAGAAGGAAAATAAGTTTTTCTTGTTGAAGTAAAATTTAAGTTTCACTTTACATTCATGGATGTATTTTATGGGGGTTGTGAACTTATTCAGCCTGCACTAATGCAAAAGCTGATCTTGGTCTACCTTGCTACTGTTATCATAGTTTTAGTCACAGAAGCTACACTAAATGCTGGATGAAATTTTTGTTGGGAGGGTTTAGGTCCAAAATCATGCTACTTGTTGAGTGTTTTCTGATCTTGATCAACACTGTCTGCTAAATTAACTAAGAAGAAAGGCAAAGATTGCAGTAAGCTAACTATACAGTATACATGTAGTAACAGCTGGCTGGCTGATCTGTCAGGTGAATGAACCCTTTACAACACAACCCTGTGTTTTAATGATGCAGTGGAAAAGGCCTTTTGATGAGCATTGTTCCACCATGATTTAACAGAATACCTGGTAGTAATTGATTTTGACAAGGTAAGAGTCAAGGTTATTGCTTAGGATGGGAGGGGAGTTAATCAGGAATCTTAACTCTTTACCAAATGACATCATTTTAGATTAGTCCAAATTGGAAGCATTTGCAGACGACAAAATAAATGTGACTCAAAAATTGAAATTTGTTTTGGGAAGGGAAGAAAACATTGTGGGAAAAGGAGGAAATGCTGCTTACCAACATTTTCTCCATTTCCCACAATGTTTTCAGAAGGCTTCTTTCTCAGGGTCGTGAAAACCAGGGATTGTTTGGCAAAGGGTTAAATGAAGTTTTGCTAGCTTTATGAAACTTCTTCAGGGGAAAGAGGATTATACTTTAGACAAAAGTCAAGGTCAAAAACATGATTATGTGCTGTAAATAGAAAATATTAGAATCTACAATAAGTCAAGAATATCAAGAGTATGTCAGGTTAATCTATGTGAAACTTACATTAGAGGAACACATGTGCAGATGATAAAGAATCATTTTCTAACGAAGCTCCAGGTCAACGTGGAGATGTAGAAAATACTCTGAAAGAAATGTAACAACCTAAAATAACTGGAAATATTGAACTGTTGAGTGGATGACAAATCCAGACTTGCCCATATTGAAAGCATTTGCAGACAAATTAAGTGTGGTTCAAGTGAATTAAGTGATTAGATGTATTTTACAGATAGTAGAAAATGATCAAATGGAATGCTTGTCTGTGGAATTTTCTACCTTTCCCACCGTGTTTTCAAGAGCCTTCTTCCTAAGAGTTTTGAAACACTTGGAATAACGTGGTAAAGTATTGTTTAACCCTGAATTCTTTAGGCTGGTCTAATTTGAAAGCATTTGCAGACAACAAATTAAAGATGACTAAAATGATTGGATTTGTTTGTGAAAGGTCAGAAAACATTGTGGGAAAAGGAGAAAATGCTGGTTACCAGCATTTTCTCCTTTTCCCACAAAGTTTTCAAAAGTCTAATTTCTCAGGGTCATTACATCTCGGGTTTGTGTGGTAATGAGTTAAAAGTCCCAGGCCTTGTGTAGGTAATGCTTTCCTGGACGGTGTACATCAAGATCAGAATGTGCAGTCTGACATTGGATCTACTGTGTCTGCTACTTCGTCATATTCAGGCAAATAGTCAGCCTTAGAATGGCAATGTTTCAACTTTTTCCGCATTAAACCTTTACTAAGCATCAAAGTTTTTTAGTTTTCTAAATTCAAAGCATTTGCAGACAATATATTATAATGTAGATTGGATAGTGGAAATTGTCTTTGAAAGGGTGGAAAAGATTGTATGCAAAGGAGAAAATGCTGGTTAGCAGCATTTATCTTTTTCCCACAGTGTTTTACAAAGCAACTTTCTTCAAGTTCGTTTTAAGTCAGAGAGTGTGTTAAAGGGTTAGATAGGTCCATTTTGTTGATTTAACACTATAACTATTAATAGATGAAGTTGAAAGATTGAGAAAAATGGAAAAAAGGGTAGCAGAGAGAAAAAAGGATAGCACAGAAATCCTTTGATATTATGAATGATAATAAGTTATGGTACGAATGTTTTCTCATCTGACAGTGTACATGTGGGGAGAAAAAGAGAAAGGTCTGGAAATGAGGAAGTTCATTACCTAGCTATTAGCCTTTTAACTTACAATCCAGTTTTAATGAGCTTGAGGAAGATGGCTTTTGAAAACATTGTGGGAAAAGGAGAAAATGCTGGTAACCAGTATTTTCTCCTTTTCCCATAATGTTTTCTGCCCCTTCAAATATTCTATGTTAAAGGGTTAAAAAGTTTGTATTTACGAGGTAATGGGGCGTGATCTAAGAGTCCCATCATGATCTGAATATTCATAAACATGTTTTCAGTTGAACAAACAGTCATTCCTGAAGATAAAAATAAAATCTGACTGTGCATTTATCATAGTTGTAGAGCAAAAACTTCTATTAAAAAAAAAATTGGTATGAAAAACATATTCTTAAAAACACATATCTGTAAACTAGTTCTTAAGAACAATTCCTTACTTGATATGAATATTCATAACCATGCTTTAAGTTTAATAAACATCAAAATTTTATTCTTGAACATAGGGATTCTGACTATGAAATTGTTATGGAACAAATTTTTGCAACTTCTATTGGTAAAAACAGATGTTAAAACAATGAGGGAAGGCACAGTCAAATTCATGAATGGAGTGAGTAATTTAACGTCAAATCCTTTCCCATACAATCCAGAAGAAGTCTTTTTGAAAACATTGTTGGAAAGGAGAAAATGCTAATACACATCATTTTCTCCTTTTCTTTCAGTGTTTTCCTCCATTGGGGGAAAAAAAACCCAGTTTTTGTGTGCAAATGCTGTCAATGTGGACAAGTCCATAATTTTGTCATGTGGTAAAGAAGAAGATATTATAGTCTGACCTTGGATCTTCATTTCTGGTAGTTTGTCAAAATGATCTAACTTTTACTAAATATCAGTTTTAAAGGATTTCCTGCTGAATTGATTTGTCCATTTCAGCAGACAAACAGTAGGTCAGCTGCCAAATGAACTGGATTTATGAACCAATCAAATTGGAACCCCAGAAACATGTGATATCTTGGGCCAATCAGAATGCCAGTTATTCTTCATTCTGTCCTTCAGCATGCCCTCTGAAAGTGGCCAACGTTGGACGATCAGGAAGCTTCTGATGAAGCAACTTAAGCCATGGAACTAAAATCAGCCAATCAGAAAGCTAGTCCAGTAAAATGAGCAAACTTTAGCCTTTCTAGAAGCTGTCCTTCCAAAATGAGCAAGCTTTTGCTCATTAGACAGTTAATCCAAGGAAAGGAGCAAGCTTTAGTCAATCAGAAAGCTGTCCCTTAGATAAAAGCCACTGTTAATCAATCAGAAATGTTGGCTGACACTTTTCTTCCTCAGGGTCATCAGAGCTTGGGGTTGTGTGGTAAAGGGTTAGGTTTGGCTCAGTTGGGTAGAGGGCAAACTGATCTAACTGCAACTTGTGACAGCTTTTACCTACAGTCTAATAACACTAATACTAGCTGTTGTGACCTCATTACGTTGAACTTCTAACCCTGATAAGCAACAAGGAATGGTGTCATTGATAAAGCAACAACTTATGAATGAAACAAGAGCCAATCCAGGAGTATCGGATTATGTAAGCACACCTTGTGTTGAAAAGATGATAGGTCATTTGGCCTCCAGCAAGGATAAACTTGCAGTGAAACGGAATTTGTAAGGAAACATTGCTTTAAAAGAATTTGAAAATTTAGATTGTTTTGCCTTAGAGCAAACTGATCTACATGCTACTGGTAACAGCCATTTAAAAAAGTAATCTGCCGTTGGTAGTTTAATGTTAGCGAGGTGAAGCGTGTGAAGCAGTGTGGGACAAAGCATGTAGAGTTGTTTAAGGGTTATGACCCTAGTGGAGAAGCCATTACATATACATTTTCAGAATGGTCTGGTTATCCTACTCTTGCAACCTTAGAAACCAGACTGTCCATTCACAATACTGATCAGCATAGATTTGATTATGCATCTTTCAGCTTAGGATGTATTAAACCGTGGGCTACTAAGCGTGAATTTATGACCTTTTCCGGACATTGTAGATCAAGATCAGACTGTATACTACATGCTGTCTGATTTTGAATCGTTAATGTCCGACAAGAAGATATTAACCCCCCCCCCCCAAAAAAAAATACCTTTGAAATAGTAAAGAACTGGGCTTTTACTGTCAGCTAGAAAGTTTCATTTCACTTATTTAGCATGTTAAGGGTTAAATTGTTTTCATAGCCCCTCTTCCTGTCCCTAAAGCTACGGCTCTACCATTTTACACGCTCACTAACATGTTTCTTTTTGATGACATTCTTAAGACTGGAATCAGTCTATTAACCGTTGGCCACACAATCTTGACGGGCTTTAAAAATATAGTGGGAAAAACAGCATACGTGTATTAAGCATGTTCTCTTTTTCCTCACAGCGTTTTTTCATCATTTGAAAGATTTTCAACATTTTGTCATTTGGTAGAGTTAAACAGAGCATTTTCATAGAGGGGAAAAACCCTGAAACTGCAACACAAAAAACTCACTTAACGTCATATTCTCCATGTCTGAATCAACTGACCAGGGAAAAAAGCTCTTCGGAGAGTGCAGATTCAGACCAGATTCAGACCAGGCTGCACAGAACATGCAGTCACTCAAATTTTGGATCTGCTATTCCTATTTCTTGAGATATCGTAGTCAAGACAGCAATGACCCTGCAATAATTAGGCTGCTTTTCCACGCTTATCAGATCTATTTCATTAATTCAGTGCTTTAGTGTAAAACTCTCAGTAACATGTTTGTCTCGTCAGCATATTGGTTGACTCTCATCCTCTCCATATTCCAGATTAAAAGCACAAGGTTTACTATAGTAATGCTCTTGCTCATTACAATGATTCAATACAATGGCCCATGTTCTCCAGTGACATGTATAGTCGCTTTTGAAGACAATGAAAGATCAAGATCAGATTGTCCTTTGAATGCAATGCAGATCAGTATCACAGACATACATATTGAATATCTTAATTGTCTGTTTATGTATAATTCATATGAAAAAAAAAAACTCGACACTGAAATTGTAATGTTTGGATATTGTTTTTCTGACTATAAACTAAAACTGAGTGTTTTAACCAAACTTTCCCTTTTCTGATGACCCCGAGGAAGAAGGCTGTTAAAAACATTGTGGAAAAATGCAAATAACCGTCGTTTTCTCCTTTTCTCACAATGTTTTTTTAGCTCACCTGAGCACAAAGTGCTCAGGATGAGCTATTGTGATCACTCACCGTCCGTCGGCGTCCGTCGTCCGTCTGTCCGTTGTCCATCCATCCGTTCACATTTCTTTGTTTAAACTCTAGCATCTACAAATATTAACCAATCAGCACCAAACTTGGTCAAAATATATATGACCATAAGATCTCGGATGAGTTCGATTATGGGTGTAATCGGACCAGAACAACTGGAGTTATTTGCCCTTGAATTAGAAAAATTGCTATATTTGACTTTGTTTACACTCTAGCATCTACAAATATCAACCAATCAGCACCAAACTTGGTCAAAATATATATGACCATAAGATCTTGTATGAGTTCGATTATGGGTCTAATCGGACTTGAACAACTGGAGTTATTTGCCCTTGAATTAGAAAAATTGCTATATTTGACTTTGTTTACACTCTAGCATCTACAAATACTAACCAATCAGCACCAAACTTGGTCAAAATACTTATGACCATAAGATCTCGGATGAGACCGATTATGGGTCTAATCGGACCAGAACAACTGGAGTTATTTGCCCTTGAATTAGAAAAATTGCTATATTTGACTTTGTTTACACTCTAGCATCTACAATTATTAACCAATCAGCACGAAACTTGGTCAAAGTATATATGACCATAAGATCTTGTATGAGTTCGATTATGGGTGTAATCAGACCAGAACAAATGGAGTTATATGCCCTTGAATTAGAAAAATTGCTATATTTGACTTTGTTTACACTCTAGCATCTACAAATATCAACCAATCAGCACCAAACTTGGTCAAAATATATATGACCATAAGATCTCGGATGAGTTTGATGATGGGTGTAATCGGACCAGAACAACTGGAGTTACTTGCCCTTGAATTAGAAAAATTGCTATATTTGACTTTGTTTACACTCTAGCATCTACAATTTTTAACCAATCAGCATCAAACTTTGTCAAAATACTTATGACTATAAGATCTCGGATTAGTTCAATTATGGATCTAATCGGATTAGAACGACTGGAGTTATTTGCCCTTGAATTAGAAAGTTCTGTAGAATAGTTCTTTGTCCTGAGCATAACTTTGTCATCTCCAGTCCGATTGACTTGAAACTTGGCATTTGTAGTTGTTGCAATAATACGGAGTGCAGTGTGAAAGAACCATAACTCTGCCTCATACTGTCTACGAGTTATTTCCCTTTGTCATTTTTACGGCATTTTCTGCTTGTCCGGAATATAACTTTGTCATCTCTTGCCTGAACATCTTCAAATTTGGTATGCATGATTGTTGAAAAATTACGGAGTGCAGTGCACAAGAACCACAACTCTTCCTAGCACAAATTTTGAGTTATTCCCCTTTGACCTTCATTTTTATAGCATTTCTTGCTTGTCCGGAGCAAAACTTTGTCATCTAAAGTTGGAATGACATGAAATATGGTATGCTTATTTGTTGCAATATGTGGAAGTGCAGTGCACAAGAATTGTAACTCGACCTTGTGCTGTCTTTGAGTTATTTCCCTTTAATCATCATTTTTACAGCATTTAGTGCTTGTCGGGAATATAACTTTGTCATCTCAAGTCAGAACGACTTCAAACTTGGTATGCATGTTTGTTGCAATATTACCGAGTACAGTGCGCAAGAACAATAACTCCGCCTAGCGCAGATTTTGAGTAATTCCACTTTCATCTTCATTTTTACAGTATTTCTTGCTTGTCCCGAATGGAACTTTGAAGTCTCAAGTCAAATTGACTTGAGACTTGGTAAACATGTTTGTTGCACTACCTGCCCTTTGTGATTATTATACCACCTTGACAACTGACAACTATTTGATTTGTCGTCTGCAAATACTATCAGTTTGGAGATTCTACATTTGTGTGGAGTGGTAAACAGTTAACTCTTTACCAAACGACAAAATTTAGACATGTCCAAATTGAAAGCATTTGTAGACAACAAAATAAAAGTGACTCGAAAATTAATTTTTTTTTTCTAGAAAGGTAGAAAACATTGTGGAAAAAGGAGAAAATGCTGGTTACCAGCATTTTCTCCTTTTCCCGCAATGTTTTCAAAGGCTTTTTTTCTCAGGGTTGTAAAAAGTCAGGATCGTTCGGTAAAGAGTTAAACACTATTGAATAGAAGGACAGCTTAAATTCTTTTATTAGAAAAGGATAGAGTTACCATTCTAAGAATAATATTTAACAACTGTTTTGTTCATTTTTTTTTAAGCTCCACTGGCCGAAGGCCAGCGAGCTATTGTCATGGCGTTGTGTCCGTCGTGCGTCCGTCTGTCCGTTCGTCCGTTCGTCAGTGCGTGCGTCCGTAAACTTTTTCTTTAAAAAACTTCTCCTCAGAAACTATTGACTGGATTTTTACCAAATTTCACAGGAATGTTCCTTTGGTGGTCCTCTTTCAAATTCCCTCAAATAATTGTGTTCCATGAAGAATTCGCATTGCCATGGCAACCAAAGTAAAAAACCTTTAAAAATCTTCTCCTCCCAAACCGCTATTTGGATAGCATTATTATTTTGCAGGAATGTTCCTTAGATACAGGTTTACAGAATTCCTTAAAAAAAAAAAAATGATCTGTCAAAAAACATGGCTTTTATGGGAGACTCATTTTCCTTTTATGGTATAAAGTAAAATCTTTGAAAAATTTCTTCTCTAAAACTATTCATTGGATTTCATTGTTGTTTTGCAGGTAAGTTCCTATGGTGGTTGTCTACCAAATTGTTTCTTCAGTGAAACTTCCTTTCGCCATTATAGAAATATCAGGCCTGTGGAGCGATACAGGCGCTCAAGCGCCTCTAGTTTTTTATCTCTTTACCACGTAATGAAATTTTAGATCTGTCCAAATTGAATTGTGTTTGCAGACAATACAGTAAATGTAAATCAAAAATTGAAACTTATTTTTGGGTAGGAAACATATGAGAACAGGACAAATTGCTGGTTACTAGCATTTATCAACAATGATTTTAAAGGAATCTTCTCAAGGTTCAAATAAACTGTTAAAACTTGGGAACCTGGAAAAAATGTGAAAATGCTGGTAAGCAGCAATTTCTCCTTTTCCCATGTTTTCTACCTTTTTGAAGACAAAAATCATAATTTTAGCAATTTTGATCCTTTAGCAGACAATGCCGAGGTTTAACGACCCTTAGAAACAAAGCTTTTAAAAATGTGGGAAAAGGAGAAAATGCTGGTAACCAGTATTTTATCCTTTTCTCACAATGTTTTCTATCGATTTCCAAAACAAATTCCACTATTTAAGCCTCATTTTAGTGGTCTGCAAATACTTTCAATTAGGACAATTTCACATTTATGTGGTGTGGTAAAGAGTTGAATATTATTGAATAGAACAGCATTCCCATTGGGTGTTTTATTTGGGGGTACATGTGCGCACCCACCAGGTTTTGAATTGGAGGTACAAAGAAAAATTTGGGGGTACAGTGTAGTCCCTAGGTTTTGAATTGGGGGTTAAGAAATATTTAGGGGTACAGTGTACCCCCTAGGTTTTGAATTGGGGGTACAAAGAAAAATTAATTGCTAAAAAAAAAATGTAATGTTGGACTGTAGGTTGCAGGCGATTTGAACCGCCATACAGATAGGTCAACAGCCTTATTTTTTAAGAAAATACATTTTAAGTTTGTGGGTGGAGCACAAACTAATGAGTAAATGTAGGGTTTGTCAAAGACATAGACATTATATGAAGTAAATTATCTCAATTTTTCAACAATACAACAATGCTTATAAGAATCAAGTTTGTTGTTCATAATAAACCAATCCATAGCATATAAATGTAATCCTGATGTTACCATTTAACCCATTACCAAATGACTAATTTTGGACTCTTCTTAATTTGACGCGTTTGCAGATGCTAAACCAAAACCTGGTATTTATGTATCACAGTTCTTTGATGGGTCAGAAATCATTGCGCGAAAAGGAGAAGTCAATCATGGCAGCAATTTGTCCTTTTGACATCAATCTTTTCTAATGTTGTCTGCTGCAGACTCATCAAGGTAAGGGATAACCTGGTAAAGGAGAAAGAGTTATGTACAGCTCCTCGTTTTCTGCAAATCTTTACCAAGTGACATAATTTTGGACTAGACCAAACTGACAGCATCTGCATCTGAAAAGATGTTTTAGCTCGACGATACATCTGCCAGATAGAGCGCTAGTAGTAGCATCTGTGTCCATATTTCCGTTGTTAGGTGACGTAGTTTGGTGATTCACTTCGACTTTCATTCCAATCTTTTGAAAGCGTGATTTCGTATTCTTGCCTCGCATATAATTATTTGGCTTGATTCAAATACTTTTTAGCTCACCTGAGCACAACGTGCTCAAGTAGAGCTTTTAGGGGCACGCTGTGTCTGTTGTGCGTCGTCCGTCGTGCGGCATCAACAATTCTTTAAACATCTCCTCCTAAACCGCTTGGCCGATTTGGACCAAACTTGGCTGGAATGTTCCTTGGGAGGTCCTCTTTAAAAATTGTTCACAGAATTTGATTTTATCAAAAACTGGTTGCCATGGCAACCAAATGGAATTTTTCAAGAAATTCTTTAAAAATCTTCTCCTCTGAAACCGCTGGTCATATTTTGAAATAATTTCACAGATATGTTCCTTGGGTGACCCTTTTCAAAATGTGTTCGCGAAATTTTGATCCGTCGAAAAACATGGCCGTGGTGGAGGGGGGGGGGGCTCTTGGTGTCCAGCAGTGTCAACAATTCTTTAAACATCTTCTCCTCCTACACCGCTCGGCCAATTTGGACCAAACTTGGCTGGAATGTTCCTTGGGAGGTCCTCTTTAAAAAATGTTCACAGAATTTGATTTCATCAAAAACTCTGGTTGCCATGGCAACCAAATGGAATTTTCCAAGAAATTCTTTAAAAATCTTCTCCTCTGAAACCGCTGGTCATATTTTGAAATAATTTCACAGATATGTTCCTTGGGTGACCCTTTTCAAAAAGTGTTCACGAAATTTTGATTCTTCGAAAAACATTGCCGTGGTAGAAGGGAGGGCTCTTAGCGTCCAGCGGTGTCAACAATTCTATACAAATCTTCTCCTCTGAAACTGGTGGTTAGATTTTGAAATAATTTCACAGAAATGTTCCTTGGGTGACCCTTTTCAAAACTTGTTCACGAAATTTTGATCCGTCAAAAAACATGGCCGGGGGGGGTTGGGGTTGGGGGGGGGGGGGGCTCTTGGCCTATTCTAAAATTTATTTGCAGAATTCTGATTCGTCAAAAACATGGCTGTGGTGATGATTGTAGGGGTGGTGACAGATTTTGAAATGATTTTTACAGGTGACCCTTTTTAAAAATTGTTCGCGAAATTTTGATCCGTTAAAAAACATGGCCGTTGTGGAGGGGGTGGGCTCTCGGCGTCCAGCGGTGTCAACAATTCTTTAAACATCTTCTCCTCCTAAATTGCGTGGCCGATTTGGACCAAACTTGGCTGGAATGTTCCTTGGGATGTCCCCTTTGAAAATTGTTCGCAGAATTTGATTCATCAAAAACTGGTTGCCATGGCAACCAAATGGAATTTTCCAAGAAATTCTTTGATAATCTTCTCCTCTGAAACCACTGGTCAGATTTTGAAATAATTTCACGGATATGTTCCTTGGGTAACCCTTTTTAAAGTTTGTATGTGTAATTTTGATCCGTCGAAAAACATGGCCTGGGTGGGGATGGGCGTCTTTGCACTGTATGGACTTAAAGAAATTCTTTGAAATTCTTCTTCTCCTAAACCACTTGTCAGATTTTGAAATAATTTCACAGAAATGTTCCTTAGGTGCCCCTTTTGAAAATTTATTCACGAAATTTTGATCTGTCAAGAAACATGGCTGTGGTGGGTGGAAGCTATTTGCTCTCTGAGGACATGAAGAAATTCTTAAAATTTTGTCTTCTCTGAAACCACTATTCAGATTTTGAAGTTATTTCACAGAAATGATCCTTATATTATACCCCTTATTTAGCTTAGCTGTTTTCAAAGAAAACATCGAGGTATTGACATAGCCCTGTTGGCGTCACCTGCATTGTTGTTGTTGTTGTGCAAAAACTTTTGACATTTTGTTATATCTCGGCTTCCACTCAACACATGTACTTAAAACTCGGAATAATTGTTCACTAGTAAAAAGCAACCCATACAACGAGGGCAGTTAACTCCAAAATTGTTTTGTCCAAATTATGCCCCTTTTGCGATTTGGAATTTTATTTTACTATCCAGCAAGGTTCCAACAGCCAATCATTGGCACTCTCATGAGGTGCTCATGTTCAACTTAATATTTTTAGCCACTATCGGGCATGTGCTCTTGTTCAAGATAAGGTCTTTGGGTGACCTATCCTAAAATTTATTTGCAGAATTCTGATTCGTCAAAAACATGGCTGTGGTGATGATTGTAGGGGTGGTGACAGATTTTGAAATGATTTTTACAGCAGACCTTTTTATAATTGCTTGGCAAAATACTGATTTTGTTTCCAAAATTTCAATATTTTAAAAAAAGTTGGTTATTGTCCTCTTAAAAATTCAGGTGAGCGATCCAGGGCCATCTTGGCCCTCTTGTTTACCATTTCAGCGATTCATAATACAGGCACGTTCTATACGACTTATTCATCATATCCATCATTCAATATGGATATTATTGATAATATCTGACAGTATGTTACAGTATAGTTTCAAAAGTTGCAAAAGTTACAGAAAAGAATACATGTATTTATATTTTCTTAATCTTTTATAAAAGGTTGGTAGGTATTGTTCATGATGAGTGATATCTAAAGCTTGAAAATCGGTATTACTGGTCAGAATAGTCACTTACATTCTACGTTTTATTGCTGTCGA